>JADANP010000025.1:2400000-3000000 GCA_017165645.1 Fusarium sacchari
GACATCTTCACTTCCGTCTTCTCTACTAATATTGAAAACATCAAGACTCACACCCACAAGAAAATGCAGCGTAACCATATCTCAGATCCGAACGAACCGTTCCCTAAGCCACAGGCTCTCGCCTCCGCCACAACGACACACACGCAAAGCAGATTCCGCATCTCGACCCGCAAGCTACCCATCTCCAAAGCCGGTACCATCGATGCACTCACCGAAAAGATTGGCATTCCGATGCCGGAGATGATTTTTGGCGAAAACGTCGTCGGAATTGAACACGTGCCTTCAGGCTGGTCCCTGTATTTCAACACTCCAGATGCGCTTGACGCCGTCGACAAGACAGATCGCCACATGCTCAAGGTTGCGTATGCCCGAGACTGGGAGAGCACCCGAGAAGGCACCACACAGGGTATAAAGGAAGTTGTGAAGCCCTATGACTGGAGCTACTCGACGACATATACTGGTAGCATCGAAGCCTCGGCTTTGCAGTTTGCGCCTACCGACAAGGTGATACCCATTGAGCTCCTGAAGCGTCGAGACCCCATCCTGTTCTTTGATGAAGTCATGCTCTACGAGAGTGAGCTGGACGACAACGGCATATCCATCTTCAGCGTCAAAGTCCGCGTGCACGAGAAGCGCATGCTTTTGCTGTGTCGGTTGTTCATGCGCCTGGATAATGTTGTCCTGCGGATACGTGACACCAGGGTCTATGTCGATTTTGAAACTGATGAGGTTATTCGCGAATACTCGGCGCAAGAAGAGACCTACGAGAACGTCAAGAGGGTGAGTAGATTCATGAAGATGTTTTGACCTCAGTCTTCCATGATGCAATGCTGACTTTGGCGCTGCAGAAACTTCTCAAGTCTGGGAGACTCCCAGACGACATTACAATCGCACTCAGAGACCCCAACGTCCTAGCTCCACTACTGCCGCTTGTAGAGCATCGAGCAGAAGCTCTCAACCCAAGTGCATGAGAACAAATCAGGACAGGAAAGGATGAACACCGAGTAACGGCGTTTCTGGAGTTGAGGCATATCGCACATTGCTCAATGTGTAAGGCGGGATGAATCTCGCAAAAAACAATGATTTAGTTGTCTGATTATAATAAGCCATCAGAGTCCTCTTTGGACACCCGCCGTAGACTTCACCTTTTGACTCAACTATGAGACGGGATCAATTCTTGCCCTCCCCAATGTACAATGCAAATGTGAGCCCGAAACAGACATCATTCAGAAACCTTCATAAAATACCCTGCCGGGCCTGGCATACCCCCTTCGTGTAACTCCCGAGGTTTTTCTCGAAAACAGTTGCTCCAACCCGTTAAACGCCTTGGCTTCTTTCCTTGCATATATTACTTAGCGCCCTCATCTCGTTCTTTGTGCTTCATCGTGCAAGTGGAGACGAACTCTGCGTAACCTCCTCAAAGTCAAGTTCCCACCGGTCAACCTCTTTGAACTTCCTTGCTGCTTGCTTCAGCTCATCAGCTGATGGAGTGCTTGCGTTCTCACCACTTCCGTTCTCAAAAGTATCGTCTGGGAGTGGCTGGAAACGGCTGGCTTCGTGCTCATCATCGTCTTCATCGCTACCAGCATCATTTTCATTCTCCTTGTCCGATGACCGACGTGAGTAAGTCTGTGCATTGTGTCCCGTTCGCCTGTCAGAGGTTGGCTGTCTGGGCTTAAGAGCCTGCGTTGGGCGCCCGCCTCGGGAAGCTGGTCGCCTTGCGCGTCCGCGGCTGGTCGATCGTCCGCCTCGTCTCCAGCGCGCAGCCCGGCCGTCAAGATACGATAGCTCATCCTCGTCCTCCCCGATACCGGATGTGTCATGCTCCTCGTCGCTTTCCAGTGCTAGTGGGTCCCGCTGCTTCTTGTAATGGCGCTTTGGAAGTAGACTCGTCAAGTCGGCAGTTGTTATCTTTGGTGATGGTTGCTGACGTCGGGTTGTAGCCCGACCCCGAGACTTTGATGCCTCTGCATAATTGGGAGAGTGTGTCAGAGAGGGAGGTGACGAGACATCTGAAAAGTCATCGGCCCGAATAGGTGTTGTAGCAGAAGGCCTTCGGCGCCGCTTAGCCAGTGTATGAATATCAGGCCAGTCCACGTCCTCTGAATCACTACTTGCAGGTAGAGCCATGAGCTCCTCGTTATTGATGGGAGTAACAGGCCTGTCCAGAAGTACCGGAGATGGTCCTAGGGGAGAATCGAGATCTGACAGTGAAGAATCGCTTGCATCGTCAGAAATCACTTGGGGTGCAGGTCCAGCTTCTTCCTCTGATGCCTCGCCTGCGTCTCTCGCAGTTCGCGACATCTTGTCGGGCCTATCACTACTCGGTAAAGCATCTTCACTCTTTCTTTTCCTGTGCTTCGGTCCTGCAGAGACTTCCGGAGAGGCAGGCACCTCGATCTCCAGCTCGGTCTCGGGCTTTGTCCGCCGTCGGTTGTTGAGAGGTGTCGACTCGGCTTCAGGCACAAAATCGTCCTCGTCCTCGTCCTCGTCCTCGTCCTCGCTCGCTGAATCCGGTTCCTGCCCAGCGGCATTTTCTTCCGGTCGAGGCTTTCGTGCAGTTCCCAAAATGCTCGGCTCTCGTGCGCGCCGCTTGAAGGTACCAAAGTGAAGTGTCGAGCTGATACTAGGTGTATTGCCGCCGCGGCTGCTGGGCCTAATGGGAGGGTCGTTGCGCCCAATAAAGCTGGATTGGCGTGGTCTGCGCCTGAAGTTGCTCAAGTTGAGGGAGGACGCATCAGCTGAGCGCAATCCTGGTCGGGTATCGTCGTCCTCGAGCCCAAAACTATCGTCGAGGTCGCCAAACACGCTATCCGCTAAATCTAGTCCAGTCGTGTTCCTTCTTCGAGTTGGTGTAGCTGTCACTCGGCGTCCACCTTCAATTGAGCTTCCAGAATCTCCATCCTCAACATTCTTACTGGCTGTGGAAGTGGGATCCTCGTTGGCTAGCTTGTCTAACGCTGCGTCGCGACGCCGATTCGCCGCGATAACATCCTGGTCGTTGACGGCACTTGGATAAGCACCTGAAGATCGTGTCGTGCGCCTACGGCCTCTCTCGGGAGACTGAGTCGGTCGGTGGGCTTGGCTGTCACTTGCATCGGGTGAAGGTGATCGTGCATGATGAGACTTGGCAGATTGTGCGGGTGCACGACGCGCACGTTTAGCTCGAGGCATTGAGGTGATAGATCTGGAATATGCGTCGCAAAGACGGAGTTTATAGAAGTGGTGGTCGAGATGCGCCTTGCGACTTTGGATAAGAGCTTCTCAAGACAAATTCCGGGGGGTGGGTTTTGGGTGGGATGAGAATATGCGAACAGGTAACCTATGATGATGATATTGTGCGAACCTAATGGGGGAGAGAAACACGCCAAAGAAACGCGACGCGACATTGATAGTACGTACCCAGCAGGATTGCTTCCATAAATGCGTACCTTACCTTAGGTACCTAGCTACCCCTGCTTCCAAACAAGCGCTTTGGCCCACACCTAACTGTTAGAAGCTTGACGATCAGCAATAGCATTAGTTTTAGTGAGTATAGTACTATGTAGTTCGGTCAGTAGTCAGAGCCGCCTACTTCTTAATTTGAACGGCATTACGGAGTATTCGGATCATATACGGCAAATTTGAGATTTTGGTGAATCTTGTTAGTGGAGGTTAGTAGGTGGGCATATAAGTCATAAAGTGCTTAGATATTGTACATTTCCTCTATGGAGATATTCATCGGAATCTTTACCCACCCATCTACCTATGCAGATACACTCGAGCCAACCCAGTAATCTTGTATTCTTACATATCCATCCAAATACTCCATTCATTGTACATGATGCATAAAATGAAACGGTATAGCGATTTTTAAATCAAGGCCTGTCCTCTGAACATACTGTTCTTGACCTCTGCGACAACATCCTTTCTATCGTCGTTACCGACAAGCACAATGCCACGACCACGTCGACCCATTCGTCCGGCACGACCAAGGCGATGTATAAAGTCAATGGTTGTGTGAGGGACATCATATAGAATCACATGGCGGACTGCTAGGGTGTCAATACCCCTTGAGGCCAAGTCTGTAACGACCAGGACTCTCACGTTGGCCAGCGATCGAGCCTTGGAGGCAATTGACGGGGTTGGGATTCTAAGAGGCGCGGGAGAAGTAAAAGTCTCCAGAACTTCGCCATGGCGCTTCTCAGGTGTATCTCTGTGGAGAGCCTCGGCATTGATTCCCTTCTCTCTGAGGTAGTTCGCCAGTTCCTCGGTCTTTTCCCGCTCGTTGACGAAAACCATGATGCGGCGAACATCAACTTCGCCCTTTACTGGTCCCTCGTGACTGGCAGACTCGCGACCGATGGAGTAGATAGCATCGGCACAGGCGAGATCCTTCCTGTTGCGGTAGGGCTCTCTGGAAACGTCAACGACGCCTAACTGGACACGCCGAGGGATGGCGTGGAGGTTGGGTGTGGTGATTCGGACCATCTTGGGGTAGTTGGTGGCGAGGAAGTTGTTGAGTTTGCGGGGAATCGTGGCTGAACAGCAGACAAACTGTTTCAAGGAGGGTAGCGCTCGTTCGACAATACTGGTGGTGACTGGAGCAAAACTTCGGTCGAAAAGAGAGTCTGCCTCGTCGACGATTAGATGAGATACGCGGGAGAGGATATTGGGATCTGAATCGGCAATCGATGCGAGAAGATGAGGCGTTGAGACGATGATATCAACTCCCCTAGGTCCGTAGAGGTTACGCTGAATCTGCTGGGGTTTCAAGTCCGAAGAGAGGAGTTCTGTCTTGAACTTGGCCACGTGTGACAGAGCCTTGGATACTTTTGTGACCTGGTGCGCAAGCTCCGCTGTGGGCACAAGGATGACAACCTTGGGGCGAGCCATGGTAGGGTGCGGCTCGTCAAATGGCTTGCCCTTGGAATGGCCCTCCAACTGTCGTTGCTTCTCGAGTTCCCATCGTTCACGGTAGGCCTTTAGCTCAGGGTCCTCTGCTTCGGCAGTCTTGAGAGCATCGATAGCCGGCAATAGATAGGCCAGAGTCTTCCCGGAGCCAGTCTCTGCCGCTAACAAGAATGACCTCATCTCTTCTGTTGGTCGTTTCAAGTCGTCTGGGCTCCTCTGTCCCAGCAAAGCTGGTATTGCTAGTCGCTGCACGGGGGTTGGCTTGATATCTGTCATGCCCTTAAAGAGCTCTTCGTTGACGGCGACTTGAAGGGCGGGTATGAGATCAAAGTTGTCGAACGTTTCGTAGTCGGTCATGCTCTCTTTCATCACTGTTCGCTTTCCGTACGAGACTGTAGCCAGGGCTCTCTGCATCTTGAGCGCCTTTCGATCGTCTCCGTCTCTTGGGCCTCCTCTCCTGCTTTCCCTCTCTCTTGTCTTTCCTCCATTGCCGTCTTTTCCTCCCTTCGCACGATGCGGACCGACTCTCCGGGTAGAATCAATATTGGCATACTTCTTGTTCATTCCTCCAAAAGGACCTGGAACTTCACGCCGTTGGCGCCGGTCATCGCGAGGCGGAGGTGGTCGATCAACTCGATCTGAGAGAACCATGCGCGAGGGGCGAGGTTTGAAATGTTGCGAAACCAGGCGTTGGTTAATGCATGTTTGTAGGGATGAACGTGCAACTGTAGTCGGCCGAGATGAACGAATACAAACCGAGCAAACCGAGCTCGTTGCTATGCGTTGCATAATTGTCGGGTTTCATGCGATGAAAACAACGGTGTCGCAGAAATATTGGATTATTGGTGATAATGATGATACTGATCAATGGTGGAGAGTTTTTTTTTAAAAAACTGAAGTCGGGCCTCGGAGTCTTTTTCGCCGACACAGATAGACACTGATCATACTGGTATAACTACCCCACATGCTCCCTGCAAGGTCCATACGTACCTACCTACGAAGACCAACGTTCAATAAAAGTACTTAATAAATCGTGCTCATCGGTTTAGTATTCGCATCAACAAAATAAACGTGCTTCCTAGCGGCTCCTAGGATTCGTACAGGTTTCTACTTTCCATTGCTCAGGGCCGGTTTTGTTATCTATCCTCCTCGGCTCGTACACGCACAGTTGCTGTTTATCCCTGCATCGTCATTGTCCTTCCTATCCGTTATTATGAAAACTACCCAATCCAGCCCTAAGCCTGAACCAACGTTAGAAGGTTACTACTCCTAGTGGTCGGCCGCTTGCCACCACCCTATCCCAATGGCGACGGCGAGGGCTCCTGCTGTAACGATTCTGAGGCATCCTTGTTAAAAAGTATTCTCTTCAACATATCAAGTAGGTACTCACAAAGGCACAACACTGCTACGCGGCGGTGCTCGAGAAGGATCCCCTGAAGCCGCCGTTTTCTTGACGTCTTTGCCTGTAACTGGATCTGCTGTTGGCTGTGACTCTTTTGATGGTTGAGCTGCTTCGAACTCGGGTATTCGGGACGATTCATTTTGCACAGATTTACCGATCGATGGCGTGTCGCTGGATGAGCTGTCGACCGCTTGGGAGATTGCAACCGCTGGGGTATTTGCAGCCGTGGTGGCGCTGGAGGCCGTTTCGTGTTGGGTATTCTGGGCCTCATAACTTTCAACTTGAGATGCTGACTCGCCACTGGTCTTTGTACTGGGCTTTACCTCTGGGGTCTTCATTACGACGGCTTCGTCTTCCTCACTAGGGGGTGACTTTTGCCCGACCGGCTTGCTCTTGGAGTTGGGATTCGGTAGGGATACAACGGCAGGGCCTGCTGATTGCTTACTTGAAGCAGGCTTGGGCTCCTCTTCGATCGAGCCTAGAGATACCAAGGAACGAGTTCGCCCGAAACTATAAGAAGGTCTGCTGTCTCGTCTCCTGGCGACGGTAGGACTCAAAGACGCGGGTGACAGACACAAGTCGTCGTTAGAATCCAGACTAGTCCTTCTAGATGAGATTACACGGGGTGACAGAGGAATGTCCTCGAGATGGGTCTGGTCTTCTCCAAGGTGAGTCTGAATGGTCCGAATGGCATCAAGGATCGAACCGCGATCGGAAGGGAAGGTCTCGAGTGTAGGGTCGTTGACGTCAATGTCAGAAGATTCACCGTGCTTCGATTTGGCTCTTGAACTTTGACCAGGGCTATTGACTGCGATCGGAGCTGAGTCTGGCTCTTCTCCAAAATCATAAGCACCGAGACATTCGTGTGCAAACAGTGGCATTTTCATTTCCGCGGAGTCCTCCTTCGCATCGTTTCCGAGCGTTTCGTGTGCCAGAAGAGGTGCCTTGAAGGCCTCTACTTCGGCTTCCTCCTTGGACTCATCACCCAGAGTCTCGTGAGCCAACAATGGTATCTCGTTGTTATGGGTGTCCTTTTCAACATCTTTACCTGGTGACTCGTGGGCAAATAATGGAGCCTTGAAATCTTCCGCATTCTGGCCGACGGATTCTGCTTCTGTAGATGTCGAGGGGAGCCGACTGGCAGGGTTCAAACTGATCGCCGGCGTATCGACGCCGGCTGGTGCGATCTGCTCTTCAGCTGGCTTTTCGGGTGCACGTATAACATTGTTCTGGTTACCGGAATCATCGGTTGCTGTGGAACGAAATATCAGGAAGCAGCTCGAGATAGGGAACGGCTCTGAACTCACCAGTAGGATAGTTCTCAGCTAGAGTCCAATTGTCATGACCTATGCGGAGCTTGAACTGGTAATCCTGAGCAGGTTCCAGCATAACCTCAGACTGAAAAACATGGTCTCCGTTTTGGTCAGTAGTGTATCCCATCTCTTGAAGTTCCCATTGCGGATCAGTGAAGGAGCCTGCAAGAAAGACAGGAGGTGAAGCACCAGGCTTCTTGTAGGCAATTGTACATGGTATTTTGGAGGACATGGTGGGTGTGTTGAGTCGAAAATAGACTGATACAGTAAGTAACTCGGACCGAGACAGAAGCGTGGTCAAGATGCCTGCGCGAATGAATAGTTAAACGATGAGGCAAAGGCGTGATTAAAGGAAATCGCAGGGTTCTAAAAAAAAGGTTATTGAGTTGGCATCGATGCTCTGATTTTGGAGCGCGCGAGAATCGAACGACAGACAGGGATGGATGGATGGATGTTCGTACCTCTATCGACACAGGGTGATGATCCAGAGATCAATATAACAGGATCACAACGCATTGACAACAGGTCGAAAAAGGGCGACACGTAAAGAAATCGAGGGAAAATTAGGTAAAGGGGAGGTGTAGAATGACGAAAGAAAGAAAGAAAGAAAGAAAGAAAGGCTAATGATGGAAGTTGGGTGAAGATATGGGTGAGGAGGAGAACAGAGGGAAGAGGCGGGATGACGACAGCTGAAGGTCAATGCAACACCAACCTGGAGCTGGAGCTTGAACCCTGCGGTCGATTGATGCCTTTGGTCTTTGTGAAGAGCAAGGCACCACCTAATAATTGACAGTCGAGGACAAATCTCAAGGACAAGAAGACAAGGGAGAGCAACGGAATAAGACGTTGGAGTCTGCCGTTGGGGCCTAAACACGTGAGTTCCATTGCATTGACTTTCTCAAGTCACTTTTAGCTAAGACATTTCAGCAGTACGGTACCTACCTAAGGTACCTAAGGTAGGTAGGTAGGTACGCCAAGGATAGGTAGGTACTTATTACCTAGGCATCTCCTAGAACATGGAAGTGCTGGATAGGTAGACGTCATTGAGCTCAATGGACGAGAGAGGGGGGCCGGAGAACTGTAATTCTTGATCAAAGAAGTGACTGGGTCACATCCATGCATGTATATAAGGAACTCTTGTATGACCTACCGTACTTAAAATGCGTTCAGCAATCTATAGACAGTCCTGCGCCCAGCTCAGTACCAATCCTGGCGTTGAAGGCTACTACGCCGTAATCCGGGGTTGATCACGATCTGCAGTGACGACGGACGGGTCCATCTTGACTGGCCTTGTTGTACATAGTTTACAGTACCAATTAGCTTTGGTGCCTTGTTTTATAGGTAGCCGCCGATCTATGCGCTCCTTGGCAACTGGTCAGGTATATCGCAGTTGATCTCTTGATCCATTTTGACCCGTTGCCGCTATATGTATCCCTAGCACAAAGATCCCTTTGAGTTCATGCAGGTCAATCCACGGGAGCAGGGAAGAAATCAGCAACTATCCGTGGGTTATGACTACGATGGCCCAGCACTTGTGAGACTAGGTAGGTTGGTACTACAAAAGGGATCCATGGCATTGGATAGCATTGGATGGATGACTGGGTTAGTTACCTTATGCACTTGTGGGTATGTAGAATTACGGTGAACCGTGCGCCCCCGCATTCCAACCGTTTTCAAGGTGTCGGAGCGAGTTATGAGCATCTAGTCTCTGCGTCCTCTCGCTTGGTCTCGATCAAGCATCGGGCATACTCCAGCTGTCTCTCTCTGCTGTAAACAACCTAAGTTCTTGGCATCCAAGGCTTGAAACCATCCAGCTGATCTGGACCTCCAACTCTGAAGATTATTCGTGTGTTGCCTGGGCTGCTTGCTTGCTTGCTGGCTAACCTGCCTGAGTATTATCAGGAGATCCTCAATCCGTGATTAACCCCACTACGCAGCTCAACCTCGCACCGTCGAAGGCCAATTGAAGAGCACTAGCCAATTTTATTTTAGAGACAAGACAGGGAATGTGATATGATGGTGTATCTACTTACAGAGTACCTGATCGCCAATTGTACTACTAAGGCACTGATATATTAGTTCTTGGTTCCAACCTCTTCATGCATTTCTCAGCTCAAGTCCGTTCACTCCACTTCAGTTAATGGATGAAGCTCAACCACCAACCCCCACCGATGGATGGCCCGATGCCAGCCCGGATAACTCTGTCCGCTAACGCACCTAGACACTACCCGACCTTACCTAAAACCAGGTGGCCCCACTCCTCAGGAGGCTCTTTCGGCGGCTCTTCGCACTGCGTGGCCCCACCTTTAACCTACATAGGTACCCTTGTAGCCTTGCTACCTTACAGCATGGAGCCTATGGAAGTGGATGAAAATTTGAGAAAATACCCGACCGTTGCCAGCTTCTGACCTCATCGTTCACAGCGAAAACACAACCTCTCGCATGCGTACCTACTCACGCAACCGGCGCATTCAAAGAACCCTTCTCTTAAACCGTCGTAGTTTCAGTCACATAAGAACCACTCAAGCTTGCTTATCTTTTCTGCTCCATCTGTTGTACTTCTAGACTGCATCATCAGCGGCGGACCTCGTTGTTTCCTTGCTTCGCATTTCATCTCGTCGAATCACTCGAAACAGATACCTAGCAATATGTCGATTCCACCTCAACTCATCCGCGTAAAGCGCAAGCGTGACGATGAGTCTCCTGTGACCTTTCTACGTACGCCTTATTCTACTGCGCGCTCACTATTGCAGAACCTAACTCGATCCAGAGTTTGACGAAGGCGCAAAACGCCATCGAAGTGATAGCAAATGGGTCTATCAAAGGAGGCACCCCGGCCCTCAGTCCCCGACGATAGAGAACCCGTCACCGTCTCTTCGTGATGCCAAGCCAGTCATTCATGTCTCGGGACCGAACGATGATACACCGCCAATAAAGAAGAGCGTCGACCCTGATGATGATGCCGCCCCTATACTGGACACCAATTCAGTCGAACCCTTCAAGGGCACCGAACCACGACGCTTTCACATATCGAGGAAGATGATGATGGCCTCCAATGCGGCGCAACCATCAGGTGCTGGCCTAAATAAGCGAGCACGCTACGGACCTGCTGTCTTCGTCGAACGAAGCCGCGTGAAAGCCACTCAACGAGCCTCTCAGGTTATGAAGACCATCCAGGCATCTATAGCAGTACCAAAAGTGCAACCAAGTCAAGACATAACGATGTCTTCAGATGCATCGTCCGAATTGCGCCCTCCAGAGGAGCCACCACACCAGGAGCGACGACTTAAAAAGCCGGCAGCGAGGAGCAGACAGAACTCTCCTCTTCCTGGCCCCAATACACGGTCTCCTCTTCCAACTTCCGTTATGAGTCCTCACAACCAAGATTTATCAAAGATAACTGCTGACATGAACGACTGGGTTATGAAAGAGATTGGGGCTAATCTCGAGGATATGGAACACGAAAAGCGAAGAGTCGCCAGATTCAAGCCTAAAGCTCCAGCTAAGAGATATCAGGAACGTCACCCAGAAGTGGCTACAAGCACATCCGAGCCGAATGATGTCAGCATGAATATGGGTGAGAGCGAGGCAGAGGACGACGATGATTGGATCATTGAGGAATACGTCCGCATCCCTGCACACGCCATGACTGTCGATGTGGCACCGACCGACGTTGGCGTGTTGGTCCTTGATGGAAAAGAGGAGAGCAACCTATTCTACGGGCCTGAGCGTGATGAAGACGAGGACTTGGACGAGGATGACGAGGATGAGAATGGTGAGTCTACCTGCTAATCTCGGGCAACACCCAGCGTGAAGAACTGAGAACCAAGACTAACAAAGCAAACTCGTCAGCCGAGAACTACTACACGGCTGACTATCCAGAAGACGAGGTAGAGTCCGATGATGAATACGGACGCCATCCTTATGGCTATCGGAATGGAAATGCATCCGACGACGAAGAGTTTGACAACATGTACTATGACGAAAGTGACAATGACATGGTCCTCGACGGCGACGGTGACGACGATGCCACCATGGCTCGTATCAGGACCTATATGAGGCACAGCAAAGCCTTTCAATAGAAGCACATAGATAGAGCAACAAACTAGTCTAAAGATTTTGAGGCGTTAGGCTTTCAGCCTAGCAGCAACAAATCGACATGACCCAACATGTCAACCACCACAAGCACACCTTACACGCCCTCACTGTCAACAACCAACGGACAGTGTAGGATAGTCGTACCCCACCACCGACTTCTCTACCTCGCATTCTTATCCTGAGGACCCTTGGTCGTGTAAGCCACAACGCTGTACCCCTGAGGCGTGACACCTTCATCAGTCAACAATAGATGCAAAGATCCCGATCTGGCATGCCCAATCCTCTTTTGTCGACCGGATAGACTCGGACAATCCGTCACACGGTGGAAGTCGTCCATTCTTTGCCCGCACCGAGGGGGGGAGGGTGCTTGATTATGAAATGCACCAGTGTCGAGATAATGACTGGGTTGTGCGCCAGGGTTCTGTCGCATACCCCACGGTTCGTGCTGAAGCATGTTGGTGACGGGGATCTGGCATCTAATCTTGCTTAGAGAAGGGGTCTTGCATCTGCACACCGTCTGGATACGCCGTCCTCGAGACACGTGCCATGTCCGAGATGGTATTGGTATCCAGGAACTTTCAGCCCTGGACTAGCGGCCTGAACTGTGTTACCCCGTGGGGATCTACATGTTTGCCTTCGCTTTATCAAAGCAGACGCGAAATGCCGAATGAATTGGCTTAGATTCTTGGCAATCGCTTGTCGGGGAAAGGGGCGGAGGCAGTGGCTTTGAGATTAACTTGTAGTAAAAGCTTGCAGAGCATGACATCTACATCTGAGCTTAAGCTGCCAAGTGAATCACAATGGATCTCAGATACAGAAGCTTTGTGCCAAGACATGAAAAACACAATACACTGGGCGTGGTATTGGCAACCGAAGTGTTTGGCATGCCGATTCTACCATAGTAATGCCTCTGCTATATCCATTGGTCTCATTATTTTGGGGGAATCAATCGTGATTCGTCTAATCGTACAAACATATGAAAAACACACCAGCTCAGTATGTCAACCGGCTATCTCTTTTACCCGCCCCCAGTGTTATCCTTTCCCAGCGGTATTTTACATGGTGCTGTAACATCATGTCCAGGAGTGGTCTGTAAGACACCCGAGGGTTGGAAAAGCAAACACGAAACAAGATGTATGTATATGACAAAGGAGATTTAGCCACTGCTTCGGGGTATGGTAGGAACGTGATCATCGTGTCGTCAGAAATTCGGTCGTTGAAAAGCGTGATTTAGAACTCTTCGAGTTCAAACCAAATAGTAAAAGGAAACAATTCGCTTCATCAGTGGCAATGGTGGTTAAAACCACTCTGCCTTCATCAGTATCTCCGCCGATTGTTGATTCGGACTGCAAGCTTGGTCGTAGGGGACAGCATGCTTCATTCTTCAAAGCTTCAATCGTCGCTGCTCCTTTCTTCTACGTCTCTCTCGCCTGTCGCGGTATTGCAAAGCTCTTTTGGCAGCTATAATCAGTGTTAGTTTCATTACCATGTCTCAATGAGTAATAGATACGTACCCCAGTCTTGGGCCTTGAACTTGGTCTCAGCGTCGACCCACGAATAGTGAATAGCACGTTCGGGGTATCGCTGGGCTATGCCCAGTGGCTCCATGGGCTTGTCCTGGCTATCCCGTTCACGAACCTTGATGCTGACATGTTGAGGTTCAAGGTCATCTTCGTTATCGAAGCAGAGCCAGCCCTCCTGATCCCAAACAGGTATGCGTTGGTTCATACGGTAATACCACGCTTGCAGACCTTGGATCGTGCGCTCTGGAGTGGTGCCGAACCGAGCTGCGAATTCTTGCTTGATACGCTGCCACTTCATCTTCTTGTCATGCCAGGCGTAGATGATGTAGTCGCCTTCCTCTGTTGTGTACTTTTGGTTAATGTGCCGGCCCTCGCCGTCTGGTGGTGGACTTGGATAGCAATGCGTGTTCGATGGTATTTGGAGAGATGGGCTGCCAGCGCCATAGCCGTAGTAGGTGTCTGGGTTTCGATGGTTTCCCTGCAAAGATTGTTGTGGGTGATCAACTGCAAGCGAGTCTCGATTATGGCCGCCGATGGTCTCTCTTCTCGAGATCGGGTAGTCGTTAGGAAGGTCGTCTGTTTGGAAAGACCAAGTTGGCTGTGGTTGTGTAATGTATCTCATAGGCTGAAGGACCACGGGGTTGCGAGAGAGTCCAGGAAGCGGAGATAATGGAGTCCAGGTCTTCACTGGTCCATGTGTTCGAATGAGGGCCTCAACCCCTTCGTCAAATTCTCCTAAACTAGGGAGCTTCACAACATTGTTCCCTTGAGGTGATACGGCGTCATGTAATCTGGGGAGGCTTGTGAACTCTTAGTGTTGTTAGTCTCGGGTTTCCATGTTGAAGAACTGAGCCTCTGATAAACCACAACTTACCCTCAAACTTGACCCTAGGGCTTCCTGAGGTTGAACATGGTGGGGTTTGGGGTTGGGTCGAACATTGATAAGTGTGTGTCTGGCTCGGGTCTTCTGCCGAATGTCTCCTAGAGGCCCCCTCCATCTTGAGGAATGGATGAATACTCATTTTGACAGGCGTCTGGCAACTGTCACACAGCAAGCAGACGAGCCGATGTAAATGGTTCTGGCTTTTTGTTTTGATCCAGAGTTGTTTGTTATGATTCAGGTGGAAATGGGTTTATCAGGGAGGCCGTCTGACGGTAGTTGAAAACTTCGAGGCTGGCCGAAGGCAAAGACAAGTGACAACTAGATGCGTCTTGGTTTGCAAGACCTAAGCAAGGGGCGAAGGGAGAGTAAAGGGACTATAAGAAAGAAGGGAGAGTTAGAGCCGGGAATATCTACTGAAAATGCCAATATCTTTTCGAATGTAGACAGCGTAATGGGAGGGGGGTCGACTCTCTTGTATTCGATTCGCGATGTGTTGAAGATCTTCTTGTCTGTAGGGCCAAGGCAAGCTTGATTTCAGCCGATGCAAACTCTCGCGTTCTTTTGTCTGGTACCTGGGCACCGGTAATAACCCAACATCAAAGGACGAGACGTTATTAAGTGATTGTCTCGACTTATGAAGGGGTCTGTGTGCCACCCCTGTCCGAGGTGATAGACGCTACCAACAGTTGGACTTGGCGTCAGACACAGCGCCTTTCTTTTCTGGGGGACACCCTCTCCAAGACCCTCCCAGCCTAAGAGGAGATAAGGTGGAGCGAAGAAGCAAAAGCATCAACCGGGATCCTATCCGTACCTACCGCAGGGTTATAACGATAGTTTCGTGCGGATGCGTTGCTATGAGTGAGGGCGCCGCTTCGTCAGAGCAGCCTGTCAGCACGTGCAGAACTCGCCCGCCGACTAGGATGATCGTCCTGCTTTACCATGTCATACTACTGTATGTACTGTACAGTTGCTTCTACTACCATCCTTGGTGGACCAACAAAGCCTGCGTATCGTAGGTATGATGCATCCAACCCACCATGGTTCCGTAGGGCTTATCGGCTTGGCAAACAAATCCCTCCTTAGAGTGTGCAGTCACCAATACATTCCCAACTACAAGTTGAGTTCATAAGAATAGCTCCGTCAAAAGAAAAGTACAGTAAGGAGGGGAAAAGAGCAGTACCCAGATAGCTCATCCTGTCCAGGGAGACCCGCATCGCGTAGAAGCAAGGGGCGGATAGTTGAGCGGAGTGACCTATCCCTAGAAAGAGGCACACACTCTGATCGAATTCGAGCACGGAGTACTACTCCATAGCTGAGGCGGAATATCCAAGGCGGGACGTGCTAGCCAGAATCTATCTTGAATAATCCAATCGCGAAACTTGTCGCTTCCGATAATCAAACAATCTGTTCTGGGTGGGGTTTTTATTTTCCAAGGTGAACATTGGCCGCATTGCGGATAATAGGCCAGGCCATGGTCAAGGCACCCTAGCTCATCTGGCTCGCTAGACTGGGGAGTGGTCTACTTAACGCAGCCTCTGAGATCGCGTTAAGCCGAATTTGCACTGTCCGGGGCAAACCCTGTCGACCAGATCCCAGCAAGATCTCAGTCGAGATGTGCGAATGACATTGGCCAGAGGGCTGCCACTATGTTGGTACTTCCGATCTAGGCCAATATGCTGCCACTTTGACTGTACCCGGCAGCAGGCTATTCAAGACCAACTTACTGGGGGGGGGGGGGGGGGATGTTTGCTCAATAACTTAATACGTACAGTGCTGGTTGGATGTTAAAGCCAGTAGCGTACGCCTCAGCCGTTCTGCTGGGACCGTAGCCATGGGTCAACTGTTTTCTGGTCGAACTGGGGGGTGATGTTAAAAAACTTGACGCCACTAGTTCCCTTGTCGACAACTATGATCAAAATAACAAACACCCTTCTGACCAGGATTGAGTGTCAATTACCAGCATGGACAGTATTCTCTTGCACATGGAAGTTAGTGATAGTCTTCTGACTCAGATGGTGATCGAATGTGTCCATTGACTGCCGCTAATCGCAAATAGGCTCAGCGACTTGGTGGAGGCTAGAACGAGTATTTGGCCGTAGCGGGGAAATCAATTGATGAGTCCTGGGGCCAGCGGAAGCTTTTGTGAGAAACAGGGCCAATAAGAGAAAGTTCCCGTTGCTATTCGTCCGGGAAGAATAAGGTGCATTCTGCACCGTTAGCCATCCAGAAACTTACATGCTGCGGGCGAGATGAAAGGGTAAACGGGTGCAGAAGAGGCGTCTGAGTCTGATTATAGGATAGGGCAGCGGTGTACATTTTCAAATGAGAAGAAAAAAGCAAAGATTAGAAAGCCACAAAGAGGAGAGTCTGCAGGGTATCCTGTCGTATTTGACGAGTATCTTGTGTGTGGGAGCTCATGCTCCGCTTGGGTGCAGTCGACTCATTACCAGCAGACTACGCAGGCAACGCAGGTCCAATCTGAAGGTATGTGACGACACCCTACTGTGTGTCTTGTATTGGCGATGACGATGCAGAATCATCTCGCGGGCTGGCGGCGCGAGGGAGCGACCGTCGCGTTGAGGAAGCAAGCCTGGAAGAGGGGGCCCATTGTGGACAGATGCAGTTGATGAATCTTGGTTACTCTTTGCAGCACTGTTAGTTGACGCTGGTGGTCATTGTTGATCTTGATCGTGGCGATAGAACATGCATTGGTGATCGCTGTTTGGATCACGGAGACATGTATGTACTGTTTTCTCGCTCTTCGAAAGTTGATAGATGATCTATCTGTTGTATCAAACATCATTTCTCCAGTATGTATATCCGAATCGGATACTTGCAGCTAGCAGCATTTTCAGATCTAGGGGGGAAATAAAAAACGAGACTGGCTTACACCAAAATCCATCGATCCACCACCTGATCCAGTCTCGTTTTTTATCCCCCCCCCCCCCGAGGGCTTCTTCCCATAAGGCCTGTCATGCTACTGTGATAGTCCCCAGCAAGTCTGTAATACCATGCAGGCGTTCGTCATCGGCTCCTCATTGAGACGAGATGCTGAAGGAGATGCGCTGTGTAGCCAACAGATGACGGATTTGCTTTTTTTGCTGCTGCTAATGTCGTGGCCAACACATCGAATGGGTGTTGCGCACTGGGTGGCCAGCCACACCTCTCCAAACCCGATACGGCAAACGTTGCAGAAAAGATTCTCGTTGCTTTGGGGCGGTGTCGAGATTTTGTTGCAGTCGCGAGCTGAAGAAAGTGAGAGGTGACAGATGAGCAGCAAGGATGATGGGGGTATGAGGTTGACGAGAAATATCGGTCAACTTGCCAAGACAAGATGGACTCCCGTCTGTTTCAGCTGAAACCTGAGGCATCGCCATCGTGGGCAGTCGTGACATTCATTCCTTCCATTCCATATCAGTCAAGTGAAGTTGACTTGAGCCTCATTTAGGTACCTTAAAGGTAGTAGCTACTGTAAGGTGCCTACAGGTAGGTATTCAAGTACCTTGAGGTGTGTTGATTCTAAAGATCAGGTAAACGACCCAAGCGTCTAGCGTTTGTCGCGCTACCAACATACTACCTAAGTTAGAACCTAGGTACCTAGGTAGGCACTTACTTACCTCCCCCTATACCTAAGGTACTTACCTCAATAGTACTTGGTTATGGGCATAAGTAGGGGCCATTTTCATCAGCCTCAGTGGTCTGTGCGCTGTAACTGCACTGTAAGTTAGTGCTAATTGCACTGAGACCGTAAAGTCATCGATTCTCATTGGCTCGCTTAATCTCGCTTACATATACATTTCTATACATCTTATTGGCTGTAGCGATAGCCTTTTAAGATAACTATAGTATATCTATCCAGTAAAGTCTATCACGTGATGAGTCTAAGAGGTCTTGGTATCTATTCCAGTAATTTAATTGGCTAAGGTGTAAGCTGTATAATTAAGGTTAGGCTGATATACCTCCAAACGCGCTGTAGACCCACTGACTTACAGAAGCTCGCACAGTGAAGTTACGGCGCACAGACCACCGAAGCCGCTGGAAATGGCCCCTACTTATGCCCATAACCCAGTAGGTATCTGCCTCTCGGCTGTCAGATTAACGAGGTCCTCACCCGACTTATCAAGCGTCTCATCTTCTATAAGACCCACAGGCTGGAGGCGATTTTACGCCTCGAAATCTATTATGTATGAAAACCTCCTGATTTCATAATTGAACCGGTCAGTTGAATTATGCATCATCTTCCCTCTTTTCTCCTTAAACCCTGCCTCTACTCTCTCCACCTTTACATCCTTATGTATTACGCGCCTACATATTATCGGCCAATTGGGTGTAGCAGGTAGTGAGAGGAGGTTTGGGTATCGAACTCCTGTGTGGGTTTAGTCGACCATGCTGAGAGATTGTATTTTTTCTAGTGTGATTTTGATCATTCATTTGATTCATGTTCCACAATCTCCTGGCTCTTGACTCCTAACCACCTGACTACCTTGCTTTGTTGAACTATCATGTCAAGCTGCAACTTCGTCTCACGGATCTCATACGCGAGCTTCTCCCCAGCCTCCTTGCTTGCCTTGTGTAAGATGGGGGAAATCTCACAACATGCAAGGCATGTCATTGCTGTGAACCTCCTAATAAAACATGCATCGCAAATATCGTTGCTTCGTGTTTCCGGACTGGAGCCCTTGTCAGTAGTCTATCCTTGCTCTTCTCCACAAGTTCGCATGTGAGCGATACACGGATGACACGGGCCGTTGAATGTTTACAGTGCAATTCGTCAAAACCAGCTTCTTATTTGCCGAATGAATCTTGTTGGTTGTTTATAGTCAAAACGCTAATCGAGACGATGTGAGCTGAGGATCAGTGTTCCTAGCTCCATTCTTGAAAGGAACAATCGCTTAGATGACGATCCTTGCACGGCTGCCTACGAGAGTGCCTAGGTATTTCTCCAGTGACGCAACTCATTACTACCCAACATGTTATCTCCCGAAGATGATTCACCTGGTCAAGGGCTCAGCACAGCAAGGGTCGGATGATCGGTGTACTGTCGGTCTGGCCCGCATCTTGATACCATGTTCAGGTTTTTCTTGGCCTCAATGTAAGGGAGCTTTACGTATTGACTCAATTTTGATTGACTCGTTGTTTCTTCCTATTTGCCGACTTGTCGTCACCGAGTCACAAACCACTGAACAGTCCCATGTGTCGTTGCAATGAGACCCAGAGTAGTTATCTAGCCAACAGTGTAAACCGCCCTCCCCGTTGTGCTGTCACACAATCCAAGCCCAGTCGGCTACTGCACGCAAATGCGATGCAGGCACGTTGAACTTAGTACCAGGGGTTCAGGCATAGAAGAAGCCCTGTGGGCTTGTTCATATGCATCCTCAATGGGAATACAACCAACACAATTCAAATTGAACACGTGCTGCTGCATCGGGCATGCTCTGGTCATTGCTTGTTTCCGAGGGTGTACTCGGTAGAAATCAACTCTTTGGGTTTAGCACTGAGACCCTGACTTTGTATGAAACGGTTCAAGCAGTGTCGCAAAATAACAATTTTCAAGTTCCAGAGTTTTACAGCTGGTGCGGAGTACATTCTTGGAACTGTACGGAGTAGACTGGGGGACATAGCTGCTATCTGCCAGTTCACGACCCGAAGTTATACATAGAGCTCTCATTACTCGACAATATGGTGGGTGCTACGCTGCTCGTACCAGTATGAGCGACACTATAATTTGGACTCCATGCCACCTTGCGACATCGTGCCGGTTCCTGGGAACGATTCATCACCAGAAAATTTCCTGCGTTCTGGGTCAGCCTATAACTAATTCGGTATTTGTCGCGAGAATGGAGGGCATTGTTAACTCACCAGCCTCGCTCCTCTCCAGACGTCAAGAAAGCACAATCGCTGTCGACTTCGCACTGCCACTCCCCTACTGGGCTAAGGTCGCTTGTGGGTGGGCGAGATTCGTCTATGTTTATGTGTTTGTCAATATGCCGCCGCCAATGTTGGTCACTTGATATCCACTACCGAACAAACTTACTGGGGCCCAACATCGTACTTCTCTTCAGGCCTGGGCCTCGCCGGCGGTACGTGCTCAGTCCACATGTAAAGGCGTGGAAATCCTCTTCCTCGACAGCCTTGGGGATACGTCCTGTAAGGATACGGCCCAGGGTAATGACGACCGCAGCATGTGTGCATAGCACCACAGCACGGTGTCCCTCTGCGTCGCAGCGCTCGATGATGGCCCGCACAGCTGCTGCAACTCGCCCATATAGGTCATTGATCGTTTCGCCTTTTCTAGAGGGCGTTATTGCAGACGAATAGTCCTCATCGAAAGCCGGAAATAGCTCCTTGAGTCGCTTGGAAGGGGCGGGGATTGGATGTTCGAAAGGTGCTGCCCCAAAGAACTCGCCTATTCCATGTTCTGGGCGTATTCTGGCCGCCGCAGAGCCTCGGATACCTGGTTGGTCGTTGAGCTGCTGCTGCTTGAGCTCAATGAAGGGTGTTATCGTTTGCAGGCATCGATAATACGGGCTTGAGTATACAGCATCGATGGGAGGGTCCAGGGTCATGAGATGCTTACCCATCTCTTTTGATTGTGATACCCCGTGAGACGTCAAGGCCGGGTCCGCGGGGATGCCTGTTGGCGATCGTATGAACCCAGTGTACACGCCAGTGAGAGGGTCGACACTCCATCCAGAACGGAACTATACTCGGGGCCACTTCATCAATACCAGGACGGAGAAATCTATGGCCGGGACAGTCGAGGCTGATCGGAACTTACTCCGTGACGAGTGACGTATATGACCTCGAGTGGCATTTTCCTTGTTAATACCTTTCCTATGTTATTTGATGTATTGGGTGGTGTTAGGCGTCGTTGTGAGTCCTCGGTCACGAAACTGATGGTGACCTCGGGACCTCGGCGCTCGGTAGGCCACATGCCCGGCCCCACATTCCCGTTCAGCCATCCAAGACCGGCCGGCCGAGAGGTCGGAGCCGTTGACACCACGGAACAACCAACCAGTTCTCGGTGGGATGAGAGCCTGTGATGGTAGGAACGGGAAAATTTATAATAAGCCGTCCAAAAGTCCACATGTCGGAGAGTTTGAATCCGATTCTTCAGCGACTTAAGAGGGGACGATCGGTTTAGCGCCAGGCTAATACGCTACCACCCGCTGCATTTCGTCCGGCCCAATCCTGAAGCAAGCCATTGATCATTACTAGCTTCGAATGATGCATAGATGCATGATAGTATCTATTTGTTGAAGAATTTCCGATATTCTTGCCGGTCGAACCTTTTGACGCCTTGATTAGCCAGAAGAAGGACACGATTGGTGGGCTAGCTCCGTCAAATTGTGGACGGACTTTCAACCAAGAAAAGGTTAGGCAAAGATCGGTCGTAACTGGAGTCTGACGACATTATTCGCGAAATGTAGCAAAAGACTTTTATCCTAGTCAAATAGAAATAGGATATAAACACACCCATAGATGTGTATTGGGGACTGGCAGTAGTACCACAGTTGACGGTGAGAAAACGCCTTGATGAAGAAACAAATGGATGAAAGAAAGGATATAGGGTAAGTCAGCTTGCGGCAATGAGATTACCCTGATATGGCCCAAGTGGCTCACGTCAGCCATCAGGCATGCCAGTGGCTTACATGAATCCTTGTGATGCCTTCACTTCACTTTACTTCACTCGAGGTAATCGATTCTCTCAACAGTATTTCACAATAAAAAGTCTCGTGATATATAATTTTCAATCGGAAAATAATGGGACAAGAACGTCCCGGAGCCTCTCAGTGCTCAACGAATCCCAGCCCATCTACTCAAAAGGAGCCCTCAGCCATCAAGAAGAAGGTCACCCGCCGCGATCCCGAGAAGAGGCGTCTACAGAACCGCTTAGCTCAGCAGGCATACAGTGAGTTGAACTAGGAAAGGAACCAATATCTCTTAAATAAGCCGCCTGTGTACTTTGCTGCTCGTGGCTGACATGATCCATTTCAGGGGAAAAGCAGCGGAAGCGCATACAGGAGCTCGAGCGCCGGGCAGCCGAGCAGGGAGCTGCATTGCAAGAAAACAATGACAGGTCCCTCATTCGCGTGGAGAATCCCGAAGCAGGGCTCACTTCAGCACCTGCGAGCGAAATACTCGTAGACGCTGAAACTATCAATCCTTCAACACTCAACCCTGATCCTGGAAACTCGCCATCACAGTCGACGACGGACATAGGCCCGTGGGGTGCCAGCCTCATCTTCGAAGACTTCGACCAATGGATTTCCGAAAACCCCATATACGATGAGTACACGACACCGGTGCTGTTCTTCAACTGTGGCTGTCCTACACTTCACATCCCCAACCATTCCAGAGAAGTCCTTCTTCCTGTTATCCCAGATCCATACAAAAACAATCTTCAGATCGACATCATATGTATTATCAGCGCTATGCTCGAGAACTGTCTCTCACTTGGGATCACCAGATCGATGTACTGTTCTGACGATGCCATCTCGCCATTCTACAGGGCCCAGGTGGATTCGGATCCTAATCCTGAAGCTATCATCACATCTGTCCAGCGTGGATCCCGCACCCTGCATTTCGATCTCCGCCCTACACGAAAGCAGGTTGTTGTTAATCACCACCCATTCATCGATGTGATTCCCTTCAAGGATATCAGGGACAACATCATCGAGAGGATGAACGACATGGATGAGGATGAGTTCTTCCATGATTCACTTAATCACTTGACTTGTTGGGGAGGCGTTGCAGGCGCACATACTGGAACCCCCTGGGACTCAAGAAGTTGGGAGGCAACGGAAGAGTTCATACTCAAGTGGTCGGACATCGTAGGGGGTGACGAAGGCGAATTGGCGAGGAACTCCCGGTGGTGGAGATCACATCGTGGTGAACGGATAGTGACCGAAATGTTCTGACCTCGACGGCGATGGGAGATTTCGAGAAGCGTACCAGGGTGTCTGCAGATGTTGGTATCGAATCTACGTTCATTGTATTTGACTGTCTAGACATATATGCACAACGTCGTTCAATATGCTTGGTGCGCTGAAATGCATGCCACCATCGTGGCACAAGGACCGCCAAGGTAGAGACAACGCCGTGGTCTACCATAACGCCATTAAGAACAAGATAGGCGAGCAGCCCCCCTCCAAGTAAACACCTATCCGTTTAGCCAAACCCCAAGACGCCTTGAGGAAAAGAAGAAGGGGAAAAAAAAAAGAAAATCCCAACATATTCGTATACCATTCTGCTGTATATTGTCGCGTATTCACGCTTCGTGCATCGTCTTCAGGTCCTACATGACGGCGCATGAGCCCAGGGTGCGTGCCCTCCGACGGCCAGTAGGACCAAAACCACCATCCTCTTCGTCTAAATGGAGGGCCTGGGCTTCTCTGGCTCGACGCCTGCGTCTTCGGTAGCCTGCACCTGTCATGCCTGCTTCTTCCGTGGCTTGCATGTAGTCTGCCCATTTCCTCTCCAGGCGACCAGCGGACGCAAGATCACCACGCAGAACTCGCTTCTGATGCTCATCAACGGTCATCTGGAAGCCATAGAAGCACTTTAGCCCGATCATCTCGGTTGGGTAGCTCACTCGGCCAGGTTGGCCTGATACGGCTTTGACTTGGGTGTTGCGGAAGAGGACCTCTCGGACACCTGTCCAGGTCACGTTTTGACAATCGTAAACGACCATTTGGAGGGACAGTCTCGGCCGTGTTCCCGTTTCGATAGATCGTTGAGAGCGTTTCATGACCATTGCGGCTGCTTCGGCGAGGACGAGGTCGCTGACTCGAGTGTTGTCAAGGTCGACGTTCTGGAGGTTTGTGCAGGTTTGCATGACCGGGATCATCCCAGTGTCGCCCAAGTTTTCGCAGTAGCTAAGAGAGAGATGCTCTATCGAAGAAGCACAAGGGGCTTTGGCGAGATGCTCTGATAGGATGGAATTGGTGAGGTTTTCGAGGTCCTCGAGTTCGAGGTGTGTCAACCGAGGTGTGGAAGCGAGAATGGGCTCGAGAGCGTCGTCACTCAACAGCTTGCAGCCCGAGAGCTGCAGACCCTCAAGATCAGGCACAAGATGGCCGATGGCCTTGACGCCTGCATCTGTGAGTCGGGCACAGCGGCTCAAGTCGAGGTGACGAAGTTTGCGGGCTGGCACAATGGGCCGCTCAGACAGGATATCGATTTCAGGCTCGACACCGTGCATCATAACCTGGAGGGCCTCGTCATTGAGTTCGGCGCACCCGCTCAGAACCAACCTCTCCAGGTTGTTTGTGTTGAAAATAGCCTCGGCAGTCGCCACATTGTCGAATCCTCCAACTTCACCGGCCCGAAGATCCCTCAACCTCGGGCAAGCCTCTACAACTGCCTTGACGCCTCGAGCATCTACTCTGCCACACCAGGAAATATTGAAGGACTCGAGCTGAGGGCAGGACTCGGCAATGATCTTGCAGGATGTGTTTGAGACCGCAGTCAGCCCTGTGAGATTGAGGCTAACAAGCTTCTCGTTGCTACGTAGCAAGCTATGCAGCGTGCTCTTTTGAAAATTTTGGCAACCTTCCAGGGTTGCGTTGATAAGGTTCTTGCATGCTTTTACAATGACCTCGGTGCGTTTGTAGTGTTCGACCTGCACGCAGCCTCGTAGGTTGAGATCCTTGATAAAGGGACCAGCCGCAACAATGATCCTGGCGAGAGATTCGGCTGGAATCTCGCGATAGAACTCGGAAGCGTCAAGGGACGTCCACAGCTGACCGTCAAAGCAGGCCTTGTAAAAGGCCTTGGATACTCGAGATGCCTGGACGAGTTCTCTTGGCTGGAAGAAAGAGAAGATGTGAATCTGAAGCTCATTGGGCATCTTGTCCCAAAAACGGAATGGCTGCTTCTGAATAGGCTTTACACCAGGCCGGGTCCGAATCTGTACGTCCTGCTTAGACCGAAACTCGGATGGGAGAGGGGCGGTCCCGGGAGTGGTAATTGGAGTGGCATTTTCGACCCTACGAATGGCCAAATAACCATCAGGAGTGTCGAATGGAAACTCCCCTGAAGATTGGGGGGTTGAGCTCAAAGCGCTGGGTAGACCAAGAGGCGAGGGCTGTGGGGTCGATGAGCGGGCGCTGTAGGGGGTCTGAGGTGGTCCAGTGGCCGCAAGACTGACACACGAGAGGGTGCTTCGAGTGCTGTAAGGACTCCCACGGCTCCCAACCGACCTGGAGCGACGCAGGCCACTCAATGAAGGCGTTGAAGATATTCGCTGGATTCGCTGGATCAGACGGTGTCGGCTTTTGCCCTTGACCGTGGATACGCCTTCTGGGCCCGGGCTCAGGCTTGGGCTCGGGCTCGGAGCGCCGGACGTCGTTATCTCGTGGACCTCCATGACAAGGAATTCCAATTGTCTTGGAGGCGTGCTTGTATGTTCCAGCACTGTTTAGAGCGCGAGACGTCTAATATCACAGATGTCGTATGAAAGAGGCCGACGGAATAACACCTGCTGCTAAAAATTCGAAGATGATTGTCTGATTCAAGTCAGACTGTCTTCTGTCTGTCGGTCGGTCGATAGTGGGGGCGGCTTGGAGCCTTGCTCGCTTGTCGCTTACAGCTAATGCAGGGTCCTTTATTTCATCGCTGGCGGGGGAAGGATGTATATCAATAGGAGCCAGGAGTAGAACTGATAGACTAGAGTAGGAGAAATGTGAAATAAGAAAAGAAACAAGTTTCAAAGTATAAGAAAAAAATGTCGCTAAGAAGGACGGCAGAAGAAATAAGCAGGGTCCAGTGTTCTGCTGGGAAACCGAGGGGATCAGCAGACAAACGGGGGATTCGGAGAGGGTGGTGGGGGGTGGTCAGCGGGGCCGTTTCGTCGTACTGGGCTTCTACTCGAGGCGAGCAAGTTTCCAATAGAATCGAGTCTTGTTTTCTAGTTGAAGTTGGAGAACAGGGCACATGCCCGTGAGGAGATGAGCATGACCGTGGGTATGAGGTGATCACCAGAGGAGAGAAAGAGAGGGTTGAGAGAGAGACAGTGAGAGACAGACAGAGGAGGGGGATGGGAACACAAAATAAGAAAAGAAAGCAACAAGGGACGTCGTGGACAGTTGAGGCTTTTGTCTAGAGATGGATGCTCTAGAACATTACCCATCAGTTCAATAGTTACATCCACATACTGTCTAGATCCCATAGAGTTTTGAAGTACCAACCCAACCCAACCTCTACAGTCCATACACTCAGTACCTTACAGTATAGTACACGACACTACCTCCACTACCTAGGTACCTACTAGGTAATGTAGGTGCAGTTGGTCGGTCGAGGACCCTTCGTTCCCGGGCTCTGGGCTATGCTATGCCACGCTAACACCCCCCACTAATCTCTTCTTATCGTGCGGGCTACGGCGAGGCGATCGGCTTTACGCGACTCTTTCTGGTGGGGTGGCTCGGATGGCGGGATTCTGGGCGCCGTATATCTTGTATCGATGTGGTAGTCAACGTGGTAGCCTTTCGGCGAATCCTGGTTGGAATGAGACTCCGAGACCTACTGGTACGTCGCGGGCAAACACAAGGCTACTCAGAGCAGAAGCAAAAGGAAAAGTAGCCAAGTAGCCAAGTCCTCTTGAGCAGTACGTACTTACTCAGGTACCCAGTCAGTTAGACAAGCCCGGATTCTGAGTGCCAGAGACCCAACGGGACGGTGATCCGGAACACAAGCCAATCACTACCGCTACTCCGTAGTTACACACTATTCTTTTCCCTGTCGCTTTCTTCAGGGGCTTTTTGAGGGTCTTGTTGGTGTGCAGCTCTTCCCACCCTCTCGTCCATCCTTTATGTATGCATCCTGGGCATCTCACCCGAGCCAAACCAAACCCGGGGACTAGAAATAAGTCAGTTTCTCTCGTGTGTCCGCGTGGCACATTTTTATCTCTCATTGAGACGTTTATTCTTAAATAACACTGAGGCCCAGATCTGATCTGATTTGATTGATCGAATTTCGTATCAGTCATGACCCTGGGGTGAGCTGTTTAGTAGTAGAGTAGAGTACAGAGTACATAGAGTAGAGACACAAAAGACCCATCATTACTCCAAAGGGTTACCCGCCGTTTCTCACCACCACATGTATAGTACATAGGTACTGTATGTATGTACCTTATGTACCTTGCCTCCGACTACTGCACGTCGAGCCCACGATGCCAAAACGTCCCTGACTCAAGGGTCCAGCCTCTTTGAGCTGACTGCCTGCCCCAGACCCAACCATGAGGAGTCAACTTTCTCCGCATGTCCCTAGGTTGGTTCTGGAAGGCGGTCAGAACAAATGGACGGCAACTGAGGGAATATTTGCAGGTATGGAGGTACAGTAAGGTAGCTAGAGTACCTAGAGTAGAGTAAGGTAGGTACTGACTTAGGCAGTCTCAACAAAATACATACATACTAGGTTGGCCTGTACGTTTTCCCGGGATTCAACGTCTCTGTCTTGTTCCCTTTCTCTTTCAGCTTCGTCTGGAAGCCTCTTCCCCACTACCTTAACGTACCTAGGTAGCGTATCCGTAGTAGAAAGAATGAATGCCCTGCCCCTCATCTTCCAAGACTTGTTGCAGCTGACCCCGCGCTGTTCGGGCTGTTATCGCCCGATTTCTTATCGGTGCGATTTGGAGGCATCAGGTTCAGAATTTACTCTATCTTATAGGGTGGATCCCTCGTCACGATACACTTTTGAGACCTTGTTCTAAACGAGGGTTTACTGCGGTTGTGTCAAAATGCGCAGTATCTTAGATCGCCCATGTGCCTCTTTGTAGGGCTGGTAGTGCACCATCGAGGTCACCGGGTATCATTTCTGCCCGTCTGTCTCAGGTAGAGAGATAACACTACGGTGATCATCTGTTGTCGTGATAGGATATCGAGGTCGTCTATCAAAGACATGGCAATTGATGCAATATTCTTCATCCGCGGCGTCTTGTCAGTTAGTGTCGCGTGGTTGCAGACCCCGGTATTGTGTATGCCGTGCCATACAAGACATGACCGTTGGCCTGACCTCTTGAGCTGATCGTCTGACTCGGTCACACAGGAAAATGCCGATGGTGTAGGTATGAAAGTCAAGCAAGTTGTTCTAACGACTGCCAAGATTTGCAGCGAGACACAGAAACAGCCCCTTCTGTGGTTAACCAGATTACCTCGGATTATCGAAGCCACATAAAATATCCAGTACCGCTGAAACAGTTTCACCCGTTTTACGTCGCAATCAATCCGACCAAAAGCATGAGATGGGTAATAAGCTCAAGTTTGGCACCTTTATTAGTAGCCGTTGTGAACTCTGTGCAAAAGCAACATACAGCCTTTTTATTTTCTCCATCGCACATTTGTCTAGGTAGGGGGAGCTGCCGTCGTGAACACGATTCCGTTCAAGAGCCCGGCTCACAGATGCTTGGCAAGATGATATTTGGACATGTCATGTCCATTGGCGGGGAATATCTCATCTCCCTATAAGAGCTCCTCTCCACGTGGGCCGTGGGCCATAAGGTTCTGGGGTTTCATGCTTTTTCGCGTCTGCCGCTTCACAGTGAGTGGTATCAAATGGCTTGCAGAAAACTGCCTGGTTGATGCGTAAATCAAGTTGCATCTTCGCTGTCTCGAAGGTGGCAGACGTACGAACATCATCTGTCAATCAGCCTGGGTCCAATGGGATTTAAGGCTTGTGAAAGCATCCCATGGAATCTTGGTTCTCAGTCACCCCTGGTAACAAGGGCGTGTGTTCTTGGTTATAAGGTGCTGGTGGTCCCTTGATTCAAATGCCTCTTGCATTGACTTGACCCTTGGTGCGCAGCAGAGCCAAATTTCATTTCTTTTTTCCCCACGTCTCGATTCCTTCTTCATTGCTAGGACTAGGTAACCAAGGTATGGTTGATGGCTTCAGTGAGAGATTGAGAATCTGCCTGCTGTATTGGATCCAATGGGAATAATAAACCTGCAATCGAGATTGTGGCGAACGAATTGATTGTCTCATATGAAAACAACTCCAATTGCAAGCCCATAGTCTAGTTAGTTTGTTTACAATCTGACACTCAACGCATTGGTGCGTCTAGTCATACGATCTCTGCCGACATCGGATTGTATTGAAACCAAAAGAAAAGAAAAAGAAGAAGAAGAAGAAGAAGAAGAAGAAGAAGAAGAAGAAGAAGAAGAAGAAAGGATGCTGGCGTCGTCATTTACCTGGTAGTAGTAATGTATGTAGGTAAGGTAGGTAGGTACAGGTATGGAGCTTAATACAGCCAATATCACAACGGGTACCTTAAGCTTGAGCTGGAGCTCGTTACTCCGTAGGTACCATGGATGGATGATTGCCATCGGGCTTCCAGGGTCAAACAAGCACTAAGTATCTACCAGCAACCCCTGGGCTGCCAATCAGATTGTCTGATGACTTCACAAGTCTAGGTAGGTTGTCTTGGGAGCAGCCTATGATAACGACTCAAATCCCGTCCCCTTCACGCTCCTCAACATCGGATCAATCAATCCCACAGGCCCTTCTGAAAGTTCCTATCTCAACAATCAAAAACTTTCTCTCGGTGGTAATAAGTTTTTAACGTGCACCGCCAACGTTGACCTATTTCCTTACCTATAATTTTCTATCCCCTACGGTACACGCTCAATTCGCCCTCTCGGCAATCCCTTCGACGCACGCTGACCAGGCTGGTTTCTTTGTGTTTTGGGTCACAAGCCAAGACATAGCCCTGGCAATACCAGTACGGCCCCATCCCCAGTCTCGTCCGTCGTCACCCTTAGAGGCCCAATCTTGGAATATCGATAATTCAAATTATATCCACACGCATCTTGGTCTATCATCTATTCATTCTTTTCCCCCCCTTGGATAAACGAGCCCCTCTCCCATCTGACGGCTGGTTCCAAGTTTTCATCCGATTTCCAGGCAATCGAGCCAACCGAGATTTCCTGCTCAACCCCGCCATCCTGAGAGCAGACCTCGTAACCCTTCCATCACGACTTGACCTGTGGTTTCGGCCTCTCCTTGGCCGACTCCAACTATGCTACAGATGCATGGAGGACAAAATGATCATGGTACTACCTGCAACCTGCCACTACTCTTGGTCTGTGTCCTCCTCTCAGCTAACCAAGGTTTCTTGACACAGGAGCCGAAAATCACACTGGGGAGGATGATGAACGTGGACGAGAGAAGCTGCCAATGCCCCTCTCGTTGCCAAAGAACCGTAGTACGGGAAATCTGGCTGCCGCAAGGAACTCGTCAACCCAAGATCGAAGCAGAGCACGCATGTCCCTGGATGCATCCGCGGCCGCGGCGGCAGCCGCTGACCTTGAAGCTATCGCCAGGTATGTCGAGTGAAATCATGCGTCACGGAGCCCAGCTGTGGCGCCCACCCTCGGCCTGCTTCCTTGCTGACCACCATACCAACTCCAGGTCTCCCATCATGACCGATCACGAGCATGGCCTAGGCCTGTCCGGCCTCCGACGAATTAGACAAACACGCCCACCATCCAGGAACCCTACTTTACCAGGATCCCGAGCATCTTCGCGAAGCCCATCCGTTGCCGCCCTGTCTCGTTCCACTTCGATGAGTGCGATGGCCGCCAGCACCGGCAACTTGTCGCTCACTGGTGGTCCATCAAATCCCAGCTTCTCCGACGACCTCTCTCGCTTCCCCTCCGAGTCGTTGCATTCTTTCTCATTCGCCAATCAGTCAGAGGACTTTTTGCACAACCGACAAAATGCCCTCAAACGGTCCGTTGAGTTCATGAAGGACCATATGGGCCTTCCTATGAACTCGTCGCAGGCTGCTCTTGCAAGTGCCCAGGCAAGAGCAAGTGGCGATGTCGAGACACAGAACATGCTTGACCTACTCGCGCAGGCACAGCTAATTAGAGCTCCAAACTTGCCAAACCCCGACGATTCTTACGCCCCGGCTCCTCTGACCGGTCCCGCTGAGGTCCAGGAAAATGTCTTCGACAAGAACTTTGATCCTCGAGCATCCAGCACAGATCTCATCAGTCCTCGCCAGACATCGCCACCACCTCGACGGTCAAGGGTCGGGACAACAAGAAGATCCATTCCACTCGAGCCAGCAGCCCATGAGACTACCCACGTTCAGGATCAATTAACTACAGCTTCTGCTAGTGGAGGTGGCACTTCGGGCTCGAAGCCTACCCCAGTCCGTCCGACGCTGAGCCTAAAGCGAACAATGACAGATATAACGGCCGTGTCGGCTCAAGACAAGCTTATAGATACAGTTTCGCAGCCTTTCTTAACTGGCCAGCCCATATATCAAGAACCATTAAACTCCCCATCCTTGACTCAACTCCCCAGCGCCACAGCGACCAATTTCCCCACCCAGTTAGGCCCCTCTGTACATGGACACACAAACCGCTGGGTTCCCGCTGCTCAGGCGATCTTTACAACAGAAGTTAAGCCTCCATGGACCATTATTGCAGCAAACGATCTCGCCTGTCTAGTGTTTGGCGTTACAAAAGCCGAGGTGCGCAAGATGGGCATCTTGGAAGTTGTACAGGAGGAGAGAAGGTCATGGCTGGAACGAAAACTCTTGAAACAAGCAGATGATGAGCTTGATGAAAACCAAACGCCCTCGGGCCAAACAACACCTGCCGCTTCAGCGGCTTCGGCGCTGCTCAACGGGAGATCCGGAATAACAGCTCAGCTCCTAAGCAAGCCAAATTCGAGGACTCAGCCACGAAGTTACACGCAAAGACGTGCGCAGACGGTTCACAGCGGCGACCCAAGCCCCCCCAAAACCCGGGGCGGTGGGCATAATCAGACGAATTCCTCTAGAGGGGTGCTGTTATGCGGAGATGTGGTCCCCATTCAGAAACGTAACGGTGCGACCGGTTCTGCTAGTCTGTGGGTCAAAGAAAAGAAGGTCGGTTTGATCTGGGTTTTGGAAGAGATTCACGAGGACGTCGCCTACATTACATTGGACGAGGACGGCATCGTTCAACGGGTCACTGGATCTACTGCTCCCATCTGGGGGTTCGAGTCAATCCCCACTGGATTTGATATAGCGAGACTCGTTCCACGGATTCCCCGTCAAGGGATTGACCCCAACACAGGAGAAATCGACTTTGCTCAAGTTTCGAGGCGGAGATACTTCACCTGTCCTCATTCTCCCCAAGTCAACGTGCCTTGCACTGTTGAGCAAACCCGTGGCAAGCTAGAGCTTCGTGTCTCGACGTTCCCTCACATGGCTGGAATTGTTGTGGTAGAGCCAGAAACCCTTAAGATTCGAAGCTCAAACGCTGCCTTTTGTGGTGCACTCTTCGGATTCGAAAAGGCTGATGGCATGTCGATAAATGCACTAATCCCAGAATTCGACAGCATCCTGGGGTCGCTGATAGAAGAGGATGGTATACAACTCCTTGACGGCATGGTTGTTCCTGAACATCGTTTCAGGAAAGCTTCGGCTTTCCTGGCCTTGAAAGAGCACAGACCTGACGCTGCATCTGCTTTCCTCCATCCCGCTGGATTAAGCGCCAAACATCGTGACGGATCCGACCTGAAGGTTGACGTCCAGATGCGTGTAGTCAAGAGTGAAAAGAAGACCGTTGTGATGAATGAGACTGTTTTCGAAGGCAGCGATGAGGACAACGCCACCGGAGACGAAGCCTTCGAAGTGACCCATTCGGAAATAGTGTATGCTTTGTGGATTACCTACTCTCGCCATCTCCACGGTACTCAGCCTCATCTCGGGCTCGAAACCCCTACCCGGGCTGGGGCTTTAACTCCTCTCCACCAGCCATCACCTGGCCAGACCCCTGCACATACGCCTCTTGAGATTGCTTCAGATGACGAGGGGCCTCGAAAGAATGTGCTGATTGCTGCAAGTTCACTGTCTAAGCATTTAAAAGATGCTGCCATGAATGCTGCTGCTAAGATCACGGGGCAGCAACCAAAGCCCAAGAATGAAGAGACGACCCCAGTTCCCAAGGTCGTCGAGCCTCCCCATAAGAAAACCATCAACGACTATGTGATATTGGAGGAAATGGGCCAGGGTGCGTATGGCCAAGTGAAGCTAGCCAGGCACAAACAGACTGGCAAGAAGATTGTGCTCAAGTACGTTACCAAGCGACGTATTCTTGTCGATACGTGGACTAGAGACCGAAAACTGGGCACTGTGCCCCTGGAAGTTCATGTCTTGGAGTACCTTCGCAAACCTGAGCTACTTCATCCCAACATCGTCGAGATGCAAGGATTCTTTGAGGATGACGTGAACTACTATATCGAGATGATTCCTCATGGTCTGCCAGGCATGGATCTCTTTGACTACATCGAACTCCGAACCAACATGGACGAGTCTGAGTGCCGCAGCATTTTCGTACAAGTAGCCAATGCGATTCACCACCTCCACACCAAGGCTCGCGTGGTACATCGCGACATCAAGGATGAAAATGTAATCCTCGATGGAGAAGGCAACATCAAACTTATCGACTTTGGGAGTGCTGCATACATCAAGAGCGGTCCATTCGATGTGTTCGTAGGAACAATCGGTTAGTAACTCCTAGAGACATGTCATAATTTGCTGACTTGCTACCAGATTACGCCGCTCCTGAAGTTCTCGCTGGCAAGCCTTATCGGGGCACAGAGCAAGACGTTTGGGCACTGGGTATTCTCCTCTACACCATTATATACAAGGAGAATCCATTCTACAGTATTGACGAGATCATGGATCGTGACCTGCGAATCCCCTATATTCTGAGCGAGGAGAGTATCGACCTCATTCGATGCATGCTGGATCGAGATGTCGCTAAACGATACGATATCAACCAGGTGCTGGAGCATCCTTGGTGCCAGGCTGCTGTTGAAGAATGAAACCTGATATCATTCGGGCCCCATACAAACAATACATCGTTATCAAGCCTGGTCAACGGGAAAAGAAACCTTTCACCCGTCACCTGGTGCCTCATTTGGTTACAATACCCCTTTTGGAAAGCCGGAGCCTTCTCATTTCCTCTTTGTTTTATGCGTTAGATGATTGACACGGAGCGACCGAATGAAGATAGAAGAAACACACGATACCTAGTTGGATACTAGGTGCAATGCTGGGATGGACAGGCGAATACTTTTTTGGAACATCCGGCGTGAAGGATATAATGGCCGGATCCTTGAAGAGCGGGGTAAATAGGACACTGAGTTGTTCTTTGGCTGTTGATTTTGCGAAACCTGCGGATAGAAGCGAAAGATAAAGGATATATTTTGTCCTCAACTCCATAAGCAATCCAAGTTAGACACACTTTTCATGTTCGACTGTATATATGCCGCAGATATTATCCAGGAAATGAGACGTTTGATGATGATTCCCGGTTCGGTTGGCCCGGCCGATGGGCTAACCTCCCTTGACTCTAAATGTCTAGATCATGAGCACCCTAACGATAACTCAACTCAGGGTTCGCTCTGAAGTTACATCGACATCGGCATTCAGGTACAGGGCACTCAACGTGTCTGGCAAACCACTGGCGGGCGTGGTCCAGATGCAAGACGTGTTCGCATCGGAGACAAAATGTAGGAAACTGACCAGCCATCTTAGACTCGCTCTTCTCTTCTGGCTTGTCGGAACGAGGGACGCCCACAATCTCAAGACAGACTACACAACGCGGAAGGTGTCGACCACAGTTGGGACAACTCACACCCGCATTGATGCTCGTCGCGAGGAGTGGATTTCGAGACTCGAGAGCTGATGCTGCTGGCGCAGAAGAGGCGCCTCCGAGATGTGGTGTCTGGTTGGCATTGTTCGCGAGTGATGTCTCAGCGTCGCAGAAAACACAGCGGAGGGCAACTTGGCGGGATGGTGGTTTCAATTTGGGGATGCCGTCTCGTTTCGATCGCTTCGTTGACTCGACATCAAACTTTGTGCGCTGGAAGAAGAGTTTATGACGCTGAAGATGGGCCCGATAAGTGTTGCGCCAGGCTCGACAGCGAATGTCGTCTATGTATCTCGGTGCACAAATGGACAGCACGAGGGTCGCTGTCTGAACGTCATGAAACTTTTGGATGTAGCGGGAAAAAATATCAACCATGGGTTCTGTGATACCTGTGAGGACGATGCCTTCTATATCTCCGTCCGCAATCGCCAAGGTGATCTGCTCGTTGAGCCACTGTGTGAGCTGATCATCGTCAAAGTTTCGGATTGCAACGTAAACTCGGTCAGAAAGGGGAAGAGATAACTGGCTGGCTATAGCCGTCCAGTCACCTGTAGCAATCAGTGACGATATGGCTCGGAGGTAAGGGTCGGTTTTGGAAGCAACAGCTTCATCAAAATCAAGCTGCTCCTTGTTCTTGGCGGGCGTGCTGTCGCCGCTACCCATAAGCTGTAGGGCCAAAGACACAAACAATAGTTCAGGGTGTGCAGTGCTGGCTTTCTTAAGGATCTGTATGGCTTCTTTATGATCCCCTGTAAATAAAGCACGAGCAGCTGCCATGGTATGAATGGTGGTGGGGTACTCAGGATCTGCCTTTCGATTGCGGCCTTTTGGGTCATGCTTTTCAGAATCACCCCAGCCGCAGATTTCGAGGCATAGTTGACGATGCGCTGGCCACTTGGTAGCTGCTCCGTTGAACTTGGGAAGATGATTCTTTTTGCAGAAACTTGCAATGGCACGTTCCCATGTTGCGCGATCAGGAGGCGTTGCGCCAGGAGGTAGTCGAGTAGAAGGATCACGGCCTATGACAAGGTCAGCTGGGGTCTGGGCTATTTCCGCTTCTAGCTATTCACCAAGATTATTTGTCCATATTGAGTGAACACCAACGTAGCTGAGGTCAATATTTGATAATACCATGCCTCCGTCATCAGCATTATCCTCAGCAGCTTTAAGTCATTAGTATGTCGTGAGAGAGAGTAATATCTGGATACTTACTCGCCACCCAGTCCCATATATATTTTACCCACGGATCGTCTGCCACAATGTCTCTGTTTGCTACTGCGTCGAACAGGTATTTCTCTTTAGCACGTAACAACATATTGTGATCAAGTACGTTCTGTGCTTCTCGGGGGAGACCTTCAGCCTCAGCTAATGAAGCCAACAATGCATCGTGGATTTCCCGGCATGAGCCCAAGCTATCGGAAGCTAGGGACATCTCACTGGTCTCGCTTTCGACGATCTTTGTATCACCAGCACGTGGCTTTATGCCCTTTGGAGCTTGGAACTCGTCTCTTACGAAGGCGCGCAAGACTCTTATCTTAGCTGCGACGGTAGAAGCTTTGTGAAAGGCCTCAGGCAGTGGCCTCGTAGTTGCCCCAATGTCCTCTATAACCACTGAAGTCAGGTTATTTGCCTTCAGTAAGGTCTCCGTATCTGCCCGGACATTTGCACTCTCTGGTCCGAATAATGGCACTTCTGACAAAGCTTCTTCGATAAGAAGAGGTCCTAACATGTCAGGAGCTTGGGATGGCTCAAACTGCATCATGTTGTGGTATGGGGCGCCCTCTGCACGGGGTTAGACATGTCCAAACCACCATCGGGGATCAGCTTGAATTACCTTCGAGACCGCGATGCGGTGCTTTCCATGGTACAAGTTTGTAAACATGATCTGATGTTCGCGATGGTTGTTCGAGGATTTCAAAGTTTCCATTAGCTCGTAGAACGAGGAGCCGTGGACGAAGGACGGGCGAGCTCAACGTTACCCAGTCAAAAGCAACAATTCGATCGTTCTTCCTTGATGTTTCGACATAGGAAACGTCCATCTCATAAGACTTTTGAACTTGGAGAAGTTCCGGGTTGCTAGACCCGGAAGATGGGGCCTCTTTATTAGTGTTTAAGACCTTGAGTTGTCCTGTGCGAGATAGCACGGCAAGCAAACCACGATGATCACGACAATATCGAAGTGATCGAACAAGGGAATACTTTCCCTCAGCCAAGAAAGGGTCAGAATCGGTCTCGATGACTCGGTCAAGACGCAATGCTCCACCCCACGGAAGTTCATCCTCCTCAATTGCTTGCATGTATGCATGAGAAGCCACAGGTCGAGATGTCGCTCGACGGTCCCAGATCATTACTCCAGGGTGGTCCAGGGCAGACGAAGCAAAGTAGTTCTGATCAGCATAGTCGATTGTCAGATTGTTGTTGCACTTTGTTTGAAATGTGACAATGCTTGAAGGGTCTGATTATAAGTAAATGCATGTCAGTTTGGGCAAGAAATCCGTTTTCATCTCCAAAACCTACCTCGAAGGTCATGTATCCGAAGACCCTGAGCCTTGATGCCCACAACGAGAGTTTGGGGGCTGTCTTCGAAGAATTTGATGCTTGACACAGAGACACTAGGTTCAAGACGGGTTTTTGGTTCAGCAATATTTGTTGCATCCGAAGGAAAACCTTTTGTGTTCTTGTCTATTGAAGACAGGCGACTGACATCCCAGATGTGGAGACATTGATCCATTCGCACTCTGTCCAGGCCAACTGCTAACAATCCGGTTGTGTTGAAAGCGACGGCTTGACAAGTACGAGACATCTTGAGGCCCAGCTCCACGTACGCATTAGACCCATCGTCGATCCGGAGCAAATTCACAATGCCACTACCGGTACCAACGGCAAGAAGACCGGGATTGGTTGGCGACCAATCGTAGGTTGTGAGGGGAGGAAAGTCATCGTGGCGGGCGACTTTCTGATAGTCGAACTTCCCAGCTCTTGCGTGACCAGTTGGTTCGTAGACCTGAACAACGCGGTGCTGAAGGTTGATATGAATGAAGTTATCATACGAAGGGTTGGACGACCATTTGACGAGCCCAGGTTCAGGGCGATCCATGACGAAGGAGAATTATCTCAGTGGCGGGCTTTTTACATAGGCATCAATCCGTGGTCAAGACTCCTGGTGCTTGGATTTTATCTTGAATGAATCTCCAAGAAAAGAGGCTGGCGGCGACTCTAGCTCAGAGATGATTTCTGGCGATGGATGAGTCGAACGACAAAGTTCCGTGCCAGACTCTGGAGAACGACTTGATGATAAATTTTACTAAGAACTTTGTTGATATCAGAGCTTTCCCTTTAGGTGTTTGGATGCTATAGACGTCAAAGGAAAAGGTTCTTGAGATGTAAAGAAAATGATGATTAGTATTGAATTCGATGGTGTCGAGCTTAGTTAGATGATGAACCGCTTTGCCAGGTAGGCTTCCGGCTTCTCAGGAACACAGAGCACCTTCCCCCCCCCCCCCCCCCCCACAAGCCCGAGCGTCAGACGCTACCCCGAATTGAGACGTACCTGATAAGATACCGCCGCAAGTCCCCGCTTAGGAAAGGTAAGGTAGGAGGAAAAAAAGTTGACCATCTTGTAGGGAATTCTTTAGTGCCTATTATGCAACCTTTAACCTGGAATATCTTTTGAAGATTTTCTTCAATATCCCACCTTCTTGTCGTTTCGTAATCCTCGCACGAGCTATATATAGTCGCCATGGGTCAAAAGAGAGAATACTCGGAGATTGGATCTCCCGAGCCTCACAACCGTCCATCATTCAATGTTGCAAAGAAGCACAAGTCGAGCAAGTCAAAGCATCGTCCGAATGAGGGAACCTCAACATGGGCCAAGAAGCGAACGCGCACTATCGAGCGACTTCTGAACCGAAACCAAGAACTTCCCGCCAACGTGCGCAATGATCTCGAGCGAGAGCTGGGCGCTCTCAGGGCGACAGTCTCAGACAAGAGCTTCCAGAAGCTACGAAGTGCTATGGTATCGAAATATCACATGGTTCGGTTCTTTGGTAAGACCTTCTCAGGGCGTCATTTCTCCGCTCGAAAGGAATGCTAACAAGGCGCGACTCAGAACGAAAGAAGGCATCGCGATTAGCAAAACAGCTGCGCAAAAAGATTGAAGAGACCGAATCTACAGAAACGGACGAGATCGAGGCATTGGAGCGTGACTTACATGTTGCCGAAGTAGACGAGGCGTACACACAACACTTTCCGCATGCTGAACCCTACATCAGCCTGTACACCAGCGCCAAGTCAGAGAAGGAGGACGAAGATAGAGACGACGACAAGCTTGACTACACACCACTCAAGCATAGGGGTCTACTACATACAGAGCGACCCCCAATTTGGTCGGAGATTGAACAGGCGATGAAGGATGGCCCCCACGCATTGCGAAATTTGAGAGAGAGACGGCCAACTGAGCTTACACGAGAAGCACAGTCAGAGCGCCGCCAGAAAAAGCCCCAGGCAACGATCACAGATGGGCTTCCCAGGGCGCAGCCAAAACCACAGGCCGCGAAGGAAAAACATGCATCTTTCATCAAGGTCAAGGGGAAAGCTGCTTCTGCTCCAAAGAACCGCAGAGAACGCAGATTACAAGAGCGTCAGGCTGCACAGCCCGTTGTCAAGAGTGACGACGATGATAGCGACGAGGGTGGTTTCTTTGAAGAGGATTAAGTACGCCGTGGGGGGGGAGGTTAAAAGGTGTTGGTTACCAGAGAGAGTTTTTACATATTGCATCAGGTGTTGGTAGATACCCTGCGACGCTGATGGGTCGACCATTGTTGGACCTATCTATAGCATAACCGACACAATCAATCAAGCATTGTCAAGTTCGGGTTTTCAGAGCCTGGTTCTGTCTCAGGCCAGGCCAGGTCAGGTCCTCCCTCTGTGTGTGTGTTTCGATCGGCGCACCTCCACTATAGTTGGCCAGAAAAACAGACCCCTCACAGCCACTTATCACCACGTTCACCACCTCACCAACTCCATGATCATATTTTAAGCGTATCCCTCTTGAAATGATGCGGATTGAATGAGCATTTGGCATGCATAGCAACCCAGTCAATTCGGAACTAGTAGTCGAAGCCGGTCTATCTAAGCTGTCCCGCCAATGAGGCCTGGTTGCCGTATTGGAAGCCTTCTTCTGTATGTATGTACGTACTTCGCTTTTGCGATATCCCAAGAGGCATCCATTTTTCACTACCTCAAGGCCTCGCCAGGTCATTAAAGCACATCTATAAATCGCAGAGCCAGCTCTCCACCTTTCCTCCTTTTCTACAAGTAATCATTCGAGCTCCTCACCTCTCCCCATCTCATCATCTCATCGTTCGGCATTTCATTACACTCCGCCCAACTACACCTTCAACACCCAAACGCTGCATCGACCAAAAACACAACCAAAGCACAATGGCGTTTCACGGCCCTTCGACTATCAGTGGTGGTATCCCTTGGGATGAACTCATAAAGTTCGCCCAGGAGAAAAAAGCCGAAGAAGCAAAGACAGGCCATCCTGCGCAGCTTAACAAGCAGCAGATCGCCGCCATCTCGCAACTCATCGAGCTTGTTCATGAGATTGAAGTGGAAGATTTCTGGGTTGGCGACTTGAATCGTGAGTTTCCCTCCAAACGTGAGCGTCATCTTTCATACCAAGCTCCTAACCATGACCACTTGTTTGTCAGAGTACTGTCAGAAGAACAAGATCCCAACTCCTCAGTTCACTCAAGAGACCTTCAATCAGCAAGTCTACGGGGTCCCTTGTCCTCGATCTCGTGTCTTCTGCAATCTTCCTTCTGAAAACACCAAGTTTCCCCAGGAAGGCCGTGGCTACGAGACTGGTCAACAAGTTCCGACTTTCAAAAGAGTTCAGAAAGCCAAAAACTTTGCTGCCATGCATGCACTCCGGTACCTCCGCATGAAAGAGCCGGCACCTCGAGGCAGCAAGAGAGCCCCTCCAGGATCACAAGAGTCTCCTGTGCATGCTAGGATCAAGACAGAGGAAGACAACTCGGATGGCGGTGTCTCCATGGCTACACCTTTTCGTTCAGGCGATCACAGCGTCCCAGCTAGTACCCCGCTGGCTTCTGGCACCACCAAGGGCCCTACCGTTCGTGAGCGTGTCGCTGGTCTCGGCGAGCGCATGGGCTTCGGTATTCCTGAGTACTATATCGAACAAGACAACGAGAAAGAAGATACTTGGAAAGGGCGTCCTATTTTCAGGCATGATGGGCGGATTCCGGAGGGCATGGGTGTTGTAGGAGGGATCGTGGGAAGACAGGAAGCCGAGATCTTGGTCGCGGAGAAGGTGCTTGAGTGGCTGGAGAAGGAAGAGAAGAGCAGAGGCGACCAATATTCGAGCATCATGGATTCGGCCTCCTGAGTGGTGCTTTATGACTCACTTTCACGGTGTTGCCACTTAGGAACGGGGTTCAAAGGGACTTGACACCAGCGATGGATATAAATCCAAAAAGCCAGGTTTATTAGGCTTGTTGCACCGATGCTGGCCTAACTCTATTGTTTATAGCCAATTTGTGATGTGTTCTTTTGCTCCTAGGGAGGCGATGGGTGAATCGAGTTGGTTAAATGAAGATTCAACCAAGTGGATGTCGTTGAGTCATTGTAATAATTCTTTCTCCAGTGACGGTTGCGTGCATCAAGATGGTCCTAGTACGTCGCCTTATCAAATTGTCTTTATGAATCAGACGCTTTTGAGATGGTTCCTGATGTCTACCAGCCTCAGCGTCTACCACCCCTTCCTCCTCTTCCTCCACCCTGTCGAGGCCCCTTTCCAAGCGGAGGACTTATCTTCAAGCCAGCTGGTAGATCAGAAATCCACTGACCGTCTTGCCACAGTACTCCAACATCGACCTTGCGGCCCGTTACCAACTTGAAATACTTGGTGCTCAAAACCCCCTGCTCGTCGCCCTCCGTCAGCAACACCCCATTGTCACTCAGCCACCACTTCACGCCATCCTTCAAGCTTTCCTCGACGTCTATCTCGATAATCAGCTCTGCATCCTTACGCATCCCGCTAACGACGCCTTCCTCAGGCGTTCCAGTTGAACAGTGGACATGATTACGACTCATGGGCTTGAGGCCGCCGGACTCGACGATTCGTGGCCAAAAGTAAAAGAAGGATCCGTGAAGGACACGCTCAGGGACATTACCGCCCTCTAGTGTGATGGGCGCCAGAAGAGCTGCAGACTCAAGCTTAATGGAGTGACCTTGGTTGGCACGGATGAGATAATCGGCTGGTGTGGTGGATGTGGTATCTAGGGAAGGGTTCTTGACGGGGTTGGGCTTGAGTGTAAACCGTTGCTTGTCGTTGGAAGTGACAATGGACTGGATGTCGTCAAACGTGACCTTTAAAGATCGCAAAGGGCCCCAGGCGAGCTGCATGAGAGAATTAGCAAGTGTTGTTCGAAGGATGGATATTCAAGGCGGGTTTGGATCCCCCGTACCACAGCATCCAAGGGCGCATAGCCTTCATCGTCGAGTTGAATGCCAGCATTAGCTGCTTGATGTCTCAAGAGCTTGGACAAGGCCTTCGACACCTGCACCTCTCTTCCATGGCCGCCGCCGCTGCCGCCGCCACCACTGCCTTTCCCTCGTCCCCTATCACCTCTTGATCTTGGGGGCCTGATCTGCATCTTGTCCTCAACGTCGAAATGAGCCTCATCAGCCATGATGCCGTGTTTGCGTTGTGACAAAAAGGTGTGATGAGGTAATTGATGTGCAGTGAAACAGTTCTCGGGTAGAAAATTTGGTTTGATGGCAGTCGGAAAGATGAGAGGGAAAATCCTTCTTTTAATATTTTAAGTGTTGCGATAGAAGACATGAGTAGGTCGAAGTCCCCATTCACTCACTCAAACCTGAAAGATGTGAATTCCTGAGAGAATCCAGTGGGGCCGGCCTTATAGACGGCATGCCTCACCTGCATCTCCCGTTTCGGCCTGACTCAGCCTCTACGTTAGTGACCCAACGTTAAGGGGGGGTGCTAAGTCTGCATCAACTTCATCCGTGTCCTTGCAGCCAAACAGACCAGTTGCAGCGAGAAATAACGTACACATTGAGTCTTTTAACAGACTCAGATCCATCAGGCACTCTGGTACAAAGCTATTGCTTAAGCTTTGGTACTGCCACCGAACAAATGGCGTACGTCTGTCCGTTTGTTTCACCTCACAAGCCTCTTACAACGACATCACCAAGGTCAGAGTCAAAGAGAGGGTAACAAAGAGCCGTCATACGCGACCAAGCCACATCATACATTAAAATAAATCGGTATCCACATGCTTATCCTGATGTCTTCTTGACAGCCAACCCGATACAAAACAGATATAAAGCCCAGGCTCTGTCTTGTTTCTTGCCTGGTCGCTCCTCATGCGCCGTTTTCAGAAAGCAAACCTCCTCCCAAACACCATAACACTGTCCTCCCTGCAGAGATGCTGTCCTCTCAAGCAAAATGAGGTTGTCTATAGACAGTGTATGTACGTCAAACAAGAACGATAATGTAATTTGTCGTCCCCAACAATCACCATGAATCATTCGGCCGAGCCGGATAAGAATCAATGGAGGGAACAGGGAAAACAAACCGTTTCCCGTGCAAACATAAAAGTATATAAATAGCAACGTCCGGCGCTCGAAACGTAATGTATAGGTAGTTGTACAGTCGTTAAATCAATCGAAGTCATTGGTCATTTGCATCATCTGTAGCTGCCAGCAGCCGCAGAAGGATTGGCGGACGCAATGCTGTCCCGTTTGGGTCTTCTGATCATACTGCTGGTCCGATTGACCATGGTTGTTTGCCCAAGAGAGGTGTAGCGTTGTGCACGCTCTTCAGCAAGTTTGTCGACGGCCCCATGACCGTGTTCTTGCTGTGCCGGTCTCTCCATGTATCTTCGAGGCGGCGTTGCTGTGTTAGCTGAGGGCGTCGCCAGCCTAGACACACCGAGGTTCGACGAAACAAAACGCCGGCGCGGGATAGCAGATGTGGTATCAGCTGATGGTGAGTATTGCTGCTGCTGCTGTGGAGTTTGATCCTGCGTCACAACCCGAATCGTACTGCCAAGCTCAGTAGGTGCTCTAGAAGGCGCTCGGAACCTTGATTCTTCCTCGCCTTCTTCACCAACCGTGTTTCTCCGGTTGCGGACGAACAAAGACGTTCTGCGGCCTTCATCAGGCTCCTCAGTACCAGCTCTTCTAGTTCTTAGTAAAAGCGATGACTTCCTGCCTTCGTCGGGTTCTTCAGTACCAGCACGGCGAGATCGAGAAACCAAAAGAGAAGAACGCCGGTTCGAGATCGGCTCGATCGGTGTCGATGGTATCGAGTTGGACACACGTGATGTAGTAGGTAGAGAACTACCGTTAAGAATGTTAAGTCTTCTCTCTTCAAATTTGGACAGAGTCCTGGGACTGGTAAGATGTTCCTTGGCGGCACCCTGATCGTTTCTACCAATGCTTTGTCGACGTTGAGAAAAGCCACTAAAGGTTTTACCGATCGTCGGGGTAGTTGGCGCGTCATTCTGAGCAGGTGGTGGAACTTCAATTGACTGCCGTGGTATACGTGTCTGGGTAGCGTCCTCGCCCAATGCGAGGCAAAGCTCTGTTAAGCTGCGACACACACTCTCGGCCTTTCTTCTCAGTTGGCGATCGGTAACAGTTGCGTTAGAGCCTATCGTGCTGGCGCCGCTTGAAATGGGTCCAGGCAGGCCGGGTGTTCCCATCATGGAAGCGAGGGCCATGGCATCGTTAGCAGCAGACTCTAGGGCCTGGTAAACTTCCGCATCGAGTAGAACCTTGGACTTAGCAAGGGCAGATTGAAGGATGGAATGTGACTCTCGGTGGTGGGAGGACGTGGTGCTAACGGCGTCGGCATTCGTGTTCTGATGACCATTCTCGACTCGCTTGGGGGAAGAAGACATAGTTGTGGCTGTAGTAGTCGCCGTCGGCGGTCGGTCGTCTGATAATCTCGATACTGCGGCGCCGGAAGTCGAAGGCAGCTTACCAGTCAGTTCCAGTCGATGTATTCTTGATTTGAGGTCGTCTAGTTCGTCCCATACCGTGGAGGGGGCTGTATTCGACAAAGTCGACTCGGTTCCCTCAGCCCCGTTGCCAGCCTCCTGATTTGCTTGACGTTGGAAATCGAACGACCGGACCAGAGGGGAGGAAGTATACGTCTTGTTGTGACCGTGACCCATGAATTTGTACGCAGAGCCTCGGTTTTGTCCACTTACATTGTTGTCTGTGACAGAGGATCTTCGACGAGAATACATGGAGTTTTCGGAACTAGGTTCCTGAAAAACTATCGATCGAGGTGTGACGGGGGACGGGCGCATGGTTGAGGTCGAGCTTCGCATACGTCCTGTATCTTCTCCAGGATGGGCAGACGCTGCTTTTTCTCGTGGCAGAGTGCGATAAGTTGACATGCGAGAAATTTCAGTGGCCCGGTCGTCTTCGTAGCCTCTTGATCGTGACCGCGCAGTGTCTTGTTGATCAGAAAGCCGGCGCCGAACCCTGGGAGGCGAAGTAGGTTGATGTATAGGGACCACGGAGGATAACGGTCTTCGATGCGTAAATCGCGTCGATCGTGACTATGCAAGTTAGCCTCAGAGCTAGGACAGGTCAAAGTCGAGTTATATCTCCGGAAGCAGGCAATTGAGTACGTGGTGGGTACAGAAAAAGTTCCGCGCAGCCCGAGTGACCATGCGCCGCCATGCACAGCGCATAGCCTGCATCATAAAAAATGGCGAGGGAGACAATAAGAGGCGATAGGAGTTAACTTACCACTACACTACGGGTATCTTCTTGCGATTGCTCTTCTGTTTGACGCTGGGAAGTTTCTTCCCGGGCAATCTTAAGGAAAACGTCGCCAGTATCTTCGTTGTCGAAGGCGCCACGGCGGCTTGAGGCTAAAGGAGCTGACCGAAGTGCATCATCGTTGCCCCTGCCCTCCAAGGCGCGCAGGGTACGGTCATGGTTAGTGTCTTCGACTTCGTCGCCAGAGTCGTGGAAGCGCGGCCTCGAATTCATATCGAGAGTGAGGCTCTTGCGGGAGCCTGAAGATCGAAATGATCGAATTGGGGGCACACGAACAGCAGTTGACGGCGATGAATCAGTGCTACTATTGGAGGTGAGAGGCGGTCTGTACGAAACGGGAGGGCGATGGGAGGCAGATGCTCGCCTCTCATCTGAGTTGGTTCTGGACAGCGTCTTGGGCAAAATTAATTCGCGTTGGCCAGAAGGCGATTGCTGAGGTGAATTGTCACTTGAGGAGGGCCAAGTGGATTGACCTTGGGCGGCTTCGATGGCTTGGAGGCGCTCCGAGTTCAAGGCAGGTGGCGGGCCAGTGGAAGAGGTGCCAGCGGTCGATCTTCGCGACACCAGTGGTCGCCGAGTCCGAGACTTGGAGGTTGGAGGAGCAGGATGCGGGGAGATCGCGTCAGGTGCATGTGCTTCAAAAGATGCGGGACGCTTAACCCCAGGCGAGAGTTGGATCACCGATGACGATGGATGAACCGAGGACGCCTTGGAATTGTTTTGTGAGAGCAGCGTTGTGTCGGATTCGTAGGATGACTTGGATTCGTTGGGCTGCGGGAATGAGGGTGCCGTGTACGCTGATGGGTCTGTTGGCGCAGATGCAGATGCAGGCGTAGATGTTAATGCAGAGGCAGCGTGTTTTTCGTCGCAATGATGCGTTGTCGGGTGAGAAGTGTGAGAATGGGTCGTCGCGAGAGTTGCTGGTGCTGTGCCAGGGTCGGGCGCTGTCAATGGTCCACTAACAGCAGCGCTCGGGGGGGGCACTGGGCCTGGGTCTGCTGATACAGGTGATACTGTGGTCGGGGCGACTGAGACAGTCGAAGTAATAGTGCTGGGGTCTGAATTGGGTGAGACAATCGACGGCACAATTGGAGACTGCAGAGGAAGCGCCGCTGATGCGCTATCCAGAGTATTCGCGAGTGGTGAGGTTGGTGTTGAGGCCGATGCCGTTGCGGTTGCCGACGCCAATGTGGTCGGTTTGTGGTCAAGGTAATCGCTGGTGCGGCCGTCCTTGTTATTGTTTCTCGAATCGAGATTTTGGTTTCTGTTATGGTTGTACTGGTTGCTGCTGCTAAGGGACAGGGGGTCACCCTTATTAGCTAGGGGCACGCTTCCACAGCTGCTGCTTCGCCGGTCAGTGAAGCGAAAAGCGGGCAACTTGGAAGAACTGTGGCTTTGCCGGTGCGAGTCTGCGTGGGCAATGACAGTCGATGAGGAAGCGTCAGATTGGAGATCGGCTGTGGCCATAGGGAAAGGCATATCCCCAGACACAGGCTCCTGATGCTGATGCTGATGCTGACTGTCAGGGCCTGGCTGGCCCGCACTGGTGAAACCGCCTTTTACAGTCATGGTCTCGGCCGCCGGAGCATTAGAGCATCCCAGCAAGTGCTTGCAGACAGATACGACGTCAATGGACTGCGAAAACTCTCGCAGGTTCGCCGGGGGAGAAATCCGTTGAGGAGGATTGGCTTCGCACAGGATATCCTGATGAGTTGAGAAGGCGTTTTAACTGAGAAAATGCCCAAGTCGTCACGTATTAGTTATTACAATGATTGCATGCGGCAGTGGTCGTCTCAGTTTTGGTCCGTCTCCTAGTTAGAAAAGAACAATAAATAGGCTAAGACACTCGAATGCCTATGACTCGAGAGGCCTTGGATTCTGGCGGTTGGTCGTCAGAGCGGCGTCCTTGGAGCGCGCGAAACGGGTTCCTCCGAAACGAGCGAAAAGGATCAAAGAAACGTCGTCGAGGAAACCTGGGGAAGTGAAGTTTGCATAGATTGAAACAGAGAGAGGAGCCGAGGGGTTTGAGTTGCTAACACGATATTATGATGTGAGCTGAAACCGCGGGAATTAAGTACGAGAGTGTGATGTTGGCAGACACAAGGAAAGAAAGAAGCCCGATGAAGTCGGTGTAGGTGAGGGGACGAGTATGCCCAAGCTGCCCAATAAAGAGGAAGACGATGGGAACCCAGACGACGTGTCCGTCCAAGAGCAATGGGATTGAGGAAAAGACTGAGAATGCGACCAGGAGAAAAGGTAGGTAGAGCGAGCAAGCCAAAGGCGAGACAAAGAAGAGGAGGAGTTTCTAAACTGTTTGAATAATTAGTCCTCGCCAGGCGAGAGGGGACGAGAGGAGCAAAAGACCTCGTCGACAAGGGCTTTAAGATCCAGGATGGACGGACGGGACGGTCCCTTTTTTCGATCCAACAACAGCAAGCAACGGATGGATGACAAGCAAACTAAACAGGGGACCTACTCAACAGCAGAGATTTAAAGGATGAAGGCACACGGTTAGACTCTTGGCCTCCTTGTCATGGATATAAAACACTGCCGATGAGTGGTGGAAACTTTGTTTATATGATGGGCTATTAAGAAGGAAAGGCCTCATTCACATCTTCAAATGCAGTCATGGTCACCAATTGCTGAAACATCCATATCAGCACACGACGATATCATCGTTTGCGTGCGTGCGTGCGTGCGTGCTTCATTGACTCGCTCGAATCTGCGAACCCTGGCAAGCAGAGTGGAATCGGTGGATGCAGTTCTCACACAAACGAGACCGGAACCATCTTTCTGGCTTGCAGCAGCAGCAAGACATCAACCAGCCTGGTCTTTTCCATTCTGACAAGGAACAAGGGGCAGGGGACAAGCGGACGTTCGTTTGTTGGATCTGCAATTGAGACTTTTGAGTGCATGCTCCCTGAAGCCTGCAGCGAACCTAGACGCCGTCGTTCATTGACATTGACATTTGATGCTGTGTTGCAGTAACTCACAAACCATCTGCTGCTTTGAGGCACACTCGGCAGTTTCTAACTTACCTAGAGTACAGCCTACCACGCGCACAGGTATGGTACAGGACACATAGTTACCTCAGTACTACCTAAGGTATAGTACCCTCCATACCTAAGGTATCTATGTAGGTACTAAGAGTGGTAGTCGGGCTATGAGCAATGTTCATGCCCCTTTTCCTATCATATGCTCTCCGTTTATACATACATATCACATCACCTTGCTTCTCCAGGCATCCAATGGTATCCGTGATCTGCCAGTGTCTGTTCGTTCAAGAAAACGGTTAGGCTACTAACCTTACGGGCCGCACATATATCATTCCCGCGACGGGCCTGAGCTTCGTCTCGTCTTGTCCTTGGGCCCTTGGGCCTTTTCAAATTACGGCTAGACATGCCTCCCAATCCTCAGTCTGAGTCTCAAGCCCAATCCCTTTGCGGATATCGTCTCCCTCGTCGTCCATTCGGGAATGCAACTCACCTCCCTTGGTCGTCATTTGTTATTTAGTGGTACGGAGTAGAGCATAGACCACCGTTGAAATCAACTGTTGAACCGGGTATAGACCGTAATAACTAAAGGGTTACTAATTAAGGTAGCCTACCTTGTTTTTGGCCTGGCGGTTTAACATCAACCACCCGATGACCTAACGGTAAACAGATGTCGGATATGTTAGCAAACCCATGCATTGGGGGCCAGCCCGTGGCTCGACAAGGCTGGTTCAGCTCAACGAGGGATAGCCGTAAACACCACAGCCCTTAGCTTATCTCCATCCTGGTGCTGAAACAGAGGTTCTCTGGGGTTGCGTTGCATCGGGCCACTCTCATCCTTCGATACTGACATTCTTGACGCAGTGTCAAGGGGCACAAAGCAAACATGGAATAAACTGGTTAATTAAATAAGCTGTCATGTTTCATCTCAAGCAATAGTTTCTAAGGCGCGTCCGCTTCGCATAAGTGCCTTTTCAGCATGATATGTACATACTGAACTGCTATGATGACCGGTTTCAGTACCACGTAGCGCGGAGTTCCACATGGCTAGCGAACAGCCAAGGAACAAGTCCCTGCTGACGCGAACCATTCTCGCCTCGCTCAATTTCTGTTCCCTCTCTGTTGCCGCCATGTAGTGGTTGAGGCGAGCAAGGGTGTCCCCTTGTCCAATCCTCCGAATGCCCTCAACGAGGGCTTTCCTCCTCGTAAACGACGACTCGCCTATTATTCCTGCAATATAAAGTCTGGCTAGCTGTTTTGTTGAAGGTGCAGATCTTTGTCTGTTTGCTTCTTCCTGTCCACGGAGTTGAGGCCCTAATCCATTGCATTGCATTGCATTGCATTGCATTGGAAAGGACTGTGTCAGGAGCGAAAGTTGCTATTAAGACAATGGCCCCTCTATCCTAACTTCCTTAACTTGTAAAGAACGTATTAAGAGGTCTGACTCGTCTTGTTGTGGTCGTTTTCCTTTGTCACGGTGCCTCTGGCCTCCTCATGTTAAAGTGCAAGTCTAACACTGAGACTAAGAGACCTGGAATACCAATTCCCATTATGCCATGGGCCAGAGTATACATCATTCCACTCTGTATGTCTAATACTTGGTCCATCTAGCTACATATGATCCTCTTTTTACATTTTAAGTCCGTTTGATGGTATTGTTGACAAACTCCATGAGTGAGAAGTCCAACAAGACGGATGAATCCTGAGCATGACAGGTGCCCCCAATAGGGGATAGCCTGGATATACTGGTATATAGCCCAAGGGTATTCGCCGGTCTACTTCATCCATTCATGTTAGTGATCCTTCGGTGCTCATGTCGTGATTTCAGACAGATAGAGGGAGAATGGTAGTTTCTACACATCGAAGTATCAATTTCCCGTGTTGCTTCGAAACTACTAACCTCCAACTGTAGGTACTCATGAAACTGTGCTTTTTGGTGCAAGCTACTCTATAGGGTAGCTAAGCTCGATTAGAACTTTAACAACAGTCCTGGTTGTCACTTGACACATGTTTTCTGATGCTCAAATTGTGCACGTGGAGATTACGGGTCACATGTGACGCTCTTCTTGGAGTGTTATCATCACTTGTTATGGCTTGTGAAGTAGTTTAAATGTACGAATGTGGTTGATTGTTATCTTTGTCCCAGACGTGATGTTTCCATATACACAGCACCAGCACGCACCAACAAACTTCAAAACTCCTCCCAGGCATGAACCTGCTATATTCAGTGAGGATAATACTGAACCAAAACATACGTGTTATAGCTGTAGTGTTGCAGGCAGCAAATACTGGATAATGAAAAGAAAATAGCGTAGCTTACCCTGAACGCAGATGATGTTTGAATACCACAGATCTAATACATAGAGACCGAGTGATGCCAATAAATATCTGTCGTATCAATCAAATAAATTATAAGATATACATAATTATGTGCAAGGTAACTTCGAGAGGCTACTCAAGAGACAAATTGTTATAATAGCTTGGCCTGGTGTAAGTCAACAAATGAATAAGTACCTATGGTGACCAAGAAACAGAAGACAAATTCTGTGACACAACTCCAGCCCCACGTACGTCTAACTAACTTAGAATCGTCCACTCTTGACCGTTGACCCCCTAGACTGAGATAGAAGTGTATTTGGAGACCTATAGCCTTCAAGGCAATGGCAGAACAACCATGCATGATACTAATGCTTTAGACCAAATTTAACACGAAGTTGTTCATACTGGTGTGAGTTATTGGTATCGACTAAACCCAGCAATGAAACATAACGGCTCTATCTACGGAGTACTTGTGTATATTGATATAGCTGTTTACTACCTACCTATGTAGAACAACCCTCTAGTCAATAGTCACACAAGGAGCAAGTAACCAAATCACATGAAATCATGGCAATAAAATTTTCTTCAGACAAGACCTAGCAAAGCTTAAGTACAACATCTCCGAGTCCCAAACTTGATCGGGTTCCTAGCGTGCTCACGTTGAACCTGAAACAAATACCCATGCACGGAAAAATATCGTTGCACCTGATATATGTACTTCCTAACTGACCAGCCAAGAACCAGCGTTTATTTCTTTTTAACAGTGCCATATGATCCTGGGGAATATCTCCCTGATACCACGTAAGTGATCCATTCACACGCGGACGACGATTAGGTTCCGATGCCATTACATGCCTAAACCAACGCGGAACCATATCCTTGTTTCACTATAAAGAAAGAATCACCTCAATATATCAGCCACAGTGCGTACCTAGAGTCGGATCCCCATGTATTAAGTTACTGGCATTCAGTATTATGTACGTGCGAGACGGTCGAGACACGACGGAGAACGGAGGACCGAGGTCATCAGCAGCATCGAACCGAGACCTGCATTCATATGAAGTATACTCCGTACTTTTCGAGAGAAAGTACGGTGTGCATGGTAGACAAACAGGCCAGTTCTATCACATATCCCTAGTGATGCTACCGGAGCCTCAGTTTCAAGTCACTACTTAGCCATACACGATACTCCGCACAAGGACGTTGCCCTGGAGATATGGGATTTTCGTCTCAAATTTGCTGTGTCCGAGACTCACAGGCGAGCGAGTTGCAGCTTAAGGAATCTGTGACTGGGTAGATATTGAACCGGCGGCAACACAATACAGCACAGCCATTGACTTGAAACAAGCGCTGTTGCGGCTATGCAGTCTGCCTGCAAGGTAGTATAATGAGATGAGAACGACATTGTACCGTGCAATTGACTGACAACAAACTCGGGTTGAATCCTAGTTAGAAATAGTTGCTACTGAGAGGGCTAGTTCAAGTTTGGGATGAAATTACACATGCTTGCTACAAAGAAAGAGACCTGGAGACATATATTCTGCAACTATGCTGAACCTCGAGGACATTCATGAATTGTAGTTGAGCGCTAATTCCAAGTTCAAGTCCAAGTCCAAGTCCAAGCGCCTGGATATCGGGAGTCAGGGGATAGGAGAGAGATGTGCGGGATGATGTTATTGATGATGATAGAAATGGTGATCGAGAGTTGCGCGGTCGAGGGCGAAGCGACCCTGTAATGGAGAGTCTCGTTTCAGATCAAGACCCGTCTTATTTTTGGGTCTTGTAAAGGTGTAGTTTTAGCAGCGAGGATGTACCTAGACTAAGGTACCTTATGGTAGGTTCCCAGCATGACCAGACAGCCCTGTGTAGGTAGTCACCAACGCACAGTAAAGTACTGTACTCCTTTTCCTGTGCTGCAACATTCAGGTGAACCATAGGTAGCCATACACCTCACCTCACCTCAACTCAACTCATCAAAGGGACGGTTGAAATCCTCTACTGTCTCCCAGAGGCGATTTCCTAAACGGCAGGAGATGAAGGGACTGTATTGACAAATGTAGGGGTAATAATAAGGGACATATTAACTTAGTATGGAGACTGCTGATCAACATCTAGCGCAAAAAGCCACGAGTTTTGGAAGAAGAAGCCTGCAAGCGCAAGCTTAAAAAAAAAAAGGGACTTAACTCGATATTGGAGATTTGGTTCCATATATAGTCCAGGCAATTTGACGTGCAGTAGTCAGTAGCCGATGCAGCCAATCTTGTCTAGCGGTCTGAAATTTCCTTCGTCTCCTTGGGCACTTGGGCTTCCTCTTCCTCTCTCTGACTGCATGCATGCATGCGTCTGGTAGGTGAGCAGGTGAGCGAGCGAGCGTTAGGAAAAAAAAAGCTGAAACTCGATGGGGCTTGAGGTTTTCCCGCTTTTTCATTCCCTGGCAGCCTGGGCCAGGGGTTTCAGACTGTGAGCCACTCTTGTTGTAGCTTGGCGCCATTTGATCTGCCGTCAGAGAAGAGGCTAAGGAGGAAAAGTGCGGCCCGGTCTGTTTCTGAACATGGTTGAATTAATTGGTGGCTGAACTTGCTGTGGATGAATGGAGATGGACGGAGACGGACGAACAGCAGCTTGGGTACAATACCTAGGTAGTTAGTAGGTACTAAGGTAGCTTGGCTTGGATCTGCTTCTTGCACATACCGACGGGAAATATTTCCGACGCAGTTTTTCAATTTCTCATCAACTAACTCCTAACTTGACCTGAGTTACCTACGTTCTTGGACAATGGATCAGGAGAGTGGCAAAAGGGAGCTTGACTCATTGCAATATTGGATCCAATCGTGATGTGGTTCTCAGCTCGATATAAATAAACCTTCGTATTATAACACATCTTGAGTCCAAGTCGTCAATCGTTACAGTAATCTCTTTCTAAAAGTCTCCACCGCTTTTAACGCCAATAGTCCTGGATTAGTACTATGTGTCAGTCAGCTTCACTTCTGAAAACCCATTCTTAGCAGTATTCTCCATCCAACCTGGCCTCTTAATCACCTGACGTGTTCTTGGTCAAGAATAAGGTAGGTAGAAATGTCTCCCAAAACTGGAGACGCCGCAGTGGCGCAAACCAACCGAGGCTAATAAGCCATGAGACCAGACAGCTCAACTCTGACGGCCACTTAACCCTAATAAACAAAAGGCCACGCGAGCCGAGCACTTGGTTGTCGCGTTTCGATCGATATCGTATCCAATTTGTATGACACTCTGCTGCCCGGCCAGCGAACACCGCGGCCATAGCCAGACAGCAGCCAGTGCACGTCTTCCCAGGACCCAGGACCCAGAACCCAGGTAGCCAGGCTAGGGAAGGAAAGAAAACACAGGACCTCGATCCTAGATGATGAAAAGACCTAGGCAATATTGCCTAAATTTATGATGATATTTGCATAGTTTATTTTGACACCCTACACTAATGGTTTGTGTTTTCCTGCCCGCCATGGACCTGGCTGGGCCAGTCCCGTTCGGCAACAGGCGCAGTAACGTTAGTTGACGGTGGAGGAACAGGGGACGGCCTGTCTCTAACACACAGAGAGGTTACCTACTGGTAGATGTTGGAGGTTACAGAAGACCCCTTGCTCGCCTGCGACGCCGCCAACAGATGGCCGAATCACGGCCAACGGGCCGGGGTCAGGCCATGCTTTTTTGCCTTTGCTCGGACTGGCGACGGCGTTACGGAGTGGCGTGCACCAGCAGAGTCGAGACGATAAGTGCCAAAGAATTATAAGTTTAATTGATATGTACTATAATTCAGCCAGTTATGAGACGATATGAAGAGCTGCAGCCCTACATAACAAGAGGTTGGAGGATAGAAGCTTAATACCCAAGGCACGGAGTAAGGTAACAACAATAGTACAGGTCACGGTAAAGTTGTTTGGAATTGAGTTGAGGAGGTTGGATGAGGTACATAGACTTAGTACCTTATGATGTGCATGTGTACCGTACCTCAACGTTGGAATCTTGAAAGTCTGTTCTTGTCTTCAACTCCTGATCGACTGAACTGACTGATATTAGATGCATCGCTGACTGGCTCGATTATCTTCGTACTTGCCCATCGCTTCCTAATCCCGTCAAGATCTCAGATAGCCCCATTTGCCCTTTATTAGCAAATTACTAACCCATTCGACTGTACCGCATTTGCACATGAACAAGCAACCCAAACGGTCTCGTCAGCACAGTGTACCTTAGCTTCCACTGCTGAAGAGGAGGTACCTCTCCACCTGCGGGTTAAATTTAAACCCTCGGCCCTGTCCTGGCGTTTCAACCTCGCACCCCGCCCCCCCCCTTGCTCTGCAATTCTCTAGTCCCCAAATTGGACTACGGGGATATGATTGGCTGGCCGTAGGCGCCTTCCATGCTGCAGAGTGCTGCACGAGGTCTATATTTAGCATCCTGAACGCGTTTCGTGCAGCGAACCCTCCACTCACAAAGCAGACTCTACGGCCGTGGCTAACTTGGAACGGAAAAGAGGACCTCTGAGTGGTTCATTGTAGCGCCCTTGAGGTGCTCGCCCCGTTTTTGCTCATCTTCTGAGTGAAAGTGAGAGAGGAGCCTGTTGTACGTTAGCAGGATGAGAAGCGAGAGTTGGAGATCGATCTGTAAGATTGATTGATTGACTGCTCATTGAATCCAGTTCAGTTGGGTCTTGCAGCGGGCGGCCTTGACCTGAGAATCGATGTTCTAGGGCGACTATGGTGATTCGGACGTTTCTTTCCCATTGGACACCGCTCAACACATTAGTTCATGGTTGGGTATTGTAGCCATCCATAGCCATAGCCATAGCCATAGCCATATTGGCAAGGGAGTGACATATGAAGCAGGGCTTGGATTCAGCCAGTCAAGATGACATTATTCAGCAACTCAATAACTACTGTACTCTCACGGACGGAAAGATTACAAGCAAACATGGCAAATTGAACTCACAGGTATAGGTATGATCATTGACCTTTGCCGAGACTGGTTCCAAGCATCGTCAACCCTAGTGCATGTTTCGTATACCATTCTTGCTTCCTGTACCATTGCAGGGTCCTTGGAGCTGACACTGCTTGGGCTTTGCCATGTCACGTTTTCCTGGGGGGCTTCCATTTCAGGTCTCTTCTCGCCTTGTCCAGCAGCATGCTTGACATGACATTGGATGGCAGTACATTACATTACATTACCTACCTAGGTACATTAGTTGCCTTTTGCCATCTATGGCCGCAACCGCCAACAAGCGACACAGCGCATGTGTAGGTGCTGCCGCTTGCTACGGGCGGATACTTGTGTCATACCACGAAAACAAAACGCCCTTTTTTTTTTTTTTACCGCCGATGCGTTGTTAAATGAGCTCGAGGTCTCGAATTAGTTGTTACCAGGTCGGATTGGACTGGATACCTCGATAACTGTTTGAGATACCGCCGTTGCTCTGTCGCCAGCAGCACGCCCAGGTTCTTCTCCTCTTACAGGGCACTGAGCCTCCACCAGGCAGCTGACTGCCCTGGTGGCCTGGGCTCCTGTGAGAGGCGCCCATAGCCGGTACCGTATGAAATATCCATGGAAGACACTGTCCTCAGGTAGCGCTTGCTTGCATCTCACACCCCTCAACCAGTTCTCCCCCAGAGCTAAACTCAATCCAATCCAATCCCAAGACGTTCTCGCTCAGTCTCACACTCCCCTCCAACTCGTTACTCTTCCTCTCATCTTTCTCTCACTTCCTCTTGTCACTTCGATCTTCAATTTCAATCTTCTTCTCTTCGCCCTTCCCTTTGCCCTCTACTTCACCTCAGACCACTACGCTCCGGCCTGATATAACATCTTCTCTCGAACGACGGCTCGATCTCCCTCATAAAGGGGAAATAATGATCTCGCGACTCTGACAGCGCCACTCGCTGCCCTGCCCTTGCCACTACCTATCGCCGAACCGCCTGTTCTTTGTCTCATAAGTTCTCTGGGCTTGTTCCTTGGACTATTCTCCCTGCTACCCGCTAGACTCGACAGTAGCAGTAGCTTCTTTTTCGATTGCTTCTAAAGCCCAAATTGTGCTTTATTTTTGAGCAAGAACTTCATTTCTCTCTCTCCAGAGGCCACTGTCCGCTGCGAGGCTTGTCTCCCTCATTTACCAAGTCGAGCAACTTGCGTGCGTTTACTGAACACTACCCACTACTGGTACGCTCAGCGACAAGATCAGCTGCGCTGACCCATCGAACGACCGACTTGACCTGCTCTCGATCGCACCGCGACCTGCGAAGCCATTCGTTTCTCTTGCCGGACTATTTATTTTTGACCGGCCAATTTACAAACCTTTGCACGTACTCACATAATTTCAACCACGTTTGTCCCACCTGGAAGCCAACTGGTGTTTCAGCGCCCTGGTCAAACACTCGAATTATACCCGGTACGCAGACTAGAGACTGTAATTGTCCCTCAGCATCTGCCTCGCTTTACTCCACGTCCTGGCGCAGACTTCAATCAATAGATTGCCAAGCGGAAACCAAAACATGCCTTCAGTTACGGACAGAAGAGTGTACGAAGATCAAATACCGCCTTTTATGACAGTGTTTGATCTGGATGCCGAGACAATGGCAGATCAGGACACTGTGACACTCATGGACACCAAATTCGTCGACATGGAACCAAAGCGACCTGGCATGATGGGTGCTTCTCCTCAACATGGTCTTGGCCCTAGCATGATGCCTGTCGACTCAACACACAAGCATCACGATAGCACATCGACGCAGACCTCCGAGTCGGCAGACTCTTCACCCACGACGACCTTGTCTACAACCGACTCTTCGCCCCTCTCAGATGCGTCCCCCTCGTCTTCTCCCGATTCTCCTATGAATCTTATTCCCCTCAACAATTATCCTGCCACGAGCTTCGGCACCCTCTCTACCAATCTCAGCAGCACAGCCACCACTACTCTGTTGAGTGAGCCTCCTCGGCTGCAGCGACCAATGACATCACCCTCACCTCGAAGAGGGCGCAATATGAAGGGCCTTTCTATCCAACCCCCATTCGCTGCCTCGACTTCAACGACAAACATTTCGCTGGTCTCCGAGCCTTCTTCTCCATCATTTATCAAACCTACGATTCCTGCTATGAGAAGAAAGCCTAGCCAGTTGAGCCTAAAGACCAATACTTCTGACTTGATCCATAAGACCACCCTGGAGGTCCCACCCTCACCAGCCATGCCGATGCTCCAGCGTCGAGCTCTTAAGCATTCTTGCTCCTCACCTCACATGTCATCTGGTCTTAAGTCCGCGACCTTCGGTCCACCTGGCGGTATGACTTTCCCCAAGGTATTGGAAAGAAACGAATCCGGACTTTCAGAAGTATTGCGACCCACAAAGTCGAGTATGAAACCAGCATTTCATTCTGCGATCACTGAGGAAGATTCGCCAATTCGTACTCAGATGGCCATTCGAGATGATGATCCCTACCGCGATAACGAAAACAACGAGGACATGAAGACGCCAGGCTACCCTGATGGACCAATTGCGATCTATGGAGACAATGTTTTCCTCTACTCAGAACCCACGGCTGATGAGGCATCGCGGTTTGACGTTGTCATCAATTGCGCTCGCGAAGTCAGCAACCCGTTTGAAATTCGCAAAGTGGCCCATGAATCACAGTCGCAATCGCCGTTCCGATCTATGCGACGCCCTGTTTCTGGAATTGAAAGTCCCATCCCCGATACTGCTGTGTCCACAGCCAGCTTCATGACAGCCTGGGAATATCCCCAGGAGGATTCAGCTGATACACCTACCACACCAAAGGCCTTTCAGTTTAACGAGCCTGAATACATCCATATTCCTTGGGACCACAATACTGACATTGCGCCGGATCTTATGGAGTTGTGTGATGTTATTGATAAGCGGACAAAAGCTGGCAAACGTGTGCTTGTCCATTGTCAGCAGGGCGCTAGTCGATCTGCGAGTCTGATAATTGCTTATGGCCTGTTCCAGAAACCGCATCTCACTGTGAATGATGCTTACTACGCAGCTCAAGCAAAGAGCCAATGGATCAGCCCGAACATGAAACTCATGTACTCGTTACAGGATTTCCAAAAGGAGGTGTCAACCAAGCGAACGGCGCTACCGTCACACCGTCCCCGTCCTGGTCGTAGCCCTTCAAAGCATAGAATCACACTCTCTGTTGATGCTATCGATATTGGACCCAAGGAGCCACAGACTGCTCCTCTTCCAACACAGAACGAAGAGTCGAAGGACTCGCACTTGAATCCGAGCCCAAGTCGACTTCGCGGAAACTCAACACCTGGGCCCCGACCGGTCTCACCTGGCCCTGCTTCAGCGCCCCCAACTTGCACCTGGAAAGACGAGGTTGAGCAGCACTCGTCAGAACACCAGGATCCTTTCAAACTTGGCGACTTGCCTAAGAGGCCCGTGTCAAGCCAGGGCAAGGCACCGCCAACTCTGGCCCCGTCTCCCATGATGGACTCGGTCATGAAGCCTCCACCTTCGCCTGGGTTCCCCTCTCAGGCCAGCCTTGGCTTCCAGACCATGACTTTTCCACGATTCAATCCAGCACCGCCGGAAATGAGATTTAGTGATGCGCCAGTGGAGAGAATGATAACTCTTCCCGGCTCATACCCGGATGATACTGCTCTATTGTCGCCGAGAGCCGAGACGATGACTAACAATCCGCTTCATGATGTTCATGAAGTTGCTGGGATGCGATTCGTCGAGAGCCCACCAACCCCAAGCCAAGGATTGTTTTCTCCCCGAGCGGGCATGTTCCCTCGAGACCCTTTCTCAACCTTCGGAAGACCACCGATCGTTGCAGATCCCAGAAGTCCACCTACAAAAGGCGAGGCACCTATTATTCGATCAATTGATGATCTCTTATGATGAAGCTTAACCTCGTGTTTCGCTGTCAAGTCGAACGAAGCAACTTCCAAGGGAAGAAGTACGACGAATTACTCTCGCTATTGTCCTTTATTTTATAAATCCTATTCGCTATTCTACAGTATGAATCACAGCATTTCAGGGGCGTCTAAGCAACAGGGCAGAGTTATTTATATCTGCACTCCATCCGACCCTCGATCCCGGATGGTTTCTCAACCTTCCGCACGATGACACGCAAATAACCAAATACATCTTCTTTGTCACCGATCTTCTCCAATCGTTACATCCTCCTCATAACAAACATTCGCTTTTTCTCGCTTTCTTTTTCAGCAGTGCACAGCGCATGGCGTCGGATGGGTTCACGATGACCTAGTGTAATATAGACAAAGACATTGCGTCTTGTCACTCTTGTTTCAGTTTTATTTTTGGTTCTCGCTTTGTCCATTTTGGACAACAAAATGCACGTGGCGTATGGCTTCAGGTACCCAAAGGGAATCATTGGGAGGGCTCAAATACCCAGTCATGGAAAGGGGTTGTGTATGTACAGGTGTTGCTAAGGAAAAGACGAGTTACTGTGTTGGGTTATAGCACCACGGCGTTTTTCCAGGAAGCAAAAGGGTTCTTGGTTCAGCAAGACCTTGTGAAGAAGAAGGCTTTATATAGTACTCATCTAGATGTTGATCGAAAAGATTTTACATCGTATTGGCCCTCGCCTATTCTATGTGACAGATTATGAAGTTTGAGTTTCCAAAGCAGATGCGCTTGGGCGTTCTTACTATGAGGGCTTGAGATCGGTTTACAACTTCTGTAAACGCCCCTCACACATGATATACTCCTCATTCCCGTCGGTCGTCCCGTCGAGCCATTACACACATATTTGATTCTATCGCCCACTAACAAGGAGAATAAACCAGATGCATTTACAGCTCCTTTTTGCCATTTTGCTGTACCTTGGCAGCCTCCTTGGCCATCTTCTCCTGTCGCGCGATGCCAGCCTCAACACCAATGCCGCCAAACACAAGCGCGACACCAAGCCACTGCATCTGAGTGAGCCGATGCCCGAAAGCGAGAACAGATAGTATCATGGTGAACATTTTGCGTGTCACAGTGACGGTGACGAGAAGAACGGATGAGAATGTAGACAGCGTGTAGACTGGTCATGATTAGCCTGGGGTACTGACCTGGCGAAGGGTGGTTGAGACTTACAGATAAAGACCTGGCCGACAGCACCGCACGCAGCGAAACCGAGAACATCTTTCCAGACGGCGGGATACCGAGCCATAAAATCCAAAGCAGCCTTGAGCTCGCCCGCGTTGCCAGCGACGTCCATGCCAAACCACTCTCCGAGACCTGTAGCGACCAACCAAGGGCTGACGATCAGGTAGGCACCCGTGATGACAGTGCTCATGATGTTGTTGGCGCACATCATCTGAGGACCCGAATACGGTCGGAATGTCTGGAAGATATGGTCCTGAGTGCTGTTTGTCAACCCATCAAAGAGGAGGTTGATACCCAGCAACAGCAGGCCCCATGCTGTGCTTGCGTCGTCGGGTCGGACCTTGCTGCCCTTCTTCTTCCCAGAGTGCAGCGTGAAGACAGCCACACCGAGAGTCACGGCCGAGACCACGAGATACTTGTACAGCGGATATCGACGGCGAAAGACAGTGATGTGAAGGAACATGACAGGCAGCAGCTTGCAGCTCTTGGCAAGGAGGAACGTGATGTAGTCGATATGGGCAAGAGATGCGTAGCCAAAGGGGCTCGCGAGGCTGCTCGTGACAGCAACAAGCGCGAGAGGCCCAAGGATCCGGCGCGAGGGGATAATTGGAGGTACGGCGGCGTTGCTGGGCGTCGAGGCATAGAGATAGGCAGCCCCTACGATGGCGGCGAAGACGGATTGGATGGTGTTGAGGAAGACGGGGAAGTGCCAGACTTCCGGGGCGTCGGCGGGGCCGTATGGCTTGGTAGTGAGCTTCTCTTGAAGATATGCCCAAGTGAGGCTATCCGCAAAGGCTGTATGAGCAATTTGGCCATGGGAGCTGTTGGGGCTGAACCTACAATGAAGCATAGATTCCCGCGACGGCGATGACAAGCTGCAAGAGCCCAGCTTCTTGCGCAGACGCGGGAACAGGCAAGAACTTGTTCGTGATGTTTCCATTGGAAGGGCTCTTTTGCGATCGATCAGTATCCTCCCATGTTGCAGTCGTCTTATTGAAGAACTCTGAGGAAGCCTCGCGCTTGATAGCTGGTTGCTTAGAGCGTGCCATTCCCAGGACTGTTAATGAGGGGGGAAAGATAGAAAAAGCGTAAGTGAATAAAAAGATTGTGATTAATCCAGAAACAAAGTCTTGTAAGGTAGGTAAGGAGAGGATTAAGAAGTGTAGAGAGCGAAGAGAGAACCGGGAAAATGGTTAATTAAAATCAATTACATACAAGTTGCCATGACGGACCAAACTGACAAGTTGGCTTCATCAATTAACCATGAGACAAAGATGCCCCACTACAAATGGAACCAGCCACAATTACATCAACCAGAGCTATTTTAAGGCTTAAGGTATCGGCAGGCACCTTTCTTCAGCCACACCTGGAAAGCCGTACCAATAAATACATTCTGCGGATATGGAGCATCATCTAACACCACAATCATACGACTTTCACTTCAAGTAACGGCCTCGCTCATAATTTCGATTTTATTTGATGGCTCTTGAATCCGAGCCAAGTCCGTTCCACCTAAGAATGCCTTTTCTGAAATCCCACATGGGATAAAGAGTCACCTTGTCGTGGAAGCGGGCCAGCAGGGAGCAGAATACACAATGGGTGAGCCATAATAGTTGATGTCATGGGGGTTGTGAGAGCGATGAGTGATGGGAATTATGTGAGCGATAAGACGGGAGTAGTGGGTCGCGTGACGATGTCGGGATCCGAGGATGTAAGAGATAGAAACATTTGTGCGAGGCGAAAGAGAGGGGGAAGGTGACGCGAAGCGTGGGCAGTGATTGTTTTGAGGAACCGTGATGTGCCCTTCTCGGTCCCTGGAATGTTGCGCTATCCCTATCGTTAACCGCTCTTCGGAGCTAGTTTTGTGTCATTAAGCCATAGCCACGTCGGGCTGTCCTTACGTGGTTTAACAGTCGTAAAAAGAAAACTGTGCCATGCGTTGCTGCACCGCACCGCACCACGAAACCGTTTTCTCCCAAGAAGGCAGATTACTTTTCGCCAAGAAGTCGGAGAGAAAAACTGGTACAGATGGATAGATATGCTACAGAGTTGAATAGCGATGTATCGCGCCACAAAGAGGGTGATTGATTGAGAGGTGGCAACCAGGTGACAACCAAGGTATGAGCCAAGATCAACCCAAGCTGACCCCTGACTGTGGTGTTGTAGCGTAGCAATGGTAACGAGAGGGGGGAGAATCATGAAAGGAAAACGAATTTGATGACGAGGACTGATGAAAGGCTTCGTTTTTGGATGGAAGGGCCGAATGGTTGGACAAGTGGATTGGTCGCTCGTGACGCTGTCGTCTGGTATCGTCCGAAAATGAAAATACAAGCCTCGCGGCAAGTCAGATCTGGACGTGTCCCAGCTCATCTTGCCAGAACTGACCTCTGCAAGTCGCAAGGAACACGAGAAAAGCAAAACTCAAAACGTTTTTGTTTAGAAAGAAACATCAGTCGCCTACTCGGGCTCCTGGAGCTGACTTCGGCGCATCTTCTCCGCCTCCAGATTCTCGTACAGAAGGAATAGCGCCGATTCGTTGGCCTTGGCGGTGCCCATGATGGTGAACATGCGCTCGCCAGTCTCATCGTGAGGTGCCTATGATTCAGGCGATCAGCTATGTTCGTTCGTGCTCCAAATGAATGGAAAAAGGAGGATATGGAGAAGGCAAAAATTGCTTACCTTGGCAATAGAGATACGGGCGCCAGATGTCTTTCGGATCTCGCTAATCTTGCTACCGGCACGTCCGATGATGCAGCCAACCATGTCCGCGGGGATGCTGATGTTTTGAGTCTGGATCTCCTCACCATTCTCATCGTGTGTTGGCGGGCCTCTAAGGGCTGCGTCAGAGTCGGAACGGCGGTTGTACGGCCTTGAGCTACCGTTGCTGAAATCGGCACCGTTGCCTGTTCGCATGACACGAGGGCTACCACCATAATCGCTTCTACCGGAGCCTTGGCTGAATCCTGCACCACCACTGGCATTTCCGCTGCCAGATGGCTGAGTACGGACAACAGGGTTGTAGAGGACGGTGCCAGTGCCTCGTTGCCAATCATCAACCAAGCACTTGCAAATTTCCCAGATAGCGCGCTGAATACCCTCGGGAGTGCCCTGAACTTCGACTATTCTCTCAGTGGATTGAGGGAGCATCTCCTTCTGGGCAACCATACGGACACCAGAAGCATCTTGGATGTGCTTGATCTTAAGCCCTTGTCTCCCAATGATGGTTCCCATCTGGTTGTGTGAAATGAGGAGCTTGATTGCTGATACTTGAGTTAGCGGAAATTCCAAAGTTCGATTGCCTTTGACAGAAATCGCCACATACGATGGGTACCGTTGCTTTGAACTACACCTCCCATACCCATAGCGGGGGCACCTTCGAGCAGAGCGCGAGCGACAATCGCGTAGGCTCGAGAAATAGCGTCGCAACCGCCAGTGATGGTCAGAACACGGTCATGAACACCCTGTACAACTTTGCTGACGCCGGCCTTGACGCCGGTCTCGTCTCTGAGATCGGCAACGTTCTTGCCGCCCTTGCCAATAATGACACCTGCTTCCTTGGAAGAGACAATCGCACGAAGGGTGAGCTGGGCCTGGGCATACTCCTCGTCCGTCTTAGGGGCGGGTTCGCCATCAGGGCCAAGGCGGTCATCCATTCTAAGTTGATCCATCTGATCGAGAATGTCGCTTCCGTTGCCGGGAATAGAATCCTGAGGTGCCGACATTTTGCAGTAGTTAAGTCGGGGTCCACGCGGAGAAGAAGTCGTGATTCGAGTTGGAAGCGGATCGTTTGGAGGAGAACGAACAGACGCGGGTAGGGTATGTCTGGTCGGATCTAAAGTGCTGTCAGTATGTATTCTCCCATTGTCATCGTTGTAGGAGGCGCAAATCAAGGGTCTAATGAGCATCCCTCATTTGCGGTGCACGCCCAGAACGGCAGAGCAGAGAAGAGCAGAGCCAAATGTCTGTCTTCATGATAATATTGAAGGGGATATCCCCAGGAGAGTCAAGACAGGACTATAACGAGTGTACTAACCTTTTATCGTCGACGCTGTGGAAACTGCGAAGACGTCCAAGTGTGCTGGAGAAGGCGGGGGTAGGAAGATGGGGAGGTGGTGCAGTGTTTTTTTTTCTTGCGGTCGTTTACGCGAAGCGGGATAGCGGGGTCAGGGTCGCAAGCACTCTGGTTGTGAAAGCGGCGGCGGCGGAGGCGGGCAGGTGGGCTACCTTACAGAATGATGCGCGGGAGGCGTGCGTCAACAGCTGATGTAATGTATCGTAGGCGAAGCAGAGTCGACGGCAGGAAGAGGGAAATGTGAGGAGAGCGGGAGGAGGGTGAGAAAACTGGACGGGACGGAAGGGAAGGGAAGGGAAGGGAAGAAGAGAGGTGGTGAAGGCGAGAGAAAGGTGAGGCGAGAGAGATGTGTAAGTTGGGTGAAGGGTAGAAGAAGAGGAACAAGAGATGGAAATCATGGGCTAGCTACTAACCCAGGGCACCTAAGCTAAGAAGGTATTGCACCTATTGTAAGGTAAAACAATTGGATGGCCAGGGCCAGAACCGGCCTAAGACAGCCAAAACAGCGAGTGACTGACCACTGACCACACAGAAAGAGTGTTCCAGTATTACTGTACCTGCCAACCAAGCAGCTGAAATCGACCTAATTACCTAGGTAGGTCACAGTGCCTTTGTCTGCTGGGGGAGGAAAGAAAACTCAGGACCTTGACCTAGATGATAAAAATGTTTAGGTTAATTAGCTTCAAATGCAGGGTACTCTTTACTGAATTTATTTTAGCATCCTCTTCTCAAGTCTTGAGTTTTCTTTGCTCCCTGAGGGTCTCGTACCGAAGGTATTGTGGCAGCAGGAGCCTGTAAGTGGAGTGGAGTAAAACAGGCAACACATGGCGGGAGGGGAAAGAAAGACACTTGTGAAACAAGTACTCTACTCGGTACTGCCTTCGCAACCCTCATGTATTTACTGTTACATGGTCACGCAGGTGAGGGGAAGTTATACCTGAAAGGAAAGTACCGAAGCATCAGGTTTGTCAACCACACCCATGCATGGACCCAACTCAAGGCAAGAAACACTTCCATTGTTTGTGAGGTGGGCGGCATACTGGTAATACCTAGGTAGTATATACCTAAGGTAGGTACATATGTATCCATCTATTGTTAGCTCTGTCGAGGACGAGCTCAACATTCGATCTCAAAGTCTACTTGTTTTAGGGGGGTAAACTTTTCAAGCTCTTACATACCGACTACTCTAGCTATTGCTCCTTACTTTGCCTACTTGAATCATATGAGAGATTAGTGGGAGGGTATCTATGCACCACAATGCCACCGTTAGGTAGGTAGTAGCCATAACTGACGGGACGGGACAGGCACGAACGGTTATGATAATCATAATGCTGAACCCCCCCTCCCCTTCAATGCTAGGGCAAGGAGCTCTAAATTGGCGAAATATTCCTGGCTTCGTAATAAGGTACACCCACACACGTCGGCAATGGCATTTAGGAACGAGGCTAACATTAGTGGACAGACAGACAAACAGACAGACAGGTCTCATGCTATGGATGTACCAGTAAGCCCGGTTGTCTTCGATTTCACAATAGCCGTGTCACACACACAATGTCAGTGGAAGACCAGGGTTTCTTGGCATATTCCACTAATCCTGTCTGGGAATCAAGCGAACCTACCAAGTTCCTGGCATCTTTCCCTTTCCTTCTGCCCACCAATTCCAAAGCCTGTGCTCCCTGACAACCTCGTCACTCGGGAGTTTTTCAGCACACCCACACGGGCCGGAGTGGGCCACAGAGGTGAGCATTGACTTTGTGACCTTTGTCATCGCCCACAGCAGATCAGCGCTGCATTGTTCCATTGATCGCTCTATCAGGCTGATACTAGATGCATCATAATGGCGCCAAGTACAGGGAGGACAAGGGAGCAAGAAGATCTTGGCGGGCGAGAGCATATCACCTATCATATCACCGTGATGCGGTGTTGAAGAAAACCCAATGGCAGATCAAGGGTCAAGCTTCGCAACCTCATTGGACATCCTTCGTGATAATCAATAGGGAGCTGCAGCTTTAGTTTGGCCGATGTTGGAACACGCCACCGATAGAGATGAAATATTAGTATATCCGACTACCTATCCTTCTATGCTTGCCATAGAATCAATCTCGTCGCCTTTGGCCCCAGCGGATCCCCCCGCCAGCTTGAAAGCTGTACTATGTACAACGGCCGCTCCCGCAAGTCGTTAACAACTTGCCGGCTCGCTTGTTATTCTGCAGCACAGATAATCCATAGCCAATAACTTTCCATCCCACCGTTGCTCGAAATGCACGAACACATTGCGACAAGGGTTAATAAGTGATGCTTATTACACTTTATATCACCCTCCTGCATCTCCTGTCTCTGGGATTGGTTGTTGGATGTCCACAGCTGGTGGAGTAATGCAGCAAAAAGACACCCAAATATCTCGACTGACAACCTCCAAGGCCTCATGTGCAGGGCACATAGTTATTGTCAAACTTGCAAGTGAGTATTGCCGTGAGTAACATCGTGCCAAGTGATTTCATATATTGCCGTTGCGATGTATCAATAGAGAAGCGGCATCGACTGTCGAAGACGACCATGTCCAGTGATACTTTGACTACATATCAGCATTCGCTCCTCTCATCGTTGTCTTAGCTTTTGCTCATGCTCTATCCAAAAGTTCTTGCACGCCTTATGTCCCCAGTGGTCTAGCCACCATTCCCCAAAGCTATCCTCGACTTCGTAATCTACCTTGGCTACTCTCTCGTCTCTCTTCAGACCACAGATTATACAAGCTCTTGGTGCTGTCGGTACCATCTTGACTGTATGCACTTGCATATTCTCGCTAATCTCAGGGACCTGAAGCGTCACACTCTTATCGATAGACTTGGCTGCAGCAACTGCAGATCGCAGGCGACCAACCTGCTCGCGCCATATAGCAACCACATCAGCGGCCTCACGATCTTCACGTGCAGCCTGTGTTTTGTCAACTCCCGCAAGTTTCATACCCTTGCTTCCCGCAGCGGAGATGGACATGCTTTTTGCTAAGATCTTATCCCGATGCCATCGTTGTTTACGGCCAGCAATAACTCGTGCGGCAGTTGTTGCTAAGAGGATATAACCACGCAAGAATTCTGTAGCTTTGGGATCCGATAGGATTCGCTGTTTAATTGATGTGCCGTGGCCTGACATAGGCTTGAAGAAAGTTGTACCTGAGTTGAGAAGATCAGGAAATGCAGACAGGATGACTGACGGAGGTGGGACATTGATTGGTGGAGGAGCATCATCCTGGGATTCCTTAAGTGATGGTTGAACATTATCAACTGCGTCCCAATCCCAACCCTCCGGTGCTTTTCCTGTGCTGGCGTTTGCTTTATTATCATTGGTGGCAGTAAAATCGTCCCAGGCATCCCACTCATCATCCTGATACTTGGTTCCGGCAAGATTCGCGACCTTAGGACTTTCGAACGATGGCCATGCCGTGGTGGGTGTTTCTTCCTTTGGTTTCTTGGCAGGTCTTGATTCTTCAGAGGTAGGTGTTTTGATAGCTAATTCTGGGAATGGGTTGCGATCCTGGAAGGAGGGTGACTTTGGGGCCTGGGGATAATTCGTAGCAGTGGCACCAAAGGCAAGAGGCCCGAGAAGCTTGGTGGGCGGTTGTTTTTTTGTTGTTATGGATGAAGCGGGCGCTGGTTCATCTAAAGAAAGAAGATCCATTGATGGAGGAGCTGCTGGTGGTTCCTGGGCAGTAACTGCAAGTGCCGTTTTCATTGCCACCGGAGGAGGGACACCTTCAAAGTCTCCAAACTCATCGTCGTCGTCGTCATCATCTTCACCCTCAGCAACCTGAAGCTCAAAGTCCTCGGCATCAAACAATACACGGGGGTCTTGTTGTGCTGAAGGCTTGAGTTTCGCCTTCATCCGCTGTAGCGGCTCCTGATCAACTGTTGGCTGTCCCCATTCTTGCGTAAACCGTGACTGTGTTCCAGAGGGCTGGGCTTTCGGGCCGCTAGCGGGCTTCGAAGCTCCTCCTATATCGACGAGACTGTTGGATAATAGGTCCATGGTCGATGCTCTCACAACTCGAGTTGGCGGTTGCTGCTTCACTCCCGGCACTCGCTGGGCTACAGCTGCAGCCGAACTTGGATCTGGCTTGGGCCATGGTATTGACGATGAGTTTGCTGAGCTTGGGGGTGCATTTGCGGCTGAACCCCAACCTGACGCGGAAAACGGCACAGGACTCAGGGTCTGAACAAGAGCCGTATTAACTGTTGTAGGTTGTGAAGGCTCGGCGACTTCAAAATCTCCCCATCCATCATCGTCGTCATTTGTCTCCGCCGGCTTCGACGGTACTGAGGCACTTCCCCAGGCGCTATGCGCACCTGATTGGGATTCAAAGGCTGGCCATGGCTGGGGTTTCGCAGGAGATGCATTGCTAGTGCTGCCTAACAAACCAAAGAGGTCCTGTGTTGCTGCTCGTTGAAGAGGTTCCCGTTGTTGCTGAGCTTGAGCCTGAAAAGGAGTGGCCTGTTGCTGCTGACCTGGAGCAGACGCTGAGTTATTTGAAAGACCATTGAACTCGGCAAAGAGATCTGCAGACATAGTGCATCGCCTAGTGATGCATTACTTCGAGAGCACGTGTCGCAAGATGCGCTTAAGGGCAGTGATGAGGCTTAAAGAGACACGTCAAAGAGGTGAGCTGAGGGGCGTTATGGATTTGAAGATAACCTCAGTTAGTGGGAGGTGGTGGTGACATGCCCGGATGATGAGGTGCTATGGATTTGTTTGGCGGTCAGCCCCTGAGCTGCCCAGCGTCCTGGGGTGATTGGATCCTAGGTCCCGTCAGTAGGTATGGACCGCAATCTGAGGGCCGGCGCAGCGGAGTCCAGTATACCGAGCTGCCTAGTAGGTACCTAGGTAGGGAAGGCAGTCCAGGGCAACCCAAGATAGTGATGAAGTGGGGCCGAGCTATTGAGGCGAAGACCCAATTGAACCTGAAGAGCCGACAGGTTAGCTGGTGTGGTACCTCACCTAACTACTAACCTACGTTGACGTTAAATCAAGGTTTCTGTCCATCCCCCGCCATCAACTTTACAGTGCCGTAGTCTACACACAACGTTGCTACTCTCAGTTCAGGCCTTTTTTTCGCAAAGCCGGTAAACTGTCATTATACTCTTCTTTTGGCGCAGCCAGGCATCATGCGACCCCTCCAAGAGTCCCTGTACGTTGCGCCTGTTAGCGACAACAAATAATACTTCGACTGACCAGAGCACCCCTACGTAGTTCGAGATGGCGTGAGACACAATCCCAAGGGGCGCATCTTGGTGACCTTCGACGTGCTGTTCGGTATAATGGCCCCGCAAGTCCATGCATATCAGGATGTCGTTCTCTTTGTTGGAAGGTATGTTCACCTATGCCCATTGGCTAAAGCCCACAACTAAACCTTTACCCAAGACTTTTCTTCTTTCTACTGCTGCTGAAGGGTTGAGCTGGTCTCAGGTTTTGGACGATGAAAGAAAGCTCTACGCTGAGAAGAGGGATCACTTCCTCAAGTATATAAAACACCCAGAAGCTCTTGCAGAGCTGAGCATCGATCCTTTGACAGAGGATCCCAGTGTAAGGCCGACCAAACTGGAGCGTAACCATTTAACTGATTTATATGATGTGAAAAAGTCTCCATGGAATACCATTCGTCAAGATGAGGTTGTCCGTGCTGAGATCCAGCAAGACGTTCAGCGGCTCCCCGATGAAGCTTCATACCATCAAGACCAGACCCAGTCAATCATCTTGGATATCCTGTTTATGTACTGTAAACTAAATCCTGGGCGAGGTGGCTACAGGCAGGGTATGCATGAGTTGCTTGCGCCTATTCTACATGTCATTGAGCAGGATGCCGTGGATCCCACGACTTTACCAGAAGAGATTCCTCTGGATGATGCCCTTATCAAAACTCTCGACCACTCTTTCATCGAGCATGACGCCTTTATCTTGTTCTCGAAACTTATGGAGCGCGCCCAATCGTTTTACGAAGTCAAGGATGTTGTTCCAGCACCAGGAAGTTCTTTGCGACCCCCCAAGTTCGCAGAACAAAGCTCGGCGATTGTTGAACGAAGCAAATTCATCCACGAAGTCTGCCTGCAGAAAGCTGACCCGGAACTGGCTAGTCATCTAACCAATATTGAGATCTTACCCCAAATCTTTCTCATGTAGGTATTAACCCATACACCTATCCCAACGCCGTCACTGACCACAGAATACGCAGTCGGTGGATTCGGTTACTCTTCAGCAGAGAGTTCCCCCTTGAACAGTTTTTGGTACTCTGGGATACCATATTTGCCGTCGATCCAACCCTGGAACTCATCGATCTCATTTGTGTTGCTATGCTGATTAGAATTCGGTGGGATTGTAAGTTGCTTGGGCGAAAGAAAGTATGTTCCCTGGCTAACGCCCTTTATAGTATTAGAGGCCGATTATTCTGTTTGCCTTCAGCTACTTCTCAAATACCCTCCTCCATCAGGAGCTCACGGTCCTCATACATTTGTTGATGATGCTCTGTACCTAAGGGACCATCTTTCGCCATCCGGAGGATCATCACTGGTTATGAAATATACTGGAAAGATGCCGACATTATCTTCTCCACCACAGACCTCGCGAGCAGGCACTCCGAGCTTCCGTGGTTTCAACTCTTTCAAGCACCGAGGACCAGGCCCAAAGCCACAAATATCATCCCCATCCCGCTTCCTTCAACAGCAGGGCGGCATGGAGGCTTTGTTTCAGGGAGCTGCCAAAGGAGCCAAAGGGGTTTACGAAAGAGGCGAAAAGCTGGGTATCAACCAAGCCGTACGAGATGCTATGGGAGAGATCAAGCGAAATATCAACGAGGCCAGATCTGCACCTAGATCTCCGCAACCCCTGGTAAACAATCAAGACTCATCCCAGAGCCTGGTAGCATTGAAGAGGCGGAACCAGCAACTTGCCGCAATGCTTGATGAGACAGTCGATAACCTAAAAGCCATATCTGCCTCGAATCTAGACGACAAGGCTAAGAGCTTGGAGCTCATCGAGATTGCGGCGGCCAAGGTGCAGTTTGTCAAGATTTACTTGGACGATTCTTCTATGGAGGTGCCGGTTTTGCAATCTCCACCACCCGAAGACAGCCCACAAGAAGTGGCTGTAGCTGAAACAACTATCGTTCAGCCTGAGCCTGTGTCAGTGGCATCTACAGAGGTTGACATATCGGCTCTTCAGATATCCGAATCAAAGAAATCCCCCCAGAGCGAGTCAGCACGACCCCCTAGCTCTGATCCTATGGAAATAGTACCACGCGACGATGGCAAATCTGTAAACTCATTGGCTCCGTCACGGCCAGCTCCCGTCCCTACTCGTTCAACACTAGCGCAATCCTCCTTCTCCTGGATGCTGGAGCCAGACGAGTCGGGGTCTTCAAAAGCGTCTCCAGCATCCAGCAAGTCACCACCGCCCCAGCATAAGAAAAAGGTGTCAAACAGCGCAAGCCGTGAGAAGAATGCCTTCCTATTCGGCGAAGTCACTGAGAGTCGAAACCCCCTGAACTCAGATGAGATATTTGGCTTGGAGCCTCTGAAGAAACTAAGGAACGCCACAGATGAAGAGAAGACAAAAGAGTAGATTAGGCCCAGACGCATCCGCGCAGGGCGAGGTCGCGCTTCAATATAACGGAATGGCATATTGACCTAATGAGAATATGCATTGGTGCTTTTCGAACACTTCAATGTGACATCCCACAATATCTTTGCCAGTGACCAAAAGTCCAGCTTGGGCTTTAGATCTACCGAGAGCAGACAGCCACTGTTCAACAAGAAACCTCATGTTCTGGGTGTGACTAGAGAACAGGTGAAGGATCACTGCTGCTGTTTGTGAGAAACAAGAACACTCTCGGGATTTCCCTAGACTTGGTACTGCGATTATATAACTCTCATTTATTCACAACCCATCATTCTTTCTCTCTAAGCCCGGTTGTGTACTTGGCTCTCGACTGTTGGTATCGAATTCAGACAACACTGTGGAACACTCGATATGCTGGAGACATCTCTCTGGGCTATTTTATGCGTCAGCCTCACTCAACACTGCCTCAATAGATCTGGTACCTTCTTCTACGAATCATATCCCAATCTGAGATATTGCTCTACGATTCACGACTTTCTTAAAGAGCAAGGCTTGGGGGAGTTGTCCAAATGTCTCCAGCCACAACCAAAACATCGTCAAGTGTTGGATCTGAGATATTGGCATCCTATCGCAAGTCTTGCGCCTCCTAAAGAGCTCCGTGCGATTCCAATTTTGTCTTCGAGACAACCATTTGCATCGCATTTCCAAAAGTCTAGTCTTCCAACGGACAGAAGTGAAGACTTACAAAAGTACGCAAGAAAAGAAAGCTACTTTTTTGGTATCGAGCTCGAATTGTACATGCCAGTTTTGCTACCATGTGAGGGCCGGCCCGATCCTCATCCCAACGATGGCAGGGAACTTAGCCGTGACGAGCGATTCCCCGACAGAGTTAATTTAATGAAAGAAACCATTAGTTCTATAGGGCCGTTGACTCTGGTGTGGGACGAGCATTTCGACTATAAGTCCTGGGAGAGCAAGCTCCTCAGTCATGGGATGGTGCCTGTTGACGATATCGACCCTCAATATCAGACGTGGACCATTGGGACCGATGTATCGCTACGCCGAATTTCTGAATGGGGAGGGTACAAGCAGTTGAATGGTTTAGAGATCATCAGTCGCGTTCTTAGAGCTACGCCCCAGTGCTGGGAAGAGGTACTGAATATGGTCTCCATCCTGCGAAACAACTTCAGGTTGACAGTGGGTAAATCATGTGGCTTCCACATCCATGTGAGCAAAGGCACTGGGCCCATGCTGCTACACCTCGTGCGTAAGGTTTCTGTCCTCATGTATTTAGCAGAGAACATTGTTTACCGCCTTTGCTGTCCTGGAAGAAGGAAGTCAAGATACGCACCGAGTCTAGCATCATTACTAGAACCTCTATGTACCGATCAGTGGTCGGAAATGAATGTTCCAGCGGACTTCGAACAGTACATTCCAGTCGGCAAGGTCGTCGAGCGCCGTACCTTGGGGATTCTGAAGAAGCTCTGGACGACCGAGACCCTACAACTGCTCAAGCTGCTTATAACTCCCAGCATGGGCTCAAAGTCTTGCTTAGGTCTTTCCAAGTGCCACTCCTTTGATGAGTTTGGTGAAGGCTCTGCAGATGAGTGTAAAGGAACAGTTGAGTTTCGCTACCTCGAAGGTACTCTGGATCCTGAGCTGATTCTTCGGTGGAGTCAGTTGATGGTTTCTCTATTCCAGTTTGCTGATCTAGCTTCACCACAGGCATGGCAAAATTTTGTGCCTGCAGTACTGCAGTATCCAGCATTGGGTAGGATGGATCCGAACGTGCTGAGAGTCTTTTTGTTATTCTTAGGAAAGGGTGACGACTATGACTTTTGGATCAATCGGATCCAAATGATGACAAATTTGCCTCTCGATGCGCAACAACTGGCTCGCAGGCCAGTTGATAACAATGAGATTCTGCCTCCCCTCGATAATGAGTACATTGATACGTTACGAGAAGAGCTGTGTGCAAGAGAGCATCAATTGCCTTGCACGATCCAGAAAGCGGCGACCCTCGACGAATCTGAATCTTCAACTGATCCAGACGAACATGCAAAACTCCTGGCCGAAAAGACTAGCTTTTTTGATGCTTGAATTAGGGAGGCTCTTGTGCCTGCTTCTGGACAGTGGTTTGGACAGGCTAGAGAGCAAGACTGGGCCTGTGAATAGACTAGATAGAAGAGGGGGTAAAAATGGTATGAATACTTATTTGCTTCGTTTCCCTAGCCTCAGTTTTAGATGTTTGAAAAACGAACTGTAAAGATGCAACAAGGACCGAGAGACAGAAAAAGGACATAAACCAAACAAGGCGACTGGAGGTTTTGTTTGCAAATTTCTCATTTTTATTCCATGCAGCGTTTTATTTGAGGCAAGGCAAAATTTTGTCGGTTTGAGACAGGTAGTTCTTGTTAGATAGTAGAAGGTTAAAGAGAAAACATACTTACTTGAATAAATATGTAGATGTGTAGTGGGCAGCTGGGGCGTGGCTCATCTTGTACTCAATAACGGATGCTTTGCTCAAACGTTTTGTAGTAGCATTAATACTGGGTATCATTCCTCACAAATCCTACGCAGGAGACCTATGTTCTCTCTCGATAATATCCTCGCGCGCCAGTGGTCGAGTCCCATCGTTAAGAACCATCGCTTCTCGGTGTTGCCGTCGTAGCCTTTGCTCTTCGGCCGAATGTTCCCTGGTTCGTGTCACTTGCTGTTCAACAAGTGGTAGGTTTCCCGCCTCCTCTTCGATCTCCATAATCAGGTCTGGGAGTTCACGAATTCTCCTTCTGGAGTTCTCCTTGTCCATGAGCCCTGCCCTTTCCAGCGCTCTGAGTCCTCGTCTTGATTCCTTGATTCGATCGACAATCTCGACAATCCTATTTGTCTTGAGTGCCATATAATCCCTGAAGCTCCGGCGTCTTTCTTCTGGAGTATCGCCCCATTCCTGCTTCGCCAACCACTTCTCGACAAAGCGTGCCTTAACTAGCATGCTGGCGCCGTACTTATTGGCGAGCTCCAGGATGAACATTAGGCAGAACCTCTCAGCCATGTCGCGGAGGTAATACTCATCCCAATGGCTATCAGTGAGACTCGGTCGCTCGGTATCATCCAGGCTCAGCTCCAGAGAACGGACAAGAGCTGAGTAGGCTTTGGGATTGTTCAACTTTGAAAGTCCATCCAGCCCTGAAGTGTCAGTTGTATCTCATGATTTCATCCGCAAAACTCACCAATGGTCTGTCCAGTAAGCAGGGCCAAAGCCCGAAGACACCGCATCCTCTCATCATAATCTGGTCGGGTGATGCCGAATAGCAATATGTGAGTTGTCTCGGAATCGTTCACGGCCCGATCGCAAAGGATCTTAATCGCGACCTCTCGTATAGAATAATTCGGGTGATCTAATAGCTTCTCAAGCGTTTCAAGTTCCAACGAGTCTTCCGTATCTTGAGTGATGTATTGTGTCTTTGGCTGTGGTGGCGGAATTTCGTTGTCGTCTCTTATGATGGTGAGGGCAGTGACGACGGTACTCACGACACTAAAGGTGGCCAAGCCTAAAGTGACAAGAACAACTCTCTCATCCCGAGCAAAGCTTAGGAGGCCATCAGCCCATCCCATCTTGGTTGAGTTTGTTGATTGAGTTCATGCTTTACTAAAGTATTGGTAAATGCATTCTTCATGGCTGTCCAAGACATCCTGAAGGGAAAGGATTCTGCCATTGCTCACCGCCGCATCATATTCAAATAAGGTTAGACTGCCCACCCGTAGCTTGGCATGCGAGCCCCACTTGGAGCTTGATAACGATAAGACTTTTTTCCCATCGCAAAAAAACTGAAAGTTGCTACTACCAGTGCAGTTTTCGCATCAGCAGCATTATAAGTCGCAATGGCCGGCTCCCAGCTCAAACGCCTCAAGGCGTCTCTCAAAGAGCAAGGAATTGTCGGCCCTCAGCAATCGAAGAAGCAGAAACGGCGCAATGCTCAGGATGAGCGCTCTCGAAATGACAAACGACTTCAGCGCGGAGTGGTCTTGGAGGGGATTCGCGAACAATTCAATCCTTTCGATCTTAAGCATGCCAAGGGCCCAAAATTCGAAGTTACGAGTAACCGGCCTATGTTGACTGCTGGCAGCATCAAGGGTCGTCCCGGTCAGGCAAAAGCAGCCAGTGAGGAGAGGGTAAGTTCCAACATTCTGTTCGCGAGGCGCCATCAGGGCAGTGGAGGTGATACGATCTGCTCATATCAGAATTAAAATCCAAGCCGGCCTCGATATAATCATAAATCAGATTTTCATGAAGAATCAACTAACTTCTTAAAGCGCCGGCAAACCCTTCTGGTCGAGATGCAACGCCGCAACAAGGTTGGTGGAATTCTCGATCGTCGATTCGGTGAAAACGATCCCACAATGGCCCCCGAAGATAAGATGCTTGAGCGATTTGCCCGAGAGAAGCAGAGAAGCCACAAGAAGAACTCAATGTTTGACTTGGAAGACGACGATGCTTCAGAGGGCTTGACCCACATGGGCAAGTCTCTTTCTTTTGACGATATGGACGATTTCAAAGAAGATGATCTCGAAGAGGACTACGAAAGTGATGGCTCGGTGCGTGAACAGCAGAGATTGAAGCGTATTCGTGCATTAGCAGCTCAAGGTAGTGATGGCGAGGATGATGAACCGGAACGAAAAAAGACGAAGAAGGAGGTGATGGAGGAGGTTATCGCCAAGTCCAAACACTACAAGTATGAGCGACAAGCTGCAAAGGAGGAGGATGAAGAGCTCCGAGAGAAACTTGACAAGGAGTTGCAAAACATTCAGTACATGCTGCACCACAGCCGGCCGGGCTCCAAGCCTCAGAACGGGGGGGCTGCAAAACCCACCATCGCTGGAGTTGACCGAGACGCTTTCGAGAAGAACTTTGATCTTCAAGTAAAGAAATTGGCCCAGGACAAGAGGGCACAGCCTGCAGACCGCACCAAGACTGAGGACGAGAAGGCTGAAGAAGAGTCTACAAGACTCAAGGAGCTCGAAGACAAACGCCAGAAGCGCATGAGGGGAGAGTCAGTCAGTGACAGCGAGGATGAAGAAGTCGAAAACAAGGGCAAGAAGCCTGAGCTTGATGCTATGGACCTGGATGACGAGGAAGACTTTGGCTTGGGCAGCGGTATCCGAGCTCGTCCTACTGCTACTGAGCTTGGCTTTGACGATGAAGATGATTTCGTGATCGACGATGATCTCGTAGCTAGCGGCTCGGACCTGGAACTCGACAGTGAGGGTGAATCAGACATGGAGGATGTGTCTGATGAGGAAGCTGAGGATGAGGAGGATGACTTTACCAAAGGCCTGCTTAATGAGGAAGAGAGCCGAAACCCTGTTTTCGATGTCGACTCGACAACAAAAGCCACGGCGATACAGAAGGGCGACGAGCAAGGCCTCCCCTACACCTTTGAATGCCCTCAGTCTTGCGACGAATTGCGAGTCATTTTGGCACCATATCCAGCCAAGACATTCCCTACAATTGTCCAGAGGATTCGTGCCCTCTATCATCCCAAGCTCAGCAGTATGAACAAGGAGAAGCTTGGCAACTTTGCAACTGCTTTGGTTGACTACGTCGGTCTGCCTTGGGACCCTGCCACTTCTGCCCCTTTTACGGTGCTCGAAAGCATTGTCCGACACATCCACTCTCTCGCAAAGATGTTCCCTATTGAGATTAGTAAGCAGTTCCGGAAGAATCTTGAGGAGATGGGAGAGTCTCGACCCTTGGCACTAGGAACCGGAGACTTGGTTTTGCTTTCTGCAGTCGGAACCATCTTCCCTACTTCCGATCACTTCCACCAAGTCGTCACTCCTGCTGTGCTAACCATCACTCGATACCTTGGCCAAAGAGTACCACAAAACCTAGCACATTATGCCATTGGAACATATCTCTGTATTCTTGCTGTCAGCTACCAGAACCTTGCTAAGCGCTACGTGCCCGAAGTTATTAACTTCTCTCTGAATACACTCTTGGCCCTGGCTCCTATTGCCACTTCCAAGAAGGTTGGGAATTTTCCTCTTCACATCGCTCCTGAGGGCATCCGCATAGGAGTTGCGACTAAGTCAGAGTCACGGAAACTCAACTTCTCAGACTGCATCGAGCAAGAAGCCAAAGAGCCAGAAACGATAGCCCGCAAGGTCGCTATTCTCGATACCACAGTACAAGTTATAGAAACTGCAGCAGATACGTGGACTGGGAAGAGTGCATTCCTCGAGACCTTTGGACAGGCTGCGAGCGTACTCAAACACCTCGGCAGCAAAACTTGCAGGTCACAATTACCTACTGCCCTCAATGAAAGAATCGAGAAGTTGCAAGTCAAATTTGACCGCATGCTTAAGGTTGCGCAACTATCGCGGCGCAATGTCGAGCTGCATCACCATCGGCCCCTGGCAATCAAAACCTATGTACCCAAGTTCGAGGAGACATTCGATCCTGATAAGCACTACGACCCCGACCGCGAGCGAGCAGAGTTGGCCAAGCTCAAGAAGGAGCACAAGAAGGAACGCAAGGGTGCTCTTCGGGAGTTGCGCAAGGATGCCAACTTCATGGCACGCGAGAAGTTACGTATCAAGAAGGCAAAGGACGAGGCGTACGAAAAGAAGTACAAGCGTCTTGTTGCCGAGATTCAAAGCGAGGAGGGTCGCGAGGCGAATGCATACGAGCGAGAGAAGTCAGCGAGGAAGAGGGCCAAGAACAGGTAAATGGTTTCAATGGCGTAGGTACAGGCTCAGGATACCAATATATGTTTTCGTTTGTCCATTTAATGTGTGCTGTTAGAAAGCGTGTAAACAAATCATTTGTAGACAGTCCTCAGGCTCCTTGGGGGGGGACTCCTTCAAAATGGGTCAGACTTTACAATACGACAAAGATAATCGTATTAGCAGGGACTCTGAGAAAGCCGATCAATGAATGGCCCGAGAAGTCAATATCTATTGGTTTGATATTGTCTAAACCTCACGGATACTTTACAACTTCAGGTAGCGGTAGTAGGGTAGGTAGATAGAGATACACCAGTTGGAGACGCCTACCTGAGATGAATGCGAGATGAACGCCTTGTGGGGGGCCTCTACTCTTGATAACAAAAACATTACATTCTAGAGACCATGCAAACACATGTTGGAGGTCCCTTAGACTTTTTACGACTTCTATGACATAGAGGTCTTGAGTTTTGCTCTATGGAGGCCTTTGAGCACAAATAGAAATTAGTGGAGCCTAGGTACTATTTTATCCTTAGAACCGCTTTCATTAATCAACATCAACCAAGCTTGTACTGTAGTATCATCCACCACACAACTGACGTTAGCTACGCCTCAACCTCGCTGTCCAACTGTAAAGCGAACCGTCAACAAATACGCAACCAAAAAGTATGGGCACTGAACACAATAATGGCTCAGGGATACAAGATGAAGAAGAGGACGATTACATGAACATGTCCTTTGACGACCCAGCGCCTGTAAAAGAGACATCCATACAGCGTACACAGCGATTGAAGCGTGAATCACGAGCACGTGGTATCATCAAGTCGAAAGAGCAAATCGCAGAGGAAGAAGAAGCCGCCCGTGAAAAGGCTCTCTCAACCTCAATGCTTGAAGATGCCAAGGCCAAAAAGAGCAAAGGACTCGCCATGATGGCCAAGATGGGGTTCACAGGCGGTGGGCTAGGAAAGAAGACAGAAGATGGGGCTGCTCCTGGGCGCACCGAGCCTATCAAGGTCAGCGTGAAGGACGATCGTGGAGGTATTGGGTTGGATAATGAAAAGAAACGAAAAATCAGAGAAGCAGCTGAAGAGAGGGACATCAAGGCCCTTAAAATGGACCCAGACGAGTATCGCGAGCGTGTGAGAAAAGAGCGCGAGGATGCAAGGCTTGAGAAGCAGTTCTTTGCAGCCCAGCGCACGGCAGAGAGGATGGACGATGAAAAGACAGAAGTTTACGGCCCTGGTGCTTCACTGCCAGACTCTAAAGATGAAAAGGAAGAGTCAAGACCGATATCATCCCGACCTCTCAAGTCAATACCGATTATCTATCGTGGTCTAGTCAGACACAGAGAAGAAGTAGAACGCGACCGACGCATGCGCTACGATCTTGAGCAGTCACTATCGCGACTACCAACATACGAAGACGACCAGGAAGATGCAGACGACAAGAATGCACTGGGGAAGGGACGCACAGTGTATGCTACCGCTGAAGATCTCGACGAAGAAGACGAGGAATTGGACCAGTTTAATGATCTAGAGATTGGAGAGCGGTTGAAGAGCGTGCTGGAGTATCTGAGGGAGAGGCACCATTATTGTTTCTGGTGCAAAATGGTCTATCCTGATGCCGAGATGGAGGGTTGTCCAGGTTTGACCGAGGAGGATCATGATTAGCTGTGACAATGCCATGTCATGGACTATTTTATGAGAAATAGATAGACACCTCGTGTTGTTTGAACCGATAGTTATTGGCACAACAGGAAAGCTTCAAGACATCATTTTTTAGTATAAAGGCTGCCTTCGCCTGGATATGAGACGTGCCACTTACTTTAAGGCAATCTTTATTGCCTTCCTCATTACATTACACCAGTACGACCATGTTAGATTCGGGTTGCATAACTGGCCCGGACTCGGTGAATTGTCACCACAGAAACGCCTCAACAGAATTTCTCGATTCTTATCGCACTCAATCGGCGTCTCTCAACCATTGCGATGGCGCCCAACAGATAAGCAGATAATGAGTAGATAGTTGGTGGGTCATGATAGAAGGATGTGAACACAAAGCTACTGATTCATCCTTAGACAAGCTCACAGGTTTCCTGTAGTTGCACAAGATATTGTCAGTGGATTACTTATGGTCGTAAGCTTAAGATAAAGCTGCTCAGCAAAAGGCAAGAAATGTCCGGAATTGATACTATGTTCCAACAACTATTCCACAAGTCCATAAAATTCATGGAATATCACTATCCTGAACGCTTTGCGTGATGCAATAACCCCTTCTTCTCGTTACTCGTCAAAGTCACCACTTGAATCATCTCCCTTTCCATCTCAACCTACCAACCCAGTGAGCCCATTTTTGAACCTCCTCCTCGTCCAGTAGCAACTCAACGGTGTAGTAGTCTCGTGCCAACTCCTCGTGCGTTTTGAAGTGATGAACAAAGCGATGGCAGGCACCACACAACCACGCCACATTCTGCAGATCTTCTTTACGGTGCCATCCTCGCTTAACGGCCTTTTCATGCACGAACCGTGGGATGAGGTGATGGTAGGACAAAGGAACCCAGGATCGGGAACATAGCTCGCACGCGTCAGCCCGAGTTGAGCGTGTAGCGGGAGGTGGCTCGATGAGAGGAGTTATGTACGAGGTGAGAATGGGGAGGAGGAATGACTCTGGGGAGGACGGAAGATGTGATCCAACATAGGGATCGGCAGAGATAAGGTTGTAAGTCGTGAGGGTCTCGATAACAGATGGTGGAAGGTTTAACAACAAAAGGCTGTCTTTTGTGAGTGGGAGAGAGTACTGCTCCTGTAACGCTTCGTCCTCTCGCCATGTCCGATACTCGAGATCTTGCAACTCCTCTGGGAGATTGTCAAAGATCTCAGCAGCGAGATAGTCGACAAATTCAGCAAGTTCCTCACCATCTTTCTCCGGGTCTTGGGCCGGAGCCGGGGCCGGGGCCAGGGTGGATGCAACGAGCGGAGCACCGGTGTTCTTACCACGCCGACGGCGCTTGGGCGGGTCCGGGGCCGAAGAGGCGGGCTGTAGAAGAGTGGTGGACAAACAGTCTCGAAAGAGGGCGTAGTTTTCAGGGTTGTTGCTGATGGCCGGCATTGTACTAAGTTTGGGTGTGGTATTGACTGTAGTCGGGTGCCACAGTCGATACAGAGAATACCTAAGTAGGTAGGTACAGGTAGGTAGTTCGGTCCGTGACGTAATTGATTTCTATCACAATCTTTTGCTGTGGGAGATCACATCCATATTTACATATTAATTCTTCCTACTGTTCACTACCTAGCTATTGGAATTTCACGGAATAATTTGGAAGTTGAAGGAGCTGTCTGAATATTGAAAGCTGTAGTCTTTCCTAATAGTCTTGTGCCTAGTGAGCGGCCGCCGGTTGAGTCATTCGGTGGAAGTGGCCAGCTCTTCACCCTGTAGTGCTTCATAGAAGCCATGTCGCGCCGTGGATCCTAAACATAGGTACTGAAGTGATGAGCTGGTGTTGATGCATAGGTAGACATTTATTACAGTCATGGCGCCAGGCGGTCTCATGCTGTCTGAACGGTTCCCATCAGTGGACACACCACCGCAGTGAATTCAAGTCCGAGCCGAGCCGAGTGACTGGCCGGTCAAGACTCTGAGCCACTGGGTGAAACGGTGAAAAGCGAGGCCTTTTTTTTTTGGTGTCTCGAGTACAATAGTACACGTGGTCAAGCTCTGTTGTATGTAAATGCATTACTGATCGTCGACAAATGTATCAGCTGAAGACTCTGACTTACAAACTAAAGGGTAACCTTACAAAGCGAAGAGACTAACAATAGCAACACAGTATGCAGCGAACAAGCTTAATAAACTAAAACATCAAGTGGAGTAAGGTTTTCGTTTCACTGATCTACGAGATTTTCAAACAAACCAGATACATTCGTTCCATGATCGTGTATCAAGAGCCTAATAATAGAGGGCACGATGTTAAACGACTTGTGCAAAAGCCTGGACATGGCTTAGCAAAAATAGTATCAAACAAACAGGTGTGATGAAGTAAAACCCTGCATAAGCAGATTGTCCGTCTACTGTTTGTATCAGAATGTTAGAAACGCATAGAGATTATACCGCGTCTGTTGTATCTATTCATGGTTGAAACGACCATGGACAATAGACCCGCTTCTTGAGCATGACAGAAAAGTACCCAGGCCTAGCAAGGGAAGCCAGGCCTCAGGGGCAGGGGCAAGGAAACATACTATCAACGAAGACCCAGTTATCAAAAATCGGCCCGCGGAGTCAGGATATTCTAGAAAGGAGAAAGAAAAGTCACGGCACTCGTATGTCATCATCCACAACAGCAAACCAAGAATACGTCTGAGCGGAGATGTTAGGAGATGGATGTCAGGAGATGCGAGGAGATGTTACAAACAGCTTCAGGCCCTAGCAACTCTGTACCAGTCTGCTAGTAAAGGGCTAGTGATTGGGAATGTAAGGCGCTGATACAATAGATTATGCAGCCAATTCCAGTAATCAAAGGATATGAGAAAGGGCTGAATGAGAGTTGAGGCTCTGCGGCAGACGCAACATCCAGATCAAATATCAACATGACGATTCCATGAAACCGTACGTGACGAGAGATGCAGCATGACATAACGGAGCGTTGCATCCGAGAGATGGAGAGAAAGGCAAAGTCAGACAGAGACAGAGACAGAGACAGATGAGATTGATATGGAAACGGCATAACGTGAGAGAGGGACGGAACCCGAACTGGTAAATTCGACCGAAGACTACGCCGCAAGCCATGTTCGGTAGAGTCGGGAACACGTACGTACGTACATACATACATGCATTGCATCTACGGAGGTCGCGGTCAAAAGTTTTGTCTCGACCCCCTGTTAAATCAAAGAGCGCTAGCAGGGGCAGCCCTTGCCAGTACCTTAAAGGTACAAAAGGTCTCTTATCGATAGTAGAGTCAGCGCTATAATTATAATTACAGTAGACTTCAGGGTATGAGCTATAGAGCTTCTAGGGCTGATAAGATAAGACTAAAGTACCGAGGTATCTGATTAGCTTAAACAGGCTTAGCCTCTGTTTTTGCAGACAGGGGGTCGAGACAAAACTTTTGACCGCGACCTCCGTACAGTACACTGCTTATCAAATAAGGCGGTTACACAAATGAATGAGGATGACGGATTCTGGGGGGCAGGCTCTCAATTCTAGGCTCATTGCTCAATGAGGAGTCCAGTCCAGGCTAAGGCAAGTCGCTGTTCTCCGTACTCCGTACTCCGTAGAGGCTGATATGGAACTGCTTTACCCGCTCCGCTCACCTCCCTCTCCGCAAAGCATTGGTGGAGGGCCTAGAGGGCATAGAGTAGAAGAGCGGGTGAGTGGGGGTTTCCATGGAAAGCTCTAATGGTTGTCAATAAAAAATACTGGTAAAATAAAAATAAATCCACCTCAATATTTTCTGGCCTGAAAAGTTGGAAGCGCGTAAGCCGCGGGAAGGACGGGAAACGATCCCATAATGGAGGGACAGAAGAGGGAGTCAGCCAAGAAGGGACCAGAGGGAGTAAAAGGCCCGAGTGTCGAGAAAAGAATGCCTCCCAAGCTGGACCTGAGACAGGATAGGACAAGCTCCATTGATTTGATATCAACAAACTTGGAACAGCTCGAGTATGGGAATCTTTTGGGTGTGCAGTGTGATGACACGTAGAGCAAGGTACAACATCTTTGTTGAACCCTCTAGCCTCTCATCTCAACTGACATCACATACAAGAGATGGGCAGACAGCTTTTGCCATGTGAAAGTTGCACTCTCAACAAGTTTCACAGGCCAAAAATACACAAAACACAAGCATCCATGGATGCGCATGGAAGTTAAGACACCTATGAATCAAAACCTCCACTACCTAAATTTGTGTTTGCCCGTGCTGCCGCTAATCTTCAGGCGGCGACATGGGAAATGCGATCCATCCATGGATGCGCTCCATGTCTCCACTGGCCATACCACTACAGCCAGCCACTGTCGCTGTCAAGACCACGCTCAGTTGGGAATTACCCGATGCGTGGTTCCAGAGGCTCCCGTCCTCTCGTGGGGGCCTGGAGCCCTGTCAATCGACCACCTTGCTATCATGAGTGACTTTATTGGGTAATCAGCTACCTTGTCTCGAGGCCCATGTACATATGGCATGGCAAGGTACCTAAGGTATCCAGGGACTAGGTAGGGTCTCGCTAAGGGTTCTCATCCACTTTGCTCTGCTGGGCTGCTTCTCACCTCAGGTCACTTACACACCACAGGTCAGGAAACGGAGCCAACGGAGATGGGATGGCGTCTCTGGAAGGGGGACGGGAGGGGGGAGTCGGCGCTTCTTTTGCTTTAACTCTCTCTAGTCGAATGGATCTTTGCCCTTCATTGAAATACTCCGGCATGTTCTTCCAGAAGCTGAGTCCTTCGATATTTGATCCATCATCTTTCTCTTTACCTTACCTACCTATACACCACAGCCTACCTCGTCAAACAACACCAACTCATATATCTACACAGCAGCTTCTATACGCCTACTATATACTATCGACGAAAGACCAGACCAGCAACATGCATCCTTCCAAGTTGCTCACAACCAAGCCAAGCAAGGCCATCTACATTGATAGCATTGCCACACTCTCCGACCCTCTCTCCTCCATGTCTTCCACCTTCTCTCTCGTCTCTCTCCTCACCATGGCCTATCACATCCGAACACCGCTGCCCTCGAACCAGGAACGCCTTCTCACTCTCTTGAACACCATGTCGCCAGCCTTGAGAACAGACACAGAATCCAGATACTCCCGTGAGGAGATCCTGAACTCCTTTGTCCACTTTCTCAGCCCCGTCCTCAACGGCATGGCAGGCATGCTTGAGCTTCTCACAAACGTCGATGCCTTCTCACGCCCAGAAGATTTCCGTCAATTCTGGAGCCTCGAAAGGAGCAATTTGATCAGAGACTTTGTGGAGAGTGGGGGACCGTTGCGGGGGATGCAGGGCTACGACGTCCCCTTTCTCGAGACCTTTGTGAAGGACCCCTCTTGCAGAATTGCTCTTGGTAGCAATAATGGTATGCTTTTGTTAGTCCCAGGAGACGCCGAGGTCGGCGATGATGTTTGGTGGGACGAAGACGAGCAGCGTCTCACCGTCTCCAGAAAAGGCGCTGAAGACCTCATTAACACCAACGCTGAAGCCTATCTTGACAATGGCTCCAGGATAACCGCCGTGGCTATTTCCTCTGCCACTTGAGTTTTGGCGATTTCGCACCTCATGACGACCTGACGATACATTTTGACGCTACTGATACGTACCCTTGGAGTTTTTTATTTGGGGGGGTTTTCTGGGAGAGGAGATTTGATATCCACAGCGGGATTTTTCACATTTTTTGTTTGTCTTGGGATTTAAAGGCAGCTAACTGCGCTTACTGGAGTACTATGGCGGCGTATGAGCGATGATAAACCTACCTTAACTACCTCCCCAAGTGAAAATAGAGGTAGCATGCATAGAGCAGATCCATTGAGTTTATCTTTGTTGATATGACAGTTGGAAATTTATCAAACTTTTATCACAAATGGCATGTGCAAGCGCATCCCACGTGTATAAGCCACAGCTCTATGCCCACCTCAGTTAGTGTACCAGCCACGCACTTCATAGGTATGTACTAGGACTACGGAGTACGGAGTAGGTAATCTAGTAATGTTGGTAGGTAGTCCACTTTTCTTGATGGGTGTCTTGCAGCTTGCAGATCTAGCCGACTAGCTCTCCCATCTCAGCTGCGTCATCTTGGCTGCCCTGCCTGCATCTTTTTTCAACTGCGTGTACCTTACCATAATGGTGTCGGACGAAGAACAAGCAACCAGGCCCAGCCGAAGGCGCTACGAGGACGAGGACAACGAAATCAAAGACGATCGTCGATCGAAATATTCAGAACGTGACTCCGGACGCCGAGAACGTCGTCGATCACGCGACCGACGCGAACGAAGACGGTCCCGGACACCAGAATCTTCATGGCGGAGGTCACGAAGCCGAGACCGTCAACGAGACACAAACCGCGAACACAGACGTCGGAGATCACGAGACGATAAGAGTTCAAGGCGAAGACGTGACGATGATGACGGCCAGGATGACAGACGGGTTGCAAAACGAAGCCCCGTGAGGCGCACTGGCCCTTTGCCATCTCAGGCAGACTCTTTCGCCGTTACCACCGGCGAGGCTCCTGAGAAACCCAAGGAAAAGCCCAACTTCGTATCCACAGGCGTCTTGGCGGCGGCATCGAACTCAGTGGCACAGGCGGACGGCACGACAATTACACTCAAGTATCACGAGCCCTCCGAGGCGCGTAAGCCGTCCCCACGCGATGTATGGAAGTTGTTCGTTTTCAAGGGCCAAGATATTGTCGACACGATAGAGCTCAGCACGAGAAGCTGCTGGCTCATCGGGCGAGAAATGTCAGTTGTGGACTTGCCCGCGGAGCACCCTAGCATCAGCAAGCAACACGCCGTGATTCAATTTCGCTATGTGGAGAAGAGGAACGAGTTTGGCGACAAAATTGGCAAAGTCAAGCCGTACCTCATCGATCTGGAAAGTGCCAATGGAACGGTCTTGAATGATAGCAAGATCCCAGATAGCAGATATTTGGAGCTCAGGGATAAGGATATGATCCAATTCGGACACAGCACGAGGGAGTATGTGATAATGCTTGCTCCACGAGATTGATCTCTGCGAAAATGGAACGATGCTCATTCGAGCATGTGGTGACCAGTCTCACTGGAGGTTCAAGGTTTAACTCCAACAGGGAAGCATACGGCAAGCAGATCCATGTCTGCCACAAATAAGAAACTCGGACCATATTCACACCAGCATTGAATGCAAGTGGGAAAGTAGCATGGTTCAATATGGCCATTCAAGGGCACACATACGAAGTCTAGAGCCACGCCAACAGGCGTTCGGAGGCGATGTTCCCATGGAGGAGAGGTCGATTCTTCTAATTTCCTGAAAATGAGGCCACGGATCATGGAGGCTCTCTCTCGGGTGCCTCCCGAGCTTTCAGTCAAGGTATCAAGGGGCTGAGCGATGACTCAACTGCGCAGTGGCCTGGAAACCTCGTTGAGATTGGATGACTCTTGCGGGCGGCTGAAAGCAACTTGCTGAGGCCTGGATTCATATCGACTAGATCAATGAGCCTTAGGCCTGAATGCGCCACATAAGAGAGGTTGGCCAAAAAAAAAACTAGGCTCTGAGCCGAAGGTCAGCCTGCTGCGAGTCTGGATGGGATTTTTCTCCAATCTGTATTCACAAATTGGGATTGCAGATCCTTGCATCGGCGCAATGAGAATAACAGTTAGAGCTTTCACCTCAGATAGATTCGACGGAAGGCAAGAAAGGCGTTGGTTCTACATTTGTGTCTCATTCTAGAGCAGTGCTATTTCTATTCCATTGCTACTATGTATCATTTGGCGCTTTTTGTTTCTCATGCTCCCTTAACACTGACAGAGTTACATACCTCTGCGAACCAACCCACCGAAGATAAATGGCAAGCTGTGACGGCACTGCTGTTGAACTAGTTCACCTTGAGATCAAGCCTAGGATGCTCTTGATGAGGACATTTATACAAATACGTTGTATATTTGTAAGAAAATAGGGCCAGTGTCTTTAATTTCTCCAGGTGCAGGATGAACCAGTTAATTATGATAACATACCAACTAAGCCGACGGTTGAAACGAATTGTTTTGCCATACAACAGCAAGTGAACTCAAAGTTCGAACAACTGAATAAGGTTTCTTATTACTAGTGCTGGGGTTTGCCGAGTCTGGCTTATTATTGCCTCCTGTCTGGTCACCCCGATATCTTGTCTATACGGGCAAGCAGCATTTAATCAGACTTATCCAAGCTGCACAACACATCTCTGTGTAGGTCAAATTCTTTTGGAACATAGCCTCATGATCTTCCAGCCCCATCCCATAGAGATGTCTGTCCCATATAACTGCCATACAACACAACTGACAAAAAGACATACATACAACAGCAGGTATTCGCTGGTCGTCACCGACCCAACTACTAATCCGCCCCTTATCAGCTTATCTATGGGGGAGCGGACGGGACCCCGAGTTCTCTGATAGGTATGGTCGTATGTGCTTAAGTGAGGGCATCGCCAGATCTATATGGCAGTCAATATCATCAAGGTTGTTTCACAGGGACAAACGGCATGTCCCTTCTGAAATATCACGACATGTAAAGAGCTTCTAACGAGGAAAAATAGCAAGGAAATTTCAAGGGTATCCCTAGGTTCCAGCAAAAGGTGGGCAGCTCTGTAGTCTTTACCAGCCGCCATGGCCTGAAGCTCCAGAAGGGAGGGTTCAAGTGTCTAGTCATATGCTGGTCGCAAGAACCAATGGATGTTACCTTTCAAGGCGGATACTAGTCGACCAAAAGCCTAGGATTCAGATAAACGACCGAGAAAAAATTCACTTGTTTCATATAATATATAACCACTTAGTTTTTAGAGCTACTCCAAGCTTGAGGCATATCTCAATATCGCAAGCCCCATACTTTCCGTAGCTCGGATTCCTTTAGCAAATATCTATTCATGATGCTCACTACCCTGTACATCCATATTGACAGTATAGAACGCGTCAACACCCCTACCAATTGTATAGCAGCCCCCCGGAAACGCCCCTACAAAAATGGAGGTCTTAGCTGAAACCCATTCGGCCAACGCGATAAAAAAAAAAAGCCCTACAGGCACCTTTCAGCTGGGCGAGAACTCAGCCACTGCCCCTGACACGGACAGGACACGGACACACACCATTTGACTCGGCTTTCAATACGGATATCTACCTAGCTACTACCTGAAGTTTGGTATGAGTCTTGTGATGGGATGGCCCCCAATAGTTGAAGATGGCGCGTCTCACTCAGCCCGGTGATAAAATAGAATAACAGGGTTGCAACTCACAGCCTCGGTGAGAGGAAATGATTGCTCACACTCGTCACTTATATTAGGCAGCGCAATTGTCGACAGCCTCGCTCTGATTCGAGCGGCCATTTATACGCCGATCAGCCGCACATTTCTTGCAAGGTTGCTTGCTTGCTTGCTTGCTTGCTTGACTTAGCTCTGTTCAGGGATTCCCCAATGTTAGGAACGACACCACGACCATCGAGCTTCCCCATATTCGACGACACATCATGGTGAGTCTCACTGCTCGAACCTGTCGAGTCTCATTTACAGCGTGCGGCAGTTGACTAATAAGTGGCCGAACCAGGGGTCTGAGAACCGTTCGGTGGCCCGCTACGAGACAACAGCGGTATACACTCATCCAGAGGCCAAAGTTGACATTGTTCTTGTCCATGGGCTCAATGGAACGCCCGACAAGACATGGACGGCCAAGAATGGAACTTTCTGGCCTCTGGACCTATTGCCAGCCTCACTCAGAGGCGCACAGGCTAACATCTTGGTCTACGGCTACAATGCAGACGTCTATTCCAAAAAGAACAATCAAACAGCCAGCGACAGCTTCATTCACCAGCATGCGCAGAACCTCATAACAAATCTGACCCTCCATCGCCAAAGCGAAGGCACATTCAAGAACCCCATCATTTGGGTATGCCATAGCTTGGGGGGCATCCTCGTCAAACGAGCTCTCCTCTACTCATCTGATGTTCGCGAACCTCACCTTGAGCATTTCCGATCCATTTTCGTTTCGACCTTTGGACTGGTCTTCCTGGGAACACCCCATGTTGGCTCGGATGCAGCTACTTGGGGTCTCATTCTTCAAGCCATGTCCGATGCAGTCATACCCAAGAGGTTTTTCGACTCTGAGTCGGTGCTTTTGAAGACTCTCAAGAAAGACAACGAAACCTTGGCCAACATCAACAGCCACTTTTTGGATATATATCAGCGCTTTGAGATTCATATGGTTCGCGAGAATCAGAAAACGGATATCAAGGGCCACAAGTATGCCGTCCTTGCCTCCTCGGAAGCTTGGCCACCCCGCTAACTTTTTATTGCAGAGTTTTTATCGTTGATGCCAACTCAGCTGGACCTCAGTTGCCTGGTGTCACTTACTACGGGATAGAGGCATCGCACTCCAACATGTGCAAGTTCGATGGCACCAACTCCCCAGGCTTTCGTAACATTGCTATCACTATACAGCAGTGGATTCAAAGGGCCCCATCTGCCACCCAGGAACGATGGCTTGCCGAAGAAGACGAGAGACGAGCCCGTGCCATGACAAGAGCAAATGAGATTATGTCTCCTTACACAAGTCAGACTCAGACACCTGTGCTGAGTCAAGACATGTCATCGTTCGGAGGAAAGAAGCCAGTCCTGGAAGGATCATTTTTGGCGCTACTCAATAGAGATGAATCAATCTTTGTTCACCCAGAACGCTTCCGGCCCAACTCGCTCTTTAGAGGTCGACAGCAAGAGCTGCAGGATCTTCATGCCATGCTCATGAACCGGCAGCGCAGAGACCAAGGTACTTCTGCTGTTCTCATATGGTCAGTTCCTGGGGGAGGAAAGACGCATCTCGCCAGGGAATATGCTTTCAGGCATCGTCATGACTACTCATGCGGCATCTTCTGGGTACGCACAAAGACTCCTGAAGATCTCGAAGATGGATTCTTGAGGATTGCAAAACATGCCATGTCCCGGGCAGAAATCGATATACAGGACGAGACAACCCTCCAGAATCCGAGCAAGGTCATCCCTTTGGTTCGAAACTGGCTTGATCGATCGGAGAACTGGCTCCTCATCGTAGATGGAGCTCTATATGATACCCTGAATCTGAAGAATTGCATACCCGATGCGAGAAACTCAAGCCTGATCCTGACGTCTACCGACACATCCATCGCGAGAGACCATCACTTTGACAATCCCCAGAAACTCGAACTCGGACCACTGGCTGATAGTGATGCCTGTACGCTGCTGCTTGAGGATATGGACAAGAAGAAACCCTGGACTCAGGACGATCTCGACCGTGCTCTGGAAGTAGTTCGGTTGGTTGAGGGCCTGCCACTAGCCATCCATACCGCAGCTGGTCAGATGAAAGCCACCAAAGAGCCACTGGCAAAGTACATTCGATCTTACAAGAAGCGGCCCCGTACTGGCGGGTTGGGGGCTTACAAAGCTGTGCGAGAAAAGCTTAAGGAACGAGGGGAGACAGCGGCGCTTAACCTCATGTATTTACTCGCATTCTGGGGAGGACGGGTGCCGGTCGAGATGTTGTCACTTGGTAGGTTATCAGGCCCTCATCACTCTCGGAACGAAGCTGACTTGATAGGCCTGAAAGCACTTGATAAGCGCACTCCTGTGCGAACCCATGACTCGATGGGTAAGCGGAGTCTCAACAAGACATTCACCGTCCTCATAGCGTTTGCTCTCATCGAGCGTGACGAGATAGAGGATGCCCCATCGGTGAGCACGCCCGGCGAGACGATCCCTAGTTTAAGACCAATGGAGCCTCTCGATGTGCTCAAGATCCACGGTATCGTGCAAAGCTTCTTTCTTGAGGCCTTGAAGAAAGACGGGCAGTACAACTTTTGGCTCGAACGTGCTTCCGCTGTTTTCCTCGAGTCTTTCGACCGGGGAGACAGCCGTGCCAGGAACAATAAAGAGATAGGCATTCCAGATGACTATCGAAGGTACGCCACCCAGTGCCGAAGGATTTTGAAGCACCTTGAAGAGGTCGATAGGCCGAGTCTAGAACTCATGTCCGTCGAGCAAGCCTTGCAAGGCCGGTTCGAGGATATGCAGGTCAAGATTCGCACCTTGGCACGCTCAATGACCACAGACTCTGAAGGAAGATGGGTTCGGGGACCTTATGTGTCGGTCTTTGAGAAAAGCAACAGTGCTTCTCTGTCAAGCTCATTTACCACTCCGGATGACGACAACATCGAGGAAGAAAAGCAAGCCCCTTGGGACTTGCGCACTAGTTTCCCTTCTCTGGAAGCAGACAACGATGCACCATACCCTTACGATAGTACAATGCCCGTCCCGGTGTTTTATGAGGATGACGATACCCTAAAGGGGAGCGTGGCCTCTCAGCAACGGCCTGCAGAAAGACGTTCAAGTGGCAACAGCCCAAGGGTGTCTGAGCGTGACCTGAATGAAAGTTGGACTTTGATCAGGGAACCAAGTGTCCCTCGATCAAGGCCACTCTTTGAGCCTGCTGAGCGTGTTGCAAGGCCGACAGTCAGAGGCCAGAGCGTGGGGGCTATATCTCGACCAGACTCTCAGATGAATCGTGTACGTGCTGAAGAAAACCCGTTCATGGGTTCTGGAGATGGCACGATCCCGACTATGGAGATTGCCAACGCAGACTGGCTCGCCCATGATCGCATAACAGACCGCCCACGCGCAAGTCATTCGGATACATCTCTCGATGCAGATATTGACCACTGGGCACTGGGCCTGCCTATCACTAGTCACTCAGTGAGCAGCCTCAGACCTATATCTCATCATCAGCAACCGGCATCTAATCACCGTCGTACTCTGTCTACTGGAGAGTTTTTGTCATCTTCGCTGCCAAATAGCCTTGCAAGCAGCACCCTTCGGCCCCCCTCGTCGGTACCTGAAAGTCAGTCTTCTCAGCCCATGTCACGAAACTCTTCCTCCAGATCAGATCAACCTGTCTCGGGTAACCCTGCTGTTCCCAGGTGGACACGGCGTGTACCATCGGCCACAGCCACAGAGCCCTCGCCACGACACATCACCAATAGTCCTGACAATACCTCTGTGGGGTATCAATCATGGCAGATGAGGCAATCAGGGCCCTGGAATCCTGAAGGGGCCTCTAGGAGGGAAATCACCTCGAGCCCTAGACCAGAGGTGGAGGCGGATGGCGCGGACATGGTGAGATCAGGTTCCGGAGGGATTCAGTTCCACGGTCGCATTATTGAATTTGGAAGATTACAACCAGCAAATACGCAACCAGTCTATCCATTAGAAATCAGCGAGTCGACTCACGCTCTGGAAAGCCAGGCTGCCACCACCCGAAGAAGACGGAACACAAACAGCCAACCTCCTGGTTATCCCCGACCAGACACATCACGATAAGAGTTCGGGAGGATTTCATGGACAAAATGCCCCAGATGTAGCCAAAAATGCACTATGTGACGTATCAAAAATAAGGGGTAGATTTGAAAGACAGCGTTACGAGGATGCGTTTTTGACTAATAACAATACCATCATGACGGACCTTAGGGTGTGTCCATACAAGTACATTGGCTGTGGCACTTCTTAATGTTTCGGCACTTCTTTATCTCCTTTATCTTGTTATGTTTACCCTCCCACGCTCATAGAGTTGCTGTTCTAGGCACACCGTTCTCGGAGACAAGCATTGGGGGTAATTCTACAGGACTTCGACCATTTCTGTAACTCCACAAACGACTCACATCCTTGACACGGATTCCGTGATCATCACTAGCCTCCTTGATTGTGTTTGAGATCCCATGAACCTCGATTGGCGTTGAAGCATCGCCAGATCCGAACCCCTGCGTTCCAGCCCATGATATTTCGAAGGCTTCTCTCGCGTTGGCAGAGGCGCTGCCTTCTTCGCCGACCTTGATGGCCTCATTCATGAACTCATTGTCTTCATCAGCGCCCACATACTCTCCAGTCTCAGCATCCTTCTTCAAAGGGAACATGGCGTTTAGGTAATGCTGATTCATCTGGTGGCCACCGTGGCGGCCATCTGCTCGAGAGAACAATCGCCCCTGGAACCGTGGGAGTTCTCGCGATTCCATCCTGTTTGTTGCAAAATGCAGTATGCCCCATATGGCTACAAAATCTGTACTATTGGCATAGTGCTCCACGTGCAAGATACACCTGTCTTTGGCAGCGGAAATAGATCGAGTCGACACACCGGAGGATTCTTTCCTAACCGGATCACGAGCCTTGAGGGCCAGGTCATCCTTAGCTTCGAGTGGGCTGCTAGAAGGAGAGTCGAAAGAGGCCTCGGTAAGAACAGTGCTCATCGCAGATAGGGGCTTGAGACGAGCCAGCATCTGCGAAGACCGATGGCGATGAGGATTGTTGAAGTGATTGGCAGCGTTCCCAAAGGTATAGACCTCGAGTTTAGACATTAGATCTTGTGGCAGCTCCTGGAGCAACCAATCGAGAACCAGACCCCCCTCGATTCCTCCCTGGGAGTGTAGCACGAAGATGACTTTGGACTTGCTCTCATCATAGAGGATGTCTTTGAGAAGTCTGAAGCAAATTCTGACATCCCCAGTTGCGTAGCCAAAATTGCGCTGTATTAGGCATTCAACAACATCAAATATTATTCCGCGAGTCTGGTTATGAATGCCAAGAATAGGCCGGCCAAAAGTCAGTGCAAGTCGGTTCAAGTTTGACTGCATCCAATGTTCTCTATGATCTTGTCAGTGTCCGGACAATACCATGTTTTAGTTCAAGATCATCATCATACCCGACAGCAACGCCGTTCAAGAAAACCCATTGTTCGTGGGCGTGCTCAGGCCGAGCCTTGGCGTACTTTTCATCCGAGGTATAAGTTTCCTTGCTACCATTGAGAAGCTTACAGATGAGCCAGTTGGTAAACATGAAGCCAGCAATACCTGTTGCCGCCATCCAGACTGGAAACACGACAGAGAATGGCAGGGCTATGATGAACCCTAGCTGCAGGAAGAAGAGAACCAAGTGGACGACAACACAGAACACGTTCCGAGGGGATGGATAGAGCTCATCGAAAACCTTGCATTTGAAGGGATAGACGGGCCATATGACCCATGGCAGTGCCCATACATAGACAAAGAAGTAGTATACGTCCTTGGCGAGAAGCTTGAAGGGAAAGTCGGTATGAGAGTAGTCGATGACGGACTCTTCGCCAATCTGAGAGCGATAGTACTGAGTTGCACCCATGGTGGTGATGCTATGGATGTATGTGAGGGTTTAGTAGGTGTTCATTGAGAACCGCAAGGGGGGGGGGGGGGGGGGGGAGGGTAGTTGTTGGAAGTAGTTAAGGTAGGTTGACGTTGGGAGAATCGAGGTATGGGCTGTCCTTTGTTTAGGTAGCTACCTACTGTACCTACCTACCTTACCTTGGTATTTTAGTTAGTTAGTAGGCAGGCAGTCAGGCAGGCAGGCAGGCACTTAGATATGAGCCCGAATATGGAAGCAAGACAACTGACGTTGTGAGCTGCTGTCGCGTGACGAAAAGTAAAGAACGAGGAGCAGGTGCTTCACATGGATGCAACAAGACTGCTGACGGTCCAAGAAGCAAAAGAACTCTAGCTCTAGTTATATATTATACGAGTATGCCGGCAACTAACGTCAAAACGCTCAGCCTTGTTCCATGTCGACACCCTCATCCCCCAGATTTGGCCCAGGCAACGACGAGTAAGAGGCCGAACTACCATGTCAGATGCCCCCAGTTGACGATGTAGAATTCCATGGATGCGACGTCATCACACCAACTTGGCGCTTGGGATCGCTGAGGCTTAGTGGGCTCGGCAGCAGCCAAGCTAGGCCACCAGGGCATTATGGATGGATGCTTGGATGGTTGGGGCTAACTGCAGCCAAGACGGAAAGGCTTGGGCTGTGAGCGTTGCAATGTCAAGTCGTGAGTATCAATTCTGCCAACTTAATCGTAGAAAAGAAGATTGAAAATTAGACTCCAGACGTCGGCAGTGCTATTGTGCAAGACAAGGCCGTTGAAGATGTGGCGGTCTATGGCATTGGATTGTTTTAGTCGGGTGTCTACCTACTCCACTAATACGATGGATCCCAGTATCACGGCCGGCCTACCGCAAGTTTACAGGGTAGCTACACCATACTATCTTAATTTCTAGTTAGTACTTATTGAAGCCAAGTAGCGGAATATAAAGTCTTGAATTGTAATTTGAGGATAGTGATATTTACATAATTTATACTCATTCACCAAGAGGAGGTAATGGGCTTATTTGAGGCGCAGTCAAGTCACTAAATCAACTATAGACACAGTTACGTTACTGCATCGAATAGGTAGGTAGGAATTCATGGCAATGCCGTGATGGACCAAAGACCATCGCTCAATATCTTTAAAAATACGTTGTCTCAGTCTCGTCCACAATTTGCACCTTGATGCACCCATTCTTAGGGTCTGACGATAAAGACAGACCCTCCAGAGCCTGTTCCAGAGGGAAAACATGCGATACCAACTTCTTCGCATCTATCAAGCCCCCCTCAATACACGCAATACCTGCTGGCCAGGTGTCCTTGTATCTGTTGATGAATCGAAGTTGAATCTGTGAGCAATCATTAGTTAGTGTCACACCTCGGCACCAAGAGTCTTGATTACATACCTCGGCAAGAGACAGATGCATAAAAGGCAGATTGTTCATAATCGACGTGCCAACACCGACAACCATGAGAACACCTCCACGACGTACCATATAAGCAGCGGAGCATACACTGCTCTCGATACCGGTACATTCAAACACAACCCTGGGCTGAACATACTCTGTCTGACCGAACAGCTTCCTCACAGCCTTACCATTTTGCTCGTTGCTCTTGCTAATGTCAACTTGATACGTAATAGCGGTGGGAACGAACTCCCTGGCAAAAGCCAGTCGTTTGGGTTCGACATCCGTGATGACCAGGGGATGGGCCCCAGAAGCTCGCGCGGCGGCGAGAGCAAGAAGACCAATAGGACCAGCACCACAGATCACAACAGGCGTTCCGAGCGTGATCGGGGCTGAGTTTATGCCGTGGAGGACGACGCTCAGGGGCTCGAGAAGGGCGCCCTCGGCGAAGGAGACACCATCGGGAAGCCTGAGAGCCATCAGTTCCTCCATGTTTCCATGCCTTTGGAATTCCACTTTGTCATACTTATGAAGCCATTTGACAGGATGAACCTTGTATCGCTGCAGAGTTCCTGCATGAGGGTAGACCCCGGAGAACTGTACATCTTCACAGAGATTGTATCGGCCGTCTTTACACAGAAAGCAATGACCGCAAGGAACACCAGGCTCAACAGCCACTCGGTCGCCTAGACATTCGTATAAGTAACAATACTCCATTCTCCTCATTCTTTGCTTACCCGGTTTGAGATCTACAACATCCTCACCAACACGAATCACAACACCAGCGGCCTCATGTCCAATGATGCAGTCACCCTCAAACACGAGGGAACCTATACGTCCTGTTTTCCAGAAATGAACATCAGAACTGTCCCCATAATCAGCTACCGATATCTTTTGCTACTGACAACTCCATATCTCACCCGCAAATACCAGTGGCCTTGATGTGAACAAGAACCTCGCCAGGCTTGGGTGCATACACAGGCGCTTCGACTCTTTTCAAGTTGTGATCTGCCGTGACCTGCAAGGACGGGTTCGGTAGGGGAGCCTTGAGAGTTTGCGTATCGCTAGAATAGCCGTTGAGCTTGACCTTGAGCTCATCAACAATCGGCGGTGCTCCATCATGGGCGAGGGGCTGTGAGGCTGCCAGCGAACACATGGTGATGGGACGAAGCGAGAAGAATAGTTTAAGGAGAAGAAAGGATCAGGGAGGACTGTGGAACGAATAAGTAGTGACAAAATATCAAGTGAGAAAAGAAAGGCCATCTTTGTCTCATTCCACCCAGGTTACTCGCATGCATACAACATTGTCTGTGTAGCAGATGGTACTCTGTTCTGCAGGACATTACAGGCTTCGAGGTTAGGTACCTATCTATCATCTCCCCACTTCTCCACCCTGGAGGGCTTAAAATTGCCTGTTCTGGACATCGTCAACAACCAGTCAAGCCTCTATTGGCCATGGTACATTTATCGATCTCTATAAGGCAAGGCGAGCCAAACCATAGGCTTCGTGTCTGTTAAGTATATGTCACCTGGGTACCAAGTTATTGAATCAAGAAGTGATACTCTAGTCTCTAATGACATGTAGAACTGACAGCTAAAATCATGACCACCAGATACACAGCTCCGCAAGCCTAAAAGCACAGATACATAAAGACGAAGCCTACTCAAACACCCGGCGTTGTCAGTCTGGCTGCCACTCATGCATGAGTTGCGCTGATAAGGAGTTCACGTTCCATCCTGTCAACGACCCAATGCGATCGATTCCACGCAGAATAGCATGCTGCTGGGGTTCGTAGGTCATCCGCTTAGCAGCAAAATAAAAAGACGCCAGCAAGCTAAAGTCCCAGTTGGTCCGCGTGCCATTATTCAGGCTGATACCACAGATTCGCTGAGCATGCCACAGTGGTGACAGATAGACGTTTCGACCATGCTCCTTCGGGAGGGTGCGTGGCCGATTCAGTAGAAGCAACAGCATCGATGTATGGTACAGCTGGTTTGCCAAGATTGCTGCCCCATTGGTAAAGAGCACCAGAGGGAAGAGTTGTTCGCCGTCTTCAGTCTCGAGCACGGGTTTGAAGTCTGGGGGACGGTTTGAGTACCACTTATGAAGAGCTTCAGAAAATCCTTTCCATCTGTGGGCGGCTGGAAGGCGGATCGTATCAGGATCAGTCTGAATATCACCTCCGAAGCAATAATTGAGGACCTCGCCACACAAAAGAACAGGCTCTCGCCCGCATCTGTGTGGCTCTCTACTCAGAATGCCCATGGGTGAAGAAACTTCGCGAGAGACGATGGAGGGTATAGGGACTGAAGAGCCGTTCATAAGACCGACAGAAACACCTGAACCAGTGAGCAGTTGCCTTCAAATTTATCAGGTGAGAACGAACCCAGGCGTAGGATCATCCAAGACACAGCTAGCGCGGCGGCAGGGTGTTGTAATTGGAAAGGAGTCGAGTTGATCATCTCATAGCCTGTGCTCTTGGACGGGCTTGACCAGGAAATTGGTTGTGTGGCGAACTGTCGGCGGAGGGTGGTAAGGGTGAAGACCAGGACGCGGCAAAGAATTTCAACGCTGGAATTGCTTGTATCAGGTAACAAGGGCTGCTCATTTAGATCGAGCTGGGTACCATTTCCAAGAGTTTCCAAAGTAAGGGAGAGGACAGAATCGAGAACAGAAATGGAGTCCATAGCAACGCGTGGGATAAACAGCCCAAAGGTCTGGTCAGGATCGCCGATATCAAGCTGTGAGATGTGTTAGATTGCTCCTAGAGACGAGAGGGGACAACCTCACCCAAGGCGCAATATTGTATCTGTAGTGTCGTAGCAGCTCAACAGCACGATCCTGTGGCATATGAAGACAATTTGGGAAGACATCTTCACGAGGCTGATCTCTCACTTCAAATTGCACATTCTGTGTAAGTTGTCCAAACAGTCCCCCATTGGTGCCGGTTCGAGACACTGCAGGTGCTGGAGGGGATACATAGTGATCGTGACCAAGGGCGAGGAGTCCGTCGAGGGCAGTTTCATACGCTGCATTGGAGGGCGAAATGACGAGACTAAGGTCTACAGAGTCTTGTAGACTACGAGGAGGTGCTTGAGGAGATGTAGCATAAGTTTCGATGCTGGAACTGATTATCGCTGGCGACGGAAGCTGAGCAGGCGGCTCAGTAGGGTTTGTTTGTTGAATCGTTTGCGTAGCAATAGTTGTATCTACCTCTATAGATGAACACTCTGTCTTCTCAGCCTCGCTCGAAGTGGATTCGTTATGATGTGCATGTGTACCAGACTTGGTTGCTGTATCTGCCACAACAAACTAGTTCTTGTGTTAGGAGACATGGATCAATTGAAGTCCTTGATCAACATACCCTTAGCTTAGCATACGATTGTTTTGCGTTACGGGGACCCCACGACGTCTTCGCATTCCTTTGGAGAAACGACAGCTTGGTTCCATATTGACACTCAAACCCCCCATCAACGCAACGTTGACACGAAGGTTTCCCTTCATCGCGTAAGGTAGAATTAGTAAGTGTCCATGATGACATTTACCCAGATCGTTGACTTGCACTTCCGTCTTCGTGCCCTGCACTTGAAACATCCAGTCCTCGTTCTCTTCAGGCGGGTCTTTGCCTCATTCTCAGCGTCCCCCATGGCAAATAAAGTGTTTACATGGAAAAGACTGCAACTCCAAAGTGGGAAAGTTGAAGCCTTTACGTGGGGTGGGACCTGGGGAGATATGGGGTATGACATGGGGTCTTCGGAGCCGACCTTGACTCGTTAGTTAGCTTCAGAATAATTACCAAATGAGGAATAACTAAGCGTCGGGAAGTGGCAGGGATTATACTACTGTCTATATGTATGACTTGCGATAGTACTCCGTACTGAACTAGTTAGGTAGTAGTCTTCATATTACCATGACAGATGTTTCGAGGTATTCGTCAAGCAGAGACCAGAGGCCAAAATGGATAAGAGAGTAGCCCGAGACGCCCTATCTCCAAGTCTCATTCCCTCCTTTTTTTCCTATTTTCCAATCACCCACCAGCCACATCTCGAATCGTGATTAGACTACTCACATCCAACATAATGGCTCCCTCTACCATCAAGCTTGCATCTGGCCATGAAATGCCCTTGGTGGGCTTTGGCCTCTGGAAAGTTGCCGCCGGCTAACGTTCCCATTCGCGAAACATGGGAGGCGCTCGAGGAAGTTGTCGACCAAGGTATCGCCAAGTCCATCGGCGTGTCCAACTTCCAAGCCCAGTCTCTCTATGACGTCCAACGTTACGCGCGTCACCCTATATCCTCTCTGCAGATCGAACACCATCCCTACCTTGTCCAGCCAGACCTCATTGCCATGGCTCAAGACAACAACATCGCTGTCACAGCATACTCATCGTTTGGACCCCAGAGCTTTAAGGAGCTCCCCGGCATCTTCTCCAAAAGAGCTCATGGTGCCGAGCCTCTTCTTGAGTCCGGTCTCATCAAGGGCATTGCTGGAAAATATGGTAAGACTCCTGCTCAGGTTCTGCTACGGTGGGCGACGCAGCGGAACATTGCTGTCATTCCCAAGTCAAACAACCCCAGTCGCCTGGCGCAGAATCTGAACGTTGTGAGTTTTGACCTTTCTCGACAAGAGATTGAGAGCATATCTACTCTGGACCGCGGGTTAAGGTTCAATGATCCTGGCTTCTATCTTCCTAACTTTCCTCTCCGTATCTTTGCTTAAGCTGGGGACTGGGTGATGTAATGAAGCTATAGGATGAAATGAATGATCTGGGTTTCAGGCACCTAGATGAGACTTATTACTTATTACTTACTGGATGCCCCTTTTGTTGAATGGTGATGGCATCAACTTCAACCATTTTCCGTGACTTACTTCTGCAGTAGTGAAGAGAGAAGACGGTAAAATCTCATCTAACCTTATAACCCCACGCATGCTCAAGGTCGGCTAGGCGCCAATTAGTTGCCCACCCCGTCATCGCCTCTATGCTCAGGATCAACTTGGAAATAAGCAAATGCTCTGATTTGTGACTGAGAAGTCTCCCTGCAATCCAAAGGGGCTGGATGGCATTATTGAGACAGCCTTGATGGGGGTTGGTCAAGGAAATGCCACATATACATTTAGCATGCCAGATGGAAGATCCTGTCGGTCCCACGTCGAGTTTGAGCTCCCGAGGTTTCGACCCTAGCAACAACGTGCAGGCTGTGTGATAAAGCTGATTAGATGAGATCCCCGCCCAGTGAACAAAGAGGATCTGAGGAAATGGTTGACTTTCAATGAACTGAACAGGAACTACTTCTGCCGGCCGACCCTCCAACCAAGATTGAAGATCGTGCCAGAGTCGTAGCCACCGTCTTTCAAAAGTTGCAGAGTCGCAACCATTGTTCTCGCCAAGCTCTACATAGTGAGTGCGGTCAGCGACGAGCTCACAGACTTTAGAGCAGAGATACACTGAGTAGTTAGCGTGCATATCTGGTGAGCGGTGGTCTTGAAAGATGTCGGCGGCGGAGTTTGGATCCGAGCCGGGAGGAAGCCATTTGTCCAGTGGTACGAGTGTGCCTTGAGTTCCATCAGAAATGAGAGCGCCACATAGATCTAAAATAGAGTCAATACTGACACCGGTTTGAGAAACTCTGAGGGATAACACGAACCCATTCGTGCATAGCACCAAAAGACGGCTTGAAGGAGGCCGCCACTGAAACCGTTGACATCAAACGAATCGAAAAGGGCAGCGCACCCTTCGAGGTGACGGCGCCAGTCTTGTGGACTTGCGGACATCATTTCCAGACAGCAGAGAATGACGCATATCGGGATTATAGTGAGGTCTCGGGCTTGAAGTAGGGGGTTAAGGAGACGGATAGCTTCCTGGTAGAGCTCTAGACTGTCGAATGAATGCTGCCTGGCCTCTTTACGCTCCATCTGGCGAGCTGACAGGGCGAGCACTGCATTTAGAAGAGCCGGGCAACTACGAGCAAGGACTGGTACTTGAACAGTGAATGCTCCGTTACTATCAAACATATCGAGCTGTAGCATGTTAGTAGCTGAGTAAACACATGCATGATGTAAGTACCCAGGGAGCTACTTGGGCAACATAGTTCTTGAGGTATCCAAGTCGTCGTCCGGAAGCAAGGGCTGCCTTTGTCTGAGCCTGAGCTGCAAGCTCCTGGTCAGTCGGCCCATAGTTTCCCAGTGTAGGTGAAGCTTCGCGGGATGGTGCTGCAGTCTGAGCTGTGTTGAAGATGAGACACCGAAGTTCTTCCTGGTATGCGAGGTACCCGGGGTCTTGGACGAACTGATCCAGTGGCCAGCTGTTGGAGGGCGATGAAGAATTGTCTGCCATGAAAGACGCCATACTGATAAGTTCACACGGCTTGACGTGTTAGAAAAGGATACCGGAGTATCCGTTTAAGGTGCCGAGACTTTGTTCTGCAGTCAGTGCTTTTCTGAAAGTGGTCGATGGTCAGGAGGCCGTTTGGCCTGTGATAGATTGCATTTGCAGCCCGTACTAAGGGAACATTCAGGCGATCATTTAAAACAAGACTGATGTTTTCACGGGTGGGAAATCTGATAATATTGGATGGATGGATTGAATGTGCTAGAGACTCTGGGCTACCTAGGTACCTAAGCTTAACTGTCCCCTGGCTGCTGTGCGGGGTCGACACAGCCCTGACCTTGGGTGGCTGGTACAATTGCCGGGTATTGGTATGTAATTCGGTTCTTTCTTTATAGGTAGGTTATGTCCATGCGGTCCAGTTTGAAAACATGAAGCTATCACGATCTCGGCACATTGAGATAACATGTCCTCTACCAATCTCTACGTCTGATCAAGTATTCAGTAGATATCGATCGGATTAACCATTCGGAGGTCACAACAGTCTGGCGTTAGCTGCTGTGTGCTAAAGTAGGTACTAAGTAAAACGACACGACGAGAAATACTAGACCCTATGCGTGTGAGCAACATTGCGGGAAAATGATTGACCAATTCCACAGACATACATACATACATACAACTTGTCAGAAAACAGCGAACATGTACGGAGTAGCCTAGCACCAAGCGCATCTAATTATCCACCCAATGTCTCATGTACCTTGCAGCTGCAACAAACCAATGATGAAACATGCCCACTCCGAGGGAGAACCAATGTTGATATCCAGTCTGTCGGAGTTAACTATCTGTTCCTGGGAAGTGTTCGAGATGATCGTGATACTCGGCGGTCAGTCTGTGTACTTTGGATGTATGTACGCTTTGGCTTCTGGTTTCAACGTCTGTATGACAAGGAACGCCATCTTGGCCTTGCATATGCGTTCATAGTTTGGGGGTTCTGTTCAGCTTGTGGCGCGTGTTGGCAAATGACGATATGTCACAGTTCCACGAAAAGATCGTTGACGGAAGAGGTCCGAGGGTCACTTCTGCTGGGTTCATTGTTTACAAACATCTCTGAGTTAATTAATGTACCATCACACCAAGACAAACTCAATGACGATAGTAATTCACCATCATATGTACATACCTTACTGTATGTATATACCTCGGAGAGGAGCCTACCCGTGAGCACAGACACAGACGTTGTGAGTTGAATGCAACCAAGACTATCTTCTAAGCTTAGTCTGGCCACATGGCTTCGCAAGGGGTCAACCGTGTTCCATTGCTTCTGATTCTGATCTGGAACGATGTTCGTCAGAATCCCTGCTCTGCTCCCCCTTTCGTGCCCACTCGAGTAATCCCGCCGAAGAGGAACGGCGCCGCGGCAGATGAAGATGCTCACGCGCATTCGGGGAAGTACAGTAACTAGAGTAGTAATAAGAGAAAAAGGGGCTTCCTTGTCAGGGTCCTTACATACCCAGGCTCGCCTCAACGCCCAGCCCACTGGGACAGTCTATTTGACAGCTCCAGAAAAAGGTTCGAAAAGACACTGGTAGAAGACTGATGAAGCCCAAGGACTCATATGCACTCTCTACTATCTTGGACCATAGTTAACTAGCTGATCAATTTGACTTTGTATCCGTCGAGTATTAGAGTTTTACTTACTGACTCGGGAGCGGCAAGGCTGGAAGCTCTTGATTCCGTCTCCACGATTGACATTGTTTAAAGGCCCTACTAACAAGGTTTGCTAGGTTTGGTTTATTGAGTTACGTTCTTTCAAGTTTAGGTCGGCGGGAATTAGCGCACATCATCATACATACATGGAGTGTTGATGGGACATTCTCCGGTTGGCGTTTTTAGGTGAAGCAAGGATTGATGAATTTATTTACATACGTAGATGCGTCCATATAACTGAACATTCTGCAGCATCCTGCCCTGCTGGTTGCTTTGGGAGATTCATTTTCAGGTGGTTGTGGTGATGATATCCACTGACTTCCATGGCATTGGATCCAATCCATGGATGGATGGACACGTGGATGTGCAGAAACAACCTCCATTCAACTGCACTGGCTAGACTGGTACCACGCAAACAAACGGGCACGCACTTGAACGGCGCCTAAAGATCAAGACAAGTTCGTCTAACTATTGGGTCTTGGGTTCCAACTACCAAGGTAGGACGCTGTGTGACCTTGGACGGATACGTTCACGTGCATAGGTATCCCCGTTCTTCTGAACGTTTCATGAGCATTCCTCAGTCTTTCAATTGCTCTCATTTTAGTCCGTACCAGGTATGTACTTACTTCCTGGCGTTGATGAGCTCAACTGCCATCCATTAATTAACACCCCATCTCCCCCCTGCATCAAAGACCCTTGTCGCCCCTCTTTACAGGCACTCCCCCCCCCCCCCCCCCCCCCCCCCCCCCCCTGGCCTGGCAGCCCGCCAAAAGAACAAATTTGCAGCGAATAAGACCCTAGATCTATCGCCGAAGCTCGACTGGGATGATTGTTTTGATGGTCAAGACGCAGGTACTGTACATTTATTACGGGCACTATACATACATTCGGTACCTACCAACTTTTGTACCGTGAGACTGGCCGGTGCTGCTAGATTGAAATTCCTCGCGGCGCCGTCGACAGTCGAAATACTTAGCATCCGCCAACTTTGCACGTCACAATTCCTGGGCCCCCCGTTGTCCGTCAAAGCCAACCGCCAACTGGCCCAATCGTTCGCGCGTGGCTTTTTTTCTGTGACCCATGCGGAAGCCGGCTTCTCCTGCTAACTCAACTAGCCTACCTCTCTACTCAGATTGGCCTGGGTTGGTTTGGTGAGAGGAGATTTAGCTCTGCAGGTTGCAGGTGAGAGTACGAGCCAAGGGAGCTGAGCTGACCAGACCAGACCAGCCAGACCAAAAAAAGCCCTTTTTCTCTGCCCGGCGGCCCCCATCGAGTCAAGATGCCGTCGAACTCAACTTCATCCTCCAACGACAATGCTCGTCGCAAGACTCGACGTCGGCCTCATACCGACCTGAACATCAACACAAACACTTCATCCCTTGCTTCGCCGTTGTCGAGGGAAAGGGACGCCATTCCGCACCCACGGACGCCGCCTCCTCAGGATTCAGAATACCGTGTGTCCCAGTCTAAGTCCAAGTCTAAGTCAAGGTCTCTACTAGCCAATACGAATTCCGACAACAACAGTAGCAGCAACAATCGGGCGCCTACCAGGTTACCCGCCTCCAATACTCACGCGCATGAGTCCTTTCTAGAGAATCCCACTCCCGTCGAGGACGATATGGCCGACCGTCTCCCTCCATCATCCACACAGCGCGACTCCCACGATCTATCCTTGTCTCCTCGCAACGTCACCCGAGACTCCCTCGTGGCTAATATGCTCATGTCTCTCGACCAATTCTCCATGGCACAGTTGAGCGACAAGTACGGCCCATCATCAACACCTGCATCCCGTACACATACCTTCCACGAGACCTCGCCCCAGTTTGGCGCCGCCGAGCAGACTAGAAGCTGGGTAGCCTCCAATTCTGTCGCAGGTCCCCCCCGATCCAACGGACACCAATATTCTTATAGCTCGGATCTTGAAGGAGCAGACGATTCCAGTCGTATATCGAGCCGCGGCCGACGGAGCAACAGCAGCTCTAATTTCCAATCAAGTTTCCCGCGCCTCAACAGCGTTCGCGAAGGTCACAGAGCAGGCTCATCGAGAGCCATGCATTCGAGAGGGGGCAAACCGGGCAGCAAGAGCAGTAGTACAGCTAGTGTTGACGCTGGTTACGTTCAAGTGCTTGGAAGTCAACGATATGGACGCGGATTTGGAAGATCTGCCAGTTTTGACTATGGACCTCAACAGCAAGCAGCACAGGCTCCCGTTGTTGAACCGTCTCCCTTTCGAGTCGAGTTCCCGAATAGTTACATCGACGACGAATACGATGCAGCCCCGACCCCAACCGTCCCGGGTGGCCCACGACGGGAGCCGTCGATCCCTGCGATGTCGGCAATGCCCTCGTCTATCCCACCACCAATGCCACCTCCACCTCTCGAGCCCCCGACACTTGATCATAAACGCAGCAGTCGCTCTCTGAAGAGCGTGTCGGGACGCAAGCCTGCCACTTCTCGGGAGCCTACACCTGCTGTGCCAGCTCTGGACCTTGATTCGGCGCCTGCGCCCAATGTTGGCTATGGTAAATCAAAGGACCCGACCGTGCACAGCGGCCCAACGCCTGCAACACATGCACCTGCACCCGTCAAGGAGCGTCCAGGCTTTTTCAGGAGGGTGTTTGGATCATCCCGCAACAACTCACATAACAACGAAACGACAAACCCTCCGGCACCACAATCGATTCCCTCTGCCGACAAGATGGCAGGTAGTACATCGGCACCGCCATCTCGCGACACATCCTCATCCCATTCTCATCACCCCGTACTACAAAAGAAACCGTCCTCGTTCTTCCGTCGGCGGAAGAAGTCCGTCACTGAAGATACTCCTCCTCTGCCCCCAATGCCTGCAGCTCCCGTCCCTACAGCTGCGCCTAACCTGGCTCCTCAGGATAGAGATGGCAACTATCCACCACAGCCAAGTCCCGTCAGCAGTTTACGCAAGGTTATGAACCCGTATCTCAGGTCTGGTCAGAGTGCTCCGGGAACTTCTGCTTCCCAAGGACCGTCTCCACTGGCCGATATTTCCAACATGACACCGGAACGAGACGACAGGGCTGCAGAGGCAGAAGGATATCAGCGAGAGTTCTCGCCTGACTATTCGCCAAGCCCCAATGCTAGGATCAGAACGGTCCGTTCAGAGTCTGATGAGCAACTCAACAAGCGAAATAACAACAGTACACCCTCGCGCCCCCCACCTGAAAGGCCTACCAAAGCGATCGAGTCGCGAAATAACTCATTCCTTAACCTTGATGGAGCTAGCGATAATGAGGATGAACATGGATTTTCGAACCGAAAGCCTGCTAGCGTAACTCAAACTCAGTCCAAGCAGCCCGACAACACTCCAGCAAGAGACATTCCTCGACCTGGCAAAGACCAAATTGGGTCCAGGAAGCCTTCCCATCGCCTACAGCAGTCCGATTCCGAGGATGAGCCAGACCGCTCCAATCTGGCACTGCCGATCGAAGGAGCCCGAGCCTCTAGTCCAGGATCAGCTTCAACTGGCACAGATTATAAGTCTGCTCTCAGTGCTCCTCCTAGCGTGAGGATCGAAAGCTCAGCAGACCCTAGTCCCAAAGTACTTGGCACTTTCGACTCGATTAAAAACAAGGGTATCGATGAGCCTGAGTTTGTCATCGGGGATCCGACCGAAGATGATCGTCAGAAGGCACAAAAGATTTACGATGGTAACGAGGACTTCATCCAGAAGGAGAAGGCTGCATCGTGGATGGGTGAAGAGGGCCCGATCAGACAACGTACACTTCAAGCTTACATGGAGTTGTACGACTTTACCAACCAGAGCATTGTTCAAGCACTGAGACAAGTTTGCGGACGATTGGTTTTTCGGGCCGAGACCCAGCAAGTTGATCGCATCCTGGTGGCCTTTTCCAAAAGATGGTGTGACTGCAATCCTAACCATGGGTTCAAGGCAACTGGTAAGCACATGAGCTGTCCGATGATTTTCTAAACTAACTGTGACAGATGTGATTCATACCATTTGCTACTCAATTATGCTGCTCAATACTGACCTGCACCTGGCTGATATTGAGTCGAAAATGACCCGCAGTCAGTTTATCAAGAATACCATGACAACCATCTTGCAGGCTGTCGATGAATCCGCCCCGGATGCTTTCCACCGCCCAAGCATTCTTCCAGACAAGAATGGCCTTGCGGCTGGTGAGAATCAGGACCTGCCTTCTGAGCAGGACCGACGTTCTTTCAGAAACTCCTTCAGACCCCCGGCTCGTGCGGACTCGGGCACTCTGCCTGGTGAGGGCATTGAAGACTGCGGCCCCTTGGTCAAGTCCCGTTTTAATGGCACGAGAAAGGCCTGGGAGGAACAGATAGAGACTGTCCTCAAGGGAATCTATACCTCTATCAGAGATGAAAGGCTGCCCTTGTTTGGCGCTGAATCTGAGAAGAACGCCAGCCTACAGCCTTCCCACAGTGGAGGACTCTCTGTAATGGGGATGCTAAAGAGAACTCCCAGTGTCCTTAGTAAGGCTCCCTCGGAGAGCCAGCTATCTGTTCGCGGCCGAATCAATGAGAACGGTCGAGCCAACACAGCAAGGTGGACATCCAAGAGTCGATCCCGCGCTGGCATGAGCCGCAACGGTTTTTCTTCGAGCCGCACAAGCTTCGACGATGGTAATTCACTGTGGAGTCCTACACCATCCTCCGCCACATGGAGCCGCCACTCTCTTGGAAGGACTCAAACATCTGTTTCACAAGACTCCTTTGGCTCTCACCTCCCTCGAGGGGACTATCAGCAATCGATCGGTTTTGCAAATGCACTGAGTCAGGCCATCATTCGAGATGAAGAAATGTACGGGGACGGTGCCCCATCCATCATGAGCTCTGAGATCCCGGCAACTCAACTCCTTGAAGATGAGTCTCTTGAACTTGCTGGACCCCCATGGGTCAAGGAGGGAATGGTCACTCACAAGCACCACCTGGATGGCGTGGATAAGAAGGCCAAGGCCAGAAATTGGTCCGAAGTCTTTGCTGTGATTCAAAAGGGACAGCTAAATCTGTTCTCATTCCAGCCTAACAAATCTGTCCGTTCGAGAAACCGCGGCAGAAACGCTGGCGGTGCCCCTGCTATTGTCGGTGGTGGGAACTGGCAAGATAACGCAACGAATCTGGGCTGCTATAACCTACGACAGACTCTCGCATCTGCGCTTCCACCGCCAGGTTACTCTCGAGCCCGCCCACATGTATGGGCGCTGAGCCTTCCCAACGGCGCTGTCCACCTATTCCAAGTCGGCACACCCGAGATTTGCAAGGAATTTGTTACTACAGCCAACTACTGGAGCGCTCGTTTGAGTACCCATCCATTGACTGGTGGTATAAGTAACATCGAGTATGGGTGGAGTGAGGCCATTGTCAACAACGCTTTGGTATCAGCCATCAACGAGACCACGACTGGCAAGACATCGCGACCCGGAAGCAGTGCAGCACATGGCCGGAGGTCAAGTGTTAACAGTGGTAGTTTCCGAGGATCAAGCTTTGATCACGTTGCGGGTGCTTTCACCAACAATAGTGGACGTGGTAAGCTACCTGGCGATCGGATTCACATTGCCGAATGGGCACCACCCACCCAGAGCATGCGGCCCAGCAATCAGCCTGAAGCAGAGCAGCTCCAGACACTTGACACCTATGTCAAAGGGATCGAGGCAGAACTACAGACACACAACCGACTTCGCAGCCCCATGCTTCTGGCTTTTACCCCTAGAGGGAGCAACGCTGTGAAGGCCATGGCCAACTGGGAGCGCAAGAGTGCGTACCTACTACGCGAGATTGTCAAGTTCACGACATACGTGGACTGTCTTAGACAAGCTGATTCGAGGAAGCAAGAAATATACCACGAGAGGGACTTGGCGCAAAGAGCTGCGCGAGGTGAACTCAGTGAAGGCGATATGGACGTCAGCAGCGACGATGAGGGGGATGTAACATTGAGACCTTGAAACGGTCTATGTACGAACAAGCATACATACATACAGACGCATCAGCTTTTTGACGTTTACTGCATATTTGGAGTCGGCATTGACACTTTTATTTTGCTACTTTTTCTTTTCTCGCTCACGGGCAATCAAACAGCCCTGATACCCCCAGATGTTGCGATTCACGAATAATTCAGCGGCGGTGTATACGAAAAAAAAGAGAGCGTTGGGCTGATGGTGGAGAAGACGGGGCGTTATTAATGCCTTGGTATTTGGATGTGTATAAAATTAATACTCTTCTTTGTAATGATACTGGGACGATATATGAATATATCACTGAATATGAAGATTGGATGTTTTGACAGTATCTCCGCACAGTTCACGTAAAGCCCATTTCGACTTGATCTTGAGACTTTAATGTAGGCAGGATTGGAGTAGTAGAATATTGTAGCTCGAATTTTACACAACGTTGCCAGACCTTGAGTTCCAGGAGGCACCTGGTTCAGTATGTACAACACTCGCGACGAACCACTTCCCAAATCAAATTGACTTAGCAGTAGTCAAGCATGGAACCGAGAGCGGTCTTCTCGGCGCTGGTAATAGTCAACTGCCAGTAGCTCTTGACCTGGATCCAGCTCTTGGCGTAGGTGCAGTAGAAGCTGGTCAGAGGAGGCTTCCAAGAATCAGGGGACTTGTCGCTCTTTGCCTGGTTGACATTGTCGGTAACTTTGTGATGATGTTAGCTTGTTGCTGCTGAAGTGTCATTGGGTTGACTTGCCTGCCCACAGCTGGGGTCGTGTAACATCATTGGCGAACTGAGTACGCTTGGCGGTAGTCCATGAAGCGGCTCCGGACTGAGATGTGTGAGCTGGTGTCTCTCTAGACGTGAAGGGTCAGACGTTGATGAGGGGACTTACGATCCAAGCGTTCTTCAGTGGAACCATGTGGTCAATGTCGATGTCGCTGGCCTGTGTCCATGTGGCTCCGTCATAGGGAGACTTCCAGGTGCCGGAAGTAGCAGCGCAGGCCGAGTTGGTGACGACGTTTGTTCCGTCTCTTTTCAAGACGTACTCACTAACAGGCTTGTTAGTACGTGGGCGCAATGTCTCCCAACATGGGTGTAGTCACCGAGTGTTGCAAGCACCCTCATAGGTCTCCCAGTGAGGGAAGAGGTCTCTGTCATAGGTGCCTGTGTTGGTAGAAGCGGCAACAGTGAGACCGCTCAGAAGCGAGCGAGCAGTAGAGTCGCTGGGAATGCCGGGCTAGATATGTCAGAGATAGTGTCGTGAGAGGAGTAGTGAAGAGTGCCATACAGGTGTAGGTGCGGCAAGGACGCCAGCAACAGGAACGAGAAGGGCGAAAGAGAACTTCATTTTGAGATGCCAGATTGAGGACAGGAGACTTGAAGAGGGGTGAAGAGGGAGGTGAAGAGAATTGCATACCTTGGTCGCTACACAAGCGTCTTTATATCACTCAAGCCAAGAGGAGAGAGACCATCTCGGCATTCCTGCTAATCACATCACCGTCTATCTCCATACAAGCAAGACCAAGCATATACACAAAACCACAGAATCTAATCTCCTTCCTCATTGGACATGCATCCGGCGCGCAATAAGCTCTCCTCTGCCTCTGTCTCTGTATCTGTCTCTGTCTAGGTAGACATGCTCACCGAGGGCACGTATATGGGTTTGAAGTCCGTAGATCTCTCAGGCACGAGGCATCGTGATAGGCGAGCAGATGACTATCGGGATATCGAGCGTCTAATTCAGTGCCGGGTTATAAAGTGCAGGGTCCAGTCAAAGGCTGAGACGCCGCCACGCTGATAAGGTAGTGCCGGTGATCGACATGGGGTGTTTCTGGATAGAGAATAAGAGTGTGGGGATGGGAGGATGGGTAACCTGCCTTTTGGGGAAGTGTGCGTCCGAGGAATTACAGGGGGGGTTTATTTGCTGCTGTATGCACATACCTAGGTAGTAGGTAGATGATACTCTGTATGTAGACAGTGGAGGTATGGATGTAGCCATGGTCTTGGTGGGGGTTTGCCAACTGTTGTTTATATGGATTATACTGGAATAGAATGCATGGCGGGGGGGAAGAGGGAAGAGGGAAGAAGAGGGAGAAGTGTGTATGTACAGGCAGAGAAGAAAGGAGGAAGAAGAAAGAAGAGGAAGAAGACAAAAAGCATCTACATCTACTTCACATAAACCCCAATCTTCACTCCCCGAGGCTGTTGTTATCTTTGGAGGACTTGCTGTTCTAGGCAATGTGTCTCATGACCTGTCTGCTGCTTCGACTAGACTCAACTAAGATGTGTAGATCTTTTCGTGATGATGCTTGATTAGGAAGTCCGATATCGTACTTATCTATCGCCGTGGTCTAGTTTTCGTCCAAGACATCAAGAGGTCGACTTATTTATTAACTACCTAGTTAGTAGATATGGAGGTCAAGGTCAACCAACAACTAGTTAACTGACTGGATCACCACAGCCAGAAACAAGCAACCATTCATTGGTGGGTTTTCTTCTATTTTCTTCTCTAGCGAGAGATCCATTACTGTACACGTCCCCCGATTACAATTATCATACAACCAAATCTCTTCATTGCGATATCGTCTCGGAATGCTGCACCGGATTTGCTAATTCCTTCTCGGCCTCATGCCCGTTTTGTCTGATTACAGCCGTCTCAGTTATCTCTAGGATGCTTTGTATGCCGATATCTTGCGCGCCACCCCCCCCCCCCCCCCCCCCCCCCCAAAAATGATGAAATTGAATGCGTTGTACAGAGCTTCTTTTCGGTTAAAAAAATAATAAAAAATCGAGTCAAGGGTTCTCAAATGTGTCTCGCCGGGGGGGTTCCGGAGGTTGTCAGCATGAAGCGCCAATTCTGCGCCAGGAAGCAGTCTACCAAGCTTCGGCTCTCATCTTTGGCTTCTCGAGTTGATCAGTCTCATAGGCTGATTCTAGGGATATCCTTGGAAGAAGAGATGATCTGAAGGAAGCGAGTGTACATGTGGCACAAGATCTCGCTGTTCGATGCCGTCGTACCCCATAGCAGTACCATCAATTTCAGCCTGGTGAAGACTACCACCGAGTCTGTCGACCTGCCTCTTGAATCTGGTGCATCCTTCGGCGGCTTGGGCAATGTACTTGATAGAGTGGGCGTACTTGCGCGGTCTATATCGGGGGTTGATGTCCAGGTTGACCCTGGCTCCGTAGCGGATCATCTTAATGAACAAAGTTTCCATGGCCTCATTACCCCCGTGTGCCACGATGGCTTTGGCAATGAATGACAGTGCAGTGTTGCCGCACGCATCGGGCAGGTTGAGGGTGTTTTGGTGAACTGCAGGGTCATAGTTCTGGTGAAACTTCATTTCCACCTCGCTCTTCAGGCATTTGTCAAGGAGATACTTGATCATGTACTGTCTGCCGCTCCAGTCTATAAGGGCAGATTGGGCCAAAATCAGGACTGGTGACTCGTATGGCCAGCAAGTTCGGACCATGCGGTGGTGAAACCTGTGCTTGTCCATGAGATCGTCTGCCATTCTTTTGCATGCAGTTCTCAAAGTCTTATTGTTGGCCGATTCCATCGCAAGTCGAAATACACAGTGGAGTGGGTTGTTACCAAGGGCGTCGACCATATAGGACCCAAACCCGATGCCAGACTCCAGGAGGTATCTCAAGCCCTTGGAGTTGAAAGCCTGGATAGCAAAATGCAGAACCGAGTACCTCTCCAGCCCTCCAGGGGTTTCATTGAGCGAAGGGTGCATCTTCACAGCTTGTTTCAGCAGTTGGACAGAGTATTTCTGATCGACCAGAGATGCCGCCAAGTGATGGACGGTCATCGACCAAAAGGGAGGCTCTGGAGGTGCCAAGCCGTGGGATGCAAAAGCAACAGCCAAGTCGAAAGTTCCAACGTAAGCCGCGTCCCAGAATTCGTTCAGGAGATCGAAGGTTTCAACATCTTGCACTATAAGAGGTGCCAGTGCAGGTTTCCACCGGAGTCTGTAGAGGTGATTGGAAAGCGCGTTCTCCCTTTCCAACTGATCTCTGAATTCCTGTGACAAGACGACTTGTAGATTCTTCACCTCCTGATACTTGGCACCCAGGTGTCCCAGCTTTCGGATCACACGGCGCTGTTTGCGAGCTGCAGCGATATGAAGCAGGGTGAAGGTTGCTCTGGCATTCGCAGTACTTCGCTTGTATACTTTGTTGACGCTGAGTCGCAGGAGCGCGACAGGATACTTGGAGAGAATGCGGTAGCCCAGTCGGTCAGAGCAGTTGAAAACGGCGTGTTGGAGGCCTTTGTTGGAGTCATCCTTCAGGTCTTGAGCGTAGAGGTAAGCCTGGAGTGAGATAAACAGGGATTTGTTCGTAAGGATTAAGTTCCCAAGGCTGCCCAGATTCTGGTACCCAGGCTCTTGCTCGGTACGTTCTCCGAGCTCCTCGACGATCAGGAGCAGGAGTTCTGCGATCCTGAACGTCTTGACTGCCGAAGTATTGACCAAGCCTCGAGAGGGATCGGGGCGACGGACCAAAGGGGACGACATCGTGAGTCTTGCGGATAGAAGATCAGCCTATGGGGGTTGTTGGGATGAATATTGAGCCCAGTATCGTGAGAAGAAAGGGAATGGGTTGATGAGTGAGAGGGGAGCAGGGGAGAAACTGAGATGCCCTCAGCGGCGGGTGTTTATGTATATAGAGAATCAAATAAAAGGACGCGACTTTGATGAAAGGATTTAAATGAGAACTTGAAAGGAAGTCAACACCACCGAGATATCAAGCATGGAGTTGAGGTGGTGGTCACTCGCCTATGCTGGCGTTGCCCGATGTTTTGGTGGTGGAGGAGCAAGGAAGAGCGGAGGGTGGGAGACGAAAATATGCATCCCGCCGCAGCAGAATTAGGCTACTACTGCAGCACAGAAAACATGCTATAGCACCTCAGCTCCTCTAGAAGATTTCTCCTGATTTCGATCAGTAGCACCAGCCCAAAGGCCAACCGCACTGAAGAATTTATATCACTCCCGAGCACCCCTTATGCCTTGGATTTGTTGCAGAATCGCTACCGAGACTATTCTGTTGTATGTAATAGTAGAAGTCACTGTATATGGTCATCTTACCCAACTGATAGTCGGTTCCTAGCAGCGGCAATACGGAACATGGTGGCCTAGTTCCCAATATCTCAGTGCTCGAGAGCTGCCCAGCCCGCCCGGCTATTCCACCAAATATGGGTTCTAGGCTTATAGGCTACCAAGGTATCTTCTATGGACTTATTATAAACTCCGGTGTTAATTTGAGCCTTTGCGTATGCCGCGTTGTGGAGAAAATTGACAGTGATGCATCTATCTAGAATCGTCCGAAATCCCATCACTGGCGAGTGGGGATTAGCTTAGCAACAGCCAGTGCCCCCATGACACTGTAAATAATGCTTGTATACAGTCTAGAGGCTATCGTATGGTGTATTCAGAATATTGCTCTTCCGAATTGTAAAATGAACCCGGCTCAGGGGGTTTCGAGTTGTTCTCGCTCGATCAAGAAGTGACATCTAGACACCAATGTAGTGTCCATCAATCAACAGTTTACCACGTACATCCTTCTTGATGACAAAAACATCATTCTGTATCTGCAAAGGTGTCACCCTATTGAATTTTTCATTTGTAATGTCATCGTGTGCCCATATTCCAAAAAGCTCCTTGCTCATCTCATTCAAGCATCCCAGCACAGACACCATAGTTCCCGAGGAAATGCTCTCCCATAGCCAGGAATTCCACTGATGGAGGACATTGATGAAGCTATTGAAGTACAAATGTGGCACGCCACTGAAACAAGGTCAAGGAGGCGAAGGCGCGAGCCCATGATCTATGTGAACTGGCCATTTACACTTCTCTATGTTAACCACGCGATAGTAAAAGCTAGCGATACACTGAAAACGTGTTTAGTGATACAACTAGGACCGGAATAGCGATAGCTCTAGGATTCTGGGACGTAAACACGACAAAGGGACAGGGGCGGTGGACTTGTTTTTGGGCCACGGACGACATACTAGTAGTGGAGCAGCACGTCAAGTGAGATCTTATAGCGTTACTGGCACAGACGTAGTGCTGGAAGCGGTAGCAGTAGGAGCTTCGTTGCAGAGGAGGTCGAGATTGGTGCGATGATGGTCGGCATGAATCTACAAATACGGAATGTTAGCTGATGAAACCAGTGAAGCCTCAGAAGACTCACAATCTCAAATATGGCCTCGTCCCACCATCACGAGTTCTACCAAGCTGCCTGGTGTACAGTAAGGCTTTGAGTCGTCCGTCTTGTGGTACGAATGGAGTTCCTAGACCTGTGTAAGAACACACTGCTATGAACCCAAGTCACTCCATTTCATATAGTATAACACTAATAAGATGGATCAGTCGAAGAGTAAACAGTGGCGACTGAACCTCGAGGCAGGAGTTTGCAGAGGTGGGAATGGTCGATGATTTTTGCCAAGGAAGTGGAAAGAAGGGAGAAGAAATCGAGACCTCAAAAGGTGAGAGAAGCGTAAGCTAGTGAACGCGGTCGAGACATGATCAACAAGACAAACGGTCTTGTTCACGAGTGCCTGAGCGAGGGTGATGATGATGGATGGATGGCAGGTGAAAAAGTGGAGGGCAGAGAGAGGGCGCCCCGAGCGCAGTAAATTCAACTAGGGTACGGAGTACATACCTACCTAATCATACAAGGCCAACAGCCAGTGTCTAGGTAGGTAGGTACCTAGGCAGGTAGTCATGCCAGGTCCCCTCAACGAACTTGGTACGTAGGTAGGTAGGCAATGCACTCCCGAACATCGTCGTCAATAAAGGGACCTTACGTACGGAGTACTAGAGGTAGGTAGTGAACCTAAGAACAATTAAAGTTGACAGGTCCACCGCCCCGAACTGACTATGCCGTTCTTTGTCCTAGGGCAGATCCTGAACATGGGGGGACCCTGTAGTGTCGATCTCGACAGGGATGACAGTGGGTGTCGACTCGGCCGAGTCCTTGAGGTGACTCTTTTTGGTGTTCATGCATCCGACGTACTAATGTTATGGGAACATTCAAGAACATATCCCATCATTGGTGATGGATTGTTCCTGTGGCGGGAGGTTATACCCCTGAGAGAAGAATAGTACTGAATTTAGACGTTCATTCAGGCCTGTCTGTATCACAAATGAAAAGTTGCTTTATCTCATCTCCGTGGGAGCAAATTCACCAGTCCCAGTGCCGTATTCCCTGCTCGTAGAGTGCTGAAGCATTTTGCTTGTGGTGAATTTGTAGGTCCAGGCGCCGGCAGTATTTTTACTTTTCCTAGGTACCTATGTTCGCCCACCAGCTCCCGAAGAAGTTAGTCCTGCAAAGAACTACAGTACAGCCCTCATATTCCTACAGAAATACTGGCTTCAGTATCTTTACATTGATCTACAGCTCACAAGTTTCAAGGTTTCTTTATTATCTCATTCTTCCATCGTCACTGGCTTAACACACACTATCGATGCGGTCATAGCTCTACCATGCAATAACTAGGTACCCAGTATTCAACATTCTTTTCTTCCTCGGCTACGGGATTCTATACAGCTCGGTAACTTTAATGAGGAGCTTCCTCTGTCAGATCACCATGCATAGATACCTACCTATGACACCCCCTTTGATCTTCAAGACACAACAAGCGCCCAAGATAACTCGCTCTGACCCATATCTACAAAGATGGGACCCTGAGCTAGTGTGGATATCCGCACATACGCCTCTCAGTTGTCTTTTCAACCTACGACGCTATCTTCCATTCGATCGAAAAACTAATGCAATGTATGTTTCACCCAAATCGAAGGGGAACCTCGGACAATGGTCGGCTCAACTCTGTGACCCCTTGACTAACTGGTTTTCGGATCAGATCAAGATCTTATGTCGAGCTGGAAACAAGCCAAAGGACTTCCTTTCACCAAATTGTACAGCTCAAGCCATTGGGTAGCTGCTTCTGTGTGTGCCCTAAAAGTCAACGACATTGACTCTCGCGATCTTGAAACACCACCTGCCATCGTCGAAGTGGAAGCTCTTCCGTTCAACTCCGAAAAAAAGGAAAAGCGACCAGTATAAGATACACTCAGGTCAAATAAAGCGACCTCGTGTCTTTGCTACCAGGAAATTAGTCGGAAAACTGATAACCAGCATCCACAATCATCGCCCGTCCTGACACAAATTGAAGCGGGCACCTTTACGCGAGACGAGACTACATTGCCACACTACAGTTTCCCGACTCTGGATGGTAGATGTTAGGCCGATATCAATGGCGATCTGTTGTTTTCAGCTATCATGAACCCATTTAGCACTCTCTCTTTCGGCGATCTTTCCATCCTCATATTCAGATTCTGCGTTCACCACATACACCACTTCTACCCACTCAGTCCTTCCAATAACCCATGACAGCCATCTCTGATCTATAGTTTGAATGGATACGCAATGACCGAAAGCTGCTCTAAAGTCAATAATGCGAAGCTGGAGGGCCGTGATGTAAGTCTCGTTACGGGCCCCAGCAGTTGGGGTAGATGGACACATGGAACAATGGCCAACAAGCAAGGTCTAAGATTCTGAGTATTTTCTATCTTGTGGCATTGTCCTAGTTCTCACTAACAACTTATTTGGCTTGCCGATTAAGATGCTGACTCTCTTACCTCAAGCCCCTATCTTGACATTTCCTACACCGATCCTCCCTGCCACCAATAGGGAAGAAGAATACTCAATACGAACCACCAGAAAAATCCCAAAATACTGAGGGAAGACCAAATATAGGTACCGCGGGCGATCGAATGCGAGTGCCGTGTTCCATGGCTCAACAGCCGGGAAGCTGGACCACAAGCTCAGGACAAATAACACTGAGCTGCCACTCGATCTATACGCTTCAATAGATATTGATGTACAAAAGACAGTGTTAAGTTGTTATGTACCACAGATTGAAAAATGGACGCAGATGCCAATACGATGATAATTCTGACAATTGAGCCGCGTGAGCAAGAGAAGCTCACCCATCGACAAAAATTTGATATTCCCGAACCCTTAGCTGTACGGTAAGCATGCTGTCTGAGAATTTCCTAGCTTGAAACTAGTCAGGACACCGAATCATGATTCGTCATATGCTTGTAGCACTCAAAAGCCGTCGTGATGAAGTTATCGCCGCCACCTCCGCACCAACAGCTTTATATAGCTGTAGATAGATCACCGTCTCGTTGCACTTTCAGGACTCTGATCAGACTGGCTAGGAGAGGATAGAAAACTCAAGATCTTGATCCTAAATGATAAGAAGACTTTAGTAAATTTATATATATTTGCAATTCCTTTGCTGCAATTAATATGTTTTTTATGAAGTTTATTTTAATATCTTATATCAAGGTCTGGTATTTTCTTGCTCACTAAGGACTGGCAGTTTTTTCATTTACTCCATTTGCATAGTCACATACTGATGTCACGCGGACTGGTATTCCTGGTGTACTGTATAGGCCCGAAACAGACAAGGCTTTGCATTACTCATATGCCGTCTTACCAGAGCATTTTAATGGCTTTATCTACTTTGACAAGTCGAAACGCGTTGGGACATTTTGGGGGGGGGGGGGGGGGGGGGGGGGGGGGGGGGGGGGGACGAGTCTACAACATGGACAATTCGATGTGGCAGGACTCAAGCGTGAAGAGCCGTCTACGGGCCTCACAAAGTCAAAGGGCAAAGTTACGCGTGGTTAGTAGCCTCACCTCTCGGTTCGCCTCTGGCAATATGCTCTGCAGGCCATAAGCCAGACTGCACTGCTGCCACTGCAAACTTGTATATCTTAACAGACTGTGTCAGAGAAGCGGTTCAAACTGTTTCAAATACGCATCAAGGAATCTCACCATTTGGTCGATAGAATATTGGTCTTGACGAATTGTATCGTATCGTAGTCTCATTATCGATCGACTCGGAAGCCCAATGTCCCTAATCTCCTCCAGCCATCATAAACGTATTAGCACCTCAAAAGCAAGTCCAACTCCAGCCCGCGCCCAAATCTCAAATCCTGGGGGCCGTTTCCACGACTAGTACCTGTGTCGTGTAGAGTAATCCTTGGGGCTGACGACCAAACCACGACCCTTCTTGGCACCTCGATACACCGTTTCGAAAATGTCAATGAGCTCTTGCTTGTCCTCAAGAACCCACTTGATCTTGTTGTTGTCACCGGTACCCAGATCAATCATCATGTGTTTGTTTCGGAAGAAAAACATGAGGGAGCACGGGTCATACAGCTCGTACATCTGGTTGAAGTCGGGAACCTGGTCGATATCGCAGAGATAAATCACGGCGAAGTTGCGCACCTTGTCGGCGATCTTGTACAGTACTTCGTCCTGGCGCATACAATCTGGATCCCAATCGCGTCCGAAGCGAATGACGACGAGGCGATCTTCCTCTGAGAGGTTGTTAGTAGATGACAGGCAAGAAGGTTTGGGGGGTTGTATTTACCTGAGAGAATGGCTTGGTCCACATGCCAGCCAGTGTTGAGATGGGGAAGTACGACGGAGCCCATGATGAGTGTACGAAAGCGCAAATGGTTCGTGAGTATGTGTTTATATGGCGACTACCTGGGTGAGTAGTTTGGTGATGATACTGGTACGATCAAATTTGGTAGTGGTGTTTTGGAAAAGGAAAGAAACTATGATGGAAGGCGGCGGGATGTCATGAGGTGGGCGGTGTGGGACCATACGCTAGCCTGATTTGTCCTCAGGTGAACAAACTCTCACCTAGTCTAGGTAGGCGGAATATCAACCCAGCGCAGGAACACAAAAGCTTACTGGTATGCCGTTATTTGGAGAACAGTTTTTAAGCAGCGAAATTAAATTCGTTATTTAATTTTCCACTAAAATAACTTCCTGAATCATTTCCATATAACCTTTTTACTTAATGTTAAGCCTATGGGGCTCATCATCACTTATCGAACTCATCAATGACACTCCTCGGTTTGAAATACTTCCCCAGAGGCTCAAACTTGAGATGGCCAAGTCCAAAAGCCTCGGGACCTCCAATCTTTATCCCTCTCTCAGTTCCAGTCCACCTGTCACTCGCTGCTATTCCCAATACCACAACAAGCAACCCATAGCGATATTCAGGTGTTCCAACTGCCTCTCCGTTCTGTGCATCAATTACACAAACCAAATCAGGCACAATAGCTAGGACATCCTCCTGAATCTCCTCTTTCCGATCAGGATGGACTCTCAGGGCAGCTATATTCTCGTTCTTGAAGGGAATCTTGACGACCCCATTGAACTGCTCAGAAATACCCCCTGAAGCCGCATGTTCATCGCGAACATCAGCCCCTTCAATGAGACACTCACCATAAACATGCCCGTTTCTCAAAGTTCTCTCCACGCCAATAATTTTGCCTTTCCACAGAACCCTGCCCGCTCCTGTGCCGCCACACTCCTCAATGATCGTTTCAGCGACATTGTCTACGCGGTTCTCTTTCCGCGCCCGAGCTACGGCACGACCTATCCTCCAGGACTGTGATAGCGTATGTTCGACAGCCCAGCGTTTTGTCTCTTCTCCTGTGACAGGTGCATCTGCGGCGCCAACTTGGGAGCCCATCTCACTCAAGGCAGAGCGGATGATACGCTCGACAGCTTCGTCGGAGGATGCTTTGGGCATGACGAGCACGTTGCCGTTGCCGTCGCTCACGGCGATGGGTGACCAGATAGTGTCCCTTTCCTTGAAAACGACAGGTGTTGTTTGCCATTTTGTGGGATATGCTCTCCCCATCCAGTCTCCATCAACTGTAGGGATGTCCATCTGTTCACTTGACCCAAGCAACAACCCGCTCAGTCCGTTGGCGCCTCCAACTTCAACCGATATCATGTGAGTAGCGGAAGTATTGCACATCTTGTACAGTTCTTGCTGAGCTTCGAGTAGCTCATCACCAGCTAACTTCTCGATCGCAACGGTAGGACTCCCTACTCCACCACCACAACCAACTCGTGCATCGTCTGGAAGATCTCCAGGATTGACAACTCTGATTACCGCGCCATTGCGTAACTGAGTTCGTAGCCGTATCATCAGACCGTAGGGGCTACCGCCACCTCCAGTGCCAAGAATATAGCAACCTGTTGCGATCCATGATACATCCCTTTCAGAAACATACCAAGTTCGGTTTCTCACATCGGGCCGGTATGAAAGAACATCAAACTCTTCGTCTTGTTGTTCAGTATGCTTCCGACCTGTGTTCTTAGTGTTCTTCTCATCGTGTCCCATGTTTTGCTGGTCTCCGGGCCTGGCCTGAGATTCAGGGGCAACTACTTCTTTCGAGAAATCGAAGTCTCCGGTCGCCCGAACAACAAAGCGAGTTTTGTTCTCAATATACTGTCACCTCGTCAGACAGCTCCAGAGCATCGTATATCAGTTGCCTACCTGAAGCGGGAAAACCTCCTTCTCAACAACTTGAACAGTTGATCTTAGAGCTCCAGCCTCAACAGTCTTCTCAACGGCAGCCCGACTAACCTCATCAAGGCACTCATTCGTCGATTTGGATACCGTCGACTGGACTGTATCCACAACCGCACTCACCCTTGCTATCGCAGCGCCAATAGCATTGGCGACCTGTGACCACTGTGGTTTGATAACTTTACTCGCACCCCTGAGCTCATCGGGAGCAATGACAGCTCCACCTCCCACCAGAATAACTGGCATGTCTTTGGGTGATGTCTTCATAGTATCGATGACCTTTTCTAGCTTCTGTTTGATTGTCGCGCTGACCTCCGTGAGCTGATCCTCCGAAAGAGCGCCTTTAATGAGCGCTGGGTCGCCAATCTTCAGCTCTGGATTTGCTAGAACAGTGCAATCGGTTGCTGTAAGAACATTTCCTCCGAATACAACTGCTTCCTCCGGGAGTTTGTATCCCACGCTATCTGGCCCAACAGAGACACTACTGTCGATCCGTACAATAGAACCTCCGCCGAGACCGATGCTCTTGATATCGGGACACGAAAAGTTCATCCTAACTCCCGAAAGATCGCTGTAAGCTGCCTGTTGACGAGGAAAGCCGTTCCCTAGTAGTATTCCGACATCAGATGTGGTTCCTCCAATGTCAACAACCATCATGGCTTCGTCCAGGTCGCCTTGCACAAGGAAAGCAGCTCCTCTCATGCTGTTGGTAGGGCCGCTTGAGAAAGTTCGGATCGGTAAACGAGCAGCAAGTTCGCCAGACAGGACAGTGCCATCATTCTGAGTAATAAACACTGCACAGTCCAGGCCTAGCCTCTTGACTGGTTCGTGAAAAGATCAAATAGTCTTTCGGGCAAAAGGCAGAATGGAGGCGTTGAGAATAGCTGCGTTTTCTCTTTCGAGAAAGCCAAGATTGGCAACCTCCTTGGAGCATACAACGTCACAGCCGGGTATTTCAGCCTTGATTATATCTGCCGCTCGCTCTTCTTGTCGTTCTACTGAATCAATAGGACTGAAAATACCGACGACTACCACACTATTAATCCCTTTCTGTTTGATAACCGAGCACTGCGTTTTGATCTCGTCTGGATCAATATCGGATATCAATCGGCCATCAACTTCCAGTCCTCCATGTACCAGGGCATAGTGACCCAGGATAAGCTCTCTCATGTCATCAGGCCAGTCGACACATGGCAAGTTATGCTTCGAGAAGGGTCCGCAGAGACGTATCACAGCAACCCGTGACAGTCTCGCAGCATCTCTCTCAACGACAGCATTAACAAATTGCGTTGTCCCTACAATCACGCTTGCGACTTCGTGAGGGCCGGTAGAACTTGAGCTGAGCATCGTAGTGAGTGCATTGTTAATACCGACACTTGGGTTCGCCGTTGTCGGTTCTTTGTGCCATGCAATGATTCCACGATCAGGCCCTGAGCTCAAGAGGGGATCGATAAGAACACCGTCAGTGTTAGTCCCTCCAACGTCGATTCCAATGCGAAGACGCCGCGATGCTGTGGTTGTGCTCATGGTGGATAGTTATGCCCACTCGTGCGTGGTGTCGCCTGTTGATATTCCAGTGTTGGCAGATAGTCGCAATACAACAACTGCCGCAACGTGAGCAAGTTTTATGATAGAGTAACCAGGTCATGTCACACAATAGTTTGACCAGATGCCGGCGATCCAGCTCCGCACGAGAGAGCTTGGTTATCATTGGCTTCGTGTGGGGGGCTTTCATCGAAGGATTGGATGGATCAAGCATGTTGGAGCTTCAGATCAAAGATAAGATCCTTATCAATCAGTAGAATCTCAATAGTCACCAATGAGTGCATCGAAAGTTTTGACCAGAATCATTAGCCCTTATACTTTAGTAAAGAATTTGAACCGTCCATATGGCCCAAACGATCTGTCCAAGAATTGCCTGTCACATTGATCACAGATATTTGACCAGTTGACAAAATTCATCATCTTCAAAGTAAATCGAAACGTGAATTCTTATTCATACAATGATTACCATCCATCCTATGACTATGAGAGGCATCGAGCTGCAGCACAATAACCACAACTCTGACTATCCCCATCGATCACCTATCCACATCTCGTCCTTGGGTAGTAAACAAAGCTATCATAGTATACTAAGGCTTGTATGCTGTTTCTGCGTTCCTCCTAGAAATAATCCAGCCGAGGAGTACAGAAAGAAGAAAATAAATAAATAAAAGTTCGCCTCTCAAAAGAAAGGATCATGGAATCTTGCGTATTTCTCACGACGCCTTTAACGCCAAATCTGTGTGTACCCTCCCGGTGCGTCGCTCCGCATGAAGCCCTGGCCAGAAGTTGGTAAAAAATAACGAGTCTCATGCAATCATTGTCCCTATGCCAATCCCCGTGCTTTCGTCTATTGCAAAATACACTGTCCATTGTTTGGTGCTTAAATCTCGATCGTCTTCATCGATTCGTCCACCACCTCGGGTTTCTTGCCGTTCGCCTTGGGAGATGGTTCTTCTTCCACCTTGAGGAGGTCGGATTCCACTCGGGGAATGCTGGTTGTCACTTTAGGAGCTTTGCTGTCCTGGCTTTGCCGGGGGCTTTCGACCTCTACAAGCTTCTCAGGCTGTATATATGCGTCGGCCAGCTCTGGGATTGTTGTCTCCTCTGTGACCTTACTCAAAGGTGTCGCCTTTCCGTATCCTGCGCCTGGTCGAGGGCTGGCCAAAGGAGATGATCCACTGAGTCGTTGCATAGATCGGCCCCGGGGCTCACCATTCTCACCACCACTACCATATGGTGAAGAAGAGCGTGAGCCAAGAGGAGAATTAGGCTTGGGTCCCATTGACCTTCGGTTTGAAGCTGCCCTTCTTCCGTATTTCTGATCCATTCTCCACCGGAGGATGCTGAAGTACGATGGCTCAACTCTTGTCTCTTTGAACTCTCGCAGCTTCAATTCGTTGGTTTCCTCATCCACATACCACTTGCCACTGTTGAGATCATCCGCGACAACAGCCAGGAACGCAGCCCAAGAGCGCGCGACAACGTACTTAGTATCGTAGTCACGACCAAACAGAATGATCTGACCCCACTGGCCGCCAGGACCAGGAGCCAGATCGACGGCTAAGTTGTTGCCACCCCAGTCACGGACGAGGGGGATCCATGAGCTGTGAGCATATGCCTTTTGAACAGCATTGGGGGGCACGCAGTCTTGGCGAGAGAGAAGATCTTGTCTCCAAGGACCAGGGCTGCCGCCAGCTGCGGCGCCTTGCTTGGAAGAAGAAGCCTCATTGCTACCACCGAAAGCCTTGGAAGGGGTGGAGGGCTTGTTGATGGATGTTTCGAGCAAATACTGGTGATTGACAGTCCTCCAGTTATCCCATTCCTGGACAATCTCTTCGCAATCCAGCAGCATGTGGCTAAAAATAATTCCGGTTGGCATTCCTCCTCGTTCCTGACCATCATGAACCATAAGCGAGTCGCGGACGTCTTGAGGAAGAGAGCAGTCCAGCTGATGCTCCAGGTCGTTCAGATCATTGTTGGTAGCACCTTCGCATAGCTGGTCGTAGAGCTCTGGATAGTTTTCATCCGCCCATGCGTCTATGCGCCTCCAGGAATGAGCAACCGGGGGGGCAGGGGGGAGGCCATCGGCAAAGTTTTGCATTGGAACATCGCCGGGGCTCTGCACCTCGAAGCCATCGCCCTGGCTAGCATTCCGCGCACTCATTGATCTCAGGCCGGGTGAATAGGGGGCGCTCGTTGGAGCGAAAGTAGCGCCGTCGGGTTGGAGAGGAGAAGCCCGGCCGGTTTCGTCGGAGTAAGGAGATGAGACATCGTTTCGAGAATCGGAGGCTGTTGCTACGCCAGTCATAATACCACCTCGACCATTCTGCAGGGGGACATGTCGACCGGTACGATAAGGAGAGTCAAATGAGGAATCTGCAAGTTGTTCAGTATGTGGTTTTTGAAGTGTTGCGCTTGGGTATTAGGGGGGTCGCATACGTCTGTCATAACTGGTCATAGTATGCCAGAAAGACCTGATGGTCGCACCGAAACTATTCAAGGGAAATGTCAGCGGCAGGCGAAAGCAATAAGCGATATCAAATGAGAGCATCAAGACATACGTGTTTGCCATTGTGGCGGCAGTAGGGGCTCAAAACCCAAAGACCGGCGGAAAAGGGTGAACGAGCGAGCGTCGGTTGCTAGGGGTTTGGTTGCGATGGGAAGACAAGGCGAAGAGCCACGATGAGAGAGCCTGAGCCTGGTCTAGCGATTAAAGCAAAGCGGTGTGAAATAAAGCGAAAGAAGAGAGTGACCGAGCGAGAAAGATTTGCGAGAGAGCGACGACGAATGGAGTTTGTTGATGAATGGATGATGATGTAGGGTTCGAGGTGAAGATTGATGCCGCCGAAAAGTCCCAAAAGCCCGAGTTGGTTGTCCAATCCAATCTAATCCAGGGGAAACCTGACGAGCCAAATGGGCCAAATGGAGCTACAGGAGGAGAAAGGTGGCTGCTGGCCGGTGGTCTACTCCGCTCGGACGCGTGGGGTCTTCTCTTTCTTTTTTTTCTCCCACTGTCGTGTAAGGTTCTTAGAAGTGGATGCACCAGGGGAAGGGGATGATAGGCGAGGTAATTATAGTAATCTTGGGTGTAACTCGTGAGTTTCTAGTTGCAATCTCGAAGCATGAAATACGTAGATGGGTGCTGGTGGGTGAGGGGATACGTTACTATGTAGAATGGGAGGCCGGCACTGGGGGGGGGAAAAAGGACCCTGAGATGGATGATGGAATGAAACAGGTAGTGGGATGGATGGATTGGATGCAATAAAAAGGGCTGGCGCATGAGAAGAGAAGATGCGAAAGAGGTTGGCCTCTTTGTTTTGTTGTTGATTGATTATTCAATTGGAAGCGACCAATAGACGGACGAGTTCTGGTGTCTCTCATTTGGAGCCAGCGTCTCCGCAGTGCCTCAGCGCACTGCACTGCACTACACTGCAGTCCGGCACTCGAACAGTGGAGTGTGGCGGAAGTGATAAGGGGCTGACAGATGATGCTACCGTTGCATCGTGGTCACTGACACTGAGTGGCTGCTTCGGCTTCAGATGGACAAGGGCTGCATAAAAGTTGGCAGCAGAGGAGAAAGGGGACTAATAGGAGATTCTCCGCGATTAGGTTAGGACGATGCAGCCAATCGTCACTTAATTAACTACTATCCGTAGGTAGGTAAGTTAATACAGTACATAACCTCTTATCCGTATCATGGATCCAATGGTATCTGTACTTTCCATCCATTAAACTCAATGCCATTGTTTTCCAAGCTGCACCCGTTTTCACAAACTCAATGGACGACGATTCATTTAAAATACTGGGTTCCAACATTCCTGACCACGCGTGATGCAGCTGAAGCCCATTCAATGCTCCTAAATTCCATCGCATTTCCATTCCCTTATAGTTTGACTAGGTCCCTAATAAGCTACAGTCCATGGCCGGGTTCAGGGTTGTAAATTTTTTAGTAATTAGTAATACTAATTACTATTTTTTCTTACTAATACTTACTAATTACTAATTACTAATTACTAATTACTAATTACTAATTTACTAATTAATTTTTTTTTCTATTACTAATTACTAATACTAATTACTAATTATTTTTTTAGTATTAGTTAGTATTAGTAATTAGTAATAAAAAGAGATAACTATTACTGAATTTTAAAAATACTTAAAAATATATTTAAGAATATAAATAAAAAAATTTTTAAATAAGCTATATAAAATATATATAAAAAATACTTAATTAATTATATAATTAAATAAATTATATAAAAAATACTTAATATATTATAAAAAAAATACTTAATAAATTATATTTAAATACTTAATAATTTATATATTTAAATACTTAATAAATTATATAATTAAATACTTAAAAAATTATATAATTAAAAACTTAATAAATTATATAATTAAATACTTAAAAAATTATATAATTAAAAACTTAATAAATTATATAATTAAATACTTAATAAATTATATAATTAAGACTTAATATTTTTTTTTTTCCTTTGCTGTTAGCCTGATAAGGCTATTGAGCTTCTAACTTTTCATGCAAATGCTTAAACAAAGAGGCCCCTATAGTAGGCCCGTATCTCAAAAGTCAGAATCATATAAGGTTTATCTGCCTCAGTGGCGCAATTGCTGCCTTAACCAAGCAGTATTAATACCGCTTACTCCTCGGCAGCTGTATCAGCCTTCTTCCTTCACCCTAGCCAAAAGAATACCAGGCTAAGTCCATCATAAATTATATCTTAATTAAGAAAAAAAATTTATAAAAAATAAATATTAACTATTTTCTAAAAATAGAATTTAGTATTACTATTAGTATTACTAATTTACTAATTTTATTACTAATTATTAATTACTAATTTACTAATTATTTTTTTTTCTATTACTAATTACTAATACTAATTACTAATAGGAAAAAACCCTTAGTAATTAGTAATTACTAATTACTATTACTAATTACTAATGATTTTACAACCCTGGCCGGGTTTGAGACGGCCAGGCGAAGGCCGCGGGGGGCTTGCATAAGGTTGGGTATAGAAGAGCTAGCAATGCAAGGTACCGCTCCAGCAAGTACACTATGGCCCGCTACATGTTCGAAATTAGGTTCAGGGGCAGCCTAAATCCACCTAATTTTGGCTGGTCCTGGTCGCAACCTAATGATAACGCACCCGACTGCAGAAATTCAATGGACACGACGGGCAGAGACGAAGAGAAAACGCCGTCCGCTTATTCATGTTCTCAAGGGTCCGATATAAGTAACTACCTAAGTAGGTACCTAGCCACGAAACTCAATGCTGCAAAATGGACGACGACAAATGCAGCAATGATAGAAAGTCCACCGTGCGGAAACCTACAGTACCTACTACTATAGTTATGCGTATTTCATCAACAGCAAACTTTGGTGTTGGGGAGCAGCTGATCGATCGATAGATAATCCATCTCATATCCATGTCCATCATGTTGAACCCCGAGAGATATCACAGACCTGAATACGGAGTACGGAGCACAAAAGCTTTAAATAACGGCATCTCGCCTCCGTTTGAGATTCGATGCTTGATCCTTCCATTACAAATTCACATTCAGGGTTCATTCTAGACCGATGATTGAACCCAGGTAATATGATCTTCCCCTAATCTTGTCCTCTGCATGTGCCCAGATGATCTATACACGAAAAATATCTTACGGAATCTCTGAATTCTTCATCTACGCTGGACGATGTGTTTATCAACAACCCCTGCTGCTGTCGGCATTGAACAATGAGATACGGACATCACAGCCGTTCCGAATCCAAATCCCCTATCGTCATGGATTCTACCATTGCCACCTCTGCCTGGGCTGCCCCATGCAGAAACCCGTCACTAACAGGCGTCGCTCAGATGCGGGGGAGGAAAGTAATGTCTAATTCTGGCGTCTCTGTGATGTGAGACTGTAACTGTGATGTCACTTGTTCTTGTGTTTGCTACACAAAGCATGGTCATAAGATGGCAATTCCCTTCCCATTGGCCTTTGCTTGTGTCCATCATGGCCTTCGCATGGTTCCATACGGGTATCTGCCGCGACTAATGACAGAGGCCTGTACCAGTATTTCTGTGTGTACCCGTGACAGTCGATCAAGCTTGATTGCCTACGGCAAGTTTTACGGCGATATTTAGGCTGTCGTAAACAGTTTTGTTTGGTTGCATACCTGATTTGTATAACCATTCATCACGCGTCGCTACTCCTTTACACTTCAAATCAACCACCAACATACCTGTTCCAAGCAATCCCTCAACTCCAGTGAAGCCCAGCACTTCATGCATCACATATCGTCTTGGTCCATCTATGTCTGCCACATGTGCTCGCTCAGCCCGAGGAGTTTGTCCTGCATCTGTCGCTTGGCTGCAGTGGCGATTCCTCGTTCAGGATTTGCCATAGCCTCACTATAGCAGAGCTCGACAAGTGCCTTGAGTTCGTCATACGAAAAGTTGTCAGGGTCCTGCGCACTGGTTCCTCGTTGCTGCTCTTTGTCCTCCTTTGCCTTCTCTACAATGGCGTCTGCACCCTGTTCGTATAGCGAAAAGTAATTTGCTGCACGCGCTAGGTCCACCCCTTCCTCCACGTTCTTGAGGTTCTGTTGCAGCACAAGAATGTTGAGTTGCATACGCCCACAGCCCTTGTCATTCATAGGCGACGCTTTGCATGCATTGCTCACAAGATAGCAGTTGATAAGCAGCCCCAGACCTGTTCGAATAAAGCCTATTTCCTTCTCTCTGAGATACTTCACGATGGTCTCGTCAAAGAATACCAATTCCGAGTTGAGGCTCAGGATCTGGGGATCAGGCTCACTCACTTCCTGGTCAAGCAGGTAGGGTGCCACCTTGGGGGACAAGGCAATGGACAATGAATGAACTATGCGGCACCGGATCTCCATGTGGAGAGTTAGTAGCGCAGTTCCTGCAAGTTCTTCGAAGGACGACACTATGCTGTCAAACGCTCTGAACAATGATCAGTTATATGTTTGTCTATCGGGTCGCATTACTTACTGCACAGTTTCCTGCGTTAGTGGTAGTGACACGGGCCCTTCTTCTCCTGCAGTCTTGCCAGTATCGTTCATAAGAGTCCATCTTCGGCTCGAATGCCGAGGTAGATTTTGTCGTGATGTATCTGTGTCGTGCGTTGTGATCTGCCGCAGGCCAGCAATTTTGACTGCAAGCCACTTCATGCTGGTGTACAATAGACACAGGGATGAGATGGAATCTCGATCCTGAATGATGTCACCCGAGTCGAGCGGCGGCTCATCTGTGAGTTCCATCAACAAGTGTATCTCCTTTTCGGCCAACTCCCAGTCCATCTCTTCTGATATGAAAAGCTTCTTCATTGTTTCTTGTATCTCTCCCTGATCCAGAGAGAATCGTGCCGATGACCTCAGGTTGTCGTTGCTAATCTCGGTAGCCGGATCCTGAGCCTTGACAACAAGCGTTTTGAACCAGCTGAAGCAGCGGTCATAGTATCGCATCATTTGAGTGACAATCAGCGAGCTGAGTGCTTGGTCTGGTGGTATGGTTCCCAGCATACGACAGAAAGCTGTCACAACCTCGAAAAAGGCTGTTGTTCCTCGGAACACAGGCCGACGTGCTACCTGGCCCCAGGCGGGGTCTTGTGTGAATGCATCTGCCTCCCCAAAGACGGTGTCGCTCAATTTGGCAAGAGTCTCGTCCAATTGTGGTTGAAAGACATTGACCAAGAAATTGTCCAAGAACGTTGTTAGCGTGCTTGCTGCCAGGTCTGAGCCTGGAGGGACGATGTTCTTGAGACGCTGCAGGAAGACCAATGTCGGCGGTAGTAGCAAGCTCATATTGAAGACACTAGGTTCCACCAGAGATTTGTACGAGCCTGTTGTTTGATGACTGTTTCCAAACGGACCATCGCTTCCTGCTCCTGCTCCTGCTCCTGCTCCTACTCCTCTTCTTCCTCCTTCCTGGACGTTCCGCCCTTTTCTGTCTTGCTTCCGAGATCCTAGCCCAGGAACGGCATCCTGGATGATGTTGTCCAATGCATCATATTCACTCGTCATCTCGACAGACTTTGTGTTCGCTTCAGAAAATTTGAAAAGATGCTCTCGTATGTCTTTCTTGCCATGGAGCGTATCCCCTGGGTTTGGCGAGTCGAACTGATAGACATCTGCATCGGTCGTAACATAATTATGCAGCAAGGATCTGATCTCGTTCTGGTATAGATTCCACAGCTCTTTGAAGCTTCCAAGTAGGGCACTGTTATTACCAGCGCCTTCCCTTCGGATTAGGACCTTGATAGACTCGTGGAACACACGATGACCTTCTCCAATTGCCTCAAACTTGCCATATAGAGACCATAAGAGGTCGTAAATCACATCTGCTCGCATCTGTGTTTCACGTGTTCCATAGACGTGAAGACCATCGCCTCGGGCTGATCCTCCTCGTAAAGAGCTGGGATGCCTTTGATCCACCTCGTTGATAGTCTCGTTGACGATAGTAAACAGCTCAACTGGGAGTCGCTGCTTAAGAGTCTCCACGGCATTTTGCAAGCGTCCGAGCCTGTTCAGAGATTCCACCAGCAGTCCTACATAGTAGAATGTATCGGCTTCGGGATTTTTCATAGGATCTTCCCGTACCGTCTTGTCAACGTCAATGGCATCGAGGATAACGTGAAATGGGGCAATGGGCTTAATATCACCAAAGCCTTCGGCGACGGCGCCTTGCGTTTTAGCCAAGCTCTGCCATCTTTCCTGGCAATACGGTGATTTGAGATAGAGGTGCTCGTGTAACTCTTCTACAAGGATATCCATCAGGGCAGTCTCTTGGTTTGCAAGGTAGCTCCTCAAGTCAGTAAGGGCACCAATATCGTCCAATTCAGGCTTCCGTAGCTTTCGCAGCGCATTCTGTAGCACTTCCACGGCCGTCAAGAATCTCTTCTCTGATATCCTTGCCTCCAACTGATCCGGTACTGCTCGGAGGTCATCCAACTCGTTGAGAGTTTGCACCAAGGCGTCAAACTCTTGTGATGATTTTGAAAGCTTCTTTAATTCAGGATCCGTCGCGCAGAGACTTGTTTTGGAACTCGCCAGTGATTCCTTCAAGGCACGGACTCGCTTCTGCGACTGCTGAATGCTACTTTGAATTTTGTGAAATGTACCTATAGAACTGTTGAAACCCTGGTGGTGTTCGTGTACGATACCCTTAAGCGACTCTTGCAGGTAGTTATGTGATTGCTGGAACTGGGCGTATTCGTGGGCGCGACCAACCGAGCTCCTGTCGAGGAGCTGCAACGCCAGTTGAACAGGGACGCAATCGTCTTGACACATTGCAGGCCATTCCTTTTTTATATGGTCGATAACCTCTGTGATTTGCCGCGCAGCATGAGTGTCTGCTGGTTGTGGTTGAGCTTGTACTTGTGGTATGCGTGATCGGGAGGACATCTGTCGAAGACTAGGTGGTGGTCGCGGCTGTTGAGTGACAGGAGGTGTGGCATATCGATCGCTGCCGTAGCCATCTTGATACCCGGACCGGTAATCATCGTTGGAGCGTCCAAAGTTGCCATAGCCGTTACCTTCGCGGTGAGGTCGGTCGAATCGATTCGACATGATGAGTATGGGGTTGGGAGATGGCGGGCCGATTTAGGAGAGATGGGATGTTTCGTAGCGCATCGTCGCCATGCAGAAAACTACGGGCAGTGCTAAGGCAGCTCTGGGAAAATAGAAGGCTCGTATGTTTATAATGTGCCCATGTAGACAGAGTCAAGTCGTGTTCACTGCTGCGGAAGTTAGAAGTTAGGTCGAGGGGTGGGAGCTGGTTAGGTCACCTCCATACCTTAGTGACGCATCAAGGGGCCGGGATTATCTAAGTCTGGATCACTGGGGGCAGTACAGGAGCTGGGGAGCTACCTATAATCTTGAGCGCCTAGGGTAACTAAATGCTCACTCTCTGATTTAGAGGTTGGACCTCAGATATTCAACTTTAGCTACAAGGAAAGGTCGCCATCAATTTTAGCGATCAATCATACTACCTGATTGTGAAAATGCTTTTACGCTCATATGGCATCAGTTCGAAAGAGCCTCATTACAGGTTAGCCGAGTTCGCTCTTAGAGATGCAACATCCGTAGCGGTCAAGTACGAACAGTTCAGTAATATTCAAAAAAGAAAATAAATTAAAAAGACGAAACCCTGAGCAGCGCAGTAGACTTTACTCTGCTGTCAGACTTTCGGTATATAAATTTGCTCATAAGATTATGGTTTTCATAGCAAGTGACGAGACTCAGAGAAAAAAACAAACCGAAATGACGGTAACGAATTAGGTTCCACCACCCACCTGCCTTCATACGCATCATCCTGTCAATATTCATCAATGCGTACCTCCGTGTATAGCTGCTTGCGGAGGGACAAGGTGTTGATGATCGTCCCCTGTTGGTTTCTGTACACCAGTCTTGGGAAACCCCTCACCTGGACTGGCGTTCGGATCCTGGACTGTTGTTCCAGACAGATCTGCTTGAGCTATTCGGCCATCCTGCACTTCGAGCTGATCTTGAAGAACGGCCCCAGGCTGTTCAGCAACTTGCATCCTTTTATCCGTCGCCAATATCGCTTTCACTAGACCGCGCACTCCTTCAACTATCACATCTTGCCGGTCCCAAGCCAAGAAACCTGGAGTTCCAGGGGCTCGGTTGAGGTGCACGATGTGGTACTCCCTGTTAGCCCAGCCAGGGCAAGAGTACATGGTCTTTGCAGGTCGTGGGAGTGTTCGTTGCTGCTCAGCCTGATCCTCGTCTCCGGTGAAAACAGTAATGGCAACCTTGGGTTTCTTATTCGTCCTCGTTTCCTCCACAGGCTCGATCTCTGACGCGCATTGAGCCCAGAATCGCAGAGCGGCCTCAGGGCCAGGTAGCCATATGAGACAAGTGAGAGTGATGATGTCTTTAGGTGTGAGTTCCTTCTTGGGGCCAAGGGTCCGGAGCAGTTTCAGCACATAGAGGAGGAGGCCTGTCGGAGAGTCACACAACGCATATGACGGCGTGTTTGGTTCGAAGTCACTGCAACTATGCTGTCTCAGGTTAACAGCAGACTTCTTCTTGCTCAACTGCGGCGTCTTCTGCTTCTGCATAGCCGAGAGGTCGTCCTTGGAGTAACCCAAAATTGAAGAGCCTAAGAGTCGAGCAAGTTTCCATTTTAACCACTCACTGGCCGAGCCCGAGAGTGTAGGGCATGTCAGAGGAGGTGCAATAAAATGAAACCCTAGGCATGATTCTGAATAGTGAATTGAGAGGTGCCGGGCCAGTCTCCAATCAATAGCAGCAGGCGAAATTGAAGCAGAGCCGGCGTTACTTCCGACGTAATGTTCGTATGATAATCTCTTCATCAAGCTGTCCAGTAGCTGAGCTGTTGTAGAAACAGGAGGTGCACTAGAAGGAAGGGCATCGCTGAAACCCAGGCCGGGCAAGGCCGGAATCACAACATGAAACGGCTGGTTTGTACCAGCATCTTCAGGATCACTCAACGGCTGAACCAGGTGACCTAGCGACAGGTTGGTCAAAGGGAAAGGGGGTATCAAGAGCAAAGGAACAGCGTTGGCATGAGGAGAGCGGGCATGAATAAAATGAAGCCGGACTGGCGTTGATGAAGTGGAAGTTTGAAAACTTGTTCTGAACTGGGGAAGGTTTTGGTTCAGCTCTTCTTCGTGATTCTGCCATGAGAATGATTCTTGCCTGGGTACTACACGTGAGCCTCGCCCTGCGCAGCACTCTCACAGAACCACTTACCAAAAGTCAACAAGAGACTCAACTTGAGGCTTTGGCTCCCACCAATCTTTTGAACGAGGCTCATGAGGCAGCCGGGTAAGCTCTAGTTTCTGTCGCGTGATATCAAGATACTTACTTGATACCTATAAAAAAAGTAAATGGTTAGTAGCTCCTCGATCGGATGGTGTCTCTCGTTGAGGTACTCACACGGATACGATAAGGCTGTACCTCATCGCCGGAGTCTCCGGGTTGCTGTTGAGACATGCCTCAGTGTTGGGTTGTATCAGCAGATTCAGTTCTGCTCGACTTTGATATGATAGATGTAAGATGCCCCAGCTCCAGTAGTGACCAAACGAAGCAGAGTGAGTGAAATTGAATAGCGTAGCAAAGGGACACTTCGAGGCTGGTGAGAATCGAGAAATTAGAAAATGCGACCGACTGCGAGTTGCATCAATAAGCTGAGTTGCTTTCGTGTTGAACCGTAACCCGGCCAAAAAAACAACAGGACCTGGACCCTTACAACCCACCCTTTAACAAGACCCTTGTCGCGATAGCTGCTAGAATTACGGCTTGAGTATCAGGCACCCCAATTGACGTAAACGGCACCCTATATGTATCACACGCAAAATCGCCTAACAGCTTACTTAAGCCGGGGTTTAGCCGGCTTAACCACTAAAATTACAGGGCATAGCCACTGTACTTATAGGGCTCTTACAGGGCAAGACTGCTATAAGTATAGCACACTTAGTATAGATTTACAGGGCATTTAAAGAATAGACTTAAAACTTAATATATAAAATATTTAAAAAATACTATAAAAATACAAATTTTTTATTTTATATAAGTAAATTTTTATTATATTTTATATTACTTTATAACTAGCTATAAAATAGGGTTTAAATTAGAATATCTGTTAAGAAGGCTGAAAAGATACTTTAATGTAGAGACTTGGAGATTATGTCAGCTGCTTTCTAGCCAATCACAGGCTATATACCCCTGCACCTAGGGTGCCGTTTACGCCTGTTGGGGTGCCTGATACTCAAGCCGTAGAATTAAGGGACCTTGGGACGTGGCTGTTGACTACTGTGGCTTTAGCGCATGGGGATCACGGCACAAATGGTCCGTGACGGCTTGTGATTGGCTGTGAAAGTGAAGCTCCCCTGTCGGCGGTGGCGGTGCGTACGAGTCCCCCTTGCACCCTTCGGAAATGATCACTCCAGGCATTAGACGTGGCTTTGCTCTGACCTTGCGGCTTTGCTGGCAGGATCACGTTGTTTGCCTACTTCTGCCAACTTTTGCTTTTGAAAACAAGGAATCCAATCGGTGTGGAACTGTCCAGGAGGGGGTTTCCTAGATCCCGTTGGCTGTGGCTGGTCCTGAGTCAAATTAGCCACCTCCATCTCGACGCGCCACATGTTAGCTACTGCGCCAGTAGTCAAAACTTGAAACACCAGCTGATGAGACGAGGACGAACAGCGCATGCGATTATGTGCATAGAAAAAAGCATGAACTGAGCCGCTCTGATGCAAATGCGAGTTTTTGATTGACTCCAATCCACAATTACCCAAACGCCTGTTTCTAGACTACCCCGCCGATTCACTTCCCATGTACTATTCGTTCGCTTATCCTACACGATGAACACCGTTTGGAATCAACAATGGCATATCATGAAACAATCGCTTCATGTTAGCAGCTACTTAGCTTTCAGACCTAGCGCTCCCTCTCTTGAAGCAAAAGTTGCCAAACGGTGCAGAAAGCTCTAATTTCTTAACCAAGGGTTGTTGAGGAAGTGGCCCTGTTGAACTCTTCGTGTGTCTTCCTTAATTGTTTCGATGTGGCGGCTGGCTGTTTCCCTGCGGGCCCCGGAGGTTGATCTGCCCTATTCGCGAGACAATGTTGCTGCCGACAGCGTCCACAGCCCCTCGAGGGGATGTCAATGTTGGGCCCTCTGGGGCTGTTTCTTGGACCCTGAAAAGCTTGATGGCGGTACCATTCCATATGCCCATGGTTCCTCTGGAAACCTGCATCTCGTTTGTAAAGATGACCCCCCATAGCAGAGACTCATACCAACCCAACGCGAGCTGGGACCATTCAAAAGAATGTACACGGGGAGCTGATGGCTCAATGCCAACAACGTGGACACCTGAAATTCGTCGCAATGTTTCTGGTGTTGGCATATCGGCTGCCAATTCTTGTCGCGGCAAGAGGGCAGACACCTGTTGAATGACTGCCAGGATTGTGTGGAGAGGCAGTTCGAGCAGCCAGCTGTCGATCCAATGGGCCGAAGGCTCAAATGCCCCTGCCTGTGATTGTCCTGATATCGAGCGCCCGCCTAGGCTGGTGGTGCTGTTTTGCCGCGAGAAGGTGGGAACACCCGCTGGCATCTTGCCACGAGCCTTCTCGGACATCCCTCGCAATTGAGTTGGGACGGCATCCTCAACGTTGGGGGTCGATGACCTCCGAGACGGGGCTTCACTTGACGTTGACCGTGCGGGAGTCTCTTGTCGTTCCTCATCGTCACTATCGTCGTCGTCGTCGTCATCATCATCGTCTCCAATCGCGAAGGCGCCGTCTTCTGGAACTTCTTCCAATGACGAATGCCGTGGCTGGGTGCTGTTTGGACTTCTCAAGCTGTCAACTGAGCTGCGCACAGATGCAGCATCGAATGGATCAAAATGGTGTCCAGAATCCTTTCTTCTACTGTTTCTTCTCTCGATTTCCTCTTGGCCACTTTCCAGAGTGAATGAGCGCAAGGCCTCAACCCTCTTCTTGTTTTTGAGGATAGCAAATACCAACTCAGGGTTCTTTTGGTATTTATTCTCCAGTATTGAGCTAATAGATTCTAGTAATGAGTGGAGAAGTGTGTGATTAGTCTCATTTGCAAGTAGAAACGAAGGTGAGGACATGGAAGAGAATAGTTGCATCAGTTTTGAGCTGCTAGTGCTGCTCAGCCCCTCAAGATAAGGTGCGATGTTATTGATCACCGCTAACAGAGCTGGGTATATCGCCGATAGCTTGCCTTGACTCGTCGTGATCAGATTGTAGATTGAGTGGATAAGAAAGTCCGCATATGTCCCTCGGAATCCCGGTACACGAATAGACATTGGTAGACTCTCTTGCCCCTCGAAGTACTTGTTTAAGTTGACGCCAAAGTTAGTCTCCACGCTTAGAGTCTGGAGCAAGAAAGCGCACATGCGCACAACTCCTTGCTTGGTAGCATCGTGCTTATACTCAAGAGCATAGAACAGGGCTAGGACAACAAAATCATGCGCTCTTTCGGTGTCCACGATGAAAGATCGAAATCTTTTGTTGCATTGAAGGATCTCCCAGAATAACATTAGTATCTCAGGGGCAAAGTGGCCAGATGACTGGGAACCTGGAAGATATGAAGTCTTCTCTTGAAGTGGTTGGTTTAGAATCCGAGTCATCCCGTCCACAATAAACTGGAAATCTTGGGGCCGGTGGAGTCGGCCTAGAAAGTGACGATAAGAGTGTTTAGGTGATGGGTTTGATGGGTTCTCAGGAATAGGGTACAGCAAGAGCACCAAGAGGAACTGTAGTGAGTATGTCACAAGCATCTGCTTGCCGTCCTTGAATACAAGAGTATTATAAGGTACGCGCCACGCAGCAGGGTTGTATTTCAATGTCTATAAATGAAGTCAGCGTCAGTAGCTCGAAGCCGAGAGATCCCAGGTGAACCAACTGTGTTGAGTAGCGAACAAAGCACAGAGAGCACGACTTGCTTGTCTGGACAAGCACATAAGTGTGTTAACGTCCGTACGCCGTTCTGCGGCAGGACACCGGCAGTCATGTACAAGCTTTGGCCAGAAAGTGTCAAGAGAAGCCGCAGAATCTCTGATCGATTGCTTTCATATTCTTTTGTTGTTGCAACAGCTGTGTTGCAACCCACCCCACTCTGCCAAATCGCATAGCTAACTTTCGGTCGGCCATTGGGTTGTCGTGGTAGAGTAAGATCAGAAAAGAATAGCAGATCGACCAGCGTGTCTACCAGCTCTTCAGCGAGTGGCTTTACCTCCTCGAACTCGGCAGTTTGTGTCTTGCGCTCAGCCTCCTGAGCTTCGTCAAAGAGGATCTCGTTGGCGATAGCACCATGCCGGGTTCGTTTCCTTCGTTGAGCCCAGAAAAATTGTTGTTCCCAGTCACTGAGAGATTCCTTTTCGTATAAGTAAGGCAAGATACGTGTGAGTACTCGGATACAGTTTAGGGCCTCGCGTTCTGGAGCAAGTTCAGGATCAGGGAAAGATGGGTGATGACGTAGTATGAATAGACGAGAGGTGATGGCTAGGATGAGGGTTTCTAGGTTTTCGAGTGCTCGATCCCGAGTTCTTCGAATGTCGGCAGGTGTGAATAAACTAAAGACATCCTCGGAAGACTCAGGGAGCTCCCAAAACTGCGTGATATCAAGTCAGTAAATGAGTTATCCAGCGAAAGGTAAAGTAGGACTTTGGGTGGAGCAGGCGACGAACAGAGGTCCAGTAGGCATCATCCGCTGGGATATGCCGTTCTTCTGATAAACGAAAAATGCCCCGTTTGAAAACGAGCTTTGAATCACTCGCGCCCATCGCTATCGCATGAGAAGATGCTGCGAGAGTCTCTGCGGTGGTGTCCTCTTTGAACGTTTCACGTTAGGAAGGCTCCGGAAATGACGAAGTGTTGTGGCTAATGGTTAAGGTGCATGCGATGGATCCCCCAGGTAGGTGGTAGTGATTGACCAATCACGTGTCATATGATCGTCCGACCCGACATTATACCGGAGCCGTTGATGATTCAATATTTTTTTTTCTGGATCGGCGTTACTTGTGAAGTCTTCCCATCTTTGATTTTGGCCAACTTTCTCCAAAGTTGATCGACTTCGTCAAAGACGCCCCGATGCTTCGACTACGGCGGGGGATACCCTCCGCGGCCACGTTTGCGCATATCTGCCAGCCCCATCTACGATGCCCGCGACAATGTTCACCCCTCCGGTTATTTGCGACAGAGACTCGCCCAGACGACACTTCAATCCCCGCGCCGAAACCCGCCCCTGATTCCGAAGATGCACCCAATTCAAAGAAGACCGCCTCGGAAAAGATTGGAAAGGGAGCAAAAGTCGCGGAAAGGAAAAAAGATGACAAAAAGAGAAGAGCTGCTCGTCTTGAAGTAAAAGGATCTACAGAGGGGACTACTGAAAACGATATCAGTGATGCATTGGCTGTGGCTAAGAGAGTCTACGGTATCGACAAGTCGAAGAAAAAGAAGAAAACCAAGGGATCCAAGACAAGGAGTCCGAACGAACAACAGAGGACTGATAAAGCCGACTCATCAGAGGCCAGCTCCGGGGTGGTTGATCAGCAGACTGGTGCCTGGGTATCACTTAAGGAGAAGTTGAAACAAGTGCTGGCTACAGAACCTTTGAAAGACCAGACCGCCCCCCAAGAAGATCCTACCACTCCCTCCCCCGAACTGCATCAGCATATCATAGCAGATAGCGATGAGACAGAGCCCAGTGCAGCAGCTCCACCGTCGAAGAAGAAGAAGTCGAAGACTGTCAAAAAGCAGAAGAAGGCTTTGCCTCCAGTTTACACCATCAAGCCCCAATACCTCAAGCTGAAAGCAGTTGAAGAAAGATCCAGGAGAAGCGTCCCCACGCTAGCTCATCAGCTGGACAAGGTTCTTTTCAACGGCGGACCCTACCAACTTCAAGATCAACGGACCCGGGTTTACAACTTTGACCCATACCTTGCTTCAATTATGCCCGTTGATGAGTTTGATTTCGACGCTCTGAAAGAGTATGTGACATCCTCCAAGGACAGTCGGTTGACAGACTTGTGTGCCAAATATAAGAAGAAGTACTGTGGTTCAACATCGAGTATGACGGCCATGCTCTCCCAATTCCACTTTCTTCTCTCAGCGTGGAGGCCCTTGAGTTTCAGACACTTATCCCGCTCTTTCGAGGTCGAGTATGATACGTTCACCGTGCTGACCCGAGGTCCTGCTGCCGCATTCGCCCGTTATAAAGACGGTGTGTATGCTATTGACGCCGACAAGGAATTCGACACAGCCAACGTTCTGAGCATGCTCGGGAAATCAATGGAAAAACTTCTCACTCTCAACAAACCCCACTTCGAAAAGTACAGGAGAAGCCGTTCGCATGAGTTATCCGAAGAGGAGAAGAATGCCGATGAAGCATTCCATTTCTCCACGCTGGGTGATTTTATGATGCGGTCACAGCTGGATGCTTATGATCCACGACTTCCAGGAACAGGCATGTTTGATCTGAAAACCCGTGCAGTAGTTTCCATCCGCATGGATGTTGGAGGCTATCAAAAAGGTGTTGGATATGAGATTCGCAGCCGTTTCGGTACTTGGGAGTCTTTCGAACGTGAGTACTACGACATGATCAGAGCGGCGTTCCTCAAGTATTCTTTGCAAGTGCGCATGGGCCGAATGGATGGTATATTTGTTGCGTTCCATAACACACAACGAATATTCGGTTTCCAGTATATTAGCCTCGAGGAAATGGACGAGGCTCTCCATGGAACTGCGAACCGCAGTGTGGGAGACGAGGAGTTTAAAGTCAGTGTCAAACTCTTGAACGATCTTTTGGACAGAGCTACGAAACGTTTCCCTAAAAAGTCACTTCGTTTACACGTCGAGACTCGGCCAACAAACCCCCCTCTCACTTATTTCTTCGCCGAGCCCGTTAGCGAAGAAGAGATCCAAAAAACCCAGGAGAAGGGGAGTGAAGCCGTGGCTATGTTTAAAAACAACATGTTGCGTGTTCCACAGGATGAAGAGAAGAGCCGAATGAGTGACGAAGCTGAGCCCCAGACTAAGAAAGATACTCAAAAGATATCGTCGACCGAAAGACAGAAGTCGTGGGATGAGATGATGGCCAAGGTCGACCAAACTGTGGAGGATGACGCCGCCGGCTTGGATAGTGTGCGAGAGGCCATCGAGCAAGCTCTTGAGCAGAGTGGTTTGCTGGCTGGGAAGCCCGAGCTGGAGAGAGAAACCTACATCAACGAACTTGTTGAGGCTTTGACCGAAGAGTTGAAGGACAACAAAGAAGCAGCCAGTGAACTTGAAGACACAACTCAGACGGGGTCAGCAGAAGACGACACACTGGATACGAGTGAATCCTCTTCTGAAACTGAGGATGCACTACTCCCATCCATTGAGGCATCCGAAGGCGACACTTCCAACAATGACGTGGATACTAAAAATGTGGAATACGCTGGTAAAGAGACAGAGCATGGCCTCACCGAAGATGTCGAGACTAGGGCTGAGGGTGAAGGGCATAGTTCCATACTCAGCGACGCTGTCGATGGAACTGACACCTCATTGAACAGCGACGACCCAGCAGATGCTACTCTCAAGGACCTTATCATCAAGTTTGCTCAAGGTGTTGACAACAACCAGAGCAATCTGGGGACATTTGAGCGAGTTTTGTCGGAATTGGTGCGAGACCAGAAGGAACCGGCTAGTGAGGTTGATGAGAGCAACACAGCCACCACTGACGTTTCTCCAGCAGAATCTGTCAAGACCTCTGAAGCAGACAAATCGTCACTGACAGAAGAAGAAAGACCCAGTGAAGAAAGTGACAGCATACCAGAGAAGGACATTCTTGGTCTATATGTCACAGTCCGCAACATGGTCGACGGCAAGGTCGTGGAACGTATCTCGTGCTCCGACGATGAGGAACCAATCGACTGGAAAGTGGAATACACAGTCGTGGAGCTTCAAAAAGACAGAGCGCGTAAAATATTGAAGGAGCTCAAGAAGCGCAGGAAGAAGGCGCTTGTATCAACCCCTGAGGATCGCGAGAGGGATTGGCACAGAATGTGGGGGGGAACGCTACCGGAACGCACAGAAGCTGGGAGGAGGTACAGAGACTCTGTCATGCAGAGGGAGGAACAGACAGGCGTTAAGCTTGCATGGGAAGCTGACGCAAGAAATAAGGCTAAAATGCACAAGCGGAAAGACGCGCAGTCGCGTACGAAGGGCTCGGAAAAGAACGGTCGGTCGAAGGAGAAGACGAAGACGAAGAAGGGGGAAAAGACACCTCCGATAAAGGAGTAGAACAGGCCAGCTGCAAAAGGAAGAATGCTGTGGGTACCCAAAAGCCTGCTTGAATTGGAGCGAGGTGCTCCTTGTATCATTATCTATGGCGCAGATGTGTAACTCATCATCATCGATCGGTCTTGTATATTACATTTGTCTGGTTTTAAGGCATCAAAGGAGCTGTACGAAATAGATGTATGTATGTATGGATGGATATGAACAAGAAATAATCACGCAACTATTGTATATGTTGAGCCTCTGCCAACCTCTTTGATGGGCGGAATTGAGATCAGGATAAATCAGTTACAGTTGTTGGCTGGCTGCTGGGAGACGAGACAGGGACCAGCGGTGACGTTTTGCTCTGTCTACCTACATCATGCACTCTAATTGGGTCATGTGGCCGTTATAGAGGTGACACTAAGCCGATTTTGGAGATGATTTGTCTAAGATGGCAATAAGTTGACGGTCTCTAGGGTTCACTTGTGTTGTATAAACAAGTTCAGTGTATACTTTGTTCTCTATTTCGCCATTACTGAGACCAACCGTTTCCCCCTTCCTCTCACATCGACAAAGATGCGCCTATTAACAACTCTCCTACCCTGTCTTGGCGCCATAACAGCGGTCATCGGAACTGACGGACAGGCTGTCGTGCCTCAAGGTCTCAATGGAAACCAGAAGACTTTGTATACAAATGACTGGGCAGATCGAATATGGAAACAAATACAGAGTGTGTCGTCTTGTTCGGGATGTCAGGTAAGTTGCAGCTGGTAATGAATGTTATTACAAAGAGCTGAAGATGACGGTGCAGGGCCTCTTATTGACTTTCAAGAGCCTCGCGAATCTGGGTGATCGACACTTTATCAACACACTACAGGACGTGTGCAAAAAGTCCAAGGTAGCTTAATGAGTCCTTATAAGATACAGGACTCGATTTAACAGATTCAAGGTCGAGGATGCAGATGTCTGTGATGGAACCATCGAGCTCCAAGGGCCTATTGTAGCCGAGGCGTTGAGAAACGTTGCCATCGGCTCAAAGACTTCGCAGCATTTTTGCGTAACATTTCTAGGTCTCTGCCACTATCCTGATATAGACGAATGGGAAGTCCCTATGCCTCCTGATCACTTGCAACGAAAGCGTCCAGTCTCGAGCGGAAGAGACCCTATCAGAGTTGTTCACTATTCCGATATACACGTTGACCAGCTCTACACTGAAGGGTCGAGTTCAGAGTGTAACAAACCCATATGCTGCAGGTAAATAACACTCTCCCCAGTGCTTACGGTGCTGTATGTTGACTTGAGAAGACCTTTCACAGAAAATGACGAGCCTGGGAGAGCGGTATCCCCGGCTGGACCATATGGGGAGCATACTTGTGACTCTCCTGCTTCTCTTGAGCATAGCATGTATGAAGCAATCAAAAAGTTGGTACCCGACGCCGCTTTCACGATTTTTACCGGAGACATTATCGATCATTCAATCTGGAACACGTCTTGGGACTATAACGAGCACCAAAGTGAGCGCCCTTCGCTCAAATACTTCACCTAAAAAACTAACCTATCAACCCAAGTTATTCGGTCATATGAGCACATGGATAGACACCTCGGTATAGTCTACGGAACAGCTGGCAACCACGAGTCTCATCCCACGAACTCCTACCAGCCTAGTTCCGTCGGCGATGCATCCTCGTGGATCTACGACCTTCTCGCAGGGACATGGTCTCGTTGGATCGGGCATGAATCAGCCTCTACAGCAGCAAGGATCGGCGCTTATTCAACAAAATATCCCAATGGTAACTTGCGTGTTATCTCTCTCAACACAAATCTGTTTTACCGTGGGAACTTCTGGCTTTTCCAGAGGAAGATGCTGCGCGATCCCAGCGGTCAGATCGATTGGCTTGTTGAAGAACTCCACGCTGCTGAGAAAGCCGGAGAGCGTGTCTATATCATCGGGCACATGCCGCTGGGTGACCGAAATGCATTCCACGATCAGTCGAATTACCTGAACCAGGTAGTGAACCGATACTCAGCAACCATCGCAGCCATGTTCTTTGGTCACACCCACAGAGATCACTTTCAGATTACATACAGTGATGCTCCGGAAAGATCATTCAACAATGCTCTAGTAACATCATATGTCGGCCCCTCACTCACGCCCATGTCAGGAATGCCCTCTTTTCGTGTCTACGATGTTGATCCCGTGACTTTTGCTGTCCTCGATGCAACTACTTACAGCGCCGACATGACGTCTCCTACATACCAGACCCAAGGCCCCGTGTGGGAAAAGTATTATTCTGCAAAGGAGACATATGGCCCACTCACCAACCCTCCCCTAATCGACGATGCGGCGGAGCTCACTGCTTCATTCTGGCACAACATCACCGAGGTCTTCGAGAAGAATCAGACGGCCTTTGATGGATACATGCTACGTCTCAGCAGAGGCTGGGTACAGCCAGAATGCACCGGCGAATGTCGGTCATCGCAGATCTGTATGCTACGAGCGGCACGGAGCCAGGATGGATGTGACATACCAACACTAGGTTCCTCATACCATACAAGGATGCAAAATGTTGCAGAAAGGGATGAGTGTGGCATCTCGGTTTTACAAGCGACTTTTTCAGCCTTGGTAGCCAAGGAGGGGGCTTTGAAGATTCTGCAAGAGATTTTGATGGGCCTGAATGTGAAGTTGCATGGATGATCAAATATCCATGTCTATTGTAGCAAGACTGGTTGGTACTCAAAGCCCTTCTCTCAATCCTTCAGGATGCGGTCTAGATATCACAGACACGATGCAGGATAAAGAAGCATATCTCTGGACTTCCTTGTGGTCTATACCCGTGGACGAATACCGCACTTGGCATTGCCAGTCGACTAGAGCTTTACCAAAAGGTCTATAAGTTTTCTCTCGATATGCCCCATCGCCGCCAGATCATGGAGGTTATATATGCTAAGTTTCCAGGCGGCTTGTCGAGGAGGCCGAAAACCTCTCTGTGCTCAAATATGTATCTTGGCTTTTTGGTGATGCTTTTCTGGTATAGTTCCGAGTTTCTCAAGTCCATCTACCGAGCAGATCATATCGAGACAGACTCTTCGCCTGTGCATTCCGTGCTGCATTCCCACCACCCTATCAACACAGAAGAAGACGTGTCTCCCCCTCCCAGAGAAAGGGATAGGCCGGCTGCCGGACACATAAAACCAGTAGAAGTACAATCTCACACCCCTGCTGGTGCGAATATCAAAGAGCTCCGGAGACTTTCTCGGATACATCCTAACTCGTTATAACAAGCAGCTCCATTGGCAATCGTAGTTCTTCACTGGTTGGAGTCAGCTTATCCCATCTGTTTTATGCGTCGTAACCCTACGTAATGATCTAAAAGCTGACAGCCTCCATTCTGGCGCCGTTCAGAATTGTCAGCATTAAGCACGACCACTACCTCGCGCGGCAGTTCGGATCTTTACGCTGTCGTTCATATCAAATACCTATAGAAAGTGAGGATATAAAGGAGCAGAGATACGCACTTTTGTATGTTCTTCTTAAAACCCATATCAAGATAATGTTCTTACCGAATCATGGATGACCAGAATCAAGAACTCAACTCCGACATCTGCGTGGTAGGAGCAGGACCACTTGGTCTTTTAGCTCTGAAGAACCTTCGCGAACAGGGACTCAACGCAAAAGCGTTTGAAAGACAAGAGTACGTTGGTGGAACATGGCATGCGTCAAACAATACCGAGCAGACAACTGCATTAGAGTACACGACAGCCAACACCTCCAAGCAATGCGTATGTTTCTTTTTCTCTTTAAGGGTCCAGATCGCAATACTAATAGGTCCCAGTGTTCCATTACTGATTTCCCTATGCCCGATGGTAAGCCAGCCGTACATTGCTCCTATGACCGTGAAGCTCATAGTATTCTCTAGACTTCCCTGTGCACCCCCCTCAGAAGGATCTCGAAAAATACTTTGAATCTTACGCCGAACAGTTTGGGCTATATCCTCACATACGATTCTCAGTCTCAGTTGACCATGTAGAACGCGATGAGCCACGAAATGCCTGGAGGGTCTCTCTCAAGGATGTCAAAACGGGGGTTGAAGAGGTCAGAACGTTCGGTCGTGTAGTTGTGGCCACAGGCATGCTCAATACCCGCCATCTCCCCCACGTGAAAGGCCTAGAGAAGTTCTCTGGGGATGCAATTCACTCGCGGCAGTTTAAAGACGCCTCCAAGTACCAGGGCAAAAACGTGGTTGTCGTAGGTATTGGGGCAACTGGTGTGGATTCGACCTCGTTCTTGGTCAAAGCTGGAACGAACAAGGTCTATCTTAGCCATCGTGGCACCGTCTTCGTGGTAAGAACTCCAGCTCCAGCCAGCTCCAGCTTCAGATCCTGATCTTTCTTAGCTCCCCAGGAGAGTCAAAGGCAAGGCTTTCGAGCACACATTGAGTCGTCGTGTGTCTATTTGTGTGAGAACAATAGGCAACATCATGCCGAATATTTTTGCAGGTCTCATGACCAAGATGATGATCAATATGCGAGATAAAGAATGGCCACACTTGAAGGAAGTATTCGGTACCCGACCAGTTGATGGAGTCCTACATCGAGTCCCATTGTTCTCCGAGCATCTGGCCGATAACCTCAAAGATGGCACAGTCAAATCTGTCCAGGGCATCAAGGAAGTAACTGGTCCCAAGACTATTGCTCTTACAGACGGCACGGTTTTGGAAGATGCAGATGCCATCATCTTCTGCTCGGGCTATGGTTATGACTTTTCTATCGTAAAGGGCGCTGGCGATCCGACCGACCCAGCAATTGCCCCTGACCACCACAAGCGGATTGAAGCGACCAAGTTCTACGGCGAGGAAAGCAAGTTTGCGCGTCTTTTCCATGGCTTCGTCTCGGAACAGTTTCCTGAGTCGTTGGCGTTTCTTGGTCATATGATTATCATGAGACCTCCATTCGTACTTTACGATCTCACTACCATGGCTCTGGCGAGCTTGTGGTCTGGAGACTACCCCATGCCGTCTGCCGAAGAGAGGCGAAGGGATATTGATGATCACTATGATTATCTTGTCAAGACACTCCAGAGAGGCCCGGCTCCTCATCCTGGATTTCGGTGGAGGGCCAAGCCAACTTACGAGTTTCTGAACCAAGCAGCAGGTACAGGAGTCACCGATCGCTTGGGGTGCTTCACTTGGGAAGCCTGGAAGCTGTGGTGGAACGACCGAAAGTTTTACAACTTGCTTATAAACGGACCTGATATGCCAGCGGTTTACAGATTATTTAACACAGGTCGAGGTCGCAAGCCTTGGCCTAGAGCTAGAGAGTCTATCATAAAGATAAACCAGGAGGTGAAAGAGCTAGGAGAGCAGTGGAAGAAGGAGAATAGGGATAAGACAAACTAACTGTGCTGGAAAAAATATAATGCCTATAGTATATTTTTCTAGATAGGTAGGTTATTAATCTAAACAGCCCAGGCTTATAATATATAGAAATGCATTTTCTAAGTGTCCTTTCCCTGATAGTAGCCTGCTAATTAATCTTGACCCTATTGCTGCGAAATCGCTGTTGTATCTAATAGCTGTTAATGGCCTGGCCTAGAGTGGCCTAAAGTAACCTAAAGTGCCTAGAGTGGCCTAAAGTGGCCTAAAGTGGCCTAAAGTGGCCTAAAGTGGCTTAAAATATTTTAAAATAACTTAAAATATTTTTATAAGTAATTAACTAATAATTATTATATTAAATAGCTATTTATAATTTATAATAATATATTAAAAGAGTTAGAGATTTTTAGCTATTAATTTACTTATTAATTTACTAATACTTTAAGATTTATTAATTATAATTAGTTTTTTAATTAAAAATTAAAGATATTATAATAAGCTAATACTATAATTATAGATTTAAAAATATATATAGGTCTCTAACCGGATTAATAGCCTATTATAAAAAAAAAAAAAAAAAAAAAAAAAAAAAAAAACTGTCTAGAGCCCTGTTAGAAAACCCGGATAGCCTTCTAGGTACCTAGGTAGGTGTCTAGACTGTGTATTATATATTGGGAGGACGGGCAGATGCATCAGAATCGGAATGGACCCCTCACAAGTGACAAAATCAGCTATTTCGTGAGCTATTCGGCTGCCTAAAGAGAGAAAAAATTGTTTACCTCTAGATATTCCTCTTCTTCAATGTCGACTGGGCACTGAGGTCAGTAGCGCTGTTGTGCATAATGTTTCAGTACAGCCCCCGTCCAAGCGCTAAGGGAACCTATAGCTCAGCTATGCCCCATTGGAGAATTGGCTCCCATCTACCTTAATCAACAACATACTCCAGATCTCCCACTTACACTCCTCTGAGCTTGAAACCACAAAATATTTATCGCAAAAAGGGCATCAACTGTAGCTTATGCTCGGCATTCGTCCTACTCTTAGAGCGAGGCGTTCCCTGCTGGATCTGATCCGCACCAGAGGCGAAGACGACGACGACATCAGCCAGCGAGAGCAAGGGAGCGACAGTGACGACGATAGCCTTAGCTCAGGCCCCGGGGCCAGAGGGAGCCGTTACAGAGGGAGCTTCAGCGATAGAGCCCCTGCGCCTCCCGTTAACGCTGCTGCTGTTCGAGACCCCACCCGCAAAGCATCGTCATCATCCTGGCTCCACTCCAGAGCTGGGAAAGCAGCAGCAGCAGCAGCTCTAGCGTTGGTGGACGTAGCTCGCCAAGTGCCTCTGCCAAACTCTCCACCACCATCTCCATCTCCATCTCTGTCTCTGTCTCCATATTCACCTTCATCAACACCTCAACCTTCATCTCAGCCGCCTCCTTCGTCAACCCTCTCCCCCGGTTCGACAGCATCTTCCATTCGGCCCCAGTCGCCGCATTCTCCTACCTCTCCTCATCTTCAATTAGACAACGCGCCAGTTTCGTCGTTGAAGATGCCTCCTGTGCGTTGATTCCTGACCTCCCACACGCTTGTTGCTGGCGACAACGGGGCGCATTTTATGCTGCTTGGCTCTCCATACTGACTTACAGCCATCTGTAGAAAACATCAAAGGCTGCGAATAACAGCAGCAAGACCAATGAGGAAGATGGATATAAAACCGGTATGTTCTTTAACCAAGTTCAAGCACCTTGCGGTGTCGCTAACACTATCTGCAGGTAAAATCTACTCCATTTCTGGGTCAGTACCTACCGTTTTCTTCAGCCTGCGATCTATTCTCGATCCCCAAAAATACACTCGAGCCGATGTTTTGACTGTCAACATGTCATGCTGACTTTATACAGTCCCGTCGTCGTGGCTGAAGACATGATTGGTGTTGCCATGTACGAGTTGGTTAGTTGCTATCATCCTCTATCGTCATCATCCGCCACGATCTAACCCACCGCCATTGCAGGTCAGAGTAGGACATGACAACCTCGTTGGTGAAGTTATTCGAATCAGTGGCGACCAGGCCTCTATTCAGGTTTACGAAGAGACATGTATGGCAGCCCATGATGAAACTCCAACAATAACAAGCTAATCATCATCGCAGCCGGCGTCAAGGTGGGTGACCCTGTTACCCGTACCGGAAAGCCTTTGTCAGTCGAGCTCGGTCCCGGTCTCCTCAACGGTATCTACGACGGTATCCAGCGCCCCCTCGAGGCTATTTCCAAGATAGCCAAGTCCATTTATATCCCCCGCGGTATCGCCGTCCCTGCCCTCGACCGCGAGAAGAAGTGGGAGTTCACACCCTCCGTCAAGGTCGGCGACCACCTTTCTGGTGGTGATGTCTGGGGCTCTGTCTTCGAGAACTCTTTCCTCGCAGACCACAAGATTCTGTTCCCTCCCCGTGCACGAGGAACCGTTACCAAAATCGCTGCCAAGGGCGAGTACACCGTCGTCGACAACATCCTCGAGGTCGAGTTCGATGGCAAGAAGACAGAATACCCCATGATGCAGTCCTGGCCTGTCCGAGTACCACGTCCCTCCAACGACAAGAAGTCCGCCGACCAGCCCTTCATTGTCGGCCAGCGAGTTCTCGACGCTCTTTTCCCTAGTGTTCAAGGTGGTACCGTCGCAATTCCCGGTGCTTTCGGTTGCGGAAAGACTGTCATTAGTCAGTCTGTGTCCAAGTTCTCCAACAGTGACGTTATCGTCTACGTTGGTTGCGGTGAGCGAGGCAATGAGATGGCCGAAGTTTTGAAGGATTTCCCCGAGCTCACCATTGAGGTCGATGGCCGCAAGGAACCTATCATGAAGCGAACTACGCTCATTGCCAACACCTCCAATATGCCTGTCGCGGCCCGAGAAGCCTCCATTTACACTGGAATTACTGTTGCTGAATATTTCCGCGACCAGGGTCTTAACGTGGCCATGATGGCCGACTCGTCTTCCCGATGGGCTGAGGCTCTTCGAGAACTTTCTGGTCGTCTAGGAGAAATGCCTGCTGACCAGGGTTTCCCCGCCTACCTGGGTGCCAAGCTTGCCTCGTTCTACGAGCGAGCTGGTCGCGTTCAGACTCTTGGTTCTCCCGAGCGCGAGGGCAGTGTCAGTATCGTCGGTGCCGTCAGTCCTCCTGGTGGTGATTTCTCGGATCCCGTTACTACATCCACTCTGGGTATTGTGCAGGTCTTCTGGGGTCTCGACAAGAAGCTTGCGCAGCGAAAACATTTCCCTTCCATCAACACTTCGTTATCTTACAGCAAGTATAACACCATTTTGGATAAGTATTACGAGAAGAATTACCCTGACTTCCCTCGACTCCGCGACCGCATCAAGCAACTTCTGTCTGATTCTGAGGAGCTCGACCAGGTTGTTCAGCTTGTTGGAAAGAGTGCCCTGTCTGATCCTGACAAGATTACGTTGGATATCGCAGGCCTGATCAAGGAAGATTTCTTGCAGCAAAACGGTTACTCGGACTATGACCAGTTCTGCCCTATCTGGAAGACAGAGTGGATGATGAAGCTCATGGTGGGCTTCCACGATGAAGCCCAGAAGGTTATCGCGCAGGGCCAGAGCTGGGCCAAGGTACGAGAGGCTACTTCTGACCTGCAAGCCAACCTACGACAGTTGAAGTTCGAGGTTCCCACCGACGGCCAGGATGTGATCTCCAAGAGAGTAAGTTGCTCTTTGGTGGCAAACACAAATGCTTTTGCTAACTCATATTCTAGTACGAGGAGATTCAACAGAAGATGACAGACAAGTTTGCGGCTGTCATGGACGAGTAATGTAATACTAATGTTGCATTACTGGTCGTTTCTGTGTTGAAGCTATAGATAGGTCATGCTGGGGGATAGGTCAGAAGATGACCGGTATTCGATTACTGTTTGCGCCGCCCCATAGTCTAGTGTACTCGCTCAATATCAATTTGTTCTAAAGACCAGGACCACCGACTACTAATATGTCGTCTATTCATCACCAGATGGTTTGCTGAAAGCACTACCCAGGTACTTACGTCAGAGAGGATTGGGGATTTAGTGGATCAGCGAGGTGAAATGGATGAACTGATGTGGGGTTTCTGCAGGTCAATCAATGTAAAGTGCATTCAGCGTCAAATGCAAGAAACATTGGCATATTGTCAGACCTGTAATGGAACTAACGTGAGTTTTTAAACAGTCTCAGTTGTACTCTCTTGAAATCTGTCTTAAAGTTTAGGGCGATTTTAACAAACTGATGCCTCAAGACCCTCGCTCACCTTTCATCCAACCCCTCCCTCACAATCCGAACGATGTCCGAAGAACTTCAGGATGAAGTTGAAGCCATTAATTCCATCTACGGCGACGGCAGCCTCGTCCCGACAGAAGACGACTCCTCTGTATTTATTCTCAGACTTCCAGGCGATGCATCCTCTCTGCGTCTGAAATTCCCGTCTGATTACCCCTCTAAGCCGCCCAGTGCCCTCAGTACACACCACAGTTCCGGTGGTGTCAAAGGTGCTGGTGCTCGTGACCTGGCACTCTTCCGAGACGCTCTGGGCGAAGTATTTCAAGGGGGCCTGGTCTGTCTATTCGATGCCGTGGAGGAGTTCACACGGCGTGCGGAGGAGCAGAAACCAGAGCCTGAAAGTGAGGCCCCAGCTCCTTCGACACCTACAGAAGAAGAAGACTATGAGCAACCAGACTTTCCTCCTCCGGAATGGGTTCTATCCGATCTTGTGACAGAGTCAAAATCAACATTCTTAGCACACGTCGCACGAGTGACTTCGCCTGATCAGGCTCGATACTATGTCCAACTTTTGCTCTCATCAGATAAACGCATACGCAGCGCCACGCACAACATGACAGCATGGCGGATCCGTGGGCCCGGGGCAACGAGTTTCCAGGACTGCGATGATGACGGCGAGACCGCTGCCGGTGGAAGGATGTTGCATCTGATGCAGGTCATGGATATCTGGGATGCCATGGTGGTGGTGACGAGGTGGTATGGCGGTGTTCAGCTAGGGCCTAGAAGGTTTGCGCTCATCAATGCCGTAGCCAGAGACGGGTTTGTAAAGTCCGGGTTGGTAAAAGAAGAGAAACAGGAGAAGAAAAAGGGGAAGTGAACAATGAGGACCTGATATCGTGATCCCTTTTCTTCAGGTCAACTTCCCGTTTGATTCCCAAGGGAATGGATTCTGGAAACGGTAATGGCTGGTAAAGACCAGCTTAAAAGATACGCGAGGTCATGGAAAACGATTTCTGGCCAAAGACACTTTATAAGACGGTATTTTAGTGATAGAATTGACAATCCCAGAGCGGCATCATTGCCAGGAGTACAACCCACAGCATGCCTTACGAACAATCTAACTTCGATTACTTCTAATATCTCAAAAACAACAAAGGGTCATGTAAATATAACTGTGGGATTTTCACATGCATGCTGCGCGGTATGGGAGACGGATTTCTAACGTCAGCAACAGAGTGGTTCACTGTATACTCTGACATGGGCATCAATATAGAAGCCAGGGGCATCTCCATCATCTCTTCCTCTGGCAATACACTAAATCTCTGAGGTCAAATAATGATTTCACAAAAATCCAACAGCCCGGTTTCTTGGAAAACAAACGCCATCTCCGTTGCGCCATTGGCCACCTGCTCAAAGATTGTGAGCTTTCCATAATTTTACATGATTGTGACAGTCTTGTGTTCTATCGCACGTATTGGATATTGATCAACCACAAAGCATCACAGCTCCTCACTGAGCAATGGCTTCAATATACCCATGGCCCTGACGGACTGCTCTTCAGAAAGAATCACAGCGCCTGCCTGAGCAGTCGAGAGATAAGACAATTCGGAACTCGCCGCTATCTGGGTGTCCTGTACGAGTATACCGGCGACACCGCAAACAATACCTGTGGCCTCCAGAGGAAGAGTTTTCAAGTCCAGGAAGATCGGTATCAGGCTAGCATCTGTGTCCCCGACGAGAGAGTCGCCAAATATGTCGAGAAGATTCTTGTCGAGCAATAGGGATGGCGGGTCATCCTGAGCAAGAGTGACGGACATGAATCGAGGCTGGGAGACGAGCGCTGAGATGATGCACGTATAGAGCTTTGTGTCCACATTGTCTGCCCAACTTGGTCGGCGGCCGTTTCCTGTTGCGTGACGGCTGATTGAAGGCCTTTGGTGGGTGAAGTTTGCAAGCTGCGATGCTTCGCGACCTGAGCATTGCACTAGTTCAAGCGCTTCCTCAATCTGGGGCGCCACATGCCTCTTTTTAAGCGTACCAAAAATGCGTGTTTGCAGCTCGGCGACATTGAGAGGGAGGCCCTCATGAGGCGGAGAAGTTGCAGACAGCCCAGTGCCCTGCTTGTGATTGGCCGCGGAAGTGATGAAGTTGGATTCGTTGTCGGACAGCTCGAAGCCTTTTGCGATGAGAGACTTGACCACGTTCTCCCGCTCTCTCGTAGGGACTAGGATGAAGTCCGAGTAATAGGTCGTGATGAAGAAGATGGGGATACCAGCGAGGGCCAGCGGAGAGGTCAATTCCATCACACGACCGCCCGCATCGAGCCCAGCACTTATGACTGAAAGCACCATATAGGATTCTTTGGAAACGGAAACTGTTTTCGCAATGTCGCGCGGCATCGCTCTAAGCGCTGGCTCGAAGACATTTTGAGCCCATGAGGTGTGGCAGACAACCGAACACTCAAGAGGAGTGATGCTGATATTCAGAAAGCCATGCTGGCCATCAGGTGTGAGTCCCTGCAATTCGTACTCGGGCGAATCGCGCAGGCCTCCCGTTCCCTGAGATTGTGGCAGAAGTACTCGGAGAATTGGCTGGAGCAGGGTTGAGTAGAGGTTGAGGGGAATGTGAATCAGCGTATATGTGCCATCCTAGAGATAAAATGTCAGGATCCAAGTAGATCTTTGGAAAGTTACTCCCAACTGCTGCAGCTGCCGATACACCAAAGGGTCAATTCCTTTGCGGGGAGGCGTAACACTTACAAGAAATGATACCTGCGCGTTCATGATGAACGGCTAGCATTGGAGAGGTCCAGGGCCCTTGTGTAACGGCGGGATTGGGTCAAGGTGTAGACGTAGACGGGGCGCAATGCAAATGTTCTACAGTTGGCAGAGTCAAGCTGCTTGTAGCTTGTACAAGTAGCTTGCGACAAGTCGGCGCAATGTAGAAATCGAGTGACTGACTGGCTGACTGACTGACTGACTCAATCATGAAGATGTTTGGTCTCAGCGTTTGTTGCAAGGTTTGGGCTAATAAGCTGGAGAGGAACAAGAGACAAAGGAGCAGCCAGTGTCCGAAAACCCGGTAAACTTTGATTTGGTTTAGAGTGCAGGCAAGATTTGAAGGCGAAGAGGTTTGCGAGGGAATTGAGGAAGCCCAGGTTGGAGGTAAGTCCAGACCAGGCCAGAGGATGGAGGGCACGATAAGGGTAAACCCACGTTATTAACTCTCTTCCTGATCTTACCTTTTAAAGAGTAACTTCAACTGCTCCCAAAGTATCGCTATCTCTAAGCCGAACGGGAAGAGCACGTCCCTCGATCGAGCCCAGCCCTGCAGGCAGGGTTTTGCCGTCTGAGACCAGGTCCGGCGCCATGGCCAAGATGGGGACTAGTCCAGTTGGCCGAGTTGGCTATGACGGCAGAAACGTTGATGGGCACGCATAGGTGGGGTATCCTGACTGGTAGCTCTTTTGGGGACACCTCTGAGGTGGCTTGGCTTTGACCTCTCTCTCTCTCTCTTTTCAAGCGGCTTGACTTTCAAAAAACCCCTGTTGGCAGCTCAACTTTTATCAAGCTCGACGTGCTCTGAACACTGCCGCCGCTTGCCTGCGTGTTGAGCTCCCTGGGCAAAACAGTGATCAACTTTATCCTCGGGAGATGGACAGATTCGCGTCAAGAAAGGCTCTTGAGGGTTGCTTAGTTGCAGATCTTGGCCTAATGTCCGATGCACATACGGATACATAGACACACATTGCTTCTGTTCAGGTACGGCAGAGCCCGTAAAGTGCAGATGGCATCTATGATTGTGGCCGAGGTCGTTCCACGACAGCGACTGCAGGAAGCATATGGCCAAAGCTGGAAGGAATCAGCTGTCCTCCATGTCTGAACACGTCTGGCTTGTGGCCCCTTGAGCACAGAGCGTCGGGGAATGTACCATGTAACGCTGCCGCATGACAACCATCCCCTCACTACAGTGCGTTGCTATTGAAAATCTGATATTTCTTCGATATGAGTGCGTCACAATCGTCCTGAGATCGGCTCGTGATGTATGGAGTCAACGACCAACTGTTATTCTGATAGGTCCAGGCCCCTGAAGCACTCTCTCGAAGGAGCCCATCCCATCTGAGAATCAAGTCGGTTTGGGTGCGTGGGGGCATGCAAGTGGTGAGCTACCCTCTTGAATATCCTTGCAATGACTTGGGGAGATCGGAAGAGGACGAGATCCTTGTGTTGTGTTGTGGTGTAGGTAGGAGTAAGTAGATGAAGTAAGGCAAAAGTGGTCACAATCAAGAACAAGAACCATGGGCCTTGACCTACGGCAATAGAACCAGGAGCTAGATGAGCTGTATCGTGAAGTTTTCCGACCGTATTTCCTTACAAAATCTGAATTGCCAACTTGACAACTGTCAAGTATTCACTGTCTCAATCCTTTTCGCGCCCACGTGAGGGATACGGAGTTTGCTGCTTGTCTTGATCAGCTCAACCTCTGCTACGCCATTGGATAGTTAGCTGGTGCACAAGCCAGCCAAAGAGTATGTAGTATTTTGTTGGTTCCATTTATAATAAGCAAACGTTCCTTGATGATGAACCTGAATGCATTCATCAGGCCAACGACAGGGTTGTAAAGGATGACGATGTATAACTACCAAGGTAGGTGTTGGTTGCTGATGAGAATGAGGTGAGCTTCATGGCTTTTAGGTTAGAGCGTGGGATGTTGCCATAATAAGTGAGGCGTCCAGAGATCATCCTCCTTTGGTCTCCATGGAAAGGATGGGGATCATACCTTAGGTAGGTACCCTCTGTACTCTGTAATAAAGTAACAAGCAATTGGAAGCCAGTCACCGACCAGCAGCTGCCTTTTCTTCGCCGTCACATGTGTATTTTTGTCAGACATGAGATGCCCTTTTCTTCACCTTGGAAACGTCACAATTCAGACTTGTCATTTCGGAGACATACATGGATCCAGCTCGGGTCAGCTCCATCAATAGATGATGGACCCTAGGTAAGGTAGTTACAGGATCCTGTGGCTTTCCACAATTGGAAACACCCTAGAAACCCCAGCTTTCGGGCTTCCCAACTGCCAGCGTTGGATCGGTATGGCCGAGACATTGAAAGTATATACTGCCCATGATTCCATGGCACGACTTGGCCTCAAAGTCGCATACAATTTTACAACGTAGATACATACAGACAAGCACAAACTTTGTGCATGAGATGTGTACAGCACACGAATGTACCTCTCCAGGTGTCAGCTGTCCCTGGGCCTGCAGCCGCTGCCTTGCTTTCAGCACCAACGAACAAGAGTGACATGATGCCTGAATCCATCAGCTAGGTACCAAGTAAGTTATGCTTCGAATCCCGTGTCGGCGAACCCCAATATCAACACGGCATACATAATGGATCGCTGCCTATCATGTCTCTAAGCAGGTCCGTCGCCGTCACATTGCATGACTCTCATCCGCTGCACGCGTCTCAATACGGCTGTCTTTGATCTATCTCACCTCGGTATATTCTGACACTAATAAACCACAACACAGTAACTATCTCATAAATCTCATTCCATTATCAATGTGCAACTGTATGTATATGTAGGGTGATGTGTTTACCCCACGAAAGCCGGCGTTGCAGCGGGCGCAACATTGTCCAGAGCTCTTTTTTTTTTTTTGTCCCCCGAGGAGCCCTGTCTAAACTTGACTTCTCTATCACGCTTGTCAGTGGCTCGGGAATGGCACCATTGGCTGGGCTCGTGATTCACTGCGTGAGCTCCTACTTGTCGGCAGGTGTGCTTTTGCTTTGCATTGCATCGTCCTGCTTAGATATTTGCCTTGCATTACGAGTGACGCAGTCCATGCCACGCTGTCGAATTCCGACTAAAGGCCACCATGACGAAGTTGACAAGTTGGATGCGACACCAGATGCTGACCAATGTGCCATACGGAGCAGCCCATGATCAAACCGAGTCGGTAGCGCAGCTAGGCCTACAGACAGCACGCCCTCGAAAATGGATGCTGCTTCATTAATGCCTATCAGCAAAGAGGGGCAGCTGTCCTGTTGTTTGTGGGACGGAACGCCAAGTGGGCTACGAGATAAAGGGTTCCCGGGTACGGAGTAGAGGCTTACACCTCATCATATCGTAATACGATTCAAGAGAGGCACATATGATAACTACTGCTTGTGGTAGTACCTTTGGTAAGGGGCCAGAACTACCATCTGGCGAGGATATATCGAATGTCTGGAAACGCGCCGTGTTCGGGTAAACATATTTCCCATTGTTCTGTGCCGCTGATCAGCCTAAGAACTTCCAGTCCTGTCATCCGCCAGAGAATGTCACTCCTAAAGTGTCGAGAGAAAGCGGAGGGGGGGGTTCATGCATGACATCGCCCATTTAGGAGAGCCAGCTACGTCCCGATATTGCCTAGTACCACACCATTAACCACAACTGATGAACTCCCAAACCCAGTTCCTCTTACACAAACATACATATTCTTTTCGTTACCTAGCAACAAGGAGCTGGTTGCATCTCTCCCCGAGTCCCTGTACGTAGTAAAGAGGACGTCGTCCATCAGGGGATGCGGCTAGGATCGGGTATCGTCATTTTGAGACAATTCATTCCATTACGATTACGACCTAGCCAAAAGTTTAATCATCGCTTAACTCCAACGACAACCAGGTTTCTTGGGCTTTGTTCATAGTCGAACACCGTCTCGACCCACGCGTGACGGACGAGATCGTCGTGTTCTTTCAGAAATGTCCACCGGTCTGATACAATAAGGGATTCGACTGCCATCGCACTGAATGCCATGAGGCTCCAGACAGCACATAGCTCCTTTTTCCGAGGCAGATACAACGCCTCGTACCTCTCAATCTCCTCATCTGAGATGTCGCCCATTTTCTCCTCTATCACGTCTGCATATTGTTTGTACTCGTTGTTTGTCGTGAGTTTCTCCACCGCGCCGCGGACATAGGACTTGAACGACCCGTAGCAACTTTTCCTGAGTGATCCAATGATGACTGGATTGGTGCTGATGTCGAAGGGGCTCTCACTGTCATCCTGGGTTGAGGCTGCAGCATCCGCTTGTGATTCTTCTTGGCTACCTGTATGCCGCACTTTCTTCACCACGCCCCGATCAAGGAACATCTTTTGCAAGACTGCTCGGTAGAAATGTCGAGAGAAGAATCCAGCACTCTCCTTCTCGGTCCAGTTTTGTGGTGCTTGGCAAGCCATCATGCGGGCTGTGATGTTCAATCGCACCCCATCTCCCTGATATGCAGAAAACTTCTGGCTCATTGGGAATCCCTGAGGGTCATGCTTTTCCGATTCCCGAACGAGCCGGCCGTTGACAGCTTGGAGAGTTGGTCTCAAGAAAGCGTGCTTGTATGTTGGAGGACCGAGTTTCTCGGTCATCAGGTTGTAACAACACCCAACGATGGCCACGGCTCGAATGTCCGGGTTGAGAACCAGAGACCTGATTCCAAAGTGTGACAGATTTCCGCAAGAATGGATTGACATAGCCATCAGGCTTAGGTCCTTCTTCTCGTCTTCGGTTTGACTCCCAGGGTTGATTTGGGCGATAACGTCGGCCAGGTCGCCAGTTTCTAGTCGACCTGATATGTACTGAACAGACCCCTTTCCTTTTTCCACAGTATATTCAGCTTCGAGTTCTTTGACGGGTCTGAACTCGAAGGCTTCATCTCCTGCAATCTCGCGAATAGCCTTGGCCAAGGCCTCTGGGTCATCTTGACCATCAGGCCCTCGCGCTTCTAAAATCTTCGTCCATAGCTTCTTGTTCCTCATGACCTTTGGCTTAACTGCTAATCCAGAAGTCACATCTAGTCCTCTCGCTGCCGTGACGTTGTTCTCCCGTCCCTCGACAGCTACAACATGCCTATTATAAGGCTCACTTGCCATGGCCCGGCCCAAATAGTTTTGGCCGCTACCGAAGTCCACGTAGTGGGATATATCATAGCCGCACTGCGAACTTATGTCTTCTGATAGTCGGGCCAAGTAGTCCGCGAAGTTGGTGACTTCGTGAGTCTTTTTGACATTCATGCCCACAGCCACCGACCGTGGCAGAACCGGCAACTTTCCTGAAGGGGGCGTAAACGATCGGCCGAGTGAAAGATTACGGACTGTTCGAATGTAATCTATAAGGCTCCCTGGTGACTGCTCTCCTTCCAGCTTTATATCGTCTAAATCATCCCGCATAAGAAGGTCAAGAAACTCCATGAGACTCCTTGAGAGAATGAATGCGTGCCACTCTTTGGGAATGGCATAATGAAAGAGACCAGGCTCGATAGTGAAAAAGTCGAGGATGTGGACCCCACCGCAGAGAATCTGAAAAGTCTCAGATGTTCGCACAAACTTCAGAAGCTCATCGATATATTCCTCCGGCGATGAGAAGTTGCCATTGAAAGGCAGGGGTTTTTCTGGTATCATATTCAGTGTTTTTCTGGGCTACCCTGTAGAGTTATCAGTGGGGATGCCTGCGACATGAAGCGTGATCAACACGTACAAGTTCAATATCCGCCGTTTACTATTCAAGTGTTGCCTTTATATGGATATGGGCGTCGAAAGGCTGGCTATTCGGCAACGGTAGCAAATACCGTCCACCCAAGACGAAGTGCAGATGTGATTCAATAAAGGGAAGTTGTCAACAAGCTTGAGGGAATATCCGAACTTGGCTGAACTTGAGTATTTATCAAACGAGCAAGAAGGCAGTGAAGTAACTCAGTGCTTTCAAAACATGAATTCGGAATCAGTTTTGTCAAGTTCTCAACCGCAACCATCTTTCTTAATTCAGCAACTTTGTGTGCGGGTCGAATTTGTAGGTGAGTCCTCGGTGAACCAAGGAGATACGTACCCCCGTCCTCTCACCGAGGACTTCCGGGTTAAGCTCACCTGCAGGGTCCATGCAACGTCATCCCTCGGAACCTTCATTGTCGCAGCCTCCCGAATCTCGCTCGTGAAACACCTGGCCTAACACTCACTAATCCACTCCTTTTCCCTACAAGTCGCGCAGAATCCTCGCGCATTGTGTTTACTGCCTATGGTCACCTGGACGCTGTCAGGATGATGTCCTCTACCAATGACGAGGATCCTTTCCTCCAGGTCCAACAGTACGTCTTTGTCTCTCTGGTGCTTCGTTATTGTCATTAACAAGACCTGCGCAGAGATGTTCTCAACCAGATGGCGAATGCCCGGCCTCTATTCGCATCATATCTCCGTATCCGCTCGCTTTCCACGGATGCCAATTCTCCTGAACTTGCATCAGCTCGTTCCGATCTCGAGTCCGCCTTATCATCCCTTGCCGACGACTTAGCAGATTTGGTCGCATCTGTTCGAGCTGTTGAATCCGAACCGTCGCAATTTGGCCTATCACCACATGAAGTCACGCGACGAAAACGACTCGTCCAAGAGGTTGGCGGTGAGATTGATGATATGCACGATGAGCTCGCGAAAAAGGTGGACGCGGGCGACTTACCCGACCCGAATGCGTTTGCCATTGATGGCGATACCGAGGATAACTACGCCGAGTTCGAGCAACAACAGCAGATGGAAATGATGCACGAGCAGGATCAGCACCTAGACGGGGTGTTTCAAACAGTGGGTAACTTACGTCGTCAGGCGGATGATATGGGCAGAGAGCTCGAGGAGCAGCGTGAGATGTTGGAAGAGGTAGATACCGTGGCTGATCGCGTTGGTGGCCGGTTGGCAACAGGTGTCCAGAAACTTCAGTATGTGATGCGGCAAAACGAGGACCGATACAGCAGTTGCTGCATAGCGGTTCTAATTTTCGTCCTCATCCTACTGTTGGTTCTCCTTCTAATCCTGTGATGTTTACCTGCAGGCAAAAGACGAATGTATAGCTCTGCTCCAAGAGCATTTATGACGCTATAACATCTGGGAATTCGGAGGAAATTTGGAGTTTAGGCTGGGATCACTTTCATGACGACCAATACAGGGACCGGGTATTTCTTTCTTTTTGTCTTAAACATGTATACTACAAACAAGGATAGAGCAGCAGCGGCCAATCTATACCCCAATGGCACCTTATAATTTAACAAGTATATCAAACATATAACACGCCGACAAGAACGATGCCTAGAATGGATCATCTTGCAGCAGAACGGCCTTCCGTTCGTAATTTTTTCAACATCCTGGCCTAGAGTTCCTTTGAGTTGATATTCGGTTGATCATACAACAGGGCGTCTTTTGCTTCTAAGTCAAGATCAAACCAGATTCGGTCTTGAGCACGTCTGCCAGAGCAGCTAAGGAGCCAGCAGCAGTCGCATTTTGCGGGGCCTTCTTGGGAAACTCGACGAGAGCAAGTCGTAGTGCTGCCAAAGCTGCATTGCCGTAGAAGTTGAGAAAGCGCTGCTCATGTCCCTGAATCATGGATCGCAGCACCACATATTGAGTGTTTGACGTCTCATTGGGTGGTGAGTTGACAATGTAAGCGAGCGCCCTCCAGTAGTTCGTGGGTGGGTAGGGGTTCTTTTTGGAAGATTTGCCGAAATCTCTCAAAGACAGAGAAGCAAAGCCAGCGCCTAAGCCAGTCATCCTATCGTTATGGCTTTGTTCGGTAATCCATGATGGCCCGTCCTTCTTCCAGCCGATTGCCATACGGCCACGTTCAGTTTTGTCGCTGCCTCTGTGGCCGAATAGCACTGGGCACACTATTCGATATTTGGCCATGAGAATATCGACTAAAGACTGACCTCGCCATTGGAATTCCTTGGTGGAGAAGATATGAGCTGCAAATACACCAACAGGGTCTGCTGACTTGGGATTTGCGCCACCCTCGTTAATGAACTGGCTAACAATACCCTTGGCACAGATGTTTATGAGATATATGAAGAGGGAGGGTAGGGTAGCCTCGTTATTTGGAGAGCCTTCCACGGGCTCTCTTTTATCAACCACAAAGAGATTGACATCAATCGGGGGGCTTGGTATCCGGCCTTCCAAAGCCTCTTTCAGTGCTGCCGTAATTTTGTTGATCTGGAGAATGTCAGCAATGGTCTCAAAAATCTATGCTTATGACTTACAGGTTGGGCATTTGCACCCTTTCCACCCGTCAATTGACCTATAGCAACTCGAATTTCTCGTCGAGCAGCACCGAGCTTGCCCTTCAGAGGCGACCCGGCGATCTTGGATTGAGCTTGCAACTCTTTTCGTAATTTCTTGAGCTCTTGGTGAATCTGGGAATAGCGGTCGATGCTGGGTGCAGATTTAGACGGCACGGGCTGTACGGTGGGTGGTGCAGATTTGATTGCTGGCTGGGGAATGGTCGTGGTAGCTGGGGCTGTAGATTGTGCTGTAACCCCGTTTGGTTTCTGTAATAGGCTTTCAGAAGCAGGTTGTGTGGCGCCGAATGGGTTGCTCGGTTTCGCCTGAGTAAAACTTGCTGTCGCAGCGGAAGCTGATGCCGGGACTGACGCAGGAGAGGCAACGGGTTTCTTCGCATCTAAGGCCGGTGCCGCGTCTTTGATTTGAGTTGCTCCGTTCGTCCTCGTAGGTTCCGGTTTGGCTGGAGGCGGTTGCGGAGCGGGCTGCTCTGGGGGTAAACGAGGGACCGTCTTTGCCTTGAGTTCCCGTAGTCTTTTTTCTTCCGCGACTACTGCAGCTTCCGCTTTAAGCCTTTCCTCCTCTCTACGCTCCTCGGCAACTATGCGCTTGTGCTCCTCCTGTAGCTCATGGAGCTCGTACACCCGTATAGCTGCTTGCCGTACGCGATCATGCTCTAGTTGTGCTGCAGCCAGAGCATCCCTATGGTTCAGTTCATTGTTTCGAGAGTCGAGAAGGAAAGTTGCTGCTATATTGCGATCCGGGCTTGAAAGCAACTGGTTGCGCCTCGCGGGCGACGAGAATGTCATGTCGTACACAAAGGGCTCCCAGGTCCTTTATTCGGATCGCATCTGGAAGTTGGAAGATTTCGAATCAAAAGAACGATAGTGTTGGTTCTCGACGGCACAGAATTGTTCTTTAAATTCCGCAGCGGAAAGAAAAAGAGGGTGAAGAAGATGTCGACTGCCGAAGTCGCGTGAGTTTATATGCAGCAGCTGATAAGTCGTGTTGAGGCAGCCCTTTCCAAGAGGCTGGGTGTCGATCCGTTAGATCAAAACATCATGTAGGTGCTTCCTATTGTCTAGTATTATTGTCGACTATTGATCCACGGGCTAGTCGGAAATGGTATAGCTGCCTAATTTTCGAGAAGAAATGGATTCAGCTCGGCCCGCTAAAATAAAGTCCCGGCATGCGCCACATGTACGCGAAAGCCACAGTATGAGTCCTTTGAACACTTTACCTTAGATACCCTATACTGATGAACATGACGGGATTCAAGGAATGTGTTAGTAGGTACGAGCTAATTTTGTGAAACATGGCTTCAACAGTGCCCATAAATGTAGTTGCTTCCTTGACCATGCCCAGATAAACAGGAACGAGAAACCTTTCCTAGATAACAGACGCGGCCAACAGCACACTCCCTTTTTTATGAAAAGCAGTAAACTTCGTGGTAGTTGACTGATGATGCAGAGTGATGGCGACCTTTGTGGATGCATTGAACTTTTGAGGTTGACTCCTGAGGTCGTCGATTTGAAACATTTAGAGACCGCGAGGCGCGATGGAGTATGCCAACTGAAGGGTTGCATTGCATTGCTGGTGGCTCGAATCTAGAACACCGATAACTTAATTGTGATTCACTGCCGACCTGAGGGCCGGGCCGTTGCTGGCTAGGTATTTGTGTAAGGTAGCTTACTTAAGCCCTATCTAAGGTAAGCGGAAGTTGAACACCAAGATGCTGAACTCTGTCTTGATATATATGACCTGGCCTTTTATTAAGCTCGAGGTCGTCTTGAACACAATACATACTATACGCATGCCATCAGCTACCAACAAACAGTATTGGGAATCGGCCAGCATATGGATCCAATAACAATACAAGTAAGGTAATTTGGGGATCCGAAATGCTGAATGACCTAGGCACCGTTGAAACTGAATACAACCAATTATGGAATCGTCAAGACTTTCTATTTGGAGCTGGTTGAATTTTCTTCGTGAGTAATTTTCACTTTAAGGGAGTCATTGAACATTTCTGGCAGAGTGAAGAAGCATTTCATCATCACTAGGTACTCGAAAAGACAGCCATTGTGAAACGAAGTGACTGGTGAGCTATGGAAAACTTGCAGACTATGGTTTTTGATGGAAATAAAAGAAACATAAAACTGACTCGATCTTTACGGAATTCGATACGGCATTCTCCAGTGATGCAGCAAGATTCCAGAAGAATCGGTGAAATGTAGATGAGATCACTTAAAAGACTGTGAACTGCCCCTCAATGACGTGAGTTTTAGGATTCCGCCAGTTTCTTGGGTTTAATAAATCGTGCAAAGGCCAACTTTAGAAGAGAAACATCAACAAGTCCCCCCTCGTTCCCCCATATTACGTTGCCAAGGCTGTGCCAGAACTGTTCGACTAAATAACTGATATTTATGATAGCTAAGCTTAGTATACTCGTAATAAAATTGAAAAATTTACGTCTCTCTTGTCCGCCCTGTACAATGGGTATCAGATAACCCATACCTAGGTATCTTCTGCTACAGACAGAGAAAGAATTTTGACTTAGAGCTCCCTTTCTCGTTATTCGGTATGTTCAAGCCGCAAGGATTTGTTTGTGTATCCATGGCTTGAAGCAAGGGGTCCCAGGTCCGTCGCCCCTAGCGCAGGCGAATACGGTTAAGCATCACCACATTGGGTAGTCACAGGGGCCTCGTTCGTTTAGGACGCTCTGAAGTGTAACACTGGACGCGTAGAGGATGGAGACGAGTACTCGGTAGTCGGTCTTGGGGTTTTTGTTTAGGGGAGAGGAGTCTGTTTTGACATTGTTTGACAATAGTAGTGCCAGTGTGTTGAGAATGACAGAGGTATTGAAACGTAGCGATGACCTGTCCTCTGTTGAATGAGTTCGTCTCAACTCAACATTTGGGTCACGGCATCAGCCAAGTTAGCCCAAATACTGGGCCAGCTATTTCCACTGTTAGTATCCGTAAAATTCTAATTGTTCGTATATCAGTCAGCTCAATTTCAAGACCTAGACCACTTCCATCCCAAAGCAAGACAGTCTCACAGCAAGGTACAGTGAATATGAACAATGATCCATCGCCTGGTTTGCTTATCAAGTTTCACTCTATTTACTCCAGATGACGCCCTGCTCATCCCTCAACGCCACATTCAGAAAGATCGACTCCTTGAATCATGGACCATGTCCAACCTCAAGCTAGGGGGGTGGTGGTACCCTTGTATTTGAATTTTGACCGTCTTTGCGAGCAGGATACAAGATGCTCCTGAAAACAAACATGGCCATTTCAAGACTCATATTTCGGTGAAGTGAACCCAGCAGTGTGTTCTTGACATATCCGATCGAGGATAGAGACTGAAAGGAGTCGACAGTTTCAGTTGAACAAGTTGTCCAGACTCTGCAGCCATTATCCATGGCACTTAGGAGATGCATCCCCGCTATTAGCGGAGCCAGCCGGCGTCAGTGCGAGCTTCAGGTGCTAGGGGCTCTACCAGGCCCGGCTGGAGGCCACTAGAGGCGCGTTAGACCAGCGGACAACCCCATCTTTAGGCGTCTCTAAGGATAATCCCCCGGTCCAGCTGTCTGGATGCTAAAGTTGTGATCCAATGGCCCCAGATATTCATTTGCGCTCGTGAGGTAGTAAAGGCCAGCCAAAGCGGTACGAGAAATACAGAAGCAATGCAGTGGCTTTCGACCATTGCTCTCTTACTTTCCATTCAAATTGCCAATGCAGACAAGGAACCAGGCAGGGAAGGTACATCAGGCTCTTACCAGCTGCGCAAGACATACGTAAATTTAGGCCAGAACCTCCATGGACGTACCTACAGTCCAAACTTATCTGGTACGTAGCCGTATCCCACCTCACGCTCTCCACTGAAGCTAAACCATCTCTATCTACCTACCTAGGTACCTACCTACCTACTAATCCACCCATCACCTTCTTCGCATCCATCCCTCCTCTTCTTCTCCTCCAACTCACTCTCGTCTCTCTTCCTGTTGCCAGGAGTTGGAATTTGTTCCATCCATCCAGGCTTTCACTTCTTGTCGTCTCACCATCTGCCTCTTCATCGCCGCCTTTCCAAATCACGTTCCTTGGCTCAGCGCAAGCTCGTCTACCCTCCTTTTGGGCAAACATTGTCCCGCCGTGCCATCGCCTATCGCCATCGCAATTCGCCTCATCCATTGCCCGTTACCCAACAGGTTCGCCCACCCTCACCTTACCGCCCATCCTCGGCCATTACAACGCTTCTTGATATCAGATCCAACTAGCTGTATCTTGATCGATCAACTCCGCCGAACATCGACGTGTTATATTTACAATACAACTGCTCTTGACTCAACTGCCCAACATGGAGCAGCAGCAACAGCAACCCCCGCAGCAGCCGCAGCAGCCGCAGCAGCCGCAGCAGCAGCAGTCTTCTCAACAGCAAGCTTCCCAGCAGCAACCTCAGGTTGGCGGCGTCCCTGGGCCTGCTGGACGTAGACTTCACATTGCCCATCGCCGAAGCCCTTCTGAGCTGACGCCGCTTATGAGCATGTTTGCTAACCCTGGAAGTAAGTTCATGAGGCCTCAACTATTCTGTTTTCAACACTTTATATATGCATCATCATGTACCTTCACTATGTCATCTTGCCCCTTTTGAGCAGCGACTGTTCCATACGTTATTAAGTCATCATATATGATGCCCCTCCCATCGCTATAGGAGTTCATTATGCGGCAATCACTAACTGATCTATCTTATAGTGGAGCAGCTTGCCATTCAGCAGCAGATCGAACTGTTGCAGCAACAGCAGCAGCAGATTCAAGCTACGCATCAGCAATATGTCAATATGGGAATGGTGCCTCCTGGACAGCCCCTCGGTCCTGGTGGTGCGTTCAATCCTTTGCAGCCAATGCCCAATATGTCGCAAGCTGCTTTCCAATTCCCCAACCAAGTACCTCAGCAGAACATGGCTCCTCCCACCCAGCCACTCTCACATCGCCGTAATCAGTCGGCACTACCCAACATGGGCATGGGGCCTCCTCCTGCGCCCTCGTCTGGAGCTTCTGGATCCGGGTTTGGCAATTTTGAAGCCCCTCAAGCCCAGGGTCGAGAGAATACTGGAGGCCGAGGCGGCCGTGGTGGAGGTGCTGGTGGTGGCCATCAAAGAAGACACTCTCTAGCCCTCGCCGACGCCAAGAAGGCCGCCGAGATTGCCCAACAGAAGCGAACAACCACCGGCTTCTCCTTCCCTGCCTCTCCTGCCCCTGACGAGGAGAACAAGCCCGCTTCCCAGTCCACCCTCGATGTTCCTGTTGCCCAGGGCTCGACCCGCGGTGGACGTGGCGGTCACGGTCGCAGTCAGAGCATGGCGGTTAATGGCCGAGGCGGCGGCCGTGGTGGTTTGAATGCTGAGAGCAACGAGTTCCAACGCCGCGGAAGCGGCCACGCTCGTACCGGATCTCGCAACTTCGAAGGTAACTGGCGTACTCAAGGACAGAGCCAGGAACAGTCTGGCAGTGCCGGACAGAGCCAAGGCTTCCAGCCTGGTCACCGACCTCGCGGATCCATGAACCAGTCCGTCTCTGGAATTGGAGGCTTTCAGTATAATCCCAATCAACCTCAGGTTATGCAGCTCCCCAACCAGATGATGATGCCTCAAATGTATGGGCAGCAGCTCAATCCCATGCAGCTGAATCAGCTACAGGCTTTGCAAGCCGCTCAAATGAATGGCCAGCCTTTTATGGGCCTCCAGGGCTCCCAGCATGCTGGTCAGCTTGGTGGCCAGCAGCAGCAACAACAGCGAAAAACCCTTTTTACCCCTTATCTTCCTCAGGCCTCTCTCCCCGCCCTTTTGGCTGATGGGCAACTCGTGTCTGGTATCCTCCGTGTCAACAAGAAGAACCGTAGTGATGCTTATGTTACCACCCAGGATGGTCTGCTTGATGCCGATATCTTCATTTGTGGTAGCAAGGATCGAAACCGTGCTCTCGAAGGTGATCTCGTCGCTATCGAGCTTTTGGATGTTGACGAAGTCTGGGGCCAGAAGCGCGAGAAAGAGGAGAAGAAGAAACGCAAGGACATTACGGATACTCGATCCGGATCTACTAACCAAGGTAACCAAAACTCTGGCAATAACAACGATGGGAACGCTCCCGAGGGCGGAATTCGTCGTCGTGGCAGTCTCCGTCAGCGCCCCACTCAAAAGAAGAACGATGATGTGGAGGTTGAGGGTCAGAGTCTCCTTCTTGTTGAAGAGGAGGAAATCAACGATGAACAGAAGCCCCTCTACGCTGGCCACGTTGTTGCTGTCGTTGAGCGTGTTGCCGGTCAAATGTTTTCCGGCACTCTTGGCCTACTCCGCCCTAGCAGCCAAGCTACAAAGGAGAAACAGGAGGCCGAGAGAGCTGCCCGCGAAGGTAACAACTCGCGCCACCCCGAGCCTCGCCAACAGGAGAAGCCCAAGATTGTTTGGTTCAAACCCACAGACAAGCGTGTGCCACTTATTGCCATCCCTACCGAACAGGCACCCCGCGACTTTGTCGAGAAGCACCAAGACTACGCGGATCGAATCTTTGTGGCCTGCATAAAGCGCTGGCCCATTACCTCCCTCCACCCCTTTGGAACTCTGGTTGAGCAGCTTGGACGCATGGGTGATCTTAAGGTTGAAACCGATGCTCTTCTTCGTGATAACAATTTTGCTTCAGATGAGTTCTCTGATGCCGTGCTCCGCAGCGTTGGCCTGCAAGACTGGTCACTTGATAAGGAAGACGAGGCAGCCCTCGCCGAACGTCGTGACTACCGCGACGAGAATGTTTTCACGATCGACTACAATGGAGGAGCTGAGCTTGGCAATGCCGTGCATGTCAAGTCTCGTCCTGATGGCAAGATTGAGATCGGCATTCACGTAGCTGACATCGCACACTTTGTTAAGCCCAACTCTCTGGTGGATCGTGAGGCTAAGAAGCGAGGCACCTCCGTTCAGCTCAAGAATCGCTTTTGCGCCCTGTTGCCGCCCAAGCTGTCAGCTGAAGTTTGCTCTCTGACCCCCGAGCAGGACCGTCTCGCTGTGTCCGTGGTATTCAACGTGAACCCTCATACTGGGTCTGTCGCCGAAGGCGATGCATGGATTGGTCGCTCGATCATCAAGAGCGCCGGCAAGGTTTCTCTTGACGACATTGATGACGCTCTAACAACCCCCTCGGAATACAAGAACGCAGCTGTCCCTGTCAACACGATACAGATTCTCAACGCTGTGTCACAGAAGTTCCGAGAAGCTCGTCTCGGCGCCGGTGGTGAACCCATTTCACCTCTTAGACTGCTCCAGCAACTCGATGACGAGAATGACCCAGTCCAGGACAACCTCTTCGACTCAACGCAGGCCCTTGAGCTTGTGGAAGAACTGATTCACAAAGCTAATGCTCATGTGGCACAACGTCTTGTTGAGGGGCTTCCTGAGAAAGCCTTCCTTCGTCGCCAGTCTGCTCCCAACCCCCGCCGACTCCAGACTTTCGTGGAGCGCATGACGGCGTTGGGTTATGATATCGACTCATCTGGCAGCGGTGCCCTCCAGAACAGCCTCTTCAAGGTTGATGACCCAGATCTGCGAAAGGGTATGGAGACTCTTGTCGTTAAGTCTATGCAGAGGGCCAAGTACTTTATTTCAGGTAAGACTGGAAAGCAGCTGTGGCCCCACTATGCTCTCAACCTGCCTCTATACACTCATTTCACCAACCCAACCCGGCGCTACGCCGATATTATTGTCCACCGTCAACTCGAGGCTGTTCTCTCCGACGGCAAGATTGAGTTTACTGAGGATCTGGAGAATCTCGTCAAGACCGCCGAGTCTTGTAATACTAAGAAGGATTCTGCTCAGAATGCCCAGGAACAGAGTGTCCACATCGAGTCTTGCCGGACGATGGACAAGAAGCGCCAAGAGGCCAACGGCGACCTCATTGCTGAGGGTATCGTCCTGTGTGTATACGAGTCCGCTTTTGACGTCCTCATCCCCGAGTGGGGATTTGAAAAGCGAGTTCACTGTGACCAGCTACCTCTGAAGAAGGCTGAGTTCCGAAAGGAGAAGCGGGTTCTTGAGCTTTACTGGGAGAAGGGTGTTCCCAGTTCGGCGTTCGTGCCAGAGGACGAGCGACCCAAGGCCGCCGTATCCATCCGACACTCAAATGCTCTAGCGGCTCAGCGCCAGGCTGAGGAGGCTGAACGTGTCCGGAAGGAGCGTGAGGAAGCTACTCGCAAGCAAACCGATACCGGTACCATCTCAACTGATGACGTTGATGCTCTTTTCGACGATGATGACGACAACACATCCGACGTGACTGAGGCCATGGCTGGAGCTTCGCTGGCCGAGCGCCCTACTCAGAGCGTTCCAGGCTCACCTGCTCGCTCCTCATCCAACGCCGGCAACCTGCATCGCACTCGTTCCGATTCCAAGGTACCTGTGGCGGAGGCTGTCGAGACTCGCCTCACCAACAAAGAGAAGTACCTCAGCTTCTTCTCGCTTCGCGAGGAAGGTGGCGACTACATCCAGGATGTGACAGAGATGACGAGGGTACCGGTGATCCTGAAGACGGATCTCACCAAGAGCCCACCGTAAGTCACCTTCATTTAGAGAAGAAGTATTGTGCTAACCGAGGGACCAGTTGCCTGACCATCCGATCTCTGAACCCTTATGCTCTGTGAAAGGACAAACAAAAGTTAGCTGGCGATTGTAATGGGGACAATGTAGTGGGTGGTTTTTAAAACGGGCTACTTGTTCCAGGAAGAAGGTATATCTATGTTTGTGTGAGGAGTATTGCCAGACGGAGAAGATTGCCAGAAGGAGGCGGACTTTTAGGTAGTGGTATTGAACAGTGGAAGTAATCTCATCTTTTTCCAAGCCGTATATGAATGCCCTTTTTTGTCAATGTGCGGTTTGCCTCATTCTTTGAAAGCGTTTCCATCTGTTTCTAGGAAAACGACGAGACGTTGTATTCGACTACGTAGGTACCTATGTAGGATCTGGGGTTCTTTGCAAGGCAATGGTGAATTAGTTCAACTATCAGGCGAAGGCGGGCCAGCTACATTGTTTTGCCGACCATGTTAATTACCGGCGAGCCTTTGTTTTGTTCCGATTCTAATTTCTGGGTAAGGGATTCCGTAGTTAGCCCAGCAATGGCACAAAAGAGCCCTAGATTACAGTTATCAGATTCAAACTATTAACTCTACTTTAGCCTTTTGGCTTCTTTTGCAGGGTTGATATGTATCATACGTGTTTCGGCCAATGACCGGACCGAGGAATGCTTATAACGGGCCAAATAAGGCAGTGAGGGGATTTCGGGATCTCAGGACAGTGTTTCATCATCATCCCTGGGCTACCTACAGCGTGACATTGTAGATATAGTGCTTGTGCGCTGCCATATCTCGGGACGGTTTCATGGCTCGCGTTTGACGTCTCAGATCTTGACATGGCAAACCTCGGATAGTCGAGCTCGCTGCTCAGTCAGCGGAAACGTTTGAAGGGGAAGCTTGTTAAACACGGCTATCTGGCGTTCCTGGACATCGTCCTCTCTTGGCATCAGTGGTGAGGCATGCTTAACACCCCTGTGATATCACGGATGCTGTGCCAGCCGAACAAGTCAAGATGATGATCCCGGCGTCGAGAATTAGGATATTAAGGCTGTGGTATCCACGTTGTTCTAGTTTCGTTTTCTCGATCTGACCTGACTTGACTTGACTTGACTTATAAAGACGGTTTTGTCCTTTCGTTTACACTCGCTCGTTCAATAAGCGCTGGCCTGCTTTTGATACCCTAATTCATTCCTATTACGTTCGATTCGAATCTTCAATTGAGGTCAATCTATCTCATTGTTTAATATCTTCTTTATTTTTATTTTTATTTCTAAAACTTATTTCCATTCCTCTCCTTGCTGGCTGGTCCGACACGTTCCTTTCGATTATACAACATGGCATCTCTCAAGACTATTCTCTTCGGCCTCTTCGCCACCACGGCTTTGGCGATGCCCTCTGGCCCTAGATTTACCAAGAGGCAGCTTCAGTATCACGATTTGTCCAAGCGTCAGAATGCTGCCGCCGCTGCTGGTGGCCTCAGTGACTTGGATATCCTCCAATTGTAAGTCTCGACAGCACAGCCAGCCCTGCCTCACCTCACCTCACCTCACCTCACCAAGCAACTAAGCTAACACGCTCAGCGCCCTGACGTTGGAGCATCTTGAGGATACCTTCTACCGCGAGGCTTTCCTAACACTCTCCGACGAAGCCTTCGCCCCTCTCGGCCTCTCAACACAAACCCTTGATGACATCAAGGCCATTGGCAAGACTGAGGCTTCTCACGTAGTCCTTCTTCAGTCTGCCCTCGCGGGTAATGGCATCACACCTGTCCAAGAGTGCAAATACGACTTCAAAGGAGCAACAGCCGACCCAGCTGCCATGGTAGCAACAGCTGCTATCCTCGAGAGTGTTGGTGTTTCGGCCTACCTGGGTGCAGCACCACTGCTCTCTGACCCTGCCATCCTTGGCACTGCTGGTGCAATTCTTACTGTTGAAGCGCGACATCAAACCGCCATCAGGATATTTTCTCAGGCGAAGGCAGTTCCTCAACCTCTCGATACCGCTCTTGGTCCCCGGGCAGTCTTCTCACTCGCCGCACCCTTCATCACCGAATGCCCTGAGGGTTCTAACCTCAAGATCGAAGCGTTCCCTACTCTCGCTATGGCCGAGGGCCAGGACGTCAAGGCTGTAGCCATTGGAACTAAAGTGAAGCTTGCTTCCGAGGCTGCCGCTGGAGCGACGCACTGCGGTTTCACTTCTGGAGGTCAGCTTCCTGGTGGAACCAAATTCACCCCCTTCACTGAGGGAGAGGGCTGTGAAGTTCCCCAGGGCGCTGCGGGGGTTGTCTACGTGACCTTGACCAGTGCTGGACCTTTGGAGGGCGTTTTGTCAGATGACATTACTGTGGCTGGGCCTATGGTGCTGACCCTTTCTTAAGGGAGCTGTCGAGAGGCGCTGGTGGTCGTGGTGGTATAGTAATGATAGATATCTTATATCCAATGCAGACTGGAGAGCTTCTCCGCTCATATCAATATAATCGCTAGTCACTTATAGGACCCTTAAGAAGCCACCAGTTGCGTAGTCTGACTTTTTCTCTCTTTTTTTTCTTGTTGAATGATGTGTGAAAACAGTTTTCCTGACTGGATATAGTCCGCAAGTTGGATATCACCAACCTGGCTATATCTACTAGGGTCTTAAATGCTTCGTCCAACGACCTCTGGAGCCGCCTGGCTGGGGACGTGTTACCATGCTCTCCAGTACCACCTCCTTGCCGACATCAACCCATCCCCACAAGTCCTGCTGGCAACTCCTTCGACACGTCTGCTGATGTGATAACTTTTATATCCCTGACTTTTTATGCCGCCCGCGCCAACGCCTCCAAGTCTGCAAGACGGTTTGTGACCAAAGGGGCCACGCTCAAAGACCACTAATATAACATTTGCCTTATACATGCCTCAAGCCTCGGCCATGCTCTAGAAAGGTCGCGCCTCGAGGTATGCCTGGGCCTTGATCCATGCATCCTTATCTTCCGCACGTAGCTCGTCCGTACCCAGGATTTTAACGCCCTTAACGAGTGCATCGATAAAGTCACGCACGACACGGAAGTCCTTAGTTAGTGACTCGGCATATGGCACGAATGTCTTAGGGAACTCTTCCAGCCGCTGTAAGCGAGCCTCCTGGTCCCCTCCCGCTTCATCGTCATCGAAGAAGGTTCGCACAGCAATGCCGAGGCCGATGTCGGGCTCTTGATGGAAAGGTAGCCTGTTCAAGTGTTAGTGGGGTCTAATGAAGGATGAGGAAGAAATTTACCGTCGACTGATTTCCAATTGATCATCCCTCTCACGCTTCGACTGTCCATACAAAAACATTGAAGCCACAATCGCCTCAATCAGATCTCGATCAGCTTCTCTCACTGCTGATGCTAAGGACCAGAAGCTGAGCAGGTTTTTGTTAAGCGGACCAGTGTATCCATAAACCTGGTGCCGAAGCTTCAACAAGGAAGCGCACTCGCTGATCAGCACAAGGGTTGCTTTTTCTTCATAAGAACCTTTCCGGGGCAGGCCAGCCTGGCCTTCAGCGTGCTTCCCTGTCAAAAGTCCGTTTCGGATGAGTTCAAATGCAACCAGGGCCGCTTCTGGCAGACCGGTCACCTCAGGATGGTTCTCCTTGGCGTCCTGGAGAATCAGAAGAGTAGTGGCCAGGGCATTACCCCAAGGCGTAAGTTTGTGCTCATCATTGGCGTATCCTCTCAGGTGGAGAAATCGCCAGATGGCCACTGAGGTCACCATATCTGTGCTGTCGATTCCCTTTATGGGCCTCTCCTTAGGGAATGTCTTGGCCACAAAGTCGGAGTTAACAAGTGACAAGACTTCCAGCGATACGGGGCCCGCGAAATCATCAGGGAAGAATGCACGAACATCCTCATCCTTGACACTCCAGCTGGCAACCCTCTGGGACGGAGGGGGGTTGACAGAGCGGTGGTTGATCGTGTAAGAATATTTGGGGTCAAACCAGACACGAACTTTGATATTTTTGTGCTGGATACCTCGGTGAAGTCTGGGGATCAACAGAGAAAGGGCCTGCTCTTTAATGGGCACTATTCTGTCAGTGATGAGTTTTTTGTATTCGTCCGAGGCGACTCCGTCCAAGGTTGGCTGAATGAGAAGTTGACCGTGGGTGATGTTACCCAGTAGGCGGGGCCCAATCAAGCCGGTGTTGAGATAATGAAATAGTTCAGCTGGCAACTGAAGGCCCAGATATTCATGGTTGTCACTAGTCAAGTGCTCATAGTCGTTTACACGGATTTCGCCACTCTCAGCGATGTAAACAAAGTGGTGGACAACCATTCTTGCCTTGCGATACTTGTCGAGCCAACCAGAGTCCTTGCTTTGGAGTATATCGTTGAAGCTGGCGCAAGCAGTTGCGACACTGTTTTCTGCAGTCCTCAGCAAGTTGGCGGCAGTCGAAATATTGTAGTCCGAGTATATAGAGCTTTCCAGAAGAGCGGGGAATGGAGGCAGGAATGATGTACCAGCCATGAGAAACGAATCGATGAACCTTGGCTCACTTGCAGTGGGTGTGAGACTGCGCATAACCTTCTTCTTCGAGATAGCAGAGACGGTCTTGGCTTCCCAGTCGAATGCCCGAATAACAGAGTCCTTGACAGGGTACAGGAGAAGTTCCTGAGAGCCCATCACACCCGAGCATTGGTCTGAGTCGATCATCTCAAAATAGGCGAGCTATTGCTATCAGAATGAGAGTGACAAGTCGTAAAGTTCATAAGATACGCACCTGAGCGCACGCAGTGTAGGGCGCAACCAAGAAGTGAAGTCCACGGTTCTTCAGAACCGTTTGAAGCAATGGGTAAAGATTTTGAATGCGAAAGGCACCTATCATGACCTCACGTTAGGTCGATTTCTGAAACTGAGAGCCAAAGTTCACCAACCTGGGCTAGTACCGAAGGTCGTCACCGCCTCCTCAGCGGCCCCCTGAGAGTACAAGTTCCAGGCCTCATCCGTCTTCTTGTTGGCCTTGAGGCCACGGTCCAGAGTGATGTCATCTTGGCCGGTTACGGGCTGGCCATCGAAAACGAAGAAAGGGACAATCTCGGACTTTGCCCAGAGATCGAGGTTCTGGTTTATGTGTGCTTCGACCCCAGTAAGGCCACCGAGAGCTGACAACAGAGGTTCATGGGCAGGAGGAGTTTCGAGAAGCTGGCTCAGGTAATATGTCGCATCAACAGCGATGGCGCATCCTTCGAGCTCGGAGATGTCGTGGGTGCTATATTGCTTTCTGTTAGCGCGAATATGTTTGGGAGGGTAAGTCGCATGGCACATACGAAACCTGGTCATTAATCCAGGAATCCTCAACAAGGACTGGTTGGAGAGTTAGTACAAGCTACAAAAACTAGATAGCAAGGTTGTCGCAGAAGAGAACCGACGGAGAATGGTTATTCATCGTGGTGTGATCTTCTCTAGGATGAGCAGCTGTTGGGGTGACCAATCTGCAAAGCCAAGACTGCAATTGACTTTGCACATGGCCTGGAAGCTTCCCCATGAAGGACCGAGCTCGCACAATCTGCGTCAACCACGCTGGGAAGCTTTTGGCGGCAGCAGCATATATTGCAAGCTATACAATTCCAAGCTGAACCCTGAACCAGACTGATTCTGGGCCAGGCCTGCTCCTAAACGCACATGGTGAGACTTACATGGCATCTCGAAAGACTCGCAGCAACTCGGAAGCCCGTGCTATAGTTCCTGTACTGGAGATCGGCGAATGTGGATATTTCGCGGCAAGGTATCGTCGGCCGATCGAAGAGGGAGGAGTAGAAATCGCAGGCGTTGGCGGCAAGGCGTTGATGTTGACAAGGTGTGGCGGGGTTGAAAGGAGGACCACCAGGTGAGTTAAGGTGCTGGCCTGGGATTGAATGGCGCAGCCGGTGAAGAGAGAAGGTACCAGGCGGGCCGTCGGAGGGGTCGTGATGATGACAGCGAGAGACCGGCGCAGGGCGGAGGGGGGAGTAGAGAAAAAGGAGGAGTTTGCTCTGATTTCCGTGGGGAAAATGAAGGTTTGGAGAAGGTATCTTCAGCTTCAAACGGACAGCTGGTGGAAGACGTGACAGGAAAGTTTGGCGAGTTACAGTGGCAGGGACGTACCTAAACGGTACCTGCCTACCTGCCTACCATGCCACACGATCACCAAATGAAGCGACCTACTGTACGGGCGGGACGGGACATTCTAACCGCTACCATCCACTGCCAACCAGGGGAAAGAGCGGGCAGCCCTCATAAGTGTGGCTAGTGGGAGTAACCTACCTACCTTACCTCAAGTTAGGCCTGACCACTGATGTGGCTGTGCAGAGCCGAACTCGCCCGAGAATACCTAAGGTAGGTAGACTACTTACACAGAGGCTACCATTACGAATGAGGATGGTGGGGGATATGACGCTTTTTGAACCTTAACAGATAAGGAATCAGAACCTCCAATTGTTCGCTACCTACTTATTGAAACCTCATCTGACCGGAAATCAAGGCCGTCGCTGTATCTCATCTCGCATCCCTACGGTCTATTACAAAGTGCAACCATGAACTACCCCATGAGAGACAAAGCTGCTCACTTCAGACGGCCTCTGGGGCCAGACCAGAACACAGCCAACATACCCATCATTGACATTTCTGCTCCTGATGCCGACCAAAAAGAAGTTGCTAAACAGCTTGTCGATGCCGCTGAAGAGCATGGGTTCATTTACATCCGCAACCTAGGCCTTGACATTCAAGCTAAGGACATTGATGGGGCGTTTGATCTTGTGAGTAAGAGATGCAGATCTATTTGGATTGATCGGGAGTCCAGGTGGCTGAGAATACCGATATAGGTCCGAAAGACGTTCGAATGCCCCTTAGAAGAGAAGCAAAGGTGCACAATCCAGACCAACAACCGTGGGTGGTCTGGCATGCACTCCGAAACACTGGACCCTAAGCATCAAAAGGTACATCTGCGTCGTTCTTCCGACTGAGTACTTGATTGGGATAAGAGGCTAATTCTGTGAACTTAGGTTGGGGACTTCAAAGAGTGAGCAGCTTCCGGGGCATTCCATGATATGTCACTAAAATAGCAACCGCAGAGCCTTCAACTTTGGCGAGTTCGCTGATGGGAAAGCTCAACAGCCTCTCCCATCTGACCTCGTTTCCGATGAGCCTCAGATAAGTGCTTTTGCTAACTCCTGCCATGACCTCTGCCAGAAGCTTCTCTTCCTGCTCGGTCTAGGTCTCGGTGTAAGTCAATTCAGGAAGAATCAGCCTCAAGCATTATCTTATTGTAAAACCAGGTCGACGATTTCTTCTCCTCTGCTCACAACACAGAAAAGGGCGCTTCGAGCTCTATCCTGCGCTTTCTGCGTTATCCGCCTCCGGAATCTACTGCACACTCCGAAGATGACATTCGTGCTGGAGCTCACTCAGACTACGGTTCTATCACTCTCCTCTTCCGTCTAAAGGGACAAGCAGGACTCGAAGTTCTCAGAAAGGATAACGTTTGGGCACCTGTTCCTGTGTGTCCTGATGGTACTGAAGAAGACCCCAGCCCGCCCATTCTCATCAACATCGGCGATCTGTTGTCATACTGGACGAACGGGCTCTTCCGCAGCACTTTGCATAGAGTTGTCTTCCCCTCAGAAGGCAGCTCCGGGGTGCAAGGGGAGACAAGCAATGGGCCAAGATATTCAATCGCGTACTTTTGTCACCCTGTCGGGGCCGTACCTCTTGAGCCTGTCCCTAGCGAAAGAGTGAAGAACTATACTCCTTCCGAGGGAATGTCCAGCGAGAACCCTTATGCTACAAGAAAGGTCATGACAGCTGATGAGCATCTGTTTATGAGACTCAAGGAGAGTTACGGCGATCTGTATGAGGAAAAATCATAGTTGTATCACACATGTTAGGACAGCACAATCGGTTTTATCGATATAGTGATTCGTTCCTCATAAGCTAATGTGGTCTACCGACTGTGTGTTTTCATCCCAGAGCTCTCATCGCTGGGTCCCTGGTTCTAGATAGTGTGAAGCTTCCAACGCATGCGCCAGTCAGAGAACCCATGAAAGTATTTCTCTTCGATAGACTCGTCTTCTTGTGTCGTGAGATAGGCCAGAAAGCGCCAGTCGTGAATTTCGATGCGCGTGCCTTTGTTGCAAAGATTGTCCTTACGAAGCTCCTTGAACTTTTCCGCTAGGTCCTTGAACACAAGTTTATTGTCGCTATCGCACACAACATAAGCCTTTGAAGGTGTAGTGATTTCCCCGTTTTGTCTGGCCTCCTTGTCGGCTTTGAGCCATGTGTCGATGTCAGTGACAGGGGTGTCAACACCATGCTGAGCGAGAAGCGTTTTCGCTTCTTCTTTCATGGCGAGAAGGCCTGGCGAAACGAGTACAACTGCATTTGCAAGCATGCAGTCTTCACCAGCATACACACATTGTCCTTTCAAGGCCGTTGTTACTTTGGTTATTGACGGTTTCAGGCTCTCAGTTTTGGTCTCTGTCTGAAGCTCGCCAGTGGCTGGGTCGATGATGAACTGTACGACTTCAGCGCTGAGCCCGTCGGAGTTGCTGGATTCATCAGAGAAGCTCTCGCTCGGAGAGGCAGGACAACATGGTGCGCAAGAAGACATTGCGGGCTGAGGTCGCGGGTTGTTGTCCCTGACGGCGAGAGGCGCGCGTGGTTGTGAAGTTAGATCAATGGGTGGGGAGCCTTTTTGGCTTGTCCATGCTTCACTGCTACTCTTCAAGCGTTTGTGCTGCGAAGTTGGTCCAATGGAGGGCTGGCGACGTTTGTGTTTGGCGCACAATTTCGTGCGTGACGATGGGTTAGCTCGCAAAGGCGGTGTATCTGTAATGGAAGGCAAATCCAAAGATGAGGCCCCGTGAACTCTTTCGCGTCGGCCGCGGCATGGGCTGACTTCAACTGGTGATTTTATAGCCAAGGGCGATGTTGGAGACTGTGTAGAGGTGGTGTTTTGTGTTGATTTGCGAGGCGATGGTGTTGGCATAGTAGTCACTGTCAACTGGCTCACAGCGTCAACAGCAATACCACGAGGGTCAGCTGCTTCGAGTTTTGCAATCCACTGCAGATTTTCCTGGCTATCTTCTAATTTGTCGGCGGTTGTAGCCTCCTCTGCCAGCGCCTGCAACTGCTCGAATGATATGGTGTCAGTGAAGTCCCGGTCAAAGTGAACTTTGGTCACCGAAGGAAATCTGAGACTCCAGAAGCCAGTATTTCCTACTCGGTCAAAACTGAAGCATTTCAAATCAAAAACCAAAGGCCTGGTGAATATGAACGTCGGCGGAGACCCTTGTTCAACCCCGGGAGCCAGTTTGAGAGCCAGTGCCTCATTGTCATCAGGAGAAACAGGCTCCGGGTTTGAATAAGTGACAACTTCTCTCAGCATAGTCTCGTTCAGCTCTACAACATTGACAATGGTGAATTCTGGCTTAGCGCCCCAGCTTCTGACTGCTTGTCTGTTGTCTAGACAGCCAATATAAAAATGAGTCCACTTGAGCCCAGGAATCCGATAACTCAATGCTTTTGTCGGGTCGTATCTGGCACCGACAACCGAAAAGTCGCCAACATCTCCAAAATTGCCAATGTATTCCTTCTTGAGCTTGATGCAGCAGCTCGAAAACTTTCGTCTCTGGTCTGTAAAGTCGAAATATGGCTCATCTGGTTTCAAAACAAGCCCTTCTTTCCGAGCCAAGATAACCATGGCAAAAGCTTTACGAAGAGTTGAGGCTCCCAGAGGTTGTCCAAAATCAATAACTTGGCGCGGAACGAGGCCCGCCCATCCTTTACGGCAACAAACGAGGTTGGAGAGGATCTTGAATCTCTCTGAATGCCTCAAATTGACCAGAGACTGATCCTCTAAGAGCATGACGTCGTAGTAAATTATCATGAGGTGTTCCTGGGGCCCGGGCCTGGGAGTTTAGCAACATTTGGCGAAGAAAGCACGGAAAACTTACAAGGAGTCTAGCTCTGTGTTCAAAAATCTTCCTCTTCGTGATACATGCTTCCTAATCCTATGAAACGGAAGTATCTTCTCCTGCTGATCTATGTTAAAACGAGCTAAAAGGATGACGGAAGATACCTACAGAATCGTCATATACAACCAATTCCCCTTCCAATATGCACGCTTTCTTGACTCGGGCATCGGACTGTCCAATCTTGAGTGATTCTAGTATGATCCTGTCCAGAGGTCAGTTCGTATATGCGTGTCGTATCATTTGTACTGACCCGTGAAGTGCTACTCTATCTTCCGTGCTATCTTTGCCGCTCTTAGAGAATATCTGTATGCATTTATCCCCTTTGCTTGGATCGACGTGAATCTGACAGTATTCGCCATCAATCTTTTCCTCCACACTCATGCGCCCATGGCCCATATCTAGACAATGCTTGATGCTACGCCCCTTGACCCAGGGTTGACGTCCAATCTTGACACCCAGTTGAGGTTTAACTGTGCCCATAATCTGTTCACGTGGTGCTTTGCGTCCAGAATTTGGAAGAAGTCTTCCTCGTATTGCTTGAAGAGAAGTGATCGCAGTAGCAAAATCATCCTGTATCTTCAGAACGCAGGGCAAAAGAGGATCGCACAGTCGATATATGAGGTGCGGGTCTAGAGCGAGCGGCTGGTAGCTTTTCAAAACGAGCCGCGTGAACCATTTTGCCTCTGTTGCGCTCAACCTTCTGTAGAGGCTCTCAAGATCAGTCCTGTTGCTTGGGCTCAGGCTAGCCTGTGAGGCACGAATCGACGGGGAGCTCCATTTTATTTTGGCGGCAAGAGAATGAAGAAGTTGGTCAATTTCTTCAACAGTAACAAGGTTTTTATGGTCGTAGCTAGGGCTTGGCTAACACATGATTAGACGGCAGCCTCCAAGCCTTGGGTATACTATACTTACTGTGACTGTGAGGATGCGAAAAACACAATCTGCCAAATCGACACCAGACCCTGGCTGGCGGTACTGAGCCAACTCCTTAATCCTTGACGAGCCAAGTAGATATGCACGGCCAATGATTCTCTCTAGTCGAGCAGATTGAATACAGTAAACTCGATCGGTCCTTTTTTCGGGAAGAAGTGTCGATAACAGCGCTGGGAGGTCCGTATCGTGAGCATCTACGGAATTGCGATGGCGAGTGAACCACTTTGTGACAGTGTTGGAGTAACTCTTCTTATCAAGAGAAAGAAGGAAGGATTGCTCGAGCAATTCACAGACCAGAGAGAATGGAAGCGGCATGCTGAGAGGTCATTATGCCTTGGTAGTCATCCAAAAAGGTGTCGTCGTATGACGAGAACAAAGAACAGCTGGGATGAACTTGTGGAGGTGGTTCAATTGTTCATACTAAAGTGGAGAGAACAGGCAGCACAGTCACGGTATGAGAGCAAAAGATGCCATTCTCAAAAGCTTCAAACAAGGGACAGTGGCAGTGCCTGAGGTATAGTAGTTTGGCGCGATGAAAGTAGTGAGAGAGATAAATTACCTAAGTACTTGTCAGCCAGTGCTGGAAACTTGCCCTGGACGGATAGGACGCGAAGTTGACGCGAAAGTCACATGACGTTCTATCAAGAGTCTTGTAGAAACACCAGTCAATCTACACATGTACCATAACTACCAGTTGCTTTTACAGAGAAGTTCCTCGGCGTTATAAGATGGGTTTTACTGATATAAGGCAAGAAAGAGAATCTAAAAGCTTGGAAAATTCCTAATGTCGCTTGCGTACGGAGTACTGTACCAGGATGTTCATCCTCTTCAGGCCTTATCATAGGTATTATTAGAAAGTCTAGAAAGTCTGGAATGGAAGGATGACCCAAAGGACAATAGTCAACTAGATATGCAGGTCAGCTTACGAGTGCAATTGCTACGGACCTATCCGTATAATTACGTGCAGCATAGGCGACGGTGCCGAGTTGTGGTCAACTCTTCTCGATCTGCAATTTTAATGCAAGGTCCGCTGCAGGCGCAAAGACAAACACGGGCAAAGACCCCTGACCCTGGATGACAGGGTCACGGGAACGAATTCTCCATCGTCGTGACGAACGTCGACCCGTCAGCCAGGTCAGTCAGTCCAAGATGCTTCGGTACCAAGCAGCCAATGATGGATGGTAAGCAGATAATTGTCATAAACTTTGTTTGGCAAAGGTAACTACGGGCAGTGCAGACGCTCTTTTGCCGTCGTCTTAGAACCCTTGCCTAACAAGAAACGACCTAACGCACAAGCTGCAGTAGTAGCCCGTTGAGCTGGCAGTCCTCTTGACAACGGACCAGAGGGAGAGGCTAGCAACGGGGCGGTCTGATGAATCGGGCATCGAGAAAAGTTGAAATCAAGAAGTTGAGATGGCCAACCTTGTGAGTCAAGCTGGGGAATACGTATGGGATATGGTCCACTTCCCACAAGGCGTTGAGCGCGCTCGATAGATGGCGCAAAATGGGGCAGCGACAGCTGGTTCTCTGGGTCAGGTGGTGCGATTGTCACAACCTGTATGTCAGTGTATGAGACCTGCGGGTTGGGCCGTAAGTGCAACATATTTTTTTATTAGGTCAGTTCGCATGGCATGGCATGGTGTTTTGATGGATTCCATGAATGCCGAGGATCCATCCATCCATTTGATTGATTTATGAGCCTCCCTCCATAACTGCCTACCTCCATATGTAAACAAACATGCCCCAATTTCCAACACACGAGACCCTGCTGCAGTAACATCTACAATTCATAGGTGTCCAATACTTTACCTTGCCTGGCCTTATTAATTCATGGTCAAGTTCACGCGCCCCGGGTATTACACGCATTATAACCTCAATTACAGGACCACTCGCCTACTGAGACGTACCGATAATACTTGTTCGCGGCTCTAGTTCCCTTGACAGTGGAGGGCTGCCGTCGAGTTGGCCATTGTCCCGGGATTGCGTATTATCAACAACATCCAGTTTTCCTTTGCTTTTTCGACATTCCGTATTTGCATCCCGTAAACGCCTGCTCGGGAATATTCGCTCTTTACACTCTTGATCCTTTTCTTTGCCGTCAACCCTCTTTTTCATCAGTATTCTCTCCTTTTGTTCATCTTTGTTTCTAGCTCATAATTACTTTTACAGTCTCACTTCTCGACGACAATTGATTCACTCAACGGCTCCTTATCGTCCGCCCCATCCGCTTAACGTCATCTTGTCCCTTGCTGGGATTTGTCAATTTGTTCGCGTCGGGCCCTGGCTTTCTAATTCGAGAAGCTCCTGCGTCCTCCCCAGCGTCCAATGGTGTCCCGCTGCTCGCTCCTATTCTCCTGACAACCGCCCCCCAGCCTGGTTCAACGCCCGCCCAGTCAACGTCTATCCAAGTTAGGGGATCTAGGGGCGTGCTACCGAACGCCTGCAGGGCTCTATTTACGACGACGACCACTGAGCAATTGGTAGACAATCCACCAAAACCCACCCCGGCTGGCGCCATACCCCATGCGAAACTTGATACACCACTAAGCCACCCACAATCCACCTTGGACTCGCCTCTCCCCTTATTCTGATGACTGGCTTTCTCTTTCAAATCTGCGTTGCCCATCGTTGCTCGTTCGCTCTCTTCAATGATCACCGCCATCTGACACAGTTACACCACAGAGCGCTCACTACCAGAGCCGCTGTTGCTGCTGTTGCTGCTGTCGCCGCTGCTAGATTGCGGCGCCTCAGAGCCCAAAGAGCTCCAGCCACTCATTTCCATTCTCAGTTACATTTCAGTTTGCATAAACGCCGAAGACTGCTCGGCCTCCGTTCCCTACCTTTCAATAAGTCGAATCCCTACGAGTTAATAGGCATGGCCTCGCAACAACAAGCTATCCGTCGACGCTACTCAGTTGCCGACCGTCTGCCAGCGGATTTAGTTCTTCCCACCACTCCATCCAACTCAAATTTTGAGACAGCCCCTAATTCGACCATTTCTGCTACTGCTTCTCCCACTGTCGGTGTCACTGCCTCTGTCAACCCTAGGTACGCTCCTGTTCGTGACCTGGCTCAGGGGTCCAACCCGAGACACCTGAATTCCTCCTCGCACAACCGCCACGGCACCATGACTTCAACAGCAGCAATGCCTTCCCGACCAGCTTCAAAGGACGAGAACGTCCCTTTCAGACGTGGCCACGCTCGTGCCAAATCTAGTGTATCCAGCATGAACCGCCAGGTCAATCGACTCTCTCTGACGCTTCCAATTGCACCCCCTACAAGCGACCCTTCCCGACCAACACCGACTTCTGCTTCCATGTCCTCAGTTCCCCCGACACCAATCGAATCTGGTATTGCAACTCCTGCTGACGCAAATGAGTTTATCATCGCAATTGCTGCTCAGGAGAGACGTGTGCTCGAATTGCGTGAGGAATTGTCGCGTGCCGAAGCAGATCTAACGTTGCTCAAGAAGAAATGGACTGCACAAGAAAAGAAGGGCGACACCATCCCTCTTGAAGCATTTCGCAGTCCTATCTTATCCTCAGAAGATGATGCTGCATCTATCCGGCGAAGTGTCGACTCAGATCGCAGGAAATTGTTACAGCAGACTCAGAACCCAGCGACTCCCAACCGAAGAAGGGTCCTCCGTGGCGGGCATACAAGAACCCTATCTCTGCTGTCGCCGGCGAAACCAGACGCAGGATTCTCATTATACCAGGATCGCGATCACGAGCACGAGCAAGTGAAATTACCTTCGATAGAGCGCAGGACCGCTCAATTAACAAACCCTCATTTATCTAAGCGTGCCTCGTGGCAGCCACGCACACAACAAAACGGCCCGGTTGTTCCACAGATTGTCGAGGACTTTAAGTTGGGCCTCAGGGCTTTTGTCGAGGACATACGCCAGATTACAGTTGGGGATGAGCCAATCAATGGTCAGCCCGTTCGCTCCAACAGTGTCAACGAACGTGGTGAAGCCAATCGAAACCAGGGCACCGTACGACCGAATCGTCCGCTCCGGCCCAAAGTGAGCACAGTATTTGAACCACCTCACAACAACTCGGATGCGAATGAGACCAAATCCTCGACGTCGACAAGCACAGCATCGAAAAGGCCCGAACTACCTTCTCGGAGCAAAACAAAGTCCAAGAACAAGTCTTTCTCTTGGCAGCCTCTTGGATTTGATTCGATGGATGATAACGACTGGTCTAATTGGGAATCTCCGGCCTCATCTTCCAAGACGTCTCGCTGGAGTGGATCTACTATTGGCAGCGGTGGACTGGACGATATGTCTGCTACTTCAGATGAGGGAGAACCTGCGGACTCACCCTCGTAAGTCACTTGGCATTGGAACTGAGATGAATTGCGAGTGAAGATGCTGACCTGGCATAGTAAGAAGAAGTCGACCGGCTACGAAACCCCGTTGCTCTCTCCCAAGCTAGAAGAGCTTCTACCCAATATCGTCAACCAGTTCTCGCCGAGTAACATCAAACGCACTGCGACAACCCTGATGGATGAGTGGGAGAAGTCCCTCACAGACCCAAACTATCCTCATCAGACACAAAACAAGGAGAACACGACTTAGACAATCTTTGTCCCAACCTTTCGCAGCGCATCTATATTATGTTGAGCATACTTTTGAAGCGATTTGCACACATTTCCTTACATAAAAATGGCCAGGCGTACACAGTTTCGGTATCACAGACCGGTATTTGATGACGAAGAAAGAAAGAAAGAGAACTAGGCTCTGCTGCCCCTGATGGAGTTTGCAATTAACGGATCCCATTTCGTTGCGCGCTGTCGGCACTCTTGGAAGGGCTTGTTTGAATCTCATATTCCGAGAGTTATTTTGCTATTTCTGTCGATTGTATCTCTTCTTGTATGGCTTGTGTGTCGGTTATTTGGGCGTATAGTCTGAGAATCTGTGCACATGCAATTTGGGCTTTTGGTGTTATTTAGGATTATGACAGTGAGACGACCCTCATGAGTGACGACTAGGGAACCGTCACATTCTAAGTCAATTGGTAGTTTATTAAATCTTTGAAATATTGCTCATCTTTCCATGACTCGAGCGACAAGCAACATTCTCACTTCAAGAGCTTTTGACTCGTCTACTAGCACACTCTCACCGTTGTTTGAAGATTTAGCAGCCAAGGGCTTTCGTGTCTCAGACTTATCGAGTCTCGGCTACTAACTTAGTACGCAGATCTACGGCCGGACTCGTATTCAAGAACTCGATCTACTGTTGGTTGCTGGGGCAGCCAGGAGTGGAGATGCATTTGATCTTGAACATAGGACGACGTAACTACGGAGTACAAACGGTGGAGATTATCCAAAGTGTGAGCGATCCTGCAGTAGCAGGGCGTAAACATGAAGTTATAGAGAGCCCGTTGGCAACGAACTTATTAATAAGGGCGGAACACTTTGAGCATCCGGTCAAATAAACAGTCCCATATTTTGCGGCTTTGCAGTCATGATTATCTATGGATACCAATAGAGTTCGGAATACTTGGCTGCAGCAATGCAGGTTTTCGTTCCAAGCTTGGCTAATAGCTTGAGTCTGTCGGCTTATTTCTGGTAGAAGTATATCTTCATGGTAATGGATAAAAATACTCGAGCACCTTTCATCGGAGATTTGAGCCTTAAGCGAGTGCGAGCAAGCCACCACCACCGAGAGGAACTTGACTAGACCAACGTGAGTCGTGTATGCAGCATCATCGAGGCATATCGCTGCTTCTAGATCTCGCATTCGCTTCACAAACGAATTGCTGAGGCACGTTCCTTGTGACTTGTGACTTGAATAATCTGGTAGCGACTGAACCTCCTCAGTAGAAACAGCAGTCAATATACAAACCACGCGCGCTCAATCTTTGGTGCGACTCTTCCAACTCTGGCACTCAATATCGAATTGAATGATAAAGAATCACAGGATGACGAAATCAGAGTTCCGTTCCAAACTGGAGCCAACTTCTCGGCCTCTGACATTTGCCTCAACAGCCGGGATGCTTGTAAGTCATGAGTCCTGTCTTCATACTTGTTCTCAACTGACACGTGAGAAGTTCATGTTCAAAGACTGCTTCAAACCTCATACTACAGTGGCCATTGGATCGTTCATTCAACTTGCTCTCTGTGCTGTTCTTCCTCTCCGTTGGGCGGTTGTACCACCCTTGGCCGTCTTAATCAACTCCATTGTCACAACCATGATACAACTTCACAGCACAAAACCCAATGAGTATGATGAGAATGTCGTGCCAGGCCGTGCTACTGCGCAAATTCCATTCTCTACTGGATTCTTTGGTTCGACCCCTGGAGCAAGCCCCGTTGTAGTCTTTCATCTCGGAATCCAGATCAACCACCCTCTTGGTCTCGCAGCACCAGGCATGGAGCAAATTAGCAAATACTTTGTGGCTATGCATAGAGATCTTACCTCCAAACGAGACGAATATGGCATGCTGAGCTCCTCGACATGGCGCGGAGATGAAAAGAGCAGCAATAACACCCTTCTGCTGATCTACTACTTTCGTGACTTAGAGAGCCTGCACAGCTTCGCACACGACGAATTACACCGGAAGGCGTGGGACTACGTCAATAAGTCTAAGCTGAAGCATGTGGGGATCTTTCACGAGATGTTCAACGTGCCGGCTAGCGAGTATGAGAATGTCTATGTTAATTGTCATCCGGTCCTGATGGGCCATGCGACGGTGAAGACGACAGAAGGGGGCGACGAAGAGGAAAGATGGATCAACTCCCTTGTCAGTGCAGACGCTCCCCTTTTGAAGACACAGTATGCAAGGATGTCCAGAGATGAGCACGGTAGTTTGAAGGACAAGGAATAGTGTAAAATTGTCCTGTTCCTTGGTTCGGAGTGTGCCCATCAAAGGGATGGAGATACTGAGTTCTGGATCGTCTAATGATAAGCTTGTTTTCGAGCATAAGATCTCAATGAAAAGGGCTGAATTGGCGGCATATTTACCCTAAGAATAAATCGACAACCATTACTCCAAGGCTACTTTGCGTCTGAGACTCAAGACTCTAGCTCTCATCGCTACAAAGCGCAGCCTGAGAATGAGATTTGTCAAAAGCAAGCAACAACAAGTAACAGACAGTCATATTAGAACTGCCAAATGGATCACCGGGGTTCATCAACATAGGCAACGCAGTCAATATGATTTGTGAATTATATCTACAGTCTGACTTACAAGTCTGCGGCCAAGTCAAGTCCAAGGTATCCAAACTAGCAACTTCTCAACGCCGCAAAACAATAAATATAACAGATACCGCCACTCAACGCCATACCCTATCATAGAAAATTCAAACGTCTAAAAGTCGATAACTAAGAATGAAACACCCCCAATGACACCGGCAAGGAAAAGGAACGTCAGAATACCTGCACCAGCCTTATCAGCTGTTGTGATGTCCTTCATTGGAGGGGTCCCATCATTGTCGTTACTGTCCGTATTTCCAGCGCTCGGGTTTCCCTTGGATGTTCCACCGGTTTTGGAGGTTACAGGCCCCTTGGCACTCTCCACCAGCGTGTACATGATGATCGAGAGGGCGTTCATCTGGGGACCAACTCCAACAATATCATCAAAGCTACTAGTCGTCCAAGAGAAGCCACATGCTGTGCCTGCAGGCCCCTTGTAACCCTCTGTGGGTGAGCCTGTGCAGATTTTAGCGGCGGCCTGGGCACTTGTCTTGATGAGCTCCATGATCTTGTCGTTTGTAGAAGAGTAAAGTTGCGTGGTGGCTGCCAGCCAGCGTGCAAGATATCCTTTGAAGCTCTGTTGGTCCTGACTGCACTGTTTGTGAGGCTCGCAAAACTGCTCATAGATGATCTCATCTTTGACAAATTTGTTGAAGACATCATCTAGGAGACCGTCTGCTCGCTTCTTCCAGCTGTCGCTCGACGTAAGGTTGTACATAACCGCGGCGCCGTGGAGGAAGATACCTGTGTTGTAGGACCACTGTGTCTTGTCGATATCGGTGCATTTCTGTCCTTTAGCGTCGCTGATGTGAACACCGTCCTGAACTGCAAACTTATCGGTGATGATGCCAGAATCCTCATGCCACTTCCACAACTTCTCAGCCCAGTCCGAGTAAGTGTCGTTACCTGTATACAGCGCTAAACGAGAGGCGACATTGAAAAAGCAGCCATTGGAGATAGCGTTCTTGTAGTCGTAACCAGTATTCCACTTAAAGATCTGCCAACGCATGCCTCCGCCGCAGTAGTCTGCATCCCAGCGACTGACGTACTCATTGAAGACAGCCTGAACCTGCGCGAGCCATCCGGGCGAATCCTCAGGAGGATCTGGGAACTGATGCTCAGCTGCTGACATGGCAGCCATTGCCCAGAAGCCTTGGTCGTCGTTTCCTTCGGTCATTGTCTGGTTATCGGGCATGTAATCGCCTTCTGTGCCGGCTTGGTGGAGCATGGCTTGTTTTGTGATGTTGTTATAAGCGTCGTCACCGGTGAGCCACCAATAATCAACGAGAGTACCGAACATCGCACCAGCCTCCCACCCTATCAATGGTCAATAGATGTTTATGGCTCGGTTGGCAAGGGGGGGTTACAGTAGTAAGGATCTGGCAAGTTTCCTGGTGTATCGCCGGTGTTGTTTCCTGTGTAATATTTTACCAAGCCATAAGCTGCCTGCCCGGCAGCCTTCTCGATAGATTCTGACACGATACGTTAGTTCCGCTACTTTGTCGATGATAATAAAACTTACTATTGTCATCCCATGTTACGTCGTAGGCATTGACAGCTGCTGCCCAGCCGAGCACCGTAGTAGTTGCTCGAAGTAATGAATGCATCTTGGCAGCTTAACCCAAAACTCGAAATACCAAGACAAATGCAAGACGGGAATAACAGATGGACTGGACACTGCTTGATGCCAAGCTCGGCTCGTGTATCCCAACTCACTTAGAGGCGTGCGTCGCCAAGACTGAATTCAATGATACCTTATATGGTGATAGAAATATCCAGCCACGAGGATGAAAGGAGTGTACCCGAGTAAGTAGCTGAGGAACAACGAGAGAAAGAAAACGTCAAGGAAATGGGAAAAGATCGATATGCAGAAAGAGAAGATGTCCTTCCTTCTAAAATTGGCATGGCAAGAAGGGGGATGGGATGGATGCTCGAAACACCCCAATTTTTTGCTGTGGGCATGCCCGGCCACTGCTGACCTGACATTGGATTGATTGATTGATGTTGGACGATACGTCAGGGACTCCACTGAAAGTTGGAGTGAAGGGTCCCCTTTGGAAATGAATTTGTCCAAGGAGAGTGGGAGCCCATCATGGCTCGGGCTCATCGGGGCCATCCATACATACGATAACTACGATCCAATGTGATGGATGCTTGTGCTTGTGCTTGTGCTTGTGCTTGTGCTTTGAGGCGGAGCAACAACATGGATCCTACGGGAACGTGGATCGTCAGGGGGTTTTCATATGTATGTACGTGTACTCCGTACACAGGTGACAGTTACATATAACTCGGACTTGGAGTCTGTCACGAGAAAGTTGAAACGGAATGCCAGAGAAATGTGGGAGAGGTACGCAAGCAGACATGCAATGCACTGCACAGCACAGTACCTGATTATGATCGTCTCCAGTGTACGGAGTAAGCAGTGCTCCATTTGTTCCTGGAGCCAGCACGATCCAATCGTTGGCTCAATCCCTTTTCTGCATGACCTGAAGAGCGGATAACAAACAATGGAGCATCTCTTTTAATTCGGCCGAGACTGAAAGAACCATACGTACCTAGTATTTAGTACGGTATGTACACAGTCGATGAGGCGCGTGTGTTTCGGTTTCCAGGAAGGGCAATTCGATCTTTGCTTAGCGAGTTAGCCAAGCCGGGATCACGGAACTCATTGTTTAATCGTTTGGTTTAGGTTATTTTATTCCCGCGTTAGCGTGTGTGCCTTTGAAGAAATTCTGGAAATGCATACGTACTGTGGTAGGGATACAATACTGTGTGGAGCGGTATGTGGGAACGATGCCGGAAATTTACATACGTACATACAGTCCGCAGGGGTTATAAATGTCCAATTCTGTATTTTAGCTTTATATCCTACCTTATAGCAGAATAGGCTAAATTACCCCTTATTAGCCAGTTAAAAGGTAAATACTTATACTTTTTTTAATTATTTTTTTTTTACCTAAATTAAAGATTTTTAAAAAATTAATACTTTATAATTAACTTTTCTAATAAAATAATATAAATTATAATATAATTAATTAAAGTTATTATTATTATAATAAAAGTAGCTTTTTTTAATATTATAAAAAAAAGCTATTTTTAATATTATAATTACTTTAATTTTATAGTTTTTAATATTATATTTTTATTAAAATAATTAATTTTAAAATTTATAAAAATAAAAAATTAATTTAAAAACTTAAGAGATATTAAAAATATTAAAAAATTACTTAAAATAGCTTTATTTATTATTATAATAAACTAATACTTAAATTAAATTAAAGCTATAATTATAGTTTTTTTTAAAAGCTTTAATAAGAAAAATAAACTTATTTAAAAGAATTATATTATAATAATTTCCCTATTTATACTAATAATATATTAATATTTAGTTAGTCTTTATAATTATAAACTAGTTATATACTATATAATATAATCTCTATTTTTACCTTTTTTTATTAATATTATAACTTTAAATTATTAACTTTTAATAACCTGCCTAAACCTATATAAAACTTAATATATTTTTCTTTTAAACCTTGTAATTATTTTTTTTTATCTTAGATTTTATAGTATACTATCCCCCTTATCTTTACGCTCTTATGGTTTAAGATTATATAAAGCCTGGTTATAGTGACTTGGTTTTTTTTAGTACCCTCTTAGCCTGCCACTTAATGCCCTTAAGCTACTTGTTATATAAGCTGCTGTAAATGGCCTTAATAAATACTAATTAATTATAGCTTAAAGCTATCTTTTTAATTAACTTGCCTTTAAGCTTATTAAGTTTTTTTATCTTAAGCTTAAGGATTTTTTTATTAATTAGCTAATAATAAGGCTATAAAACTATAAGGATCTTATAACTAAAGGCTATTAACTTAATATAATTAGTATTATTTATATACTTTTAGGCTAATATAATTTCTATAGCTATATTATAAAGGTTATTATATTTATATTAATTAATAAATAAATTAATTAAAAAGATTATATTAAGGTCTTTAGTCAAATAAGCCTTATTAGAATTAGATTATAGGCTTTTTTTAATAGGTATTATAATAAGGCAGCTATAGTATTATTAGTAATTGCAATTAAAAGGAAAGTTAAGTTAGATAACTTACTGCATATTAGATAATTAAAATATAATATATTATAAAAATTAATATAAGACCTTTAAAGTGGGGTTATAGGAAGAAGATTTTAGCTAGCTAAAGAGTAAGGCTTTTTAGCTAAATTAAGTGCATTTAGGTTTAGGCTATAATTAAGGCAGTTAACTTAATAATATTAACTTAATAAAGCTTTACTACCTAGGAGATAAGGAATATTTAAATTATAATAGACTTTAGAGATACTTAAATACCTTTTAAGGCTAATATATAAACTTAAAAAAAAATATTATAATAATTAACTTTATTATTATATTTTATTTAAAGATATTTTTATAATAGCTTTTAAGATTATAGATATTATAAGATATATTAAGTATTAAGTTAAATACTGTAATAATTATAGCAGGTATTTTAAAGTAAAAGGTCTAGTCTTATTAGTAGGGTTAAAAGGCTGTTTATAGTAATAAATATAAAGAGATAGAATCCCCTTAATACTTTAGCTTTTTTATGCTTTTTTATATTAAATTTTATACTTTTTATCCTTATATTTAATATTATTAAATTAATTACTTAATTTCTTATTTAATAATAAAGACTTTATTTTAATTAAATTTAATTAGTAGTCTATACCTAGCTTATAATTAAGGCTATTAAAAGTTATTATTCTTTATAGTTTTTTTTTATTATTACTTTTTACCTTTAAAATACTTTTTTAATTACTTTTTAATTTTTAAAAAAGATATTTTTTATTTATAAAAAAAGAAATTAAATAATAAATAACTTAAGACTTTTTATTAATAATTTAATAAATATCTTATATACTATAAAATTAAATAGGCTAATTTATAATTTTTTATATTAGGCTTTTTTAATATAAAAATAAATATTATTAAAATTAAAATAAATTTCTTAAGATTTAAATATTATTATTTAAAGAAAAAGTTAAAAATTAATTTATTAATTTAAATAAAGTATTTTATAATATATTATAAAGCCTTTTATTTTTTTTTAATTTTATTAATTAAATTAATAATTATATATTTTTTTTTAAATAAAAAAACTTTTTATAATATAAAAAGTAATTATTATTTTATAATTATTTATTAAAATAAATTTATTATTGATTTTTAATTTATTTAATAATTAAAATATAAAATAAATTATTAAAATATTATTTATAATTATTAAAAAAGTTTTAACTTTATTTTTAAATTTAATATTTTAAATAATACTTATAATTATTATATTAGCCTTTTTAAATATATTAATAGCTTTTTCTTTTAAGTTAAATAGTAAATTAGCTTTAATAATATCTATTTTTAATAAAATAACTTAAATATATATACTATAAATTATATTAAAACTTATATATAAAAGTATTTTTTATATAAAATTCTTTTTTAATTATAATATAATTTTAATTTTAATTTTATTAAAAATCTATAATTTATAATAAAGATATAAATAAATAATTATTATAATATAAATAGTTTTAATTATTAATAATAATAAAAGGCTATTAATATTACTTAAGAAATAATTAATAAAGATTTCTTTATAAAGCTAGCTTTTTTAATATAAAACTAGTTTATAAAATATATTTAAAAAGATAGCTTTTTATTAAACTATTAGCTATAATATTAATACCTTAATATAATAAAAATTATATATAAAAACTGACCCTAGTTATATATAGATACTTATAATAATAATATACCTATAATGTCCCTACTGTAGCAAAGTACCGGTCAGGACATTTATAGCCCCTGAGGGCTGTACCTGGGTATGTCTAACCAAGCATGCGTATACACTGCAATTATCCTGACGCGTACACAGGATATTTAGACAGTTTCTTTATTTAAGGTACAGACTACAACGCGCTTTGGTTTCCAGCCTAGCAATTGTTTCAGCCACTCACTGGAGCTGAACCCTTGTCTACGTATGTATGTTATGTTATGTCTCTAAGTTAGAGCATGCAGGATATTGCAAAGCTATCAGGGATCTAGTTAGGCTTATTGTCATTTAGACCAGGTAACCTAAAAGGTCTTGCGCTGAATAGGAATTAATGAGACTTAAGTTACTTATAAAGTATGTATTTAGCATTCTGGCGTTAGAACAGAACTGCTTCACAAGATAACGCTGGAAGCCTAAGCTATTCCATGTTGTTAACATCAGTGCTTTGGATTCTGCCAGCCATTATATCATACCTCCATACTTGCATTCTATTCCACCTTATTCCTCGGAGACAATACACCAGTAAGTGCACAAATACGCTTCTGCTTTCGTATTACTTGTTAGCTGATTAATCACTAGGCTTGCATATTACCAATGGACATGCCTTGGTTAGATTGTAATGCTTTTAATTAAGCTTATAAAAACACAATTCTGAAGCTAACTTAGTACCTATCGGTTGTGACGAACGAAAATTAGGATATTACTTGAATAGGAAAGCCGACGGTTACACGCATGTACATGCAATGCCGCCTCTATACCCCCCCCCCCCCAACCATAACAATAGACAATGCAATTGAACAACTCGTTGAGCGTCCCATGTCTGTCTGAAGCCTACCTTAACTAACAGTTGACTCAACTCCACCCCATTTCCAATCCGCCCATTCCGTAGGAATTGCGTGGTTCTCAACAACTCCATCATCAAGATCCCATATGCCCATGTCCTACAAGTCTCATGATTGCAAGTCAATGGCCACATGCTCATTAACAGTGGACAGAACTTCGGTATACCTAACCCGAACAACCAATATCCATGAATGGCATCTCCCGTGACATATTCCCTACCCCGGCCTCACAGCTTCCAACCCCGCTACAAACCCCGCGATTCCCCCACTTGAGCTCGGTGTTGGCTTCCATTCATCCATCCTTCATCGCTTGAATACAGCCAGCATAACCTCACCTGATTGCCACTTCCATAGTGGCGGTTAGCTTGGCAGCTGGTACTTAAGAAGCTTTGAGTCACCTCAGATATCAGACCCAATTGATCAATAATATTTTCTTAATTAAGAACCATTTCATCTCATCTCATCTCATCTCATCTCGATAATACTGGATGATCATCCGTCCGTCCAGTAACTTATCATGTCAGCCAAACACTTTGTCAACGATCCAACCCACCTTGTCTCGTCAGCTCTCCATAGTCTCACCCTCACCAATCCGTCGCTCGCCCTAGATCCAGAGTTCAAGGTCATCTATCGTCGTCCTGACCCCAATGCCAAAGCACAAGTGTCCATTATCTCAGGAGGTGGCTCCGGCCATGAGCCCTCATTCGCCGGCATGGTCGGCCAAGGAATGCTCTCTGCAGCTGTCGCTGGAACCATCTTCGCATCTCCCTCAGCAGAACAAATACGTACAGCAATCACATCTCGTGTCGATACATCAAAGGGCGTCCTGGTCACCGTAATGAACTATACCGGTGACGTCCTCAACTTTGGTATGGCTGTTGAGAAGGCCAAGGCTGCAGGGCTTGAGGTTAAGATGGTGGTTGTTGGCGACGATGTTGGTGTTGGTCGTGCAAAAGCCGGGAAAGTCGGTCGTCGTGGAATCGCAGGTACAGTTCTCGTTCACAAAATCTCAGGCGCCCTCGCAGCCCTGGGAAAGCCGCTTGATCAGGTTGCCAAATATGCACAACTGACAGCAGACAACCTCGTCAGTGTGGGCGCCAGTCTTGAACATGTGCATGTTCCTGGGCGAAAGGCCGATGCAGAGGGCAGTCTTGCGGCAGACGAGGTGGAGCTGGGAATGGGTATTCACAATGAACCCGGCTCTGGCCGTGAGAAGGCTGAATTACCTCATCTCGTAAGTAAAATGCTCAAGCAATTACTCGACACCGCCGACAAAGATCGAGCTTTTGTGAACGTTGATTCCAAACAAGTTGTTCTTATGATCAACAACCTGGGAGGAGTCAGCGTTCTTGAGCTGGGCGGCATCACTGCAGAAGTTGTGAGTCAGCTTGAGTCAAATTACAGTATCCGCCCCGTGAGAATACTCAGTGGAACTTTCATGACTAGTCTGAACGGTCTCGGCTTCAGCATTTCCCTTCTTAATGTGGTCTCTCCTGATTTCGAAGCTCCGAGCATGATTGAATTGCTTGATGCTCCGAGTGAGGTGGTTGGATGGTCCGCACCCGTTCAGGCCAGCACCTGGGAAGCCAAGAATACCAATGCAAGAACCGGCCGTGCTGGTGCTGCAGGGGATATCAAGTCTAGTGGTCTAAAAACAGACCCCAGTGCCGCGCAAGAAGTATTGAAGAAAGGCCTGCAAAAGGTCATTGATGCCGAACCAGAGGTCACCCACTACGATACTATCGTCGGAGATGGTGATTGTGGAATCGGGTTGAAACGAGGCGCTGAAGGTCAGTCCGACGCATTATAGCCCCCTGGAAAAGCCATTCACTTACATACTACAGCAATCCTTAAGCACATTGATGAGCAGCCCCTTACCGGCGACGTTGTCGTGGATCTCTCATCAATCGTAACAATCGTGGAAACGGCCATGGATGGAACCTCTGGAGCTCTATATGCCATCTTCCTCAACGCCCTGGTTCATGCTCTTCGTGAGCTGTCACCCGGCACAGCCTCGCCCGAAATCTGGGCCAAGGCCCTCAAAATGAGCAGCGATGCTTTGGCTAAGTACACGCCTGCTCGCCCTGGAGATCGGACGTTGGTCGACGCCCTTCATCCTTTCGTGGAAGCTCTTAACCAGACAGGAGATGTCAAGAAGGCAGCTGGCGCAGCACTGGAGGGGGCTAACAAGACCAAGGGTATGCAAGCAAGCCTGGGTCGGACAGTCTATATCGGAGGTAGTGGCTACCAGGAGGTTCCCGATCCTGGAGCCTGGGGGTTGGCCAGCTTCTTCCTGGGCTTAAGCAGTTAGGCAGTCTTATGACCTCTGCTTCTGTCTCAAGGTCGAAGAAGGGCTTGTAAGCCTGTAAAGTCGAAGGAACCGGCAGTGTGCAAGTATTGATAACACGTGTAATGAACAGAATATGGTATGGGGAAATCAACATGTTTTCAACGCCTATGTAGTCCCTGTGAGTCTTGCCCGTAAGACATACAAACATCCCATTCTTAGATTCGAGCTCTCGCCGCCCCAAAATCATTGCGGTAGTGAATTATTAGCTGAGAAGAACCAAAATGACGCTATCGCCTCGTAGGAACCTAGAGTAAAGTCAGCACCCATCTTCGACGTTCTTGTCACCGCTCATTGACAAGTTGTGATGTTGTTAACGTACATCTTGCTGATGAATCTGTCCTTGTTCACCGGGCGACCCTTCTTCCCGTTTGCTAGCCTAGGGGTCTCTGTCCACATCTCCTTTACATTCTCCAGCACCATATTGCAATGGCGATCGAAGGCTTTGACACGTGCAAGGAGCTTGCGGTTGTTGCGGATGGAGATGAGCACTTGCACGTGCGATCGAACGGCAGTCTGGAGGATAGATAGAGGGCCGGCAGAGAACTCATGTTCTTCTAGCTGGGCAATCTCGTACTCACTAAAGGATGATGTGTTAGCAATCGAGGACTTGTCGCGGGGCTGGACGAGGAGGCAGAGATGCCTGTCACGTACGTGAGTTCATTGCGCGACTTGGTGAGAAGCTCCCTAATTAGTCTGTTAGTACTATGGGACTGGAAAGCAGGACTTGTTGTGACATACTGGATCTTGGGGTCCGTCGACATCTTGGATATATTCTGATAGTTTGGGATGTTGTAGATGCGCGCGCAAGGCTGAAGCCCTGATAGCTCAAAACGTTGACCACTACTTGAGCACGTGTCTGATTGGCTGGTGTTATAGACCCACCTTTCGAGCTTCAGATGTCATGTGACGATAGTAGACAGCAATCCCTCCACCAAAATGTGGCTGCTAGGTTAACCTTGGGTATGGGTTTTTGGGCTACTAGGCGGCTTGTTGCGGACGGTTGAAAAAGCATTGCCGCGGACCTCGGACAAGACTCTAAAGCCATCTTATACCCCCTCCTCTTCCTTCACCTCGATGCGCATGTCGATCGCATGTGCGCATCGCTAATTCTTCTTCTCATACAATGTCATTTCGAACTTTGACAGTTCGAGCTTGTGCCTCAGCTAATGTTGCAAATCGGAGCTCACCAAGAATCTTCAGCATGGTCCAGCAATCAAAGATTCTGAGCTCCTCGCTCGGTGCACGACAGGTGAACACAATTATCTGGAGTTTTATTGCTATTGATTCTAATTTAATGTTGTAGCTTTCATCAGAAGCCACCAACATCCGAGAGAAGCGAGGCGATGATCCAAATGATGTAGTTTTCGAAAGCAAGTATGGCCTACGAACTGTCATGCTCAACCGGCCGAAGAAGCTCAACTCACTCGATGCCTCGATGATCCGAAAGATTGTGCCCCGACTAATCGAATGGGAAAAGTCTGATCTCGCCAACGTTGTCGTTATGAAGGGTGCTGGCGAAAAGGCCCTCTGCGCTGGAGGTGACGTTACTGCGCTCGCCCATCTCAACTCGGAGAGTGAGGACGGTTGGCAGAAATCAGCGCAATACTTTGCCCTCGAATATAAGCTGGACCACTACATTGCGACATACAAGAAGCCCTACATCGCTTTCATGGATGGTATCACTATGGGAGGTGGTGTTGGTTTGAGTGCCCATGCTCCTTTCAGAATCGCGACCGAGAAGACTGTCTTTGCCATGCCCGAGACTACAATTGGATTCTTCCCCGATGTCGGCGCTTCGTTCTTCCTTCCTCGAATGAACGGATCTGTCGGGACTTTCCTTGCGCTCACCAGCGAGCGACTCACTGGGCCCAACGTCTTCTACTCGGGTATTGCCACCCACTACCTGCATTCAACCAGCCTGCCTGATCTAGAGGCACGTCTAGCCGAACTGCGGTTCCGGGACAGCGACGGTCTGCCTGAACGACTGGCACTCATCAACCAGACTCTTGAAGAATTCTGTACCGGTCTTCCATATGACCAGCCCATAACCTTGAGCGGCGAGATTCGCCAGGCAATCGACCGATGCTTTAACAAGCACACCATCAGTGAGATCATTGCTGCCTTGCAGGCTGAGCGGGGTCCAACTGAGGAGTGGGCGCAGAAGCAGCTCAAGACACTACGCAAGCGATCACCTACAGCTGTGCATGTGGCTCTTCGCCAGATGCGTGTAGGCGGTGAGTGGGACATCGCTGAAACATTTAAGAGGGAGCACCAGATTGCCACCAAGTTCATGCAGCATCCCGACTTCACCGAGGGTGTATCAGCGCTGCTCATCCGAAAGGAGGCGCCCAAGTGGCAGCCTGAGTCTCTCGAGGCGATTGGAGGCACCAACGTGGCCAAGCCCTTCTTTGAGTACGACTCCAATAATGAACTAGCCCTCTTCACCGATCGCACATTCAAGGAATACCCTTACCGGGAACTTGGTGTGCCATCTGAGAAAGAGATCGAGCAGATTCTGTCAAGGGGCACATATACCCAAGAGCAGCTGGCCAACAAAATTGTGTCGTCGCGCAATGGTCGCCAAGGCATCGCTGAGGTCGCCCGAGAGATTATCGCCCGCAAGACGGCAGTGGATGACCAAGGCAAGGCTGTTTGGATGGCGGATGAGTCGCTCCCGGGAAGCCGACTGTAATTCCTCACGTACTACCGATGCTTGAATAATAAAATGTAAAAATATATGCCACTACGAGATGTAAATCGTGTAGTGCGTGTGCTCATAGATGAATTGCGATGACATCGAGCGATGAGAGAAATGTGCTTCAAAATAGATGATGCTTTTGTCCCCTCCCTTATGGAGTCACATTCATAAAGTCTAGAATGATCAGGGTGAAAGTGGCGAACGAGAGACTTGAAGTGGGGTTGGGATGGAAAACAACAAGAATCATTCTGGTGAGAGATGAAACCTTGGCTGAAAAGTCTCATTTTGTAGCGACTTTGTTTAGGGACAATGACCAATGACCAAAGAGGGGCAGATGCAGGTAGTGGAGGGTCAGATGGGCGGGTATGTAAGCCGAAGAAGAAACACCAACTTGTGTTTTCCAGGCATGGCTAACAAAAGGATGGATAGATACAGATAGGAGAGAGAGAGAAACAAACGAAATGCGGAGGGAGATAAGGGAACAGGTCCCAGCAAGACAACCCAGTTGGCAAACTATCTCATGTACCTACTATAGGCAGGCACCCGGCAGAGTCTATTAGATGACCTCAGGCAGAGGGTAAGAGTATAAAAGGGACGGTGTCCCGCCGCAAGAAGAGCCTCGAAAGAAAGACGAGACATCTCCGTCTTTATCTGGCTCATTTCTACCCATTTTCCCGTCATCGAAGCAAGTCGGCAGTTACCAGGTTGGCCATAGCAAAACAGCCAGCGAAAAGGCTCAGGTTCGCAACCAACTAGAAAGATACGTACCGTTTCAAAAGTACGACGACTTACCATTGAGACGAGACAGAGCAAGCAAGGCACGTGAGTTCTGCACCAACTTGCATTGTCCGGCCCCACTGGACCGCTCCGTGTCGGAAGTGATGGATCACGCTCCGGTGAACCCCACCACCGCCCGGGCGGCGCGTCTACCTAGAGACTAGAAGTTCAAGAATGCGCTAACTCACGTCACCGACTGCAGGCACTAGAAGGCAATTGACAGGGGTCATTGGCTCATCAACCACTGGAGTGACACGGCGACCCTCCATCTTTTCTTCAGTTTCATTCAAGCGGAACACGCCTTTGAAGCTGCATCACAACACACCTCACTCAGAGCACCTGTGACTTTCTTTTATCATTGATACTTCAAATTTGGGGTTTGATTCGATCTCTTCTTTTCTCTTATTAACCACAGTTCCGTCACTATCTTTTCCCCTTTTCACTACTTTCTCTATTTCTCGTTGTCTAGCCAGCGCGCAAAACTATCGGCACGCACTTTAACTTGATCCACCTTCGCTCCACGACGCGACTTTGGCGGGTTAGAGCGCGTCACGAACATGACGCCCGCCTCCCGAATTTGATATCACGTCCCGGCCAACGAGCTCAAACATTAAACCTCCCCACTACTATTTCCTACGCATCATTGAAATACCCACTGCCAGATTTCACCTCTTGACCTTTTACTTCTTACTCTTCGGCCGTTGCTGCCTTGTCTCTACTTACATAATATACACTACCCACCATATACGACGACGACGACGACGACGACGACGACAGAATTCACGATTGATTCTTTAACCGCCATCTCTGACCTCCCCCCTCAGGGGACTAACCGCCATGGCCTCACCAATGCTCAATCCCGTTCAAGGCGGCTGGAATCACAACGGTCAGACAATGCAGCAGAACGTGGAAACAAATGAAGCAGGCGTCCAAGTGAGGCCTATGGGCCGTATGCAAAATCAATGCGTCTGGTAGTTGCCTTGCTAACTTGATGTGCAGTCAAGGTGCATTATACATTTGACAAGGAGGCCAAAATTAATTGCCTTGCTCGTTCAACGCAAACCCTCTTCGTTCAAACGATTCCTCTCGATGAACAAAACTCGATTGGCATTGTCGACTTGAGAGCGTGTCTACATGCAATCACCGAATGCAGCCCAGAACTCGGAAACCAAGATAGTGAGGGTGACTACACCATTTACGCACTCGATTATTCAGAACCAGATACCCCCTTAGTTGGACAAGGCATGCTATCATGGGCACTCGATTCAATGCGTGGTGGTGAATGGCTCTCTCATTCGCCCAAAATGGTAACTGGCCGTGTCACAAAGAACTTGCTCGCCGTCTTTGGAGGAGGAAACCGCGAGACAATCGAAGTCAAGCTCAAGTTCACTGTCGGTTCCAGGCTTCAAAGGCGAGAACCAAATGTTGACATGCCACCCGTTGAGATACCACCTCACCCTATGCAACCCACGCCTTTACAACCCGCTCCACTGCAGCCTGCCTCTCTGCCACCCTCCCGCTCTGCTGAAATGGCCGTGGCTTCTGGTGCCGCTGAATGGAGCTCTTTCATCCAGGCCAACCCTCATATCGGACACACAGCACATGTGTCTCGAGTGGCATCACCGGCGCTTTCTCAAGGCGCGCCACCTCCTGTCACAAATGAACGACGAGATTCGATAGGTCCTGCGATTAGTCAAGCCAACTCAGGATCGGATATCCAGCGCATAGCACCCGTGCCCGTACCTCCGTCAACGACCGCTGCTTCTACGTCAAGACCCTCTAGCAGAAGCTCCCGCAGCAGGAAGCCGCCGACAGGGCGACCTCGTGGTAGGCCGCGAAAGAAGCCTGCCGAAGGAAACACGTCAGGGTACGAAGATGGCACCGAGGGCGAGGATGGCGGCTCAGTGCCAGTCAAGAAAAGGGCCAGGCCCATGAAGGTTGAAAAGGCTACTCCTAACCCCTTCACTTCAGGCCCGGAATCTCTACGTGTCACTGCTAGTACCGCTGGTTCTCTTCGAAACTTCCGTCCTGTTAATGCAAACAACGAGGCAGTCGCTGGGAATCATCTACAGGAAGTTCCCCGGGCTCCTACTCCCGTTCCCGAGGGAGGACCCTTGAACGGCCCTGCCCAGCCTGGCCCCAAAGGCAACAAGCCTCGGAGGGAATCCTCGATGCGCAAGGAGCTGGGTGCTACTCTGAGCAGTCAAATACCCCCAAAACCCCTTCGTGCCTTGTCTCCGAGTCAAGAGGATGGCCGTTCTCCAGAATCGCCTGTCGAAACTCCTGCCTTCTCAGAGGATAGCCCGCAGGACATACGGTCTTCCCCCCCTATGCCACGAACAGAATCTTTCATGCGGTCAAGTCCTCCTCCTTCCAGTCCTGTTTTGCCACCAATGCCCTCCCTACCACGACAAATATCGAGCTTTGCCGAGAATGAAACAGACGACTTGTTGGATGAACCTGTGTTGCCCACAGCCAAAGAGGGCCAGACTTATAATAACCAGCCTAAGACACAGAAAGTTATGGAAGACGTGGACAATACCGGAATTCCAACTCAAGTGTTCAGGATCGACGATGGGCCAGAAGGCCAAGGGCTCGTCCATATCCAGAACTTTAACACCCCTTACCCAACCTCAACTCCTGCTGGCCCCCCTCCATCAGAACCCGTTGCCGCGAAGAAAGTTGCCATCCCTAGATTAGTTCGAAATTCTTCTCAAAAACGACCTGCAAGCTCAAAACAACAACCACGAAGCTATGCACCAACACCTCCTCCCACGACAGATGCTCCAGAAAAGGATAGCCCAGTCCCTACCACTGCATCCTTGCTGCCTGACTCTACTCAGCCGCAGGGCAACCAAGCTATAGAGGCAATGGAAGAAGATGCCCTCTTTGAATTAGTGCGCGCAGTCTCTAGTTCTTCTGAGCCTAATACTTCAATTTCAACTAACCAATCTACTGAAGGATCTTTACCTACTTCAAAATCAAGTACTCGTGCCATCGCACCAAAGCCCCGCCCCTCGCGACCACTCGGCAGATCACAGTCCGCAGGAGTTCTAGCTTTGCCATCTGTACCGGCAAGCGAGCCTGCAGGGCCATCTTCTCTATCAAAGTCTGTACTTGCGGAACCGCCCCGTGCCTCCACAGATACCACAACTTGTCTTCGTCGTTCCAAATCGGTCAGCGTTCCCAAACCGATTGCTGCCAGTGATCCTTTGGGACCGCCTGAGACATATTTGATTACAAACACTCTACCTACCCTGTCAGAAGCTATCTTTCCCCAGAGCGATTTTCCTCCTATGCCCTCGTCTCCGCCCTATAAGTCCAACAAGAACCAAATCAAGAAGGACTCGATTAAACAGAGGCTAGAATCTGCAATCGCCGCTGGCGAGATGCCTCCGTTCTGCACTAACTGCGGCGCCATTGAGACCCCGACTTGGCGCAAAATTTGGGTACAGGAACATGACGGAGCACCAGAGAACGTGGAATACTCAGAGAAGCCTGGCCGGGTCACTGCCATTGAGATTCTGAAACGGGATAAGGACAAGAACCCTCTGTCCCATCGTCTTATCAAGAAAGCGCTTGGTTTTGGTGATGATCGAAATGACTGGTCAGAGAAACTGCTCTGTAATCCCTGCGGTATATGGATGTCTAAATATCACAACCACCGCCCACAGGACAAGTGGGATAATGGGCTTCTGGGCCAGAGTCGAAAGAAGCGGGGGTCCGCTGGCCCTGACTCGCAGGCAAAACGTGTCCGTACTAAGAGTTCTTCGGCGCCCCATCCTCCTTCAGAAGCCTTCCCAGTCACAGACTCCATTGGACCGGTCGAGCGATCATCCCCTAAGCAAGCTGATGTTATCTCCATGGGATCACGGGTTGATGAAGATGCAGCCATGCAGAATGTCTTTCATTTACTGGCAGCTGATGGGCATCATACTAAAAGCATGAGCCAGTCAGTACCAGGCTCTTCTCATTCCCGGGCTTCCAGAGGTACCGGGACTGCTGACAGTCCCATCGAGATGGACCTTGATGATGAGCTGGGAAGCACTCGACGCCTACTCTTCCCCTCACCCCGTAAGGAGGGTACACCGAAGACCTTGGGAGAGATCGATGCCAACATGACTAAGACTGCGGATTGTCGGCAAAACAAGGAAATCTGCGGAAAGGAGAATGCAGTTTGCGATGTTGAGAGCGAAGATCTCATCATGGATGATGACATAGAGGCTTTGTTCAACAGCCCAGTTCGTCCTTCCACGCCGCCGCCCAAATCCAAGGCGGATGCTGACTCGACTCTCTTCAAAACCCCGACACGTCCTACACCCAGCCATCGACCTATCACACGCAGTGTCTCGCGATCTCTTCGATCAGTGAGAGATTTATTGTCTCCTAGCCAACAGGCGCTTCTACAAAGAACGCCGACCAGAAGTCCTGCGAGCGTTAGGCGCAGCCCACGACTGAATCTGGAGAGCAAGTTGGAGAGCGTTCTCGATACCCCTCTGAGCCGAACCATATCGCAGTTGCTCTCTGAGCCAAACTTTGACTTGGCGAGTAGCAATTTGGATTTTTCCACGCTCCCACTACTAGATACAGATCCTGCCAGTCTAGGTGACTTTGGCAGTTTTCTCAGCACCGACGGCATTGCGCCAAGTTCTTCCCCCAAAGATGGTAATGCGAACTTCACCTACAGCGGCTCAGATAATGTCTGGGCTGAATGGGGCGGTATTGAACACAAAAGTACTGTCCAGGAGAAGGAGAAGTAAACAAGGGTTGTAGACATTATTTTGCTTCGAATGCTTGTTTTTTGAGTTGTTTTTTACAGCACTGTTAGTCAACAGGTCCATGAAGAGCACGACGGTACGAATAGTTGGGTTGAATTTTCTGGGACAGGCGAATGCCAAGTAGACGGCGTTGGGACAATTACACGAAAGTAACGGCGCTTACTTATTCACAGCGGATACGATACCTTGATAGTGGCTGAGAAATGCCTGTTTTAGAAGCGAATTGCAGCATAAGAAGGCAATGACTGATTAATTAAATACAATTCTGGAATACATTTGTATTGACTGTCTGTATCTTATTGTTAGTAACCCGTAAGGTGGTAGTTAATTGCTCTAATGATAATAACTACTCCGTATGGCCACCCATTTTATAAAAAATTGACTGTGTGCATGATTGGTAGCACTGTACCTTTAGTTTCCGACCACTTAACGCGGTCTGGAATCTAGTTACCTATGATACGACGCGTCTTGCTGCGTCCACATCTAGACCCCTCCAGACGTTTTGACCTTCACCAATGCCATCTTTTTAATCCATATACGACATTTAGCTTTGCTGCCAGAAATCTTGGTTTGCTACAAACGACCCTGCTCGAGGTTTATTATCGCCCACGATGGCGGACGAAATTGAAAGCCGGTTCTCACCCAATAAGCCGCTTGAGCCTGATGTCCTCAGTGAACTAGAATCCATCATGCGCCTTCATGGCTTCTCGGCCGAGGATCTCTTTTTCAAGTGGGAGTCGTATTGTATAAAACTGGATCTTGATGCTCAGGCGCTAAGTCTCGAACTTCTCCGGAACCTCAAGCAGAGCATCCAAGATGAGCTCGAAAACAGCCATCGAAAAGTCCAGGTCAAGGCCGAGAGAAAGGTCGCCAACACACCGAGAGGCACAGCAAAGGGCGGCGATGTCTTTGGGATGTTAGATGGGCTTGTTCCCAGCACTCCAGCGTCGGGGGCAAAGTTGAATAGGGGTGCTGCGAGTGGCAGTGCTGTTAAGAGAAAGACGGAGACGCCAAAGGGTTTGATGAGCTCGCCAGCAACAGGTATGAGCGAGCAGCTCAAGTCGTTGAATGGATTACCGTATATTACTTCGTCTCTCACCAACTGCCTCGGCCTTGCTAACATTATCCAGGCCTACATCGTTCAGTGATCGAGCAAATCCAGGAGAGACTGTTGAAATCCTCAACGATCGCCTCAATGCAGCCGAACCACCGATTGCACCCTTTGCCGAGCCTCGAGTAAAGCTCACAGCCGCCTCAGATCAAAAGAAGCTGGGATACAAGCCATTGGCCATGAAACTCTCCGAGGCCAGCGAAATCCTCGACGACCGGATCGATAACTTCATGGCTCTTATACAGCAACATCATAAGATCGATGAGAACGAGTTCGGCAGTGCCGCTGCGCAAAGTACAACTGAGGTCGTTGCTGTTGGCCGTATCGCTTCTGACTCCTCAGAAGGAAAACTGAATGCGGCGTCACTGGTACTGGAAACCTCCAGACGAACAGGAATGGGCTTGCGGGTACCCCTAAAAATGGACAGCATCCGCTCATGGAGCTTTTTCCCCGGCCAAATCGTAGCTTTTCGGGGTGCCAACGCCTCAGGGAACGAATTTGTCGTGAAGGAGATTCTTGAGGTCCCTCTGCTTCCCAGTGCTGCCTCTTCACCTTCTGCACTCGAAGGGCACCGTGAGAGGTTCCGCGGTGGCCCTGATGCCATGGACGAAGATTCAGAACCTGCACCTTTGAGCATTCTCTACGCCTCTGGTCCTTATACTGCTGACGATAATCTCGATTTTGAGCCACTTCATGCGCTGTGCAGCCAAGCAGGTGATACTTATGCTGATGCGCTTGTCCTTACAGGGCCATTCCTCGATATCGATCATCCCCTTATTGCCACGGGAGATTTCGATCTTCCTGAAGAGGCAAACTTTGACCCGGATACAGCTACTATGGCAACAGTATTTAAATACCTTGTTGCTCCCGCTTTCAACCGCCTTGCAGCCTCCAACCCACAGATCACCATCATCCTTGTCCCGTCCGTCCGCGACGTATTGTCAAAACATGTCTCGTGGCCTCAAGACTCGATCCCTCGTAAGGAACTCGGCCTTCCCAAAATGGTCCGCATTGTGACAAACCCTATGACTCTTTCGATCAACGAGCTTGTCCTTGGTGTCTCATCGCAGGACATCCTCTCCCAGCTCCGCTCGGAAGAGGTTGTGTCTCGTGGTGGTGGACAGCCTGGAACTGATCTCATGAGTCGGTTATGTCGGTACCTAGTTGAGCAGCGACATTACTTTCCGCTGTTTCCTCCTACAGATCGCTCTAAGCTACCTAAAACTGGCACGGAAGATGGTTTGGCTACTGGGGCTGGTTTAGACTTGAGCTATCTTGAACTGGGAGAGATGGTGAATGTCAGGCCAGATGTCATGATTGTACCTAGTTTGCTACCTCCATTTGCAAAAGTACGTCTCTTAGCTCTTTTTTTGTCTTCATTCTTACTAACTGAACCTCAGGTCGTCGAGAGTGTCCTCCTTATCAATCCTGGCTACCTTTCTAAGCGCCGCGGCGCAGGTACCTATGCACGAATGACATTATATCCTCCCTCAGTATCAAATGGAAGCGGCGAAGACATGATGGGCCATCAAATATACGATCGCGCTCGCGTAGAGATTGTCAGGATTTAGAGCATAGCTGGGTGCGAGTCCAGTGCTGTATGTAATCTCACGAAACACGTTTAAAAAAAAGGAAGCCAAATGCAAGGCATATGCCATGGTTGTTTGGGTATTATTAATAGTATAACAAGAGCAGGTCGAGTTCATCTGGCATCCACCCTGCGTCTTTTGTCGCTCTCATACCGCTCGTCGTCGTGTGACGTACTGCGTTTACGACGCCGGTAATCATCTTGATCGTTTTCGCGTCGTGGCGAACGTGACCGTGACCGTGATCTTCGTCGACTTTGACCATCATCTCTTGATCGATAAGAGTCCCTATCCCTATCTCTTTGATCTCGGTGGCCATTGTCTCTTTCATTTCGGTCGTCTCTCTTGCGATCGCCTAGAGGAATGGCATTGGCGCCGCCTGCGCTTCGTTCGTCACGGTGAAACCTATCATCGTCGGGTCTGAAACGCTCATCTTCCTCGAATCGCCCGCCGTCTCTCTTTCGGCCATCGCCAATATCTCCCCATCGGCCTGTGTCCTCGGTACGCATGTCCCTGTATTTTGTTGCACCTTTACGGCCCAGCTTGGCCATGTCGCGACGCTGCAGGTATTCTGGAAGGGCCTCACGGTTCCGCACGTCGTCCTGGATACGACTGCCCATGATGTCTCGCTTATCCAGACCAGCCGCTTTCATCTCATCCTGGTAGAATGCTCCCTTGTGTAGATAACGCTGCATGAAGGACATTTTGCCCTTGCCCTCCTTTTCCTCTTTCTGTTGCGCCAGGAACGCCTCGTCTTCAGCTTGTCTTTCCTCCTCTGTCAAGTTACGTCGACGCTCAACTTCTGCAAGCTCCTTTTCGCGCTCTTCGATAATAGCCCGGGCGCGCTTCAGACGTTTGAGTTCACGAACGCGCCAAGCTGCCTCTTCAGCCTCTGGATCTAGCCCGTCTGTTGTATCCACATCCGAGTCTTCGTTCTCGTCGTCATCCCAGTGCTTTTTTCCTGCTGCGCGAGCTGCAAGATCCTTTTTTATTTGCTCTTCCACAAGCTCATCGGCAGCTTTCTTGCGGGCCTCTTCTTCGGCCTGCCGTGCTTCTTCCTCTTCTTGCGCGGGAGTCTTGGCGTTTCCTCTTTGGCTTTTTGGTACGAATTTCGGCCGAATCATTAATCTCCGTGGCGCTTCATCCTCGCTGCTCTCTTCTTCAGATTCGCTTTCCTCCTCCTCCTCCTCCTCGTCTTCTTCCTCTTCACTTTCTTCCTCCTCCTCTGTTACGAAACCTTCCTCTGCAGCGAGGCGCTCGGCTTTTTCCTTGGCAAGTCTCCGTTCTTCGGCAGCTTCAGCTTCTTTCCTTCGAGCGTTGAGGTCGACTTTTCCTAGGTTGCCTGATGAAATTTTGCCCGCGCTGGTCGCTTTCGGTGGAGGTGGAAGCGCAGGCTCATTAGACTCCTCGTTTTCGCTCGCATCGGAATCTGAGTCGGATTCTGCTCCTGTTGGCTTACCAGCGCGATAACGCGCCGGTTTCACCGGGTTTGCAGTCATTCGTTTGGGTGGCATTGTGATAGAACGCTATGGATGAGGTTGAAGATGATGCGACGCATGCTCGTGACGTGACGTTGAAGGCTGGTAGTGAATAAATTAATGGGTCTTGGTGCGATAAGCTTATCGCGTCAGCTACCCTGTATGGTCACCATCTCGAGGATATAGTTGCTTTCAAGTAGCTATAATCTGTTCGAGTCATAGAAAGTGTTGGTGGAGTATCCCTTCCTCATTTATTTTACAGTTTGGTATTATAGGATTATTCGGAAACATGCCGATGAGAAGCGCCGTATGCCTTCTATTATCATATAGTTCTCAATCAAGCTGGAATAACCAGATTTCGCATACCGAGCAACTAAGAAACCATGAACGAATGAACAATGCCTTTTTTTTTTTTTGGGGGGGGGGGGGGGGGGGGGGGGGGGGGGGGGGGTGGGAGACACATATATTTTTACACTGCGACATGAAGAGCTGAGCCATGGCCATGCCTTGTACGTTACCTCACAATGTATTCTCGTGTCTCTCAATATCCAGGTATAGGGATAGTGGTCATGATACGTATCATTCTGTATGTGTCCTATAATCTAAATAACACTCCTTTTTGCTTAGTGTAATGTCAAGTTTTACCTCCTCTATAGTCTAATCATTGGCGCCCAACTTCCTCAAGACCCTTGACAAGACCCTCAACTGTCCCTGGTAGAGTTTGGCAGTTGACCACAACACGGAAGAAGCTGCCCTTTGGACCAGGGGCATAATCGACCATGTAGCCTCTGAGGATCATCTTCTCGACCATAGTCTTGGTTCGGAGCGTGTTCTCCTCCTTGTTATCAGACAGGTTTCTCCCGGGGGAGTGGTAGAAGCAAACTTGCAAACAAGGGGGAGGGTCTTGCGATACAAGCACAAAGTTGTCACTCTGTTTGAGGAGACTGGCAAGGTATTCAGCCTGCTCAAAGGCGTGGTCGATCTGCTTCTCAAAACCTGCAGCACCATAGTAAATCCAGGCCAAAGCAAGCTTAAGACTGTCACCGCGGCGACCGCACTGCAGGGTTAGATCCGCAAGATCCCAGGTATCACCGCCATCGCTGGTATGGAACAAATAGCCTGCTGCGGTGCTGTTGGCCTTGTTGAAAATGTTCATATCTGGTCCGAGGAGGAACGAGCACGTGACGGGAACGTTCATCATCTTATGAGGGTTCACTGTCAATGAATCGGCCAGATGGGCGCCATTGAGCTTATGCCTTTGTTTCGACGAAAAGATAGCAGGGCCTCCCCAGCTTGCATCGATATGCATCCAGAGGCCAAACTCCTTGCAAATTCCGGAAATCTCCTCAAACGGCTCATATGAGCCCATGACAGTGGTTCCAGCCGTCGAGTTCACATAAAAGGGTGTCTTGCCTTCATCCTTGGCACGGACGACTAGCTCCCTCAGGGCATCCGGCCTCATGCACCCAAACTCATCCACAGGAACAGGCCAGACGCTGTTTGAACCCAGACCACAGATCATGGCACTCTTCTCGACCGAGTAATGCCCGTGAGCACTTGTAAAGATGACGAAATTGTGGTTACCGTTCCCTGAAGCTCTGCATTCCGGGAATAAGGTGTTTCGGGCAACGACCAGAGAAGTCAAGTTGGAGGCGCTTCCTCCCTGACAGGAGATACCCCCTGCTCTTGATCCGGTGAAACCAAACATGTGTGCCAGAGTCTTTGCAGTGGTTTTTTCAATGATGGTGAGGGCGGGAGAAACTTGAAAGACATGGAGCTAGAGGGCGTTAGATGCTTGATAGTTACTGGTGGTGCAGGTGCACAGGGGCTGGAACGTACATTGGTGTTCAGCACTGAAAGTATCATATCTGACACCACACCGACCTGATTTTATCATGGGTTAGAAAACGGATCAACTGATGGAGGCGTGATTACTGTGACATACTGCGTTCGTGCTTGCATACAGCTTATCAAGGAAGCCCTGATCCCAAGTATTGACACTGTTCTGGAGAACTTGCTGGATAATCTCCAACAACCCCTGCTTACCTTGGCCTGAATTTGGCAAGGAAAACTTGAGTCGCTGAGCAAGCTCTTGTGGTTTTTGAAAGTCTACCAGGACATTGTTCTTGACACCAGCTGAACTGGGGCGAATATCGCCTGTGGCACGCTCTGCTGCGGCATCATCGGCAGCCTTGATGTAAGGGACAATGAGACCCTTCACAGCATCGATGAGCTGGTGGTGTAACGTCAGCGACCAATCAGCTCAGAGGACGAGTTCGTGTCATGTCTCACATCGTTTACTTCTTCAGCCCTATGGAGGGTGGTTATGGAGGGGTTCCCATTGCGGCCGTTGGTTACAGTCATGACGGTTAATATCGGATGAGAAAAGTGAGAGATGGAAATATAAGTAACTTGGAGAAAGTATAACTATCTTTTAGTCAAGTGCAACATGGGTCTAGAAGATTGAGAAATGAGGTACAATGAGAGGAATAAAAAAATAAAAAAATTAAAAAAATAAAAAATAAAATAAAAAAACAGCTCGTCATCCAAAGAACTTTGAGAGATGGGACACATCATTGATGGCAGCAATGGCTCAATGTCTCGTGACCGTTGATTATTTCTGCGAGGGATTTCCCGCCCGATCAACCGAGTCTTTCCCGAACATGTCAGAGAGTTCATTCTTGAGCGGCAAAGTCCTACCAGTAAATACCAACAACCGAGGCTTGAAGAGGAACGACTTGATACATTTCTAGCCGTCTTTTAGTCAGTCAGCGGCTGAACGCTGAGGACAAGATAGACGAAGAGGGGGAAGGCCGGGAGCGATAAAAGTTTCAATTGCTTCTCGCTCCTCGTTCTCGCTTGCAGAGCCTTGTCTTGAGGCTGGAGCTGGGGCCATTGTCAGGTCAACTGAAACGAGTTGGTCCAACTCAACCCTTGCTCAATTTATTTTCTTCCTCAACCTCGTCTTGCTTGACCTTGACCTTGGCAGTAACCTTATCAGACTGTTAATTTGCGGTCCGTGATCGCATCATCAAGTAGTTATGTATGTATGTACATGCAGGACACCAACGCCAGCTGCCCTTTTTATGTGAGACAATCGGTCCAAGAAAGAGAATAAAGTCTCAGATCTGTGTCTTAAACATGAAGGCCAGCAGGACGCCATATTTTGGGTCAACCACCCACCAAAGGAACCGCTACAATCTAAATGTGAAGCTGTATCTGACGGCAGGGGGAACGAATACTCACTAGTAGTATTTGCCTTGGACAAAAAGAGAGGCATTGTCTAACTAACTTGTGGCCTCGAAGGCTCGAACGGTGGCTCGAGCCCTCCAAGGGTAGGACTCAACGATGCCTCTACAAAACACAATCGGCGTAGCTAGTCTAGCCTGTCCGCCTGACATTGATGATAGGCATGTATTGATACGGAGTACATGCATACTCATCTCAGTCTTGTCTGTGCGCGGAAGTCAATTTACGGGCGACGGAGAACCTGGTCATGAAACGAGAAGAGATGAGATGTAGCGTGGCAAGCGTGGTGAGCCTGTTTAGTTCACCAGTCCGTGGGGGATGAGACTGAGACTGTGACTGTGCTTTCAGATATACATACATGCCTACATATCCGTACATAAGAAGGTAGACATTGAAGAGAGAAGACCAAAAAGGGCAGGCCGGAATTTCATCAGGCAAGGTTTTCACAATCACTGTCACATCGCTTATAATAAAGGTTGACAGATAGCCCGATAGACAGACAGACTTCCAATCTGATCTAATAAGCGATGTTGAGCCACACCAAGCAAGTCTGCAAAAGACCGATAATAACAGACAGAGTGGCAGCCACAGATGCATACCTACCTACTGTAGGTAATGAGTTTGTCGCCTGTTTGCATTGCGCAGAGCACTACTCTGTACTCCGGAATAATTCTCACTCTTGGCTGTGATGAGGTTGAGCTTTGACCTGACTTCTCTTGTCACTTGCATCTGCGTCTGCGTCTGCGTCTGCATCCGAGTTTATTATCCACCCCGACTGCGACTCTGAACACGCAAGTTTGAAGGTGGTTCCGAGCGAGGAAATATCTCTGTTGATCAATTGTCCGCCCCGTCCTTGCCCTCCAGGCTTCAGCTTTCCCCCTAATTATAAATTGCACATACGGGCTACCAGTAACTAACGAAAGCTCTGGGCGATGGATATCAAAAGCTTAAAACCCGCCTCCGTTTCCAAGTCTCCCCACATTTTCGCCGTTGGGATCTGACCAAACCTAACGAGGTACCTTAGTATGTATGTACCTAACCTTGTGCTTGGCTACTAACCTACCAACTGATTTTATTCAAAAGCTTATTGACAGATGTAACATTCATTGGATGATCGAGTCCATAGCTCGCCTACGATGTCCAAGATGGCTGACGCGTTGGGATGATGGAAGGGGAGAGGGAAGGGGGGAGCTCCAAAGACGGAGTGAAGAACTGATGAAAGCCCCTGATTTTTGATGCCTCGTCTTTTTTACATACATAACTACGGATACATACTATCATTATCCTTGCCTCGTCAGTGGTCACATCGCGCAAGCATACCAGCTTCCCGGGATGGCAAAGACGATGGTGTGCTGGTGGCGGTCGTGATAGTGAAGGTCCTAGGGGCCCTCGAGGGATCGCTTATATGCAGATCATGGACAGTTTCGTACCTTGCATGTGAAAAAGATGTGCAGCACAAGAATAAACCAGTGCCCAATGCCAATGCCAATGCTCATACTAACTAGCATCAATTGCTTGCTGATGCCCAAAATCAACCTTGTACACATCTTTTTATGCATCTTTGCCTAGGCTAGGGGCCTCCGTATTTTTTTTATACCTTTTTACCCCTGCGCCGGCCAACGCCACAAACGTCTTCATCCCTGCCGTGCCCCATCTGCCCTGTTCCCCCGGGCGCTATCCAGCTCTTACCAGTAGTAGCCCGTATCGCACCGAACCAAGAGCTCAACTCAACGCGGCACCTTCAGCCGTTTGTCCGCACCAAGGACAAGGGGCAGCCGGCCATGGTTGGTATCTTTTGAGATGGAGGAAAAAGGAAAAAGCAAAAGAGACAAGAGACATATGTGGGAGAAAGAAAAAAAAAAAAGTAAACTTTTTCTCTTCGCTTTTCCTTTTTTTACTTGCCTTTGTTTTACTCTAGTTATCCTGTCATTCATTCCCTTTACCGTCCATACGGTCCTATATTGTGGCTATCACAGCAGACAACCTCCATCCCATTGACTCTACCTAGTACCTAGAGGAAGCAACCTGAGTAACGAGACAAGCAGAACAGGCTCCCAAGGGACGACAAAAGGGAGCAGCACCTGTTTCTCTCTCTGGACCACCTATCATCTATTATCCAATTCAACCACCATTCGTCATATTTCTCACCCTGGACTCGGCTGTCTCAGAACAAAAGGAAGGAAAAAAAGCCCCTCTTTCATTCACTCATTCACTCACTCACTCACCCACCCAAAAGGGAACTGCCGGCTGAGCCCTCAGCATTACACATTATCATCATCTGGCCAGAAACTCGGACCCCCAAGAAGCGTCACATCACATCACACTGCATTACGTTACAGCATCGATCATCACTTCCATATTATAATACAAACATATACGCTCACGCTCACGCTCACGCACACACCTTGCACCCGATTGCGACGAGACACGACTAGAACGATCGAAACGACATCATATACCTGACTCGACTCGACTCGAAAGACAATAGAACTCGGCTCCAACAATACAACCAAATCCACTACACCAAAAGGCCTTGGCAACTCGATCGCACCTAGAATCATTCTAGAATCTCCCGTCATCCGATCCGCAAGCGGCACGTTTCGGTGCCTATTGTGATCACCCAACAGCTCCCGCTTGGGCTACCAATAGTACGAGCACACAAACATCTCCTTTTTCTTTAACGCCAACTTTCGCTTCATAAACCATTCAGCGCAGCCTCCGACATGACGGCTCCGACACAGATACCTGTTCCTATATCTATCACGATCTGCGGCGACGGCGGATGCGGAAAGTCCTCCATCACACTGCGCCTAGTTCGCTCGCAATGGACTTCAGACTATGACCCGACTATTGAGGACTCATATAGCGTGACGCGCCGCATCGATGGTGTTACTTACCACCTATCTCTTACCGACACGGCTGGCCAGGAGGAGTACCGCGGCATGTGGGCTTCCTCAAACCTCGGCGCCGATGCCTTTCTCCTCGTCTACGATATCACATCCAAGGACTCCCTGGATGCCCTGCAGCATTTTAATGAACTTATCGACATGGAGGCAGAAACTCGCCTTGACAACGCTGACCGCGCACGCCGTGCTGGTCTGCGCCCAGGCCACGATACGCGCTCCCGCACTATCCCTCCTGTCAAGCTCGTGGCCGGCAACAAGTGCGATCTGCAAGAGAGCAGACAAGTCCCCGCTGCTCAAGGTCTTGAATGGGCCCGAAAGCGCGGCTGTGGATTCATGGAGACGAGTGCGCGCCTGGAAGTCAACATCGAAGAGACGTTTGCTTTGGTTGTGCGCCGTGTGGTTGAGGCTCGACGACTTGCTGATACAGGTCCGGACGCAGCAGATTTTAATGCCCGCGGTATGACGAAACCGCTGACGCCTCTTCCGACCGATAGCGACACCGAGAAGCGCGCGGTTGGAGTGCGAGGACCGAATCTTCAGGGCGACAGAGTGGGAGGGAAGAAGGATAACGGCTTTTGGAAGAGCCTGCGATGCTGGTGAAGTCGGGCAAGGGCATTGTGAGAGCAGGACAAGCAAAATGCTGGGAGAGTTTGTGTGGTTTTGTTGGGAGGAATATTTCACAGGGCTTCAAAATCATCATATACCAGGGATATCTCGGCGTCTTGGCGAAGGACTTGGACTTTTTTATCTTCTTTTATCGTTTTACAGAGGACGCGTTTGTTCTGGGGAAAGGATGTCTTCGTCATCTGACATCATGGAGTTACGCCTGCGCGCTATTGTCTTGGGTCTAACACCGCCGGGACTTGATACTATTTTACCTTGACCACTTGTTTGCTGCTTGGTGCGCCGTTGAATTCTGCTTGTGAACGGAGGGCAACCAGGACGCTGGCCTGGAGACGAGTCTCATCGAAACCAGATGCTGAGCCGGTTGATGCTCTTTCATGTAGGGTATCTGATGCTGGTGCCTAGTTTGTTTTCCAGGGAAGAATCATCAAATATGGTCAGTAAATGCTCTATAAGCCAGAGCTATCAAGGATGACAGGGTGGCTGTAAATCGTGACTTTCCATAGGTAATCACGGAAAATGCACCAAACCAGCATACGCGTTGCGAATAGCCACCCAAGCCGGCACGTTGAAATCAATCAGGAGGTTTATTGTCTGTAGCTGCCTGTTAGATGCGAATGCTTACAAACCCAGATCTTCCGCTTGAGCAAATATGAGAGGAAATGTGTCACCGATAATCACATGTGACACCTACATTGCCATAAACGCCGGGCCTCTATGTCTAGAAGCGTCTTCTTACCCTCTAGCCACTTCGTCACGCCTCATCAATCCACTTCTTGTAATCAGCGTACTCCAGAGTAGTTTTCTTGCCCTGGTAGCGTGTGACCTTGAGGTCCAAGTCTTTCCAGCGTCCTCGGCTACCAGTCCACCCCGCCTTGCGGATGAGACTGAAGAGGGTTTCTTCTTTAGTCCATCCCTGCTCGGAGGCTACGTCTGGGAGGTACGTTGAACCATAACGGCGGCCACGATCGTAGAATGAGAGTCGGATGCCGTGAACGCCAATTTCCCAGTCGAAAATGTCATCGACTTCTTCAAAATCGGTCAGGAGTGTGACTGCGACTTGGAGCGTAGGCAATTCGAACTTTCTGATTGGGGAGAAGCGAGTGTCTTGAAGGGCAGAGATAAGGGCATATTCTGGGATACCCTCAGCTAGATCTTGAGCTTCAAATGTGCCGATACAACCGCGGAGCACAGGCTCGCCATCCTCCATCGTATTCCATGTCACGAATAGCGGGGCAGATGTTGGGGGAATAGGAAGAGAAGAGGTACTCGTGGCAGGTGTGGAAGCGCCTAGAGAGGTCGAAGAGGAAGAAGACGAAGTGCTAGCATCAGGGATCGCCAGATGTCGAAGACTGGGATCGTCAAGGGTCTTTGGGGCAACAGGCTCTGAATCCGAGGCGGAGGCTGAAGATTCTTGAATCTCTTCCAAAGTCAGAGCTTTCCGATGGGTGAGATGAGCTTCTAGCGCCTCAAAGCATAGTAGGCAGTGATCTCTGGTAGCCATCGGGGAGTAGAGTGGACGATAGAGCTGCTGAGAAAGGTCAGGAGACTTATCAGAGATAAGGCGACTGAGAAGAGAGAAGGTAGTAGAAGCGGTGAGTGAGTATGCCTCCCAGCAACAGCATGAACGACACGATCTTGTCAGACGTAGAGGAAACTAAACAGCACGCGGAAGAGCGAGAACGAGAGTAAGAGTCATGGGAGAGGTTGGAGAGCGAAGGTGAGTAGGCGACCGTGAAATGGAGAGATGCACCGGACGGGATGGAGGGGTAGTTCTGTTGATGGTTCAGTAGGTGGGACCTGGCTGAACTTTACTGGACGCAGTAATCAACAGAGCTCCAGTACCAGTATAAACAACCAATGCAATTCGGCCAACGGCGTCATGAGGAGGGGTTTGGGACACTACTATGTACCTACTAAGGTAGGTTAAGGTAGGTAGGTACGTAGAGTTGGGCTTCGAATCTGTAAAGCCCGAGCTGCCAAATGAAGCTTAAGCTTTCCCAAGGCTTCCATTCCTTCAACCTTCTTTCTAAGCTTTCTTGGAGGAGCAAGCTTCCATTCCATCCATGCTATGGAGGAGTGCAGAGTATATTCACAAGTTGGATTCCCCCCACGATTCCGCAGTGGCCCCGCTACAAGTAAGGTAACCGTCTGCCGCCCAACCGGCATTAGATTCCATGGATGGCAGGGGTAGGGAAGCTAGGGATGAAATATGAAATCAGTCAAAAAAGATAAAGTTGACGAGATCCGAAGCGACATACCATTTCATGCCATTAGGGAACTTGGCAAGGCTTCGCCTGCAACCTGATACCGATCCGAGTATCACTTTGTTACCGGATGGTCAGATACCGCTAGTTTGATCGTCACCCCGGAGTTACAGACTCCGGGTAATGTTTCAGTTACGACTATGGAGGGAGCTGTGAAGATGATTCATCTCAAATGCCGATTGAGTTATACTATTCAAACAGGATCTGATATTCGTTGCCAGGTTGCGGCTCTATTCATGTGCACGCTTCTTCGAAGTTCCGAGCAGATCTACGTTTGACTCCCTTGGCAGAACATCTCAAACACGTCTCGGGACCGTCTCGAGTTTTGCATCCCCATAAACACTTACGCAAGCTCACGGCAATGTGAAGTTGTATGCTGACTGTTTGTATAAGTAGTCCCGTCCATTCTCGTCAAGTGAACAAGTCCTCATGCTGTGCATCCCACAATAGTCGTTGTTTACCACTCTTCGCTACTCTCTTTCAAGTTTCTTCTCGTCGCAGGCCGACATCTCAATTATTGTTCCCACCAAAGCTCATTTGCAACTCATATCAGTCAAGATGCGTTTCTCTATCTTCACCTTGGTCGCCCTTGTCTCGGCTTCTTCAGCTTCTCTTGGTAAGTAAACGATTCCCTCCCGAAGAAACACTACGGTTGGCTGACCATCATCAGTCCGCCGAGTCGATGTCAATGTTCCCGCCATGACAAACGCACAAGGAGTCGTTGTGCCATTCGACACAGCCGGTGTCGTCCAGCCCGCCAAGAAGCGAGATCTCGAGCAGAAGAAGAGGGACCTTGCCCAGCGGAAGCGACACATCTCTCGCAAGAGACGCGCTGTTTCTCAGGAGAAGCAGCAGCAGAAGCAATGATTAGAGAAACTGCAGAGTTGGAACTCACAACTAATGAAGTCACGGACGGATGCCTCTTCGAAGCAGAAGTCCGGGGGCTGAGGAAACAGACAAATGACAGCAATAATTGCAGTGCTTGGACTTGGCTTGTACAGAATAGGAGATAAGGTGCGAGAGCTGGGAGCACCGCTCACGTCGTAAGGCTGGGCCTTTTGTGGAATCATAATTATAATCATCATCATGGTCCTTTTTCAGAGTGCATGTTGTTTAAACGCAGTCATCCCGAAAAGGTTCTGCCTAGGTAGGTAGCCCAGCCTTGACATTTCAAGCATGATGATCATGTGAAATCATTACCAAGAGGATCGTTCCCATGAATTTTGTTAACGTTCTCCAATTTCGCTACCACGGACCCTGCTCACAGGAGCTGTCAGCATCAGACAACCCAGTCACCAGTGCGAGAGTTTCAGTGCGAGCTATAGTATCCTATCATAGGTAGGTAGGTAGTAATAATTTCTATGGATCAACTAAGTTGAGTGGGGACCATGGTAACCCGCAATGGATACCAAAATAGTTGAAATATTTCATGCTAGAATGTTCAAGGCAGAAGTGAGGGGTTTGCCAATTCCTGAAGCGTAGGGCCTCTGTTTACTCAGCTGGAAAGGCGAACGGGTGTCTAGAGATAGACAATGACCTTTTGTTACTATGTTAGTATCTATCAAGCTGTAACTATGCAGTGACTGACACCCTCGATCAATCTTGTGGACCCTTGAAAACTCGGTGCAACCACCATGTCACTACAGAGTACAGACACACTCTTTAGTTCTGTGGGTAGGTACCTAACTAGCATATTAGTTACCGTGCGAGTCTATAAGATCACATATATTGGCTATTAAGAGTCAGTGACCTTGTGGCCAAATGGCCTCCAGCCGTGTCCGGATTTGTGCTTGAATCACCGTAAGGAACCTTGTTGTTGGTAGAGGATCGAGGCGCAGTTTCAAAACGTGGGCAGCCAAGGGCCAAGGTGATATTCCTAGATTTTGACGACATCAACCAAGAAAGGAATCTATTCTCGGTAGCCCATGATCTCACTCCTGCGGGCTACGGACTAACGAGACCTGGGTAGGTAGTCTAAGCAGCGGAGACAGTTCAACTCCGTCCGGTTCTTATGTTGACCGACAAATAACAATCCATACCAGTAGCTAGTAGCTACTCAGCAACATCAGACCAACCTCTTGTCTTGTCTTGTCTTGTCTTGTCTTGTCTTGTCTAGGTAGGTTCCTTTCGGCCCCCACTCGCTCGTCGCACCTTGGAGCTACCGCCACTCTGTGTTCTGCTCTGCTCTGCTTTGCAAACTGGTTTGCTTCTCAAATCAAACCCTGGCGCCTGAAAGCCACGGTGTAGATGTGGCATTGCTCCAAGCGGGCTCTAACGGTGGAATTCCTTCTGACGTCTGAGCAAGATCGATCGCGGTTTATTAACATTGGTTGCTTGTTGTTCGACCGTCTTTTTGTCCAAGTACCATGGATGTTTCTATTTACAGGGCTGAATGTGTGGAGTTGTTCATCCTAATTAGCTTGGCTTTTCCCGCCGATGAAACCCAAAGTCAGCCTTGCCGCTTTCGAGAAGCGAACCTGGGACCTGACGGGATGGGATGAGATGAGATGAGATGAGGTAAATGTCAAAAATGCCTCTTGCATAAACCATAGGCGTGCTGCGCAGCCTCGCGCTTAACCATGGCGCCAATATGGAACAGATCCTTTCATCAAAGCAATGCCTAAGGGGCCGTTGAGTTTTGCCTAGGCAGCTGTTCGCCCGTTTTGATGGCTTGAGGCTGACAAGCCCAGCTGAGTAGAGTCCGAGACTGTCCAATTCCCCCCAAACTAAACTGAAGACTGCACCATTGTGTGATCAACTCTCTGACGATCAACTCACAAAGAGTCCGAAACCCATGATGCCACTTCCTTTCATCCTACTAACCCAGCAAATTACTGGCCCTGACTTGGGGGTCGCAAAGTCCCTCGACCTCTGAGCTGTCACTGTTCTCACTCCGTCAGCAAAGCTCTACCTACAACAGCACTCTCAGCCGCAGCCCTCCATCAGCACTAAGCCCAATTCCAGATGAGCAACCCCAGTGTAAACTGCACAATAGTGGAGGCGGTGGCTCATTATCCCTGACCTGGCGCCATGAATATCGAAGAGGGCTGAGTTGAGCTGCGGGGACATGGGAGGCTAGACAGTTGTAGGCGGCATTGCCCGCCGAAGAGGTTGTTCAATAAATAAATAAGAGGCTGACCCTCTTGAGAGGTGGATGTTCGCTGACGCCTGGATCGTCCTTCAGCGGCTAAGAACCTTGGATGCTCTAAGAACAAAACGCACGCTGGCCGACGGCGACCAGAAGAGCATTCTCACGATTACACGTTGATGACAATAGAACTTCTGTATGAGAAACGAACAGCCAGTACCAACCACCATTGAGCAGGAATACTCTGGAAGAGACGGACAATTACGCTGTTGAGCCAACTGCTGAGCTTTGGTCCCAACAGGAATCACCGCAGCGTAAGAGCACAAAGAACAAGACACCCTTACGATGCTCATCAGTGGAAACCATCGTGCTCAGGCACAATTCGATCGGGCAAAATGGCGCCCAATGGTTATGATCCCCACCTGGGTTCTTCAGCTGGGCTTGTCTATGTCTATGATGGGACTTTTCGCCTACAGATTGGGCGACAGCATGAAGGTGAATAAGGACAGCGACAAGAAGAACGACGATCCTACAATCGAGATTGTGTAAGTCCAGAGAAAGTCAACGCCTGATCCGATGCAGCAGTTTTGCTGACTGTGAATAGGTGGGAGGCTACAAATGTAGCTCTCTGGTTCGTTGCATCTCTATGCAGCTTCGTCGAAATCGCCAAATACTTCGCAGAGGCATTGACTCCGTGGACCATGCTATTCACACATGTCATAAAGTTGACCTGCGCCATCGCCACCCTCGCGCTTGATATAGTTGTCTACACCGAGAAGCACGACAAGCACTACTCCCTCGTCGGTCTTGGCTTAGACTGTGCTTTCATGTAAGTTGCCGGTGTCTTGCTTGAACACGAGCTGTACTGACTGGCGGTGCTTTAGCATCACCTCGCTCGTCCTGGTCTTCTACTCCGTCCGAAGATACCGTCGCCTTTCTGCTTATGACGATTACACACACCCTGTCAACGTCAAACCTTATGGCTTCAACGACGATCTTGAGCGTGATACTTCATACGCTCGACAGTCTTCCGACAAGCGCTTTTCTTCAGCATCGTCACGAGCTAGCATCATCTCAAAGCGTGAATCTGTCGAGATGGGCACCGTCCAGCGAACACCAAGCGTCTATTCACACAAGCGTGACACCCAATTCGACGACTATGTAGCACGTCGTGGCTCCGCCACCAAAGAACGCATCGGCAGCGGAGACTTCAGTTACGCTGGAGCCCAGGGCGAGGGCCAAGACTCTGGAGCAACACTCACACCAACGCGCCCCAGGGGCGCCAGCAGCGGCCGAGCAGCGAGCTGGACGAGCGACCGAGGTCTCGTAGCTGTACCAGAGGAGGAGGACGACACAGCAGCTGGGAAGGAATCCAGGGCAGAAAAGGAAAAGAAGGATCGCGAGGCCCTTTTGGGCAATACTCCTCGCGAGAGCATTGATGGCCTAGTTGTTCCACAAGAGGCTGACATTTCGGAGCCCAGGTGGCAGCGCGAACAGTAAAAAAAGGGAGGGAATGAGATGGCTCCATTGGTAAGGAGATTCTTGTGAGACTTATACGAGAAGAAGGCTATTTGGTCCCGATCTCCACGACTGTATATACCCACGGGAGAATTGGCGTTTCAGGGGTGTTGAAGAAGCATTAAAGGTTGACTGTTTTGTGATACTTTACAATGATATATGGCAAATATTTGTTCCAAACTTAGGTGCGAAAGAGCAGTTTTTTTCACCAAATGAGGCCACCGTTCTAGGTAGCCGTCCGAGAAATGTGTCACCAAGTGAAGACCGGGTTTCACACAAAGCTACTGGCTTGCTGTCTAGATGGAAGCCAACAGTGTGTGAAAACAAGACCGACGCTATGATGGCAGCCCGCTGGTTTTTCATGATCTGGACTTACAAATCTAGATCTGGTCATCCGTTCGAAATAAGAAAGCTGGGCAGTTTCATAGAGGTGGCCCAGGCACAGGGCACGATGAAACATTGCACATACAACTTGTAAATCACGAGCTGTGGGAAGAGCTGACCATCACAACTTCGCCAACGGTCCATCGTTTATAAAGCTCCATATGAAGAGTTGCCATCTAGATCACACTAGAACAATATAACGGAAGTTGAAGCGAGATATCATTCTCAAGATATCCGATTTGCTTACCCTCATGTACGCCATCATGTTAGTGACCCGACAACAGGTCTCTATGCATACAACGTGGGTACTGTCATTGTAATACTGTTCATAATTTGGCTTCACTACAATTCCATGCATTCCATCTTGCAGGTCTCATGTAAGATACCCAATGGGATTTTGATGGTCAATTTCTATGCACGGGCAAAGCATGCAGCTCAATCTCTGTACCGTCGCCTCACCGCCCAATCCGGGAGTGATTCATCTTAGATGAGAATTCAGCACCTTCTCACCTTCTCACCTTTTCACTGCCGTAGATTACCTTAAGTGTCTTATATCTTGGTCACCTTTCGAAGGCGGCAAACTCGTTCTGAGTTGGATCTTGATGCCTCTTCATGGCAGTTTCCATAAACTCTATGGTCCCATTTTGAGACCACCTATGTGTTATAAATTTCTCTTGGATAGCGTATGGTTTCTTTCAAATTATACTCACAATTGTAGTCATGATCGCTACACATGTACTAATACCTCTTTTAGATACTTGGACGAGTTTCGTCACACGAAGGATTAAAGACAAAAGACATGGAGGTCGAGTAACAAGAGCCACAAAGAGAAAGCTGTATCTAATACAGGAGCTTTTGAAATGGTGAGACGGTTAGTAGTAGGTACAGGATATCCTTCCGCAGGTTTGTAAGGAAAATAATAGGGAAGGGTAAATCGTTTTAACCGTCATGATTCTGGCAGAAGAGTACTATATAAACGGACAACAGTAGGTATGCTTCAATAGTTAGTCCATCTAATACAGAAGCGAAATAAACCTCTGATTCCTCTTCTTTGTCTCTCTGATTTCTTGTTGAGAGGGATGATTTAACAAGTGCCCGAGGTGGGGAATGATCGGCTGATGAGCGTCGGGTTCACGGGCGTACCTTGCATTAGACTGATGAGTTAGCGCAAAGTGAACTGAGGGGAGTTTTTATGGAAATGGTGACAATTTCTATTGTGCTATTTCCTGCCGCTTTCTAATACGTACTATAAAAGTGACTCACCTTTGGGCTCAACTTCCGTGTCAAGTTGACGGACCTAGGTATGCTCGATGCCCTCTAGTGTCGTCTATCTCCTCAGAGGTTTCTCCTTGATCCAGAACGCCAACAAAAACGATACCACAAGGTAGATAGAAATCAAGGCAAGCGATGAAATCCCTGCGATTTGGTAACTCGACCGAACCTGATCTGCCAGATGAGGCGGTAGTTCCTTGATATAGTCAAGACTCTGACGGACTTTCTCTTCGATCTTACGCGCTTCTTCCCCGTCGGGGAGTCGAGCTGCCAACTGTATTCGAAGAACTTGCTGAAGCACAGCAGATCCAGTACTGATATCTATACTTGCCCCGAAGGATCGGAAGAGATACGAGCACGCTACAACGACGGCAGTGTCTTCAGCTGCAGCATTTGCGAGCAGACCGATAAGCGTGGTGACAAAGGCTAAACACTATTAGCAAGGTAGACCCCACAGCATACCAACAATAGCTTTTATCATACCACAACCGGCTCCGAATGACATAATAGTAAGGCCAATAGTCTCTCCAGCAGTTGAACGGAGCCAGGCGAACATGCCCATGGGGATGACTGAAACGAGGACGAGTGCGTAAGCCGATAGTGTTATGACATAGAACTTTTCTGTTCTTTTGATCATCCAGCCACCTAGAAGTGAACCTGCGACACCTGCAACCATGCCTGGGACAAGCAAGGAACCACTCTGAGTAGCACCTAGGCCCTGAACAGCTTGAAAGATGAGCGGCAAAAAGAAGATAGTCGATGTCTGTCCCGCCCCTGAGAAGAAACCCACCCCATAGCAGGCGAATAGGCTACGATCGAATATTATGTGACCGGGTGCAAATGGATGAGAAGCCACGTTAATTTCGATCCAAAGAAATAGGCCAAACAGAACTGGAGTTGAAGATAAAGCGACGACAGTCATGATATGTGACCATCCGAGGTTAGAGCCAGAATCCAGGCCAAGGAGGAGAGCAACTACAGCCGCCACGAGAGTAAAAGCACCGAGAAAGTCAATCTTGCGGACCTTGGCAAGCCAGTGATCGTGTTCAACAGGTGGAAGGTCGAGGACGATATAGACGGCCATGAAAGCAAGGAAGCACAGCGGGACTTGACCAAGAAATGACCTAAAGGGAGCGGTTAGATGTGTCTTATTCAGCATGCTCCCCCAGACTCACCATCGCCAGCCGACTGAATCAGCCAGAATTCCTCCAAGGGGAGCTCCAGTAGCAGTCCCGGCGAAGAAGAGAATGCTGATCTTGCCTTGCCACACACCACGATCCTTGAGCGGTACGAGATCACTCAGAAGAATGGCGACAACAGAGTTCATGCCTCCTCCTCCTATACCTGCCACGGCTCGTGCAGCACATAGTTGTGCCATATCCTGGGCGAGGCCACAACCTAGACAGCCTAGAGAAAAGACAATGTAGGCAAAGAGCAGGCATGGTTTCCGGCCAAAGATGTCACTCAATTTACCGTAGAGAGGTTGAGAACTTGTCAAGGTTAGGAAGTATCTGATGGAGTATTAGCCGGGCCTTTATATCAGCCGTACTCTTTGACTCACGCAGTAGCAATCCAACTGGTATTGTTCAAGGCATTTAGTTCGTTACCGATCTTGGCATAAGTTGCAACCGTTAGAAGCTGATCGGCCGCAGCGAGGTAGACCTTGAAGAACTTGTGAGTAAAAGCCCGTGCCATGAGTAAAGACCCTAAGGGTCCTCCTTACACCGACTCCGACAGCTGCGATTACGAGATGCAACTTCTTTTCACTGTATAGTGCTTTGGGGGTATCGTCATCTGATGCCTGTTCGTTTTCGATGCTTCTTGGTGTTTCGTCATGATAACCACCTTCAAGAAGGGGTGAGTCTTCTGACGGGCTCTGAGCTGGAACTGCTGCTCATATCTCTTCCTTTGCTGAAATCCGAGTAAAATGGGAGCTCAGGATACCGTAATACTACCGTTTGATATTCACTCCAGGTCGAAAAGTTGGGAGAGGCCAGAGTATTCAGCAGTCTTTCGACGTGGCGGTGCTGCAAATAAGATATTGGCCTTGCTTATGAGTTGGATCTTAAGTTACAGTCAGATTCAAGCAGTCGTCTGATGACGGCATCATCGGAGAAACTGATATCATTATAGGAAGACGGTCTCTGATAACAAGTGAAGCTCCTCGAAAAGCAGGGGCATTTGTATCTCAAACGATGTTGAATCCTCCGCCTTCGTGCAACTAAGTAATTAAATTTATTCCTGTAAAGCACCCGGCGGCTTTCAGCATTTTGCCTTCCATCCTGTATAAACCTCTTGTTTGGTTCGTATTACTACAAAGATGAAGCTTTTAGACTGAGGGCCAATGTCATCATTCTCACCTGCTAAACACGCGGATATTCAATGTCAGCGACTTATGCCAGCGTTACACTGGGTTTGGGGAATAGTAAAAAATAATTAAGCAGGGTTTCCAGAATGATGCGCTGTTCACGACTGATGAACTTGATGAAGGCCCTGCGACAAGAGTGAGGTGAGCGCATCAAGTGTGCTATGAATGAACAGGAAAAGGAACTCAAGCATTGAATCATTAGAGACAACGTCAAGGCCAATGGCGATTCAGAATGCAATGATGCAATCAATATCTTGTGCATACTACGTACACGTCAGTTTCTCTCTTATTGCAAGTTTATGCATCCTCGTTCATCGACGTAACGTTTGTGCTGTTCGCATCATCTACGCTATGTGGCTATGTATGTACGTGGGTTCGTTCACCTGGGATTGATCTGAAACATGGAACATTCGACCAATTTTGACAAGACAGGGGCTGGTTGTTGACTCTGCCAAGATTACTGGGCCAGAGACGAACGCGGGCCAAATCTCATCAGTGAGCATCACTAGCTACCTAATGCCAAACGCGTTACGGGGTATTCAGAATAGAGGCCCCCCCTCCCCAAAGCTGATTACATCGTGCTGACTGACTCGAAGAGAGAAAGAAAAAAGACTTTGGCAGTCCTGGGCAACATTTCAACATTACAGGAACATACTGGTAGATAGTGGATTGCCATTCTGCAGCTTCAAATTACCTGTGGAGATGCTTGGGCTTCGGAGGGTCGATCGCCCCGAGTGTGTGTGTACCGAGTACACAGACAGGGGAGAGACGTGACGCGTTGGGCGATCAATTGCAAGGGTCGGTAAAGTACAGTACATATGTATGTACATACACCGGCACGATCGGGCAGTTGAACTGTGGCGTTCTGCTGCTAATGTTAGAGTTTTTGTGACTCGTATAAAGTAAATGAAGTAAATGTTAAAGTTCAAGAATGAAATATAAAAATATTGTGGCATCATTCGGGCGAGGGAGAGAAAGACAAAAGGCAAAAGACAGTCTTTTTAATGTCTGAGGTAACCTTGGGCATTGGTTGACTGTACTCTTCCTGGACAGCAAATAAGACGAGGTGGACGGTGAGACGAGACGAAGGGAAAAAGCAACACCTTGTGCATTAGCTAATTAGGTATTGCTCTACGAAAGGGCCACGAGGAAGTGCTGCAAGTATCCGTATCAATCCATATCAGAGACATTTGTGAGACTGTGAATTGATGAGTGCCCTACTCTGTACATGTGTAACTCATCACAGTTATAATAAGACTGGAAGTCATTAAACTCTAACAGAAACAAACATCGAACTAATCCATACTATTGAGTTCTCGCCGGTGAAATCACCTGATTGAGTTTTTCAATTTTCATCTGAATTGAATTGAATACCGTTGAATCTAGCTTAACATATGCAGGGGTGAGCAGATAGTGACGTGGATTCAGCTGCAGCGAACCTGAATTCCCCGCCCAAGAGTGACTGGAGATCAAATCTACTGGTTGTTTCAGCTGCCATGGTCTCCGTCCCCAGGTCCCCTGCTTCCGGACGCTATGCACCAGAACTCGACGAGCCACATGCAGCGATGCCATGGTTCCCCGAGAGGTTGAGTTGAGCCCTTGGGTGGCTTGGTGGCCAGAGACTGAACTGCATAAGCCACTCCAAGCCTCCCTCCGCCCATCCCGAGGCATGAGCCAAGTACTGTACATTGTGAGATTGCCCATGCATTTCTGCTTGCTTTGCATGATGCTAATGCTCTCAAGTCCAAGCAAGTCCCAGAGATTGCCCCCGGTTGAAGACGGCGTTGGTGTGTGTTTTCGATGAAACCCTAGACAAGCTGTAGGTAGACTAGAGGGTCCAAGGAAAAGATACATACTACCTACACACATACAAACTACTCGTAAACAGGGCAGGACGTGAACCAAGAACCAGAAGGATCGACTCGAGGCCTCCTTGTTTATCCTTTCTCCCACGATCCAATCTGATCTTGTTTCCTTACACTATTGGTTTTTCTTCTTCTGCCTCCTCTTCTAAATCTGTTTGGATGGTTTTCTTCATCCATCATCACCCACTGCTCTGTTCTCCATTAACTATCACTGCTTCATTTCCTTCTATTCATCCATCCACGCATTAGGTTGATTGCACCTGTGTACCTACAGTACATACTCTCATTCACAGCTCGTCCCACTTGATTCAATATCAACCTCAAGATCCATTCTTTGCCGGTTTCACTCGTTGTCGTTGACTTGTCTCTTCTGGTCTCCCTCCCCCCACTTGAATCGGTTTCAATCTACTGTACCTAGGTGTAAGCTCCCTCGAGGGGCGGCTTCCCCGTGATCCCCTTCCATATTATCAAAAGGATTCCAGGGCCCGGCATTTCATACGTTTTACCAGCCTTTGCATTGCATTGCTGTGTTGTCACGTCCCTGGTTTCACCTGTTTTATCTTGCCTCAAGTTAAACAGCATCCCCCTTGCTCCTGCTCCTACCTTGGTCTGTCGTCCAAGGTTGACACGGCCGCTTCAGTTTCGTCATGGCTACCATGTTGAATCCAAATTCTCTGCAACCGCCTAAAACTGGCTCATCTCGCTGGTCGAAAGCACTTCCCGATGTCCCAGGTCCTGACGATCCAAGTTTTTATGACGATTATTATGAGGAACCTTCCCCTCGTCTACCTCCCGCCAAAGAGCTTCCACCACCTCCGCCTCGCTCGACCAGTATAGCCAACGCGAAGTCGTTGCCTCCATCACTGCCACCGTTGCATCTGCTTGCGGTCGATTCCCCTCCATCTGGTCCGCCCAAAATGGCTATTCCACGCCGGCCCATCGGGAAGCTGCCTGCAAACCCACCACCACTACCTCAGAAACAGCCACAGCAGCCAAACTCATCACAGATTCCCCCATCACCTTCGGAATCACTATCGAGCATTCTGTCGGCATATTCACGCTCGTCCGGCGAATCCCTTGTCAGGTCGCCTTACGAAGCCGACGACAGTGTCCGTCAGAGTGAGGCAATCTCATCGCCGGGCCACCAAGCTCCACCCGCCAATACCACCACTGGCGCATTTATCAGTCCCTCCGCCCAGCAACAACAGCATCATTATCAACCGCAACAGTATGTTGCCCAGAAGCTGCCCGCCAACAACACTCGGCCACCCCCGCTACCTTCCAAGGACACTAAATATCACCTTCCAGCCACGCCTGCTCCTGTTCGAAAACCGGTCCCGGAGAACAAGCTGCCTGAACTGAACTCAGCGTCATCGCCTTCTTCTCAGCAACAGCCTCAACCTCAGCTTTGGCGTCGTCGGTCTTCAAAGGCCGAGCGGAGCCTTGAGCTTCCCGACCTGAAGCTTGTTGCTAGCCACGGGTCGACCGCTGCAACGCAGCCAGTTGTCACACAACCACATGTTCAACAGCAACCTTCTTCAAGCGGACCTAAAGTCTCCTCAGTACCAAACTGGCAGCCTGGGAGCACCAACCCCGTAGCTCCTGCTGGTCAGGACTCCCAAACGTCGCCAGCCGCTGAGCAAGTGCCCGACACCCCGACCATGGGGATCAATAGTTCCAAACTGAACCGTCTCAAAGGGAAACTTCATCTTCATCGGAGGGGGAAATCATCTGGTGACACAAGCAAGTCTTCCACAACGCCACGACCTGGGGCAAATCGCCCCCCCACGCCTGAATATCAAAATGAAGACATCAAGACACCCGTTGTTGATTCTTTTATTTCGCCTTTGTCGCCCGCTTCGTCACCAGAGCCCGCTGCGCAGGTCTCTCCAGAAATTCCAGCTGACGTCACAAGTATATTTCCTCAAGGACAAACCCAAGAACACCTAAGAAGTACCGGTAGCGTCACACGCAAGGCTGTGCAGGTCCCTAGGCTACCGAGCCCTTCGGAAGACAAGCCGGTCTCTGCATCGCCAGAGGCGGCATCGTTACCACCTTCAGTCACTGATTTAAGGGGAAGTCGTGGATCCTCTGGCAGTGATACCGTTGTTCACCAAGTCCAGCCTCCCACGGAAGTTTCAAATCGGTTCCCACCACGACATTCATCCGTAAAGTCGAATGTCCCTCCACGACAGTTGGCAGCCGAACACGACCCGAGACTGGTGCCGTCCGAGTCTCAGGGACCCCTTTACAGAGGCAGAGATGGTACCCTGTATCCTGAGATGAAGGTGCTGCAGGAACCCGACCCACGTGCGGCCTACTTTCCCAAGCAGTCGGAGTCACCTATCCCGGAAGGTACTATCTTCAAGGCACCGCCACTGAAAAAGTCACATTTCAATTGCTACCATGGCCATAAGACGATGAACCGCCGGACTAGCAAATATTATCCGTTGACTTGTCAAACGTGCGATAAGTCGGATGTTGAAGATAGATGGACTTGCAGCTTTTGTCATCTACGAATATGCGAGCAATGCGTCAAGAAGCTTAACAACAATGGCAATGACTTGCGCCGACTGGTCAGCCACCCATGACCCACATCATAGTCGAACCCCCACGAGCGTGGCCACGGAATTGTCTCTTAATGTTCTTTAATCATTTACCATTTTATCTCATCGCCACATGAACCGCACTTATCCACGCCCTTTCCTTTGTTACGCATAGATTCTCCTCGCAGTTTTGATCCGAGTCACGCATTGCATGTATTATATACGAAGAGCCCATGTGAGGGTAGACCAGGAGGAAAACATAGACAGTGTGGGATGGTGTCGTTCATCGCGACCTGAAGAATACCGCATTTGCCAGCAGCAGCATGTTTACGAGCTCGGGGAATAGGGGGAAGATGAGGACATATTGTCCATTTTTGTTGGTATGATCTGGAAGATGAACTCATGTTTGCTGCTTCGCTGAGGCACTCTGATACTACGGAATGTTAATGTGCTGATGGAAGGGGCAGCTTGTTTAGATTCTTATCAATGATAAAAAGATACCTCCATACAAGAATTTAATTGCCGAAGATACAGGGACAGACTCAACTCGACGAGTACTAAGACTGATATGAATGTGTAATGTTGATGATGACAATGTCATGGAAGAGGTTGTCAAAGCAGGACCCGTGTGCACGGATTCGACTATGTGGACTGCGATAGTCTAAAACTCGACTAACACAAGCTCCTATGCAAGAGCAGCATTCCTTGATATCAATACCAAAGGTAAGTTCGTATTTAGATGGGGTTTTGTCTGATGATTCCAAGCGTGAGTTCAAATTAACGTCCACTGTAGGTACTTTAACTACCCCTAGAGGCTCACATCGCCGAGTCCGCTAGCCTCCACCGGGTCCTTGGCTCAGGGTTGCCGTCCACTCACCGTGTTCCGGCTAACGGAAGCTTCCTCAGGGCAGGTCCACTTTCTTACCGTAGCAGCAGCCCAAGCGCTTGACCCTGATTTCCCCAAGCTTCATCACAATAAACATTCACTTAATAGCTTCTATCAATCCCGAACCCGTTTAATCCATCGTGCGACAGACTGTGGCGGATACTACCATGTCCACGCTACAGCGCTCACGATCACTTCGAAAACCTGCTTCTTCCACCACAACCACTGCTAATGCTAATGCGAACCCCCCAGACGGTTCACCGAGTCGCCTTCCTGTAAAGCCCTTGACTAGAAGTGCGACGACGTCTAGCAATGCGAGAACATTGAGAAATGGAACAACCACAGGACTCTCCAGGGCGACGTCTGTTAGACAGCCTGCTAAACCAGCAACATCTGAGCCTGCGAAGAGGGAAACTCGATATCCCCCTTCAACCACGACTACAAGACCTCGACCAGCGGTGAGACCGACCTCGGCAGATGGCCCGACTCAAACAACTAGAAAGGCACCTGCCCCTACGCATACGCGCGCAAAGAGCACTGCTACTGGCTTGAGAAATGCGCCAGTCTTGAGACCTCCTTCGTCTGGTTCGTCAGCTAGCAGCACCACTACCACAACAACGACCACTCGTCCTACTCGGTCGTCGACTACTTCTACCAACGAGAAGCTCTCGGGCGCCGCACCACGCCTTCGCCCGGCCTTCTCAACTCTCCAGCAACACTACTCACCAGCCAAGTCCTCTGCGCCCAAACCACTGACCTCAACATTCCTCGCTCCGCCATCGCCGTCCAAACTCCCGGCCAATGTCGCTGCATCCGCCGAGACAAGTCGGCTGCAAACCGAGCTTCTACAACTTCATCTTTTGCATCGAGATGCACCGACCGTCGATGCTACCTGGAGGGCTAGTGCCCAGCGCAAACTTGGGGAGCGATTTTCAGAACTTGCTAGCGCGAGCAAACAGATTGATGACCAGGAGAAGGCAGAAGTTGAGAGGGAGAACATCCTGGCACTCCGTAAGTGGGCTGTTGGCGGTGGTCTGGAAGAGCGCATACAAATCCTAGATGCAGCCATAGCTGGTCTATGGGCGCTGGAGGAACCCGGTGGTCGTTATGCTAGGGTCGTCAGGCGATTTGAACGATGGGTTGATCGCATGTGCGAAATCGAAGAAGCGAGACGCTCAGGCGGAGCTCTCATCCAGGAGAACGACGTGCTGTTTATTGGCGAACTTGATTCTGCATGGAAGGACGAATGCGCTGGCTTGGTACGACGATTGGATACCATAAAGCGACAGCTCCATCAATTGGGAGATTTTGCCCGTGATGACCAAGAGGGAGAACCCAAAGATCAACCAAGTCTGTATCGCATGGTAGAAGGGTCAAGGGAGCTTGTGCAGGGCATGCTGACTGAACTGGCTGTCATGGACGACATTGAGCGTGATGCGCTTGCGCGTGAAGATGAGTGGATTGACAGAATGAACCGAGACGAGGAATTGGAAGATACCCCGAGAGCCGGAGCAGTTTGGAGAGCTGTGTAAGGCATTGTTCAAGTTTATAATGTTCCGTGCGTGGGTTTTGGACATCAGATGAACAACATATCACCTAGATCAGCGACATCACAGCAGATGATGCACTTTCTTCATGTTACATATAGACTCGTTTTTAATCATATTTGGGACTGAGCTGCTCTAGCTATGCTATGTCAGTTGGCCTCGAAACGAGAACAGGACCAGCAGAAGGGGCTCTCTATCTCTTCCTGGTGCGTATTGGCATATGTCGACCGGATATCAAGTTTAAACGGAAATTGGTTTAATTAACCACAATTCTCTCAACCCTTTCTTCTCTAAGTCAAAACCATGGTATTGAAATCTGTTTGGATTTTATAATTTATTTATTTTTCTTCTTTTTTTCTTCTTTTTTTCTCTTTTGGGTGTAATTTTGGTTGTCATAAAACCTGGGAAATTCCGTACCTCGAAACAAACGCCTCTAAACGATGCCCACGCAAAAAAGAAGGATCATAATCGGGATATAGCAGTCATAAATGGTACTTAGGGGTTCATCGATCAGGGCCGGATGCGGTATAGCATTGCCGTTTATATCCTTGCCGATTCGGAGATTTGGTGCATCTTATAGTGTTTTAAGTCCTCCTAAGATCGTGAGGGACGTTAAAGGGAGTGATGAATTGGAAGCTGAACATCCAGCTCCCCTGCGATTTTCGCACGATGCCAGGCTCCATCTAGTGCGACAGCACGTTGATGTGGGTTGCATGTTATGGTGAGTCAGGCTAAAGCTCAAATACTGGATAGAGGTGCTTGTTATTAAAGCTAGCTTGGGTGATGGTATCATAGAAAAGCCCTTCGCGGAAAGCTGACGCCCTCGACAGCAGGCTCGTCGACGAACCAACTGCAGCGCTCACCAGTACCCTCGTTGACAAGAGTGCAAGGCAGACCACCGTCGGTATCGAAGATCTGCTTCATGATCTCCTTCTTGCCGCCGCCAGTAGCGACGAACGCAACACGAACGGAGTGGTTGACGACTGGAAGAGTGAGGGTAATGCGCTTGGGGGGAGGCTTGGGGGAGTCTTCAATGGGAGCAACCCAGGCGTCGACTTCACGGAGCAGTTCATGGCCAGGGAAAAGAGAGCAGGTATGTCCGTCGGGTCCGCAGCCGAGGAGGAGGAGGTCGAAGATAGGCAGACGGACCGAGTCGCGGCTGGCGAAGCTGGCAACCAGTATCTTCTCGTACTGGTCGGCAAGTTCTTGCAGGTCGTTCAAGTGTTCTGTGTCGATAGGGTGCACAGTGGGCTTCTGGTCCTCGGGGATCTTGTCCAGAAGTTCCTTCTTGAGAAGGGCGTAGTTGGAGTCTTCGTGGTCGAGGGGCACAGCGCGCTCATCCGCAAAGAAAATTTCCCAGCGCTTGAAATCGACGACATCGTTGGGGCCCGAAGAGGGGGCCAGGAGGGCTTGGGCGAGCGTCTTGGGGAGCGAACCACCAGATACACCCACTTTGAAAGCGCCGTGCCGGGCGATGCCGGCAGCTTGGCTCTGGATAACATACGAACGCAGCGCCGGGGCGAGGGCGTCAACGTTGCGAAATGCGAAAAGGTTTGGTTGTGTTTTACCCATGGTGACGTTTGTGGTGCGGGTTTTGAAGCCTGCGGTGAGTCGTGACGATGTGGGAGAGGTGGGTGAAAAATGACGGAACAAGGAGAGAGACGAAGAAAGACCGAGGTGCGTGGTTTTCGAGCAGCTCTGATGGATCCTTGACACGGGTGAGAGAGGATGTAAGTGTGTCAAAGGTACAAGGTAAGGTAAGGTAGGTAGGCAGGCGAGGCAATCGACTCAGATAATTTATCAGGAGGTTGTATGAACGTTGTGGGATAATTCGATAACCTATGCTGTAGGTATCGTCTTAGGCTAGCTACCAGTCTAGAGGCTATGGGCAGCCTAAGAGGCGGGGGTTTCATGGAAGTCACAGTGGGCCCTTTTTTTTCTACCTACCTACCTACCTTAGTAGTTTCTGGTAGGCACGGTAGTATTGGGTAGGTACCTACTTCGTCATCGCGTCCCGTCGCAGTGGAGTGGATCAAACTCCCGTCGGTAAATCTCGACCCGGGCAGAAATGGATGGAGTAAGAGCATTCAGGACGGAGAAGGACCATTCTACGAGTAGGTAGGTAGAGATGTAACTAGGTTACTTGCCTGACCGTGGGTACCCGGGCGGGCAGATGGGATGGAGAGACAGCGGTCTCACAGTGGCCTCGAACTCGAAGCTTCGAACTCAGTGGGAGCTCACAGTTAGATCAGTTTCCGGTACAGAAGACGATATGATGAGCGCAGTGGCGTGCTAGACATCTGCAGAGTACCTACTGCACAGCAAGGCAGGTACCTACTGTACTGTGTAAGTAGTTAGGTAGTTACCTAACTTAGGACCTAGGCTGTTCCCTTTCTGACACTGGCATATCTGAATCGTGTATGGCTGGTTTCTGTTTCGAGATAATGCATGTCAACCATGGGGGCACTTTAGCCGCGTCGTGTCCTGTTGAAAAATGGAAGCTTATCGGATTGCCGTTCGTTCCCAGTCTTCGTCAAGGTGACTAGACTTGGCATAGGGATGAGCGAGAAAGGCTAGTCCTCCTTATGTGATGATTGGACTTGAGTTTGGTGGTAGGTTCCGTCTAGGAATATTATCAATTATCAAGGCTGATGAGAAATCGTCATCTAAGTTGCTTGGGAATCTTAGAGAGAGATCTTAAGCATGTTAGATCTGACTTACAGCAGCTTGACATGTGGTCTTAGTTGCTGACGTGCTATTGAGCCCTACCTAACCTCGTAACCCCTGTCAAAGTAATTGGATGGAGGCCAAGAAACCTACCTACCTACTGTATGTACTGTAAGAGGGAACCAAACTAACCAATTTAGCATCATCATTACCGGGTGGTAACACAGCACAGAGCCAATAGGCAACCGGACAGCTCCTTGACAGCTCCGAATTTTGGTGTCCCGTTTCGATCGTGTTTGGTACCAGTATGTACATGGCTAGATATGTGTTGAAGGATCAATCAATTAGAAACGGGCCAATTGAGGTGGGCAAGGCGTCTGGACTCATGCAAGGAACAGGCAGTGTAAACGGCGAGATCTGACGTCGTCTCCTTTCATTCTCTGATAAGGATACCCAGGTACAGGGAGCCTAGAGCTTTCCTGTGGCTTGAGGTAGGATAGGGTGCTGTAGATAGGGTCGACAGTGTGTTGACAAGCATGTGCTTGTCCGGTTCTGCGGAGCTTTTATTGACGGACGGGTGATTTCATGACGTATGTCCGGCTACGAGGGCCCAGCGTTAGGCTTAGGTATGTAGTTTAGCTGCCCGCCCTGGTTTCTCGGCGGGTTTAGGCGCACCGCTAGCCGTTCCGTTTCAAAGCATACCCAGTAACTAGGTAGGTAGTGGACGGCGGTGGCTTGTCTCATGGGGAGGGAGAGGCAGGTTGTCAACTTATACCGACTTTACTGATCACCTTGGAGCAGAGCATTCATGTCATGGGTGAAAAGACGCGTGCCAGTCTTGTATCCCGTATTTATGCCCGGTCGTATAGTTGTCTCCCTACCCTGCCTTCTGCCCAGTCTGCTCTGTACCTAGGTGTAGGTAATATCCAATGTGTGTAAGTCGCTACCTACTACGGAGTACCATGGATCCATCCATCATGGCCGGCCAGCCCTGGCAGAATTTTCCAGGGCAGATGCCGGCTGGTTGAGCCCTTGTCAATCTGGCCCCTGGTCTGCCCCTCCAATGGACCCCTCCAAGATTCTGACCCTCCCCGCCTCTGCCCCTCTAGTTAACCCCTCTATTTATGCAATTCTCAGGTGGATAGGAAATGGACGTCTCTAGAAGCCTCCAACAGCTTCATTCTCTGTAATCTCTCAGATCATTCGTGAATGTCGGAGTCTCATCGAAGAGTATCCCCTCAAATGATATACTCCAAGTCGCCTGATTTTGTACTCGGGCTATAGACCAGACCATGCTGTCGAAGAAACATTTCAAGACCTCGTCAAATGAGGGGCAACATCAAGTTCCCTTGAGATCGTGTAAGAGACGGTGAGTGTATGTGCTTGTCGCTGCTATGTACATACACTCTCATGCATGCAGGGCATTACCAGTGAGGTAGTTACCTAGCAGGCCCATTGGCACTCGAATCGACGTCGGCTTAAGACATGGGCTCGTCAAGTCGGCATCCGAGAATGATGAGTTTGTCAATCCGATGTGAAGAAGCTGCACTGCTGCATATTCTTGGTCATTTCAGACTTGACTGGGGAGCAGTTTTGGGAAACGGGCAAGCCCTCAAATTTCCATTGTCATTAGAGGTGCGCGCGATTGGTTGCTGTCTGTCCTTGGCCATTGGGCAACCGAAGAAACCGGTCCGGCAAAGGTGGCTCATGAAGAAAAGAGCTTGACGAAGGAATAAGAGCAAGGTAAAACGACATCACTTCGATTGGGTAGTCAATCGAAGAACCAGGTCCCCTACTACCTGCGTAATATCACACCAGTTTGGATCTGGAAGACCCTGATATTAAGGCTGCCTTTTCGTATGTAGGTATTTGACAGCTGCGAGCCCAGTCGAGCAAATGTAAGGTATGGATGTACATGCGTGGGAGGGGTATGGAGGGGGACTTTTAGCCCACCTGTGGGACGTTCTGGGTTTTCCTCCCCCCTTTAGTACCTACTCAGTTTGCGGGTTTGTTACTGCGAAAATTGCATTGGAGGCTTGAAACGGGATGGATGGACCCTGGCGATCAAATCATCAACGGTGAATCCCGTCGTGATCACACCGCACGCATACTGGTACTTACTTAGGTTGTCAGTTGCACTTTGTTCTCGTGTGACCCGGAACCTTCGCTCCGACATCCTTCTAACACCAACCAACATCAGTAGCCAACCTTTTGGTCTGGCAGCTGGAAATTTCCAAGCCTGTTTTCTTTGTTTTAGCCAACTCAAGGGCCTTGCCTTGAATTTCTTACTAACCTAGGTACCTCCTATTGGAGAGGACAAAAAGAAAGGGGGAAAAAAAAGGAAAAAAGAAATACCCTGTTTGTCTTTGGCGAAAATATCAAGATTCAGGGTCTTGATGGGAAGTCAGAATCATCCTGGACTGCCCTACCAAAAAGCCTCCCGTCCGTTGCAGAGGACGACTAATATAAACGAATAGCGAATCACCGCGCTCCCCCAACCTATTCCTCTCTTTCTCGATTCCTTAGCTCCCCGATCCTTGTCTGGTAACGAAACGACTGCCATCGTCACTTCTAGACTTGCCTTTCTTTCTATGCCTCCTCACTTTTTATACCTAAGGTACATATGAGCTGCGATCTCTGCTCTACACCGAGGGTCCCGCAATCAAACGTTGGCCTAAATCCATTAGTTCAACTCTTCTCTTATTTTGCACCTCTTTACCAAAGTCCGCTCTTGTGTCAACTTACACAACCACTGACTTTTGACTTGGACGAGTCGTCACCTCGAACGATACTGATTTGATCCTGACATGGACCCAGCAGCCCGGAACGAGCAGCTGCTTGACCGGCGATCACAGCTCACAGAGGGACTTTCTAGCCTACCCTATGACTTGATACTCTACCTCAACCGTGCCACTATCCACTCGGACCTAGGATATCCGGATCTTGCAGCCGGTGATGCCTACCGTGCACTCTTACTAGCCGATGAGGTTCTCAATGAGGGCTTCGAATATCATGACCAGGCCCTCGAGTCTTTGCAGATGCACACAGCAGTTCCCTTACCCGATGTTCTAGCACATGGGAACCTCCCCCAGGATGAGCTACAGAGCCCCGAAACCGACCTGGAAGTCGAAGACGAGGCAGTCAAACGATTGGCCATATTGGCCCAAGTTCGTGCATATCAGATCCTTTCTTTAGGCCTGTTGCTCTGTGGATCACTGCAGAGTGCTGCCAGTTTCTGTCAGCGCGGTCTCCGGCTCTCACCATCCAATCAAGAACTACTCGATACCAAGAACAACATTGTCACTGTCGCCCGCAGAAGGCTTCGCCGTGATGATATCGATATCGATTACCCGAACCTCCCTGATCAAGGCCTCGTCCGTCGCGAGGTCTACCCCTGGAATGACCACGAACCTGATCGTTTCGCCCCGGCATCACTGGCCGAGCTCAACGAGCGTTTGAGCTCCATGGCACCAAAGTGCGTCGTCGAGGTTGCGACCTTGCCTGTCCTGTTAGAAGGAGCGAGCAGCACAGATGACTACGAAATTATTCCAACATGCAAGCAGCTTGGAGTCTTTGCCAAGGAGGACATCGCCCCCGGTGAGGTTGTGCTGAAGGAATACTCACTTCTCACGGCGAACAATCGCCTGAAGGGCTCTATCTGTGACGCGTGTAGTTCTGACCTGCCACCACTAGGCAGCGAGAACGAGCCCATCAGTTGCCCTGAATGCTACGATACGGTGTTCTGCACTCAGTATTGCTTTGATCAAGCCATGGAGAGATATCATCCAGCGGTTTGTGAGAAGGATGTCGACGCAATCGCTAAGGATCCTGATGCATTTGAAGCGGACCAAACACTTTACCTTTTGCTCCTTTCTCGTGTTCTGGCTATTGCTGCTCACGAGGAAGTTAATCCTCTTGATGTTCGAGAGGTCAAGTATATATGGGGTGATTTTGTTCCGACTCGAACCAACGACATCAACGTCTCCCCAAATGCCGGCCCGCCTCCTGAGTGGACACTGCCCTTTTCTTTCAAATACAATATCGAAACCCCGCTCCACGTTTTGGAAAAGATGGATATCGATATATACTCTTCACTCGCTGAGAATGATCTATGGGTTCTCAACACGCTATACGCCAAGTTCAGGGGCACTGCTTCGGCCCGTAAAAGCCTTCGGGACGGTCGTCCTGATGTCGCCGCAGTGCACCCGTATTGGTGTCTCGCGAACCATGATTGCGACCCCAACGTCACATGGGAATGGGGTGGCCGCATGGTTCTTGAAGCCAGAAAGGAGCGTGTTGTGGATGGTCGTCCCGGAGGTATCAAGAAGGGTGAGGAGATTCTCAACCACTATTGCGACGTCAATTTGCCCGTGCAGCAACGCCGGGAATGGGCAAGGGGTAGTCTAGGCGGCTGGTGTATGTGCAAACGGTGCCGCGATGAGGCTGCCATGGGAGAAGCAAATCATGTTTGAGAATTTTCATCCTGTGAATTGGGATTTTATGAAGCACGGAGTGGGGGTTTGTACCTTTAGGGATAGGGAGGTGTAGATAAAATGGGTGGAACGATCATAGCAAGTATGTGCTTTGGATGGACAGGTGAAGGGCATTTTCTGTTGAAAGTTTCAAGATACCACAATACACGCAAGGTTCTTATCATGCCAAAACTCAAGCCTAGAAGCCAACTCTCCTTTCTTTCAAGGTGCTGATAATACTGACCATGTCTGGGAAATGGAGATAATTAAGCCAAGGTCCGCCATTGAACGTGAGCATTTGTTGAAATGGTTTAAATTCTATAGAGGCTACTACAATCGATCAAGATTTGAAAGAGCCGTGACTCGTTGCTTGAACTGCAAAACAATCGCTTCTATTTCTAGGCCGGCACCTTACCTTGGTTGCTCAGGAAGCGGCCGAGGTCCTACGATCTGTCTTCGACCAGCTCCAATACCCACTGATCCCTTATTCTGGCTGTCACCGCCTGTATAGCCAGCCCATTGCCCAACATCCCACCGGCCACCGATACCACCGCCGATTCCGTCTACACCTTCATTGGTGCGCACCGCCGCAGCAGTCTCTTTCTGTGCCTCCTCCCACTCGCGCTGCCGTTGGCGTTCCATCTCCATCTCTCGTTCCAGAAGTGACTTGGAGGCCCATCCGCCTGCCTTAGTCTTATTCTGACTCTGTGCGCGGCGCTGGTCTTCAGCATCGCGCTCAGCCGTGGCACCCAGCTCGCGTGAATAAGTCGCCTGGGCTGCAGGTGGTGAAGGGGCTGGATTACTTGATAGAAAGCGGTCGGTACGGCTGGGAGCGGCGGGCGTAGGCTTCGTAGAGTATGTGGCGGGATCTGGTAGGGGCCGGCTGCTCGTATTCTGTGACTTGGCCTGGGGAAGGGCAGTCGGGTCAGGCAAGGGGCGAGGTGACCTTGAGGCCAATGCATGAGCGTTGTTTGTTTGAAGGGGTTCCCTGTTGAAAGGAGACCGAGTTCTCAGAACTTCTCGCTCATCTTTAGACCATGAGTCAGAACGTGTTGGAGGACTGGACACCAGCTTGGGCTTTGGCTTAGGAGTTGGCTTTGTCTCTATGCTTCCTTGACGTTGAGCTCTCTCTTGACGCTCTCGCTCATACTCGGCTTCTCGTTGTCGAGCGAGCTCCAACTCTTGCTCCAACTGCTTCACACGGTTCTTGTATTCATCTTCGGAAGCACCGTCTTGTTGTGATGCTCCTTGGTCGGCTCGATACTCACTCAGGAACTGCCCCGTCAGCTTGGAATCACCACGATTCTTCACGCTTTTTCGTTCTTCGGCAAGTCGGGCTTCGGCATCTTCCTCTTCCTTACGCCGTTTTTCCTCTGTCAGTTTCCATTGCCGTTCTTCCTCCTCCCATCTTCGCTTCTCTTCTTCGGCAGCTTGCCGCTCCTTTTCTCGGAGTTGTTCAGTTTCTTGCTCCCATCTGAGCTCTTCCTCGACCCGGGCGCGATCCTCCTCTTCAGCTCGCTGCCTCTGCTCTTCTTCCGCTTCACGGCGAGCGCGCTCCTCCTCCTCTTTTCGACGACGCTCCTTCTCAGCGAGAGTTGGCACGCGGGGACCAGCATTGGTGATCTGTCGCCTACCGCCAAACGATATACCGAGATTACCTTGGCTAGCACCCCCTAAGTAACCATACTGTGCAATATTCCAGGCGGGTGCAGTAGTCCCTTCGTGCTCCTTTTTGCTCCAGCTGCTAACGGCGCCAGGAGACTCGGGCCCATTCTTTGGGGTAGGACTCTTGGTAGGACTCCACCGCCCAGAGCCCGAATCGCCAGTTCGATGTGGCAGAGCAGCAGAGCGTCCGAAGGCAGGCGACTTGTTGCTCGTGACGGATGCGCCCCTGTCGCGTGTCCTGGTAGGTGTCCTTGACCCAGTTCCTTGAGGAGTGACCGTTTCAGGTCGGGTTTTAGGTCCAATCGACGCAGGAAAGTTATGAGGATTAGCAGCATGGGCCGCTCTGCTGAATGCGCCGATGCACTGCAGAACTTGCGCTGGGTCCTTCTGCTCAAAAAGATCGACAGTAAGGAATGTATCATGCTGGTGGAGGTTCAGTGGTGGGGATTGGCAGGCACGGAGAAATAGCGAGATGTTCTCCATCTGTACGAAAGGCATGGTCGATTGCTTGAACCGAACCCCAGGAGGTGGTAAGGCGAGATTGGCGAGCCTGAGCATTGTGTAAGTCCCGCATTCATGATCGCATCGCCAGGCTTGGAGGCGACTTACTTGCACAGAGCAACTCCATCTTTTAGTCCTTCGAGGAGATCGGACGAAGGAAGGCTCTCTCCCAGGATGTCTTCGATCCATGACCGAGCTTCGTTAGCAGCAGCAGGTGTGTATTTCTCAAGGCGCATCTTGCGCAAGTCTTTATCAAGCGACGACACTGACGCCATGATGACAGCTCGCAGATAGGTTCTTGGAATAGCAACTCAATCACCCTGATGCAGAAGGAATTCGATTCGTATCTTGCCTAGTGCGAGTTTGGATTCAAGCGTTTGCACTGGTAAGCGACGTAGAGAGTGCGGTCCTGTCGCAAAGTCGTACAGCTTCCTGAACGGAGGGAGGGGACGGGTATCAATTCGCAATAAAACAAATGAAGATGTCTCCAAGCAATTGTCTTGAAGGCCAACTCTCAGGATAGAAATCAAGGGTTGATTGAGAAGAATAGGAAGAGAGAATAAGATGGTCCCGGGTATCCGAGGTAGGTAAGTAAGGTATCCTAGGAATTACTGGTAGGTAGGTAGTACAAGTAGCTTGCATCTGAGCAGGCAAGATTGGGCGACATACACCCAACACCAGCATCCAGCCCACCATGAAATGACGTGGACTGGGGGAGTTATGAGGTGGCTGGGGGTGGCTGGTGCATCATGAAAGTGGCTGTGAATGCATGTGTGTCATGGATGCAAGACTTCACCAGAACATTTGCGCCCCCCCCCAAATATTCCTTTGGTGACATTCAAAGTCATAAATTGAAACAAAAGAAGCCCATGGCCACAAATCAGATTGGCCCTGTTGCGCGGGCCTGGTACAGGTGGAAAGCTCTCCGCCTGCCTTGGCGCAAGCGCTTCCTCGTGGGTTTGTTTTCAATCTTCCCTCCAACCACTCTCCTCCTACTTACATACCACCAGGTTATGACCTTCAGGGTAACACGTACTGGGAATTTCGACTCACGAGAGGCGCTGCTGAGAGCAATGAGCGCTGGCGAAGAATAGTTAAATACCCGCGATCAACACACTACTCTTCCGTAAAGGTCAGCCCTCAATGGCACCAGTGGCTACGGCATACACGAGAGGACCCTCCAAGTATCGAGGAACAACACAGCGATGTTCTGCGCCGGGTGAGGATGCAGAAGCTTGCTGCTGAGGCGGATGCTCGATGGGAGGCCAAGCCGCGAGTCATGGAGGCACCGCAGGCTGCGCCGGCACCGTTGCTTTCACCGGCGAAGGCCAGTCCTTCACAACAAGACGCCAGGAATAGTGAGCAGACTGACACGGGCTCAAAAGAGAGCAAAGAAGAGGCTGAAAAGAAGGACGATCCTTGGGCCAAGGCAAAAGCTAGAGCACCAGGCGAGACGTGGCAACCCACTTCTTGGAGTCCTACAGCAGCCAAGAAACGTTGAGCAATAGAGCTTCAGTCAAGTACTGACCGGCTCAACTGGCCTGGCAAGCCACAATTGCTATATCAAATGTAGTACCAATGTACAAGAGTCACGAAAAGAGACGAGACAGATTCAACGGCAGAATCTTGGGTATCATCGTCATTCATTACGGCATTATGTTCATGCACTGGGCAGTCTATAATATGTACAATACCACCAAAACCCCAATAGAATCATCACCCCATCAACCGTCGCACGACTCCGCTTCCTGGGAAGCTTTTAAAACTTCCAAAAACAACCGAATTCTTTCACCTGAATTAGTCAGGATCTCTTGCGCGAGAGCGTCGGCTTCATCACCCTTGACCTTCCCAGTACGCCGCTTCTTTGCTTTTGCTTCTCGAGCTTTGATGCCCGTCTCAACAGCCTCTTCAAACTCTTCAGAATAAACCATTAGATGGCATGCCCAGAGAAGTTGCATAGCGTCTTCAACGACTAGAGATAATTTCGCGTTGTCTTCTAGAGCCACGGTATTCGCCGGATGAGGGACAAAACACTCTTCCAACATTGGCAAGGTCAAACTACCCTCCGCGTCACCTTCTGGGTCAACCTTTGAAGGATCTTTGTATGATGATGGTAACAGTAAATCGAATAATTCTTTTGTGATAGTAATATGTGCTTCGGGTAGAAGGGGATTTGGTCTCCGGCACGCAAAAAGAGTAAACATAGGGAGCGGGAGAAGTTTGAGGGAGGCAGTATACTCCTCATATAAACGATGAAGCTCGGAGGGCTTTCGGAGTGACCATGTCACCGCAGAAAGCAATCTGAACAGACGAAGGCGTAAATCGACAGACTCGACCAGCCCTTGCGAGTGTACACCCGCTGTGCCGAGTTTTCGTGTGTCCTTGGGCTTTTGAGGCGTTGGTGGTTCGGAAACCCCCGAAGAGATTGATTCATCATCAAAGTAGTCACCAAATTTGTCGTTTTCCAGGTCCAGCACCTGCTCCCGCTTTCGTTTCTTAGACGTCTTGCTCGGGCCTCTGGGTTCCTTATCAAAAACCTCGCGAAAGGCAGACGACGATATCTCGCCTCCGTCGGCAAATATGGCTTTGACAAATCCTTTAGCTCCGCTTTGTCGCCCGTTTTGTTGCTCCATGTACATCACAATGATAGATTCATTGCGCGATGTACGGGGTAGTTCGCTCTCTGGGCCATTGGCTAATTGCGCCTCCTTGTCGCATCGCTCGCGCTCGTTCCAGTCGGCCTCCAAGACATCCAACATAAACTCTAGCCAGACCTTCCAGTATTGCCATCGCTTCGGATACAACGTGCTACAGTTGAAAGCCCAACCAAGGGTTGACCAAAAGTCTTGTCCACGGTTCCATATGCTACCATCGTTGGCAAGTTTGCCCCGAAGTCGATCATCGTCGCAATTTGATTCCGTGTCTGATATGTCACTATCGTTTCCTGGCCCATACTGATCCCAGCGGCGACCTGAGCGTGGTGTAGAGCTGAATTGGAAGGCTGTTCTGAGATCGGCATTAACGGGACCGGCAACTCGCAGAATATTGCGCAAATAGTCGAGAGCCTGTGAGGCAACGTCAAGCTGGTCTTTCTTCTCCGCACGGGTAGTGTGGAGAGGATGAATGACAAGAGTATTCAATAGAGCCAGGTGGCTTGGAGGAGGGACAAGGACGTGCTTCTTCGAACGAGTGTGCTTGGATATACCAGAGGCGGCAATGCTGCTGAGGAGATTTATCGCCGAGCCATCTATGTTGATGTAAGTATAAGTTGCCATTGAAAGGAGCGAGCGCCAGCATACACAGCTGTTCTTCGAGTAAAATCTGGCAATGCGCCTTCAAGTCGCGGGGCAGTTGTCGCGCATCGCGATAGGGACATGGGTTCTCATGAACGGGGCTACTGGCGGCCGTGGATTTATCAAGCCTAGCATCATGCGCCGTCACAAAAGATGACGGCGACGAGAGAATCGAAGAAGACGAGGCTGTTGCCATTTCGTGTTTCGAGTCCAAGACATTCGTGAGTTGATGGGTATGATTAGTAGAGCATGGCCGGGGGAGGGAACGAGATGAGCTGGTTGAGAAGGAAGCATTCAATCTACACGAGCTGAGATCGCGAAGCGCGACAAGCGCGTGCGCTATCTATCAGAGACGGGGCGGTACCTGAACTTAGAAGTCAGGGGGGAATTCGCACTGGCCTGGCTGGTGACGCCATTATCTGGAACGAACCTTATGGAGTATGAAAACTTTTGATGTTAAGGTAAAACGAGGGGTGTCTAGATCAATTGGTCAGTCTGATTTCAAAGTTAATTACTCCGTGACAAAAAGACTAGACCATAAGGCTTTTTATTAACTCCTATAAGACTCCATATAAGCACCACATTCAGGCACAATAGATATAACAACCAAAAATTAAAAACATTATTATAAGAGCTAGAGAAAAAGAAAGCTGACAAGACTGGGATTCGAACCCAGGCCCCTTTCGAGACTGCGAATCGTTACTAGTTCGAATCGAACCTGAACACAGCGCCTTAGACCGCTCGGCCATCTTGCCTTAGTGCGTTTTTATCTAAAAGGTTACTAATTGCCAGCTTGACATACATCTAGCATAGGCAAGCTTAGACTATTAAGCTGTTTTTAAATTTACTTAATATTATAAGATATTTTTAAATAAAGTCTTTATTACTATTAAACTTTTAAAAATTAAAACTTTTAAGTAAATAATAAATAAACTTTATTATAAAATTATTAAAATTAAATTTATTTATATTAAAATTTATATTTTATATATATTAATAATATAAACTTTTAAATTTTTTATTTATATTAATAATATTTCTTTTTAAGTTTATATATTAGCTTTAAAAGGTATTTAAATATCTTTAAAATTTATTATAATTTAAATATTTTTTATTTTTTAAGTAATAAAGCTTTATTAAATTAGTATTATTAAATTAGCTGCCTTAATTATAGCTTAAACTTAAATATATTTAATTTAGCTAAAAAGCCTTACTTTTTAGCTAGTTAAAATCTTCTTTTTATAACCTTACTTTAAAGGCTACTTTTATATTAATTTCTATAATATATTATATTTTAATTATTTAATATATAATAAGTTATTTAACTTAACTTTTAATTATAATTATTAATAATACTATAGCTATTTTATTATAATACTTAAAAAAAGCCTATAATTTAATTTTAATAAAGCTTATTTAATTAAAAATCTTAATATAATCCTTTTAATTAACTTATTTATTAATTAAAATAATTATATTAATTTTTATAATATAGCTATAAAAATTAAATTAGCCTAGAAATATATAAATAATATTAACTATATTAAGTTAATAGCTTTTAATTATAAAATCTTTAAAGTTATATAGTTTTATTACCTAATAATTAATAAAGAATTCTTTAAGCTTAAAATAAAAAAACTTAATAAACTTAAAAATAAGTTATTTAAAAAAATAACTTTAAATTTTTTTTTTTTTTTTTTTCCTTTACTATTAGCCTAATAAGGCTATTAAGCTTCTAACTTTTTATATAAATGCTTAAATAATAAGGCCCCTATAGTAGGCCTATATCTTAAAAGTCAGAATTATATAAGGTTTATCTGCCTTAATAGCGTAATTACTGCCTTAACTAAGTAGTATTAATACCGCTTGCTCCTTGGCAGCTATATTAGCCTTCTTCCTTTACCCTAGCTAAAAGAATACCAGGCCAAGTTTATTACACTTCTGCTTAAAGGTTAGTTAGTTAGACCCTAACTAAGTAAGAGATTAAGCATAAACTTATAAGTATATTCCCTAACCTGACTTTCCCTATTAGTTATAGCTGCTGATATTAATTATAGCCACCGATATAATGCCTATATAAAATAGCCTACAGCTATATAATCAGGCCTACTGCATAACCAGCTATAACCTTAATATAGCTATTAGGCCTGCCTTATAGAGAGCTAATAGGAAAGACCTAAAAGAGATCTATATAATAGTAGCTACTATTAGAAAGAACTTCTTATTAAGGTACTAATTTAACCTAGTTAAAATAGCTATCTTTAATTATAACCTAATTAGGTTAATTTATTATATAGGCTATTTTAGCTTAATTAATTTAAACTAGGTTAATAATAAGCTATTAGGTCTAAAGGACTTAAAGAAGGTCTTAAGAGAAGGTTATTCCTTTAAATTAGACTAGGCTATATTTCTTACTGCCTTTATAGGCCTATTAAATATATATAAAGAGTGGCTTTTTAATGTAGCTAAAAGGGTTATTATAGTAGAGGGGGTGCTGCTCTTGATATAACAGGCTGGTTATAGTCTGAGACTATAAGAGTAAAGCTAGGATAAAGGCAGGGTAATGGCGGGGTTAGACCGAAGGTTTAAAGGAATTGGGTTGACTTTTGTGTAAGTTAGTTGGCGAAAGCCAAATTAATATCTACTAATTGATCATATGTGCCGGGGCACGTGACTAATTGACCTTGCATATAAGGGCTGCAGATAAAGTAATATTAGTGAAGAAGCAGTGTGTTAAACTGGGGAACTTTAAATTATAATTAGCTAGTATTATTATATAATAGGTTAAGGTTATATAACCTTTACCCTCTTAAGGGTCAGATCTATAGCTTAAGACTTTAAATTTAATAATTTTTATCTTATATATATTATACTTAACTATATATATAAACTTATAGGCTTATAAGTAAGACTTATTAATAGCTAAGTATTATATATTTAATATAATATTATATTTAGCCTTATCTAGTTAAATATTATAATAAATAGTAATAATTACTAATTTATTCTTATAACTATAGCCTTTTTTAATAATTAGGCTATTAAAATATACCTATATAAAGGCCTAGGGTTTACCTATTAAGAATTACTTTAAAAAATATCTATAAAATATTAAAAGTAATAATTAAGATAATTTATATTAAGACTAATAAAGTTAATAGTAATTCTACCTAATAATCAGGACTTAGCTACTATATCTATAAAAACTAATTATATAATATCTTAAGATAAACCTTTTCTTATTAAAGAAATTACTAAGAAGGTATTATATTATAATTATAAATTTTAATTATATTTATAAAAAAACCTATATTATAAACTAATTAATAATCTAAAATATAATCCTATTAATTATTTTAATTAAAAAGTTAAAATATCTCTATTTTTTTTTTTTTTTTTCTTTACTATTAGTCTAATAAGGCTATTAAGCTTCTAACTTTTTATATAAATGCTTAAATAATAAGGCCCCTATAGTAGGCCTGTATCTTAAAAGTCAGAATTATATAAGGTTTATCTGCCTTAGTAGTATAATTACTGCCTTAACTAAGTAGTATTAATACTGCTTCTTGGCAGCTATATTAGCCTTCTTCCTTTACCCTAGCTAAAAGACTAAGATACTGCAGGTTAGCTTCTATCATAACAGGGAAAGGGCAGGAAAGTTTATATACTCTCTAATTAACCGGGCCAAGTTTATCATACTTCTACTTAAAGGTCAGTCAGTTAGACCCTAACTAAGTAAGAGATCAAGCGCAAACTCATAAATACATTCCCCGACCTAAATACCTATTAGTTATAGCTGCTAATATTAATCATAGCCACCGACACGATGCTACGAAATAGCCTGCAGCTATATAATCAGGCCTACTATATAACCGGCCATAACCTTAATATAGCTATCAGGCCCGCCTTATAGAGAGCTAATAGAAAAGACCTAAAAAAGATCTATATAATAGTAATTACTATTAAAAAGAACTTCTTATTAAGGTACTAATTTAACCTAATTAAGATAGCTATCTTTAATTATAACCTAATTAGGTTAATCTATTATATAGGCTATTTTAGCTTAATTAATCTAAACTAGGTTAATAATAAGCTATTAAGTCTAAAGGACCTAGAAAGGGTCTTAAAGGAAGGTTATTTCTTTAAATTAAACTAGGCTATATTTCTTATTGCCTTTATAGGCCTATTAAATATATATAAAGAGTGGCTTTTTAATATAGCTAAAAGGGTTATTATAGTAAAGGGGGTACTGCTCTTGATATAAGGATAAAGGCAGGGTAATAGCAGGGTTCTGCAAAGGTTTAAAGGAATTAGGTTAACTTTTGTGTAAGTTAGTTGGCAAAAGCTAAATTGACCTGAAGTTAATGATGAATCTACTAATTGATTATATATGCCAGGGCATGTGACTAATTGACCTTGCGTATGAGGGCAGATAAAGTAATATTAGTAAAGAAGCAGTGTGTTAAACTGGGGAAAATATCTTTATAGTAATATATAAGGTATAGCTAATTAGGGTCTTAAATAAGAAAATAATATAATAAAATACTTATTTTTTAGTATAATATAATATAAGGCATTATATATTATATTAAAAAATATAATAACTTTAATAATAAGTCTTAAAGTTATATAGCTATTATTATAAACCTTATAATCTAATTAAATAAATAGCCTTAATCTATAAGTATAAAAAAGATATTTTCCCTGGCCTTAATAAGCTAAATACCCTTTTTATTATTACCCTATTAAGGCAATTATTACTAAGGCTTTAACCTTTAAAAACTAGGTTATAATAACTAAAAACCTAAAAAAACTATATAAAATATAATATTATATAATTAATATTAATAATAGCTAACCTAGCTATAACTATCTAGATATAGCAGCTAATCTCTATATAACTAGCTCTTTAATTAATATTAATAATCTTAACCTTAAAAATATCCTAAATTTATATACCTTCCTTAGGCAATAGAAAATTATAATTAAAAACCTTCTATATATTAATAAATTACTATTAATTTAATAAGTTAATCTTATAATCTTTAAATATTAAGTAAGGCTTTATAATATAACTAAAAATATATTTATTATTCCCTATATTAAAAGGCAAATATATACCTTAAAAAATCTTACTAATTACTTAAAAAAGGATTATAACTTATTAATAAAGTAATAGGCCTTTATTATTAATATTATATTAAGTAGTAATAATAGTTAATATTAAATATAGTTTATAAAGTTAAAATATATAATTATAATAATTAAATTAATAATATAAATATTATATTAAAAGAATTAAGAGCTATTATAAAGTAAAGAAAAGGAAATAAAGAAAAAAAAAAGGTAAATTAAGAAATAAAGATTTTAATATTAAGGAAAAAACTATAAATATTAGCAAATTAAAGCTAGCTTAGTAAGTTAGTAATAGATTAAATTAGGCCATAAGGCAATATAATATAAAGAATATAAGTTAAAAATAAATATAAATAGTTAATACTTAGGATCCTTAAATATAATAAATCTTAATAAAGCTAATCTTAAACTAATAAAAGCTATTAATTAACTTTTATAATATAATCTATATATTTTTTATATATTTAATATACTTAATATTATATTTAATATATTATTATAATACCTAGTTAATATATAATATTATATAAAAGTAATAGCTAGTAGCTTTAATAAACTTAACTATATTATTAATTATATTAAAGACTTTATAATTAAAGTTACTATAGCCTTTAAATTAAATAAAATAATCTAAGTTAAATATTAATAAGACCTCTATTTATAAATAATAATTAATAAAATATAGTAAAGATAAGATATAATCCTACCTTATAAGGCAGATTATTATAAGAAATAGGAAATATAACCTAAAAAAGTGCTATTTTGCCCTTAAGATCTCTTTAATAATAAACTACTATATTATATAAATTACTATAATAAATAATAATTATATATCTTTTATTTAGTTATTTTTATTATATTATAAGCTATTTATAATTAATAATATTACTTTAAGGTTAATTATATAATATCTAAATTTAAGTATATTTATTTTTATTAGATATTTAAACTTATCTATAAATATATCTTATATTATAAAGTTTATAAATAAAACTTTATATTAAAATACTTAAGGCTAGGTAAACTAATACTAATTTAAGTTTATCTTTAACCTTTTTATGTAATTAGACTTAACTTTATTATAAATATATTAATAATACTATTAGAGTTTATAATATAAGCCCTCCCTAGTTATAATAAGCTTAATATATTATGCCTAGTTAGCTGCCTTTTTTTTAAAAAGATAGCCTTATTTATAAGGTATTTAATATATAAGATAGAGAATTAGGCTATAGTTTTTATATAAATATTATTACTTTTAGATTAAAAAATACCTACTTATATTATAAGTAATAAAGACTTAAAGTTTACTTTTAATATATAAAAGGCAATTTTTAAGCTACTTAAAGTTAATTTCCTTATAGCTATAATATATTACCCTTAGATTAATAAGGTATTTAAAAAAAAAACTAAATTATTATTATTAGTATATATTACTTTATAGCTATATATTTAAACTTATTATAAATCTTAATCTTTTTAGTGCTTTAATATTATCTTAATAATATATATATAGCTAATATAAGATAATTACTAAATAAAATAATTTTTAGCTTTTAATTATATTTAGCCTTAAATCTTATAATTAAGGTTAATAAAATTAGTAAGGAAATAACTATTAATAGGCTTAAAGTATTATATTATATATATTTAAAAGAAACCTAATTTCTTATTAATACTATAGCTATATTTAGTAAGATTTACTATAATAATAAGTATAACCTAATTTATATTAATATTAGTAATATTATATACCTATATTTATATAATAAGTATTACTTACCTAAAAAATTAAAAAAAAAAATCTTTAATAAAGGCCAGACCCTATAAAATAATATAAAAGGTTAATAACTTAGCCTTTAAGCTTAACTTCCTAGCTTATTAGTAAGTTTATTTAATAATATCTATAGTATATCTTTATAAACTAAAGTAAAAAGCTAACCTTTTTAAATATAAAGTACTTAAACCTAAACTAGTTATAATTAAAAATAGTAAAGTTATTAATTATTAAAAAATTAAATATATATTATAGATATAGGTTTAATAGTAAAAAATAACTTTATATATTTATTACTTAATAAAATAAATAAAATATACTACTAAAGATAATTAATAGCTACTTAAAAAAGAGATAAATAATACTAAAAAACTTACTTATAAGTTTCTTATAGAATATCTTATTAACTAGGCAGTAAAATTCCTTAAAAAGAAAATCCTTATATTATAGGATTTTTATTATAGGCTAAGTAATTAATAAAGTATTATTTTAGGTATAATTATAAGTAAAATTACTTTTAACTTTATATATTTTTTACTTTTTTTTTCTTTTTATATTTATTATTTATATTTTTTTATTATTTACTTTTATTTTATAAATATATTACCTCTCTAGGCCTTTTATACTTATTTCCTAGCTTATATTATAATAAGACCTGTTTTCCTTACTTAAACTAATAAATAATCCCTAAGTCAGTGCCTAATAGCTACTAATACTACTAAGGGCTATTATAGCTATAAAATTTTTACCTATAAATTATTAACCTATAGCATTACTCCCTAACTTTCTTTCTTTATCTTTTACTTCTCTTTTTATATATTACTATAGGTATTTATTTTTTAATTAACTATCTATATAATACTTTTAATAATTTAAATACTAAATCTTATAGATTTATATTTAAGTCTTTTTTTATAACTATAAAGTTAATTACTTACTTATTAAAACCTATATATTAAATATATTATATACTTTATAACTTTCCTTAAATTAAAATATATCTCTTTAAAAGCTAAAGATAAATATTAGGTATTAATTTTAATATATTCTTTCTATAAACTTTATTAAGATTTATAGTAAATAAACTTATTTTCTTTTTAGTAAAAATTAAAAAAAGTAAAACTAAAGCTAGCTTACTTAATATTAATTTAACTAAACCTATTAAAATTATCTTTACCTTTAACCTTTTTAACTCTAGATTTAATTTTAATTTTAATATTTCTAGTATTAATTATTTTAAATTTTAATAAATACTTAAACTTAATAGCCTATAACTTTACTTAAATTGCCTAAATATTAATAGCTATATTTATATTAGCTTTAAGGTTATTAATTATAATAAAAAAGCTATAAAGGCTAGCTGCTTTTACTTAAAGATTAATTAATAATTTTAGCTTAATTTTAACTATATTATAATCTACCTTATAGTTAAGTATTATATTAATAAATACTATATTATTAACCTTATTTATAATATTTAAATTATTATTATAGTATATAATACTAATAAAGAAATTAATATTAAAATTAATACTATTAACTTTAATAAGAAATTTATTAATATTAAAAGCTATAAAATACTTAAGGTTATTAAAGATAGTATTTTTATTAGTATTATAGTAAAAAAACTAAATAAACTTTAATAATATAAAGATAAGCTAATAAACTTTTAAGGTAATAATATTTAATTAAGATTATTTTTATTATTAGGAAAAAAAAAGGTATTATTATTATTAAACCCTAAAAAAAATATAATATAATTATTATTATAAAAAATACTTTTATAGTATTTTAGGCTAAGATTAACCTAATACTATATCTCTATACCTTTAAGCCTAAACCTATTTATCTTATACCTAAAGATAGCTATAAGGAAATTTACCTTAATAAAGTAAATAATAATAATTAAAATTATAATTTTAATAACTTAACTCTTACTTATATTATAGAACTTTAAAATAATATAATTATACCTAGAAAGATTATCTTTTACCTGGCTTAGGTTATTTCTAATATTAAGGTATAGCTTAAAGAGAATTATAAAATTAATTAAAAGGTATTCCTTACCTATATTAATATTAAACCTAACTTTTAATTTATTATAAATAATTACTTTACTAGTAAAGTTTTAGTTAATATTAATTTAAAGGATAATTTCTATTTAAAGACTTTTAAATATCTAATAGTTAAAGGTAATAATTTAAAATTTAATACTAATCTAATACTTATTAAATTTAAAGGTAAAGGTAAAAAAAAAGCTAAAATTACTAATAAAAACTTTATTAAACTTATTAATAAATAAAGTAATAATATAATTAAAATTAGCCCTTATAATAAAACTAATTAAAGACTATATAATTAAAATATATTTTAGGCTATTAATAAAAAAACCTAGGTAAGTAAAAAGGTTAAAAACTTAAAATAATAAGAAATCTATATTAATAATAAACTCTCTAAAATTTAGTTTAAAAACCTCTTTATTAAAGCTACCTTTTATATATTTTATATAGCTAGTATTAATATAGATAACTAACAGAGGGAAAGTCAGGTCAGGGAACGTACTTTATAATAAACTTGGCCCGGTATTCTTTTGGCTAGGGTGAAGGAAGAAGGCTGACACAGCTGCCGAGGAGCGGTATTAATACTGCTTAGTTAAGGCAGTAATTGCGCCACTAAGGCAGATAAACCTTATATAATTCTAACTTTTAAGATATAGGCCTACTATAGGGGCCTTATTATTTAAGCATTTACATAAAAAGTTAGAAGCTTAATAGCCTTATTAGGCTAATAGTAAAGGAAAAAAAAAAAAAAAAATTAATATAAATATTATATTTAACTATATTATTTTTAAAAAAACTACTATTATTACCTTACTTTATAAAATAATCTAGGAAATTAAAGTTTATTAATATAATATAATATAAAAGTAAAATATAATAATAAAAAGTAAAGATATCTATATTATTTTAAGCTTTAATTCTAGCCTTATATAAATTACTAAAATTACTATAGGCTATATATATAAGGCCTACTATAAAAGAGATATTATTAAAATTTATAATAAATTTATTACTAGATTTTAACCTGCCTATAAAAAAGTCCTAATATCTATTTTTATTATAGCCTATATTTAAGTTAACCTTACTATTATTAAATAACTTATTAAAGCTAAATATATTAATCTCTTTATTATTTCTAGCTTTATTTAAATTTAACCTAAATCTAGTAATATAATAATCTTTAATATAGTCTATAATATTACTTTTATAAGCTTGTTTATCTATATTATAAATATTAAAGATATTATTTATTACTATAGGCTTACTGCTAGAAATACTTATAAAGCTAGCTAGATAATTATTACTAATAATTAAATTACTATTAAAATTAATTCTCTATAAACTAAACTTAATAAAATCCTTATTAAAGTTATTATATTTTATTATATTAATAAAAAAGCCTATATTATAATAACTAAAGCTAAATTTATTATAAAATAGGTTAAGATTAATACTAATAAGGCTATTAATAATTATATCTTTATTGCCTTTATACTTATTAATATTTATAAAGACCTAGACCTAATTAAAACTTATAACTTAAGTTTTAGCTTTTCCCTGGCTTTAAGTAATTCCTAAGACCTAATTTCCTTATTATTAGGTATATCTAAAAAATTATTAAAGCCAGGCCTATTATTATTATAACTAACCTTATAAGTTATACCTTAAAAACTAAAGTACTTTAAAATTAACTAGCTTATTTCTTTAATTAATAAAAGACCCTATTTTATTTAATAACCTAGAGATAAATAAGTCTTTACTAATCTTTATAATACTATTAATAGAATATATAATTAAACTAGATTTAAAAGAAATTTAAATAAATTTAAATTATAAAATAATAAATAAAAATAAAGATTAGTAATAATAAATAAATATTAATTTTTTATAAATAATTAATATTAAAAGTAATTTATATTTAGTAAATTTTAGCTTAAAAATTACTAAGGATAATAATCTTTTTTTTATTCCTTAGGTATTTATTATATAACAGGTTAAGGTTATATAACCTCTACTCTCTTAAGAGTTAGATCTATAGCTTAAGACTTTAAATTTAATAATCTTTACCTTATATATATTATACCTAACTATATATATAAACTTATAGGCTTATAAGTAAGACTTATTAGTAGCTAAGTATTATATATCTAGTATAATATTATATTTAGCCTTATTTAGCTAAATATTATAATAAGTATTTATTAAAGCTATTTAATTAAATAACTTATATAATAAATAACTTAAAGCTATTAAGTAATAGGCTAAAAGGGTATTAAAAAAAACTAAATTAATTTTTTTTCTTTTATTATTAGCCTAATAAGGCTATTAAGCTTTTAACTTTTTATATAAATATTTAAATAATAAGGCCCTTATAGTAAGCCTATATCTTAAAAATTAAAATTATATAAGGTTTATCTGCCTTAATAATATAATTATTACCTTAATTAAGTAATATTAATACTACTTACTTCTTAGTAGTTATATTAGCCTTTTTTTCTTTACCTTAGTTAAAAAGATTAAAATAATACCAGGCTAAGTTTATTATACTTAAGTATATTCCCTAACTTAACTTTCCTTATTAGTTATAGCTATTAATATTAATTATAGCTACTGGTATAATACCTACTATATAAAATAGCCTATAGCTATATAATTATAACTACTATATAACTAGCTATAACCTTAATATAGCTATTAGGCCTGCCTTAGGTATAGTTAATAAAGATAAACTAAAAGAGATCTATATAATAATAACTGCTATTAAAAAGAACTTATTATTAAGGTATTAATTTAATTTAATTAAAATAGTAGTTTTTAATTATATATTAATTAGGTTAATTAATTATATAATTTATTAGCTTTATTTTAATATAATTAATTTAAATTAGATTTATTATAACCCTAACCGATGGATCAGTCAATATGTTTGATGGTGGTGCTGCAGTTGTCTTCATGGATAAGTCTTTGGGGTGGGAACAGGCTGTCCCGAAGGAAATAGGCTGGCAAGTGAAAGGACACCACGGCCGTACGGGAGATGCCGAACTCATAGCCATCGTGGGGGCCCTTGAAGCAGCCATATCCATTGTTTCGCAGCAATCGAAATCTCATATACGCAGAGTTGCCATATTCTCTGACTCGAGAGATGAGGCTATTCCGCGGTGTTCAGAAATTCGGCACTTCCCAATACCATCTCTCGACTCGTTGGTTCGACAACGGTCTCATGAATTGGTGCGATTAGGAGTAGCTTTATCTCTCATTTGGGTTCCGGGCCATAGTGGCATTGAGGGAAACTACCGAGCACATAATATCGCTCACCGTATGGCGAAGCTCGACCACCAGGACTTGTGCCAAAGCATCGTGTCTATACCTCGATCTATGGATGATGTCGTGGATTTTGGTTTTCACCATGAGTAGGTTACTCCGACAAAGGATATTACTTGGAGAGGGATCTCATCGGGATTATGACCAGCGCTCTTGGTTCTTTGGGAAATGGCTAGATGAGAAAGAGATAAGCTGGAGTACGCACAAGGCTATTTTGTTTCACCCAGGTGGTTATCCATCAGTGTGTCATCTCATGAACTTTGATATTTCTTACATGTGCTGATTCACGTTGCAATAGGAGGACTGTAGGAAGTCGGGCAACCATTCTATTCTAGCAATAAAGCAATATTCCAGCACTACAGGAGATTCAAAGTGAAATAATCCTATATTCTACCTATCAAACATCAACTTCCGAGACTCTTTGGTCTCTCTTCTCCTTCGGATCTGCTTGGTCCAGAGCATGCTCAGTCTCAAATTTACGATCCAGGCTTTTGGCCTTGACACAGATGAGTGACACCAAGAGAGCGATGCATGTGAGTAAAGTCAGTACCAGCCAGATGGTTCGGAGGCCCTTAATATACCCAGCAATGATAGTGTCCTTCATGAGCTTCCTGCTAGAGGGGGAGTTCTTGAGCATCTGTACTAAAGCGGACGCGTCCTTGGCCCATTCGTTGGCTTTAGAAGCAAACTCCGGGCTTTTCTCAACCTGTTTCCGGAACTCGTTCTGAAAGGTGACGCCGCCAACCGCAACACCAATGCCTTGGCCCAGAGACCGACAGAAAGCATAAAAGCTGGCAGCGAATGGCAAATCGGAATTGGACGCCGAAGCTTGAGCAGCAAATGCTTGAGCTGAGTAGAGGATACCGAGACCGAGACCCCCGGTAAGGTAGATGAGTACCCATCTAAAGGTTTCGGTATGATCATCAAGCAGCAGCATCAATCCCATCCCAATGGGCACAAGAACCCATCCAGCCCATATGAAGGGCCTGTATGTCCCCGTCTTGGCAATCAGTAGCCCAACTATGGCAGCAGCGGGAGCCACAGTTCCGGTGAATGGCATGACAGCAACACCCGCAGTGATCGGTGATGATCCCCTGACCTCGTGGTATAATGGAACATAGTAAAGAAGACACCATACCGTTATGCCGTGGATGACAGTAGCGAAGTATGCAGAGAGGGCCGTAAGGGAGGTGAATAGACTGGGTCGTAGAAAAGGGTCGCATCTGGAGTATTTTCTGCGGAACTTGATGTGAAGACCAAAGGATATGAGTCCCACGATACCGAAGATAAGAGGTATAACGGTCCTAGGACTGCTCCAGTCGTACATGATGCCACCTGCAAATTACCATGAGTAAGTGGTTACAGGGCTGACTACATCAGCATGGGCAACTTACCCCAACTCAAAGGGACCAAGAAACTTGTCAAGGAGCCAACAAAGATGATGGTCCCGATCCAATCGAACTCACCGATCTTGACGTTGACTGACGCATCCTTCTTTCGTTTAATGCGCATTGTGATAGGGATAGCGATATAGGCAATACCGCAAAATGGTAAATTGATCCAGAACAGCCAGGGCCAAGACACTTCTACGAGAGCGCCACCGATCAAGGGACCGAGAATGCTTCCAATAGCCCAGTTGAGGGAGATAAGACCAAACCATTTACCCCTCTCCCTGAGGCTCACAAGATCTGTAGCGATGACATATGTCAAGGCAAGGATACCACCAGAGCCGAGGCCCTGAAGTGTCCGACCACCAAGCAGCACGGCAATATTCTTCGCCAGGGCAGCCATGATACTACCACCGGTAAACACAGTGAGAGAAGCAAGGAGCGCAGACCGACGGCCAAATATATGAGATAGGGAGGCAACAGGGGGTTGAACGACGGTCGAGGCAAGGAGGAAACTGGTACCACACCAAAAGGCTTCAATAGCGGTAGCACCGATGTCTTCTGCAATTATCTTTGGACACTTTATGTTAGCGAGGACTCGTGCTAGGATTGAATAACGTGAGCTTACAGGCAATGCAACACAAATAATGGTTGAGTCAAGAGCGATGATAAAGGTGACAAGACACAATGTACCAAAAGCGCCATAGAAGCGCCATCCCCGACTTGAACTCGCAGGCAATTCATCCAGTTGCTTGAGTTGAAGGGACGAGGGACCTGAAGAGGATGAAGGATCGCCAGTCGCACTCTCGGTTCCATTCTGGGTACAGGATCTTGATTCTACCTCGATCACCTCCAGGGCACGGGCAGCTGGCATAGAGCCAGTAGGGGGTAACTTGTCTTGTTGGCGGGAAGAACCTATTGTCTTGTCATCGATGTGTAGATCAATAGGAGAGCCATTTCTGGGTAGATTATCAGCCATTCTGCGGAACCGAGGGAACGTGGTTACGGTTGTAGATTTTAACCAGGGGTAGAACGGAACAAAGACCAGCTGATTTCATAATGTCGCCAGAAGCTGAGGCACAGGAATCAACCCATCTTATAACAACACCAAAATACAAGCGCAGACTTGTTTCACTGCTGACTTCAGGCTCACCAACATCTTGTCAGCCAGCCTCATAGCCCTTACTGGACATGCACGAACAACCAGCACATCCAAACTAAGGCTGCTTCAAGGTTGCAAATATCGAGACCAACAAACGAGGAGCCACAAGTTACTATCTTGGGGGCACTTCATTGATTTTCCAAAGGATCCAGCGATTTGGCGACCTCCACTTCAGCTCAGCCCATGGAGGAACTAGTGATTGCTAGCATCTATCAGAGCTCGGCCATGGATGCTTGATTGAGCCTCATCGGATATCTTGGTGACAGAGGCGGCCGCCTCTCTGCCCTACCGGCGCCATCCCGCCGCTAATAGAGGCTATTCGCGGGTGTAGATAATGCTTCTACAGCCAGTTAGAAGTACTGGCATTGTAGCCTTGATCTATCTCGCCGAAATATCGATACGGCTTACCGAATTGGTTTGAAGCTCTTGACATTGTCGCGCCTGAAATAGCTGAATGTATCTAGCCTTTTGGAAGAAGCGCACAAAAGTTCCTCGTCAGATGGAACACATTAGGTCTATCCGTCTGACCTTTGATGAATCATGTTTCCTTATCGGATCTGGTTCGGACCCGAGCTTGATCTACGTGTCAGGACTACAGTTTCCAACGCTTTGGATCTATCGATGTGCTAATCCGTAAACGATCCTAGCGTTCTCTTCATCTCTACCGTGGGACGTGCAATCTCAGCTCTCGGCGAGCCCGTTAGTCCTCGTGGCTTTGCTCCTGTCTCACAGCGTCAACGATAGAGGTATTTCTGGAACGTTCGAAAATAAGCGGTATTCTCAACGGAGAAGTGCTTTGCTCACCAAGCCTGTCCGTCAGACCATCATTGAGGCAACCAGGTCCGCTTACTTATCGATGCTGGGCATATGTAATTGGGACTAGAATGTTAACACCGTTTGCGATGTCTGTGACGTTAGATTTCCAGCGCTGGTTTTGATAATGATGGTCTCCATTTGCTCCAAATTTGCATATGAAATCGCAAATTGTTATGAAAATGGGTGTCTGGCGACCTCCGTAAGGAGATATATAGAAGCCAATGGCCCTAGTACTATCGGACCACGCAAGCACACTGTCGTTAACCCGGGAAAGGACCAGTTTGTACCTAGAAAGATGCTCACTGAGCTTCTTTCTTGAATTCTTACAGGTACAATGTCTTTTGTGTTCTTGGTACAGAGGATATAGATGTGCCACTGTCGATATATCTGCAAAACCTCATGAGTTCTTGGATACCAATAATACCCCTATTTGATATGAAAGTATGTAAGAATCTAGAAGCGAGAAAGATGTCTTTGATAAGGATAAACTCGAAAGGTTCCTCTCTTCAATAAGACCGTATGGTACTTGTTAAATTGGTGTTCTCTAGGCATTTCCAGAATTCGCCAGTGTTCCCCTAGCCGCGCGTATATTCTCAGTACAGCCAACCGTCGACCAACTGCATATAGGGTCATATACCGCATCGAGCACTCCTCTGCCGCGGCCAAGAAATGCTCTTCAGAATCAGGCTGTGTGGCTCAGGCTGACCTGGGAGTGCGGCTCAATCTGAACAGAAAAGTCGACCATGGGGCTGTGTGCCACATTTCGAACCACGAATATCGCTGATAGACGAATCATGGACCAGTGCACAGTCGTGTGACCTCGGCAATATCTTTTCCTCGTCCAAATAGACCAATAATCAGCGGCACGCGGGCCGTACCGCGCGATCAGAGGAGATACAAAAAAGTACTTGCTCGAGACTTGATGTGCGTGATGAAGATGCACTGGGAGATGCAGATTATCCTTTCCTGTCATTGGGCGATGAATACGTCGAGCATCGTGAGGGTGTTGGTCGGGTAACAAAAGATGGCAATGTCTCCCTTTCTGGCTTCACCGGCTCGAGATTCGCAGATAGCCGGCCCGTCTAAGGGGCCATCTTCTCATGAGAGTGAGGCTGAGTTCATTGAGATGCACAAAACACGTTGGTATTTGATATTCACCGCTCTTTGTCCTGTTGAATGCTTCATGTCTAGAGGCTGGTCATTTGCTGGTTGTGATGATGGAAAAAGGCATCCACAGGATGGCCTCAGCGGGGCTGTATTCATGATGGATGGATGGGTGGGTAGACAGCATAGCTAGCTGGCATTTCATCTTTCCAATCTCGATTATGGTGTCAAGACTTTGTGTTCACCGTAAGATTTACAATGCTGCCCAAAATCTCCAGGGAGAATGGAGGAAGGGGATTCACGACCACCCAGCTGATGAATCCCAGACTCATCATTCATGGATGTTTCGTAAAGGCCCCTCGCCGCCTGTCTTCTGGCCACGAGAGGTATTTGGGGATCAAGTTCAGAGGCCCAGGTGTGTTTCGCGAACTTCTAGAGTACCGGAAATAAGGTGTCGACAGGCTTGCTTTGATCTTGTCGAATTCGCGAACAGGCCTTGCCAGAGGTCCCCTGGGAAGTCAAGTTCGATAGCTGACGATGCCATTGTTCGCAAAGGAGATCCTCTGCTAGCGAGTCTCCTGTCCTCAGAGGTTTTGGGCGTTATGTCAACGTGTTATTGCCCGAGACCTCGAGCTTTGTCAAGGCTCAACTTGAAGGCGAAGTATGAATTGTTTTTAGACCCCTTCAGATGATCACTTTCTGTAACCTATTGGTCAGTAGATGGAGGTGCTTGTTACCTGACGAGAGTCCCGGGTATAATGATGCTTCAGGTGTAGCCGAATTATGGATACCTCCACTACCAGAATGAGCATCCACTTTCAGTGCATTGGCATCACTGTTATCAGAGACTTATTAGGTAGAGTCCATTTTCGATCCAATGCCCTCAGACAGGCTCGTGGGGGGGAAGCTCGTCCAGACCCTAGCTATAATGTCTCCTGTGAATGGAAAAACAGTGTGTCCAGATAACAAAGCCCACTGCATTATCCAACGCTCATCTCAACACATTCCGCTCCAACTTTGAGCGCCTCTTTTTTTCTTTCATTTTTGGCCATAACTAGAGTTGGGCGGCATGCGCTTGAGCAACATGCTAAATACCTATTCGACTGAATACTGCTGCGTGGGCTTCATCAGGCACGGGAAATGTTGGAGATTGCTCGAGATTCATACGAGCCATCATTGGTGGCTCCCAGTTACTCCAAATTCCCACTGGGGTAGATGGAAGCTCAAAGCGTAAGGTAACTTAATCGCTGTGCCATTTTGATTCCATGTCCGAACCTTGGATGAATGCCGCTATGAAGACCCGACGCTCAACCCCTGGCTCGAGATTATAGGTTGGGTACTCGTATAAGGGGCCGACGAACTTCTCCCGGATCTGAGCAAAGCAAAGCATTCATTCATTCATTTCTGCACTCGCTGAATCGATCTTTGTTGGGATACGGGACAATTCGTTCATTTGACACTGCCAAATGAGATGAGCGCGCCCCCATCAGAGAAAGGAAAAGAAAAGAAAAATTCTCTGGCACGATGTCTCCTTCGACACTTTTGACGCCCAACAGCGATGGGGATGGAGAAACCACTACATCTTCTGCAGTCCATGCGGCACCAAAGACCTTTCGAAATGCCCGCAGGCAATGGTACAATGTTCATTCTGATTTACCGCAAGTGTGGTAATCTTGAGGTCAAGCCAAGCGGCTCCCAGACCATAATGGCGACTGGAGGATCCGGGTTACAGGCTCGTTCGTCATTCATCTGCGAATCGCATCGGGAAATGACATGGGTCTGGTGTTTGCTGGTGTTTGAGCATAAGGTATCCGACAACATCAAATGATGAATGGAAAACAGCCGAACTCTGGGTGGGAAGTCTCGATTGACGCTGCCTTTGTTAATCTTCGTTTTAAGGATATGCAGATGGCTGGTGTCCGGTCTAGCATCAGCGTCGTGAATGGTAGTGCCCTCGAATTGCCTAAGAAAGGCGGTCTAGGATTACGCAGGACTGTCAGGGCACCTACTTTACCGAATCGAATCAGAAGAAAGGGTCTGCAAGGCTGGGACCTTTCAACTAACTCACGGGTAGATTGTTTCGCCAGAGTGTATTTGGTGCCGGAAGCGCCGCTGGATGATATGTTTGCGGCATCTCGCAGTGCTTCCATCCACTATCGCCAAGGATATCGGCAGAGCAGGCGGCTTTAACCTTGGTGTCGCTAACAGGACACTAGTAAGGACAGCTTTGGAATACCAATGGACGGCAATGGAGAAAAGGCTTGTTTGATGAGCACTCGAGAGTTTCTACCCCATGGTTATTGGCGTCTTGGGCCGATGCCCCTAGGTAGGCAACCAGCCACCCGTTGCCTCTTTTTCATTTCCATCAAGATCAGAAATGGGTCGCCGTCGCAGTCAGTATCCATGCTCATTGTCGGGGACAACTTCAATCCTCAACCCCGAAACAAGCCAATGCATGCCCATGTTCACCGGGTATCTACATGCCTATCAATGCCTTACAACTCAACCATTCTGGTCCAACTCGGTTCTGCGCCATTGATCTACGCAGACCGAGTAAAGGACTACGTTACCCCACAGCCAGTCCAGAACCCAGGTTTCATCGGTTATAACCACATCGACATCAAGTTGCTTTCAGATATGAGGTTTCTGTGGCGACGAGACCGTGCTTACACACCGAGCACCAAGGTCGCCCCGAGGAACTTGGCCCCATTGCACTAAGACTAATTGAACATTGGATGCAATGCTAGAATGCCTCTTTGAGCATTACTTTGCCCAAGTTTTCGACGTTGGCGGCTTCGTTTGCGTCTTGATAACAAGTTGGCGGCGAAAGACTACAGTTCACCGTCTTGTCTCGCCCCGTTCCCAGCAAAACCATGTCAGTCGCCACTCAGGTAGGTACTCTTTAATTTCCAGTACAGCTGTATCAACAACCTCAAGCGCGTTCGTGTTTCACGCGACAGAAGGAAGTTCCAAGCAAGCCTTAAGGCTGGCTGCATCTCGGTATGGTAGTAGGGCGCCTGGTAATAGGAGAACTCCTCCATGCAATGCTGAACAAGATCGACCATGGTTTCGCAATCTAAGATGGTCTGTCTATCCTCAGGGGTTCATAGTCCTAGATACTAGATAGTAGATTCTGCCAGGAGGCAATCAAAGTAGGCGCCTTGTTGTTTCTAGCCGGTACCTTCATCTTCCATGTCCCCCTTGTACCTATTGTTGAGCCTCATCGGAAGGATAGTTTGCCATGCCCACCCTAGTAATATCTCCTTTCCTCCCCTAGCTCCCCAAGCATTCGCTCACACTCTACTCCGTACAGCCAGCCCTACGTCAATCAAAGCCATGTGCTTATAGGATGTCTCTCATGCTACCTACGCGATGAGTCTCGCTTTTGTTTCTGTTGTTACTCGCTTTTCCCAGCCCTTCAGAGGGCAAGTCTGCCATCTCGTCATCTGAGCAGTCCTATAGTGGCCTCCCTCCCCGAACTCTTAGCCTTGGTCCACGTACATCTCCCACGTTGACATCACTGCTAACAAAGATGATATATCTCAAGCAACGCGATTCTTCAAACGATTGTCCAATATACATCCAATATACATCCACTCTCATACACACGATTTACCAACGCTCCGATACAGTCCAATCTTAACCCCTACTCGCCTTCCGACCTTCCAATCTCTGTTCCCTCCCTCCCTCTCCCAATATCAACCCCCTCGGAGGAGGGTTGCCATCAAGCCGGCATAGGCAAGACAGGAGAGCAAAACTTTCTCAAATCCCAAAATCAGTCCCTGACTGAGCCAGCCAAACACGATCACAAACACGAGATACACAACTACTTCGCCAACCGTTGATCGAACGTTCAGGGACTGGATCGCGGCTGGAGCGCAGGCAAACAAGGCGATGATGGAGCTGAAGATGGTGATGCTTATGAACCGTATGGCCCCTTCGTTGTAGAGATACTGAACATTATCACCAACCTCACCTTGCCCTGAAAGGAACGGTTTCTAGGACATGTCAGTACAGGCTACTCTGCGGATGGCGCATGTGAGTATCTTACAAGGGGTACTCGGCCGATCTTTGTGTGTGCAGCAAGGCAGATGAGCTGGTCGAGCCTGTCTGGTTGCGAGAGCGATGCCCAGTCGTGGATCGGCGCGTCGAGGTATTTGCCGGTCCCTCCCTTTAACATGGCTCTGAAGGAAGGCAAGAGATTTCTCAAGAAATAGCTGCCTGGCTTGTCGAGTGCAAGCACCTGGCTTGTTTGAATCAGCACCTGTGCTGTGTGTTGGTGTGTGTGTCAGCTTGCGGTCCAGCAAATGGATCGTAATCGACATTGTCCTTTATCTTACAATACTTTAGGTATTCCTCCACGAGCTTTTCGTATGTGTTCGCATCTTCTGTACCCGATTTGAATGCCTTTTCGGCCTCGTCATAAAGAGTCACCATGCGGTTCGCTTGAAGCATAATACAGCGCGAGCTTATGTTTGACAGTCGGGGCGCGACCATGTGTCTTCTGTCTTGCTGCATCTGCCGACACATGCGGGCCCAACCCCTTTCTCCTCCTGATCATCATCTCTCAGCTCATACTAACAATTACAGGATACAGTTGCAACATACCCCAGTTTCCTGCTTGGCGTTCGAGATCTAGGCACAAGTCAGATGGCTGCCGTACTGAAGGGGCACAACATTCGAGATCTCATACCTATTCCAGGTCTCATGCTTGGTGCATTGACTTCCTCGCTCCCTGTTTGCCCACTGACTGGGTTTCGTACAGAGCTGCCCTGAGGTGCTTTCATCTGGCAAGGTTGAGACATTTTGGCGGTGCGATCGGACGATTCACCTGGTTTCTACCAGCGCAATGGCTCCCTAGTCAAGCTTGGTGAGATCAACCAGCAAGGGCCGAGGGACCCTTTTATCCTCTCTGAGATCACACATCACCGCACGCTGACTACGGGCACACACAGCATTGCGGTGCCTTTGGGCATGCAATGAGGCTCGTTTCTACCACTACCAGTCCCGTCCCGGCCACCATTGTACAATGGCATAACACACCGCAACTGCAGCTGCAGCTGCCTTCTTTTCTATGCAAAGTTGTTGGTCGAGTCAGGCGCAAGGTTGTCGCTGCAGGTCGTTGGGCTGTGCTAAGTAAAAGCAAATCACAGCACGTACACAATCGGTGCTGTCAGCCAGGATTGGCCGGATCGAGCCCAATCACAGCGATCTGTCAACACCCACCCGTTCCCCAGATGTATCAGGTTGGTTACTGGCCCCCTGACCTGAGTGATAACAGTTCAAGCCCCATTTTCTCATGGGTGATCAACGTCTTTGTGCAACAATCGCGCTTATTTAAGCGCGTTGAATTACCCAATATTCAGAGTATGTCATTCATGTTATATCACCAGCAGGTTGATATACTTGCACTTTTATCGTTCAGAGTCTTCAATGTTCCAATGGCTCAAAAAGCGCTTATTGACGTATCTAAATAATGTAAAATCATTAAATGAATCGAAATTATGTCTCTATCAAAGGTCCAGTGCCACCTAGATAACCACAGCTTTTGAATTTGTTCCCAGAGCCACGAATTGCTTTGCCGCAATCTCTGACAAAATTGATGCTTTGAACTGGGAGATTACAGTCAGATGGTTTTAGAAGGCCGCCTTCGGGGGGGTTAATGCGCACCTTTACAGTTTATGGCCTTTCGTGTATTTTATCGTGCGTATTTTGCACGGATGTCTTGACGATCATCTGTAGCTCGATGCTCAAAGGGTGGCTTTACGCGTAAATTCGATGGGTTTGATTGTAAAGTCAGGCCTTGGGTTTGGCTTCGCCAGAGGCGGCGGACTTCTTGTTCTTGGGCTGGCTTATAATAACAGAACCACCGGGACCCTTGGGCTCGAGTTCTTTAGGGATGCTGACAATCAAAGCGTCCACAGGACCGGAACTCTTTGATGGAGCCATTTGTAGAGATTGTGCTGAGTGAGAACGAAATGTATTAATCTGGTGAATACTGAATGTGATAGACAACAACCTGGCTTGCTACTCCGTCCTCTACGCCCCTAATATAGTTGCCAGAGCAGTACGCTTCCTAGCAGCTCGCTAATTTATCTTTCTGGCCCCATCTGTTGAGAAAAAAGCAAATTCTGGGAGATGATAAAGGGCGTGGTCAGGGCAAGGTTGAAAAACTAGAGCTCGATGGTCATCAACAAGGTATGAGTCCACGTAGTGAATGCGCTTTGACGTGCGCCAGGTCGATATTCTCAGCAACGGCTGCCCGCTGCCGAGCAGCTCAAGCTCCCTCCAATTCGTCAGGGCAATATCTATCAACAGGCTCTCGTCTTACTCTGAGTACATGAGTTTGGCGATCATGCGTTTCAAGTCTAATCAGGGGACAAATCAGCATCAGGAAAGCTCAGCACTATTTTAGCGGCTCGTTTCCATCATGGATCATCTGTAATGAAAACCCAGAGACAGCTAGCTAAGATATTTGTTCTTCAACGGCTGGCCAGTCGCTAGGCAATCGTATCTCTCTCAGTGTCAGTGTTCGAAACGACCATAGAAGAGGCAGCTTTTGACATACTGCAAATGGTCCCCCTTTTGCTGGTACTAAGTTGCACAGAAGCCCCAGGAAAGACCGCAACCAGTCCATCGTCATATCAAGAGCAAGAAGCCTCAGACTACCATGATAAAAGTACCCAGTCTCCGCCGCTGAGTACGCCCCACTGAGCATTACTCACAGAGCATTGCTTTCCTTTGGTCTTGGCCCAATCTGAACAGAAGCGTGAAGAATTTGCACTGAGTACTTGGTTGAGAAAGTAGCCTAGGCCTGTTATTACCCCGAACATCCATCCATTGGGTGACCACGAAACCTTGTCGGCGCCCCTCATTGCTGATCTAGAGCCGAATATCCCTTGTCTTTGACAGTAAGCGAGCGACCTGGAACTTGGAAGCAAAGATGCCGGGCTGGGGGGGGTTGGGGCAAGGCTCATAGATCTGCGAAGAGTATGTACATATACTGACTATGTATGTACGCATTGTGGGACTTGATGCAATTGCAGGGTTCTGTCATTGGAAGTCATCATGACTACCAATTTTGCGGCTGATGAACTGATATGTCCGATAGCCCTGCATCGTGGATATGAGTAAAGATGTGGAACCTGACTCTTCACATAGGATCCCCTCGCTAGCACGATTGGGCTAAGTGCAACTTTTATGCCTACGCCCGCAGGCAAGACACGAATACGGATCTAGAAAGTTGACTGATCGTATGGAAGGGCCAGAGTGAGGCTATACATATCGATATCAACTTACAAGAAGCCACTGCCACGCGAGTTTCGAGTACTTCTGAGTCACAAGACATCATCTAATTTAACTCTGCATGTAAAGTCCTGGTGCTGTTGCATCGGTTCATGAAGCCAGCTGCTTGGGTAGCTGTGGCGTCACGTTCGGGCGAGGCCTCCGTAATGAGAAGTCAGACAGGCAGACACCTGTTTCTTGTTTTCATACAAGTCTCATGTTTCAGCATAATAAATTTGAAAGTGTGTTACAATGTTTATGTAACTATCACACCTACATATGCCATGTGCTCCATCTGAGACTCGGTACTTGGACTATCTTATCGATAACGTCTTATCTGGCGCCAGCCAAATTTTTAGAAAAGAAAAGTCAAGACGAATGGACGGCCCCACCAAAAAGTTTCTCTGTTTGCGCAGATCGACATTCTTCAGATCAAAGTCAATCAACATGCCCAAGCCTAGAACAAGACGTGGCGCTGGCCGCGAGGAGAAGAAGAGAAAGAGAATAGAAGAAGCTGAACAACAATACGAGACCTACGAGAGCGAGAACAAGCGACAGCGCACTTACGAAGACAACGATAACACCGATGGTCTCGACTACCAAGATGGCCAGGATCCTCAGCAGAATGGCCTTGGCGAGAAGGAGTTCTTCGGAATGCTTGCAGAAGAAGAGCAAGAGTACTTCCGCCGTGCGGACGAACTGCTAGAGCTCAATCAGTTTCCGTCAACCGAGGATCGCGACATCTTTCTGGAAAACGTCTGGAAGGAGGCGGAGGGCAAGGAGCTCAAACTAGCCAGTAGTCAGTCCTGTTCGCGATTGATGGAGCGTCTCATACAGCTATCGAACACGGCGCAAAAGAAGCGTTTGTTTGAAGCCTTCGGTGGGCACTTCCTCTCATTGGTACAGCATCGATTCGCGAGCCATTGTTGCGAGGCGCTCTTCTTGCGATCTGCTGGTGTGGTATCACAAGAGCTTTCTGGATATGTGCTTGATACCAAGGGCGCCGATGTTGACATGCAAAAGCCCGAGGCATCCATGGAGAATCTTTTTCTGGCTACGCTAGACGAGCTCGAAGGCGCTCTATCATACCTCATCACCGATCGATTCGCATCACACACTCTTCGCGTGCTATTATTGGTCTTGGCAGGCCGACCCTTGGAGGATGCATCGGTGCGAAGCCTCGTCAAGAGCAAGAAGAAGGAGAAAATATCAGTCGCGGGAGGTTCAGCAACAGATGAGGCGAACCAAGGGTTGAGGGCAGTACCCGAATCGTTTTCAATGGCAGCAAAAAAAATCATCCAAGACTCAACGGCAGGGATGGATGCTACCTCCTTGCGAGTGCTCGCCAGACATCCCATCGGAAACCCTACACTTCAGCTCCTTCTTGAGCTTGACCTGACACTCAACAAGACCGAGCAAAAGGCCGAGTCTGAACAACCGACTCTACTATTCCAGTTGTTACCCGGTGCTCCAAAGTCTTTGAGCGACGGCTCATCAGAAGCATCAGAATTCATCAACGGCATGATCTATGACCAGATCGGATCACGACTTATCGAGACACTCATAACACACTGCCCTGGCAAGGTGTTCAAAGCTCTCAACCAGAACATCTTTCTCCCCCGAATAGAGGGTTATGTACGAAATGATGTGTCGTGCTACGCTGCTATACGAGTCCTGAACCGCCTCAGCAAAGATGACCTGGTGCAGGCAGTTGAGAAGATTACACCAAATGTGCCTCAGCTGGTCGCAAAGTCCAGGCTCAATGTTCTCAAGACGCTGTTTGAGAGATGCAATGCCCGTGGCGCCAACGACGAGATTAAGAAACTCAACAAGGGGCTTAAAGAGGGATGTGGAAACACGCCTGCTGACCTGGTAATTTTCCTGTGCGGTTTGAAAGACGAAGAGAAGAAGAAGAAAGATGTCCAGCAACTTTCTAAAAACGAGTACGCGATCCAGTCCCATGGTGCCCAACTCCTGACTACTCTTCTTTCCATTCCGGGACCGACAAAGGGTGTGCAAGAGTCATTACTTGCCCTCGAGCCACAAACTCTGGTCCGCCTTGCCACTACGTCCATGCCCACCGTTACTGTCCTTACCACCGCCCTTGCTACACCTTCTTCAAATCCTGCCTTCCACAAGTCTATCGCCAGTGCCATACTGCCATACACTCACGAGCTGGCCATATCCCAGTTCGGCCATAACCTCATCAATGCTATCGTTGAGGTCCCTAGCAAAGGCAAGGAGCGAAGTATTCCTTTCCATATGAAGGAAGCCTTTATGGCACGCTTGGGCGATCATGAGGCGGAGTTGCGCGACAGTTGGATAGGTAGAAGTGTCTGGCGCAATTGGAAGGGTGATATGTGGAAGACCCGCCGCGGAGACTGGAAGTTGTGGATGAGAGAGGTGGACGCACACGTTCCATCCAGTCTGCCACAGCGCGGATCAAAGGGTGCAGAGAGGGAGAAGCCACTTGTCAAGCCGGCTCCAGAACTCGTAGAAGAGCACCGTGACCAAGAGCCTGCCGCTGAAGAGCATATTACTGAGGACAACATGAAGATGGATGTAGATGATGCCGTGGAAGCAGCAGTTAACGGTGAGGAGGAGGAGGGCAAGAAAGACAAGAAAGCTAAGACAAAGAAGAGTAAGAAGGAGAAGCAAGACAAGAAGGAGAAAAGGGAGAAGAAAGACAAGAAGAAGAAGAAGAAGAAGAATGACGAATCTGTTGAAGCCAAGACAGATGAGGAGACTGAGGAGTAAAACAATTGTTACTAGAATAGATAGTGGCCACGGATACCCAAACCTGAGCCAGCATAATTGCATTGCGATCGTTCAGCCTGCCTTTCGCCACGACCTTCGCATAATGTCTTTTCTTCTTCAGTCCATATGCTTGCCCCTATCCTTGAGCCGTCGTATCAGGAAACGGACAAGATCACCATTAACAGGTGAGTATTCATATATTGAAATCCCCAGCACATCGAAGCTAAAATGGGAATCAGCTTGTGTGAACACATGAAGAGCAATGTGGCCTATAAAACTAAATGAGAGCTGTACTTGCACGCTTATCACCCCTACTCTCTCGCCGGCTGTCTTCTCCCCCTTCGCTTATCGTTTCAGTCCTTTCGAATGAAGCCATAGCACTTACTGTTTGTTGTGACTATTATCAAGCAGACGAGACTTATCGCTTATCCATCAAATCTTTGCACGTTCAATGTAGGTACCCATGTGTTCACATTGAGCCTCCCCCTTACTCTGAAGACCATGCCTAGAGCCACCAAACTCCAGATAATTCGCTACATAAAAGCATTCCATCTCGGAGCTACCGAGACCACTGCAGCTGCGACTTGCCCCGAAGCACTCGGCTATGCGTAACAACCAATAATACTATGGTCAGGGCGAGTGTTTCATCGTCTTCAGGCATCTCAGGGCTGGGGTGTTATAGCTCTCAAGCTTCCCTACTCTTGCCGCAGTCGTGAGTTTGACGGTAGGCACAAATACAAATGTAAGTTCTAGCAATGCTTCAATTGAGCCACGGCAGGTTGTTCCTCTGAAAGGAAAAAGATGAGAAATAGTCGTTTATTCTATCAATGGAAGCTAAAAGACCCTTTCAAGCCCCTTCGGTGTCGGATATAGCTGGGAGCTGGCTATGAACCTGCGAGATACAATGTGTAAGCGCACTCCACGATTTCCCATCAGCTAGCCAGTCTCCAACAACTCAGGCCCGGACAAACTACCCGGTCGTCGTGATACCAAGACAAAGCGTTGATCAGCTGCCGATGAACAGAAAAGTTTGAAAACTAGAGAGTTCAGATTGACAAGCTCCTGGGCAGAAGGAAAACCAGCAAAGAAGCTAACATCAAAAATCGCCGAAACTCCCCACCCATGTACCGGTATTTCTTCTATTTCCCACAACATCTAGATAAGAGCCTGCTTGCATAAAACCCTAGATTTTGGTCGAGCAGAAGGTTTCTTGGTAATCCATCTAACAAATGGCATGGTCATGTGTCAAGATTTCCCACGGCGCAACTAGGATGGGTACCTCTGTTGGTTGCTGAAAACAATTGAAACAGATATGTGCACATGCATCGATCAATTCATCACTTTGCTACTCACAAATAATTACATCGGAGTTGAGTAACTCATACTGACCATGCGCGGACTGATTTCAACTGAAGGCAGACGTCAAGCTGATTTGCTTGAAATCGGAGTTACCTTCTGAAGGTGGTGGCTGGGAGGGGGAAGGTCGAGAAAGTTCATGGAGGCGATGGTTAGTTAGACTGTCCGGATTGCCAACTGCGATTTTTCAATGGCTATCGAAGTTCCATATGTTCCGGTGCTGGTCAATAAGTTGGTGTGAGGTTCCATCCAGCTGAGTGAGATCAAAGACTCACTTGAGACTCGAGATCTCGCTAATCTATCCGTGATGGAGGTGATTAAATCGATGTCGACGTGCAATACCCGTCACCATCTGCCGTAGCGTAAGAAATAATATCTCGCATGTCGTATAAATGATTCAATGTGCGATCATTGCCCAACATTTACCCCCTCCAAGGATACCTGAATCCACACAAGGCCCTGACGGCCGCTGGTTGTGAGCATCGCCTGGGAGGCGAATAGTGATATCCTTGAGAATTGCATTGATATTGATGTAATGCAGATAATTATTACAAATCAACTCATCCCCTCAATGAACAAGAACTTGTGGATTTCCTTCGTCGTATTTACTGTACTATTGTCAAACTCGCCACGATCGGGAACTTGCGCTTGGGATTCCTTGCGCCGGAGGCACTCCGTGCGCCCCGGATTGCTGGAAACCTTCTGGGAATTCGGTTTCGTTGCGAGGGCGTTAAACCTCAGGCTTCCATCGGAGCTTGCGAAGCACTTGTTGGAGAACCTGGCGTAGATCTGAGAGAGAGTAACGAATAAGCACGTAGGAGGCAAGTCGCTGCTTACCACCACCACGACGCCTAGATACACGGTAGCACGTGCAGACGTGGTGGTATCTGCCGTCGTGTCCCTCCCTGCTTCTCTGCCTTACACTACGGCTACGTTGATCTCATATCGACGCTGGCTAGGCTGGGAACCGGCAATTAGGGGGGGTACTGCTTGATCGTGCCGATATTAGCTCTTGTTCTGCCATCCTGGCGTCTGAAATGCGTGAGCCGATCTCGTAGCGGGGGGAGCCAGAAACGTCATATGGTGGTGGCTGCAGCTTAACTAAGTGGTTGTAAAGGTAGCGTATCCGTACTCCGTATTGTTAAGCAAGAATGGGAATGTTAAAGATCGGCACGGAGATGCTCTTAATTCCCATGGCCGACAACCAGATGTGGCTTGTGCCGAGAGATTGTCGACACTGATTGGATGAGGCAGGGTAGCGTGTGGCGTATAAAAGTGGCACAAGCCATTGTGTCGGATGAATAGGGACTAGCGCTTGAGGTTCCTGGGACATGTATGCAGCCAGGGGAACTCAAGAAATTGTTAGTGCAGGCTCGTAGCTTTGGGTACCGCTTCGTTGTGCACCAAGGGGAATGGAGACCGGAGACGATGGTCCGGTCCGAAAAGTCCGACAGCACATTCCGGCCGGGCAGTGATACATATTGAGGTTGCAACCAGAGCACGCACATTGACCTGAGAGCTCAAGCTGTTTCAAGACAGATATTGGTGCCTTCAGTTTCTGGGCTGATAGGTATTTCACTATGGCCACTGTGGTTTTATGGGCAAGAAGTGTTCCATGTTGAGGGCTTTGCTCTTGAATAGTACCTAAGTATAGCCTTTGTTCGACCCGCATTGCCAGTCGAGTCAGTCCTAACAAAGCAGTTAAATAAGAATGGTTACCGGTTATTACATATGAGCCCAAAATTTCATGGAGATCGAAAAAATGTTAGGTCAACGAAGCTAGAGGTTCGATAACACAAGGGAAAGCATGGGTCATGTTGTGTGGTTGGTTGCGAAACATCCAACAAGGGCGTTTATTAAATTATGGTTGCGGTCACAGTTGCGGTTGCGGTTGCGGTGGTTGAGAAAGCTCTCCACTTTCGGATAAAGAAGCGAACTTCGACCTCTAGTAAAGCCATCTCCCGTCTCCACCAACTCTATGGTGAGATCCTAGCTCATCAGTGACAATATGTGATAGTGAGGTAGGTGGTAGTTTGAAGATTTGGTTCAGAAGGGTGTGAATGTTGACAAAGTTCAGCGAAAAAGTCAAAGCTCTCAGCTCAGCTCAGCTCATCATGCCTCTAACTACCTATGGTGAACTACTAAGGGTCTGCGTTTGTTACTGACATGTAACAGCATTCGTTTGACTGACACAAAAACTGATTGAGAATGAGCCAATGTCTGACATGGGCACCTGGAGGATACAAATCGAATTCACGGTCATCCGAGACTTCTCGGGCGCTAATGATAGAGGAACCAAGATCTGAGCTCGAAAACATCGTCATGGGCGATGAGTATTGCACATTCTCTCTTTTCTCCGTCTGACTCTGACACTTCTGAATCTGACTCGCTGGGGATTATTAGGGATTACTTATCATTTGCGGTCGTGAGATGCGGTATCGACCGTTCTTGTCTGTCAATCAGATCTCTGTTGGCCTCCTAGGCTCCCCCACAGATCGATTCGTCCTCTACGGATACTAGGTACGTAGTCTGTATTTCTTTTTCCCTTCCTTTTCTTTTCTTTTCTTTTCTTTAACCATGTGCCTTGGCGGCCCTGCCCTGGTGCAGCAGCCGCTCGATTCCCTGTGGAGGGACCCGCCCGTCTGGATCACCAATTTGGCCTCGAAAGGACGAGCTCCGATTGTGTTGCGATGCTCACCCCTGTCGATGCTTCAGCCTCGAGACTCTTCCCATCGCAGCTAGCAAGCGCCAAACGATGCTCTGATGTGATAAGAGCGTAGACGGATCGTAATTCTGGCTACCAACTGCCAGGAACAGTAATACATACAGTACATGCCTTGGCTAATCAGTCAATTACGTTCAACGCCAAGTTAGCCGATGTGTAAGTAGGTACTGCGATGAGTTCAACAGGTAGGAAGATACTTGTGAATTGACTATTAACTAACTGGCTCTGACTTTGCCAACGGCTAATAAGCATGGCACGTCTTCCCCCATTCTGCTGCACCGTGCCGTGGCACTATAGGGGGAGACTGCGGCAGCAAATGCCCAGGCAACTTTGGCATTGAACAAGGCATGCAGATAGCCCAGTATGGGTTTGGATGCTAGGGTTTCTTTGAAGAGGGAGCAGCCACCAGAGCGAGGGGTGGTCGAATGAAGAACCACGAGGAGAGAGAAAGGGAATGGAAAACAAGGAACTGGGAGGGAGACAAACGCGGTGCCCAATTGACAGCATCCCACCTTGCATCTGATGGCGCCGATTGCACGGAAGACAAGCTCCGTAGGTTTCAAGTCTCATCAGCATAATAAGTAATCAGTTTAATCGAAACAAAAGAATGTTTGTTTTGCCAGTTGAGTCTTGCTACCTTTGGATCGCGATCTCTGAGACGGTCGAAACATTGGTTCATGAGGAAATGTCTTGACAACGGATCGCCTAGTCTTGAAACGATCGACCTACCTAGCCCACGCGTCACGCTATCGATGGGCTGCAGAAAGGATAGGACGGACGGACTCTTGTCCATCGGCTGGAAACAAGACTTCACCGTCTCGTCGGCAAGACCAGAGAAACATTAGCATTAATAGCATTAGCATGGTGCAGTAAAGGACAGCACAGCACAGTTACAACGCTACGACTCTTAGCTGCGACGCATCGTGGAAGGATTCACTTAGGCAGTGGAGGTGCGTGCGGCCAGACCTGTCCATTGAGTGAGACAGCCAATCCAGGCCAACAAGTGAATACAATACCGCACAGTAGGTAGGTAGCATGGGAGGAGGCTTAGCAGAATGGCATGATAAAATGGCAAGGTTCACAGTCCAAGGGTTCATGGTGGGTTTCCGGGGTCCTTTCGGACAAGGACAAGATACTTTGCCGATGCGATAAACAGAAGAAGTCCATACTGGTACGCACTCACATAGAGATATTGCGATCGGGTAGACTGGTCAACTTTTTCAGAAAGGGCTCTGGAACAGGCGTAGAGTGAGTGGCCTTTGTGCCGCTGGGTGTCCCCAACGATCCAAATATTCAACATGTCGAGCATTGCCGAGCTGGCTGGGAGTGATTCCGCGTTCCTTAGCAAAGAGATTCCAGAGAGGCGTTGCTATGTATGTATGTACTGCAATTCTCATGCACGGCACAGAAGTGAAAGAAGAGCAGGGTTTCGGCTTTATGTAGTATACTGTTTACCTACGGATAGTGTGTCCGTGCATGTCTTTGGACGGATTGGGGCTATGCTGTCTTCTCAACCTGCATGTCCTACTCGTGGATCTTATAGAGGGCGATCTAGGAGTTCCTGGATGTCTCTAGATCTTTGAAACTATGGAGATGACTTGATCATTCCATGGTTCAGAAGAAAGCTGTCTCTGAACTACCTATCTACGGTACATATCTACCCTCCTTGTACTCGCATGCAGTGGTGTAAATTCTCAACTCCGGCGGCCGTGGTTGGCCGTTCTCCCAACAAGAGCGGGGGGGGGGACCAAATGGAGATGGCAACCTCACAGAGGTCCAGCCACTAAGTGATGAGGACCGGAGGAGTGCCGGGGGCACAAATGCATCCATAGATATGCGGAACCTGATGGAGGGGGAGAATAATAAGGTAAAGCTACCGTAGAGGGCGGGGCTACGGGGCTAGGTCGATACGGGACGGTACTTATCCCTCGTGCTTAGCGCTAACAGAGAGCTCTTGATCGAGATCGATCGTCATAAGTACGCTCGATCATAGTCGTGGGATCGCCTTCGGATCGAGCTACAAGTCCTTCCCGCGTCTGCAACCCGCCTGTCCTTGTCGCTGTCCATGGGCATGGGGTTAGCTTTCGGTTTTTTTTTGTTACCCTGTTTGTGTAGGTATGTATAATACAAGAGCGTCGCCCGGCCCCCTTCTCGGGATTTTCTTGGTTTGACTTCCATAACATTACAACCTAAAACTTCTCGCCTTGTGATCGGTGTGGCTTGCTTCCTTCCCTTCGCATTCAGCTCAAGTTCTTTCAACAAACATAAAAGCACCCATAAGAATACCCGTTAGGGGGCCGACTTAAGAACCTACACTTCTTCTTGTCCTTCTTCTTCATCCTCAAGGCACCTCGAAAGCACTTATATCAACTGTGTTGCTTTCTTGATCAGACGATATCGGTTTGACAGCATCCTGATCTAGGTTTGCCAAAGCATTCAACAACCAAAGCTATCAGCCTATCGGCGTTCCGTTGCCCTCCCACCGTTGTTCACTTGTCAAAAAACAGTTACCAAAGTCAATTGCCTAGCGCCAATATGCCCAAAAGATCTCTTGATGCCGCGAACATCGGTGGCCCAGTCAAGCCAGCGCCAACCCGCAAGGTAAAGACACTTATACCTCAATCCTTTGCAATACACGTATAGTGGCAATGTCGCTAACAAGTATATCCAGACTGAGCGATCCCATGAAGAAAACCAGGAGCGAGCGTATATTGCTGCCTCAAGGCGAGCAGATCGGAGCCTCGAAGCCCGTGTTCAGTCGGCTAAGATGGCCAGTGAAATCCACAAGAAACGAACTGGCAAGGCCTTCCGAATCACAGAGGAGATTGTTATGAAGGAGGAGATGTACGAGGAAGAGGATGATGAATTCCCTAGATCATACCGGATTCTCAAGCAGAACATGCAAACCGACAACCCCGTCTTCAACGCTAGAATCGACGCATTTCTCGTGAACCGTGTGGCCATGTCAGAAATGATGGCGGCCACTGAGAGCGACTGGCGCAATAACGAAATCAATATGGAATTCGCAAAGATGTTCCCTCAGGCTAAGCAACAAGCCCAGTCTCTTTCCCACAGATACTCCACGCCAGGCTACTCAGCACTTCACACACAAAACAACTCTATCTCATCCCCCATGGAGCAGCATTTTGAGCCAAACTTCCAGCCTATCAACTATGGCCAACCGTGTAACAATGGACATGGCGGTCGAAGCCTTTCCATGTCAGGCCCTATTTCAGAGCCAAGGAACGACACAGCCATGTCGCCATCAGCTCTCACACCAGGTTTAGGGTCCCATCCCGAGACGCCACAACCTCATTGCACAGCATCTTTTGCAAACGTGCAGCCGCCTCACATGATGGAATACAATCCAGACGGCTCGGCTTTCACTTCAGAGCTACCGGCCGAGGCCAGGCTGTTGATGGGTGGGGGCATGAACGAGACCTTTAGCTCTGCCCTTTATGCTGAACCTCACAACTGGGGGGTTTCTCAATCTTATCCTTACAGCTGCGATTCCAAGTATGTTAAGGAGGAAGACGCTGGCCTCGGAATCGCTGGCGAGAGTTACCCTGAGATATCGGACACGGCACCATGGGATTGCCTCGATACCGGAACCCCCGCCAAAACCTTTGGCGACCCAGAGCCTGCTTGGGATTGTTTTCTCAATGAGAATTGGGGCAACGACCAGCAGCAGCAATAAACCAAGTTACCGATTGACTTTTTTTTCTCGTTTCTTCATTTTAGTTATGATTTTCATGATACTCTTATCAGCGATACAGTAGCGGTGCTTGCCAGATCCAAAAACAGGCACTGCACACGTGGCTCATTTTTGGTAAACACTCTTATGCGATATGCATGGCGCTCGAGGGATGGGAATTGGATGTTTGTATGTGGCATGAAAACGGTCGACGTGGCTCACCTGCATTTGTTAGAACTGCAAAAGGCTTGCGCCTGGAGTTTTGCACACCGATCTGGAATTGTTTATTTATCACTATGGGATCTTTGTTGTATATATATCAACGTAATTACAAACGAAGCTCTGTTTAAGCACATTTATCCACAGTTCCCTGGTTGGATTATCTTCCGGCTGCTAAATGGTATGCTGATTTGTACGTATGACATGAAGCCTGTTACTGTGAGCGTTACATCTAGGTAATAATGAGTGTTCATTTTTAGTGAGTTTCATCCAGTCTCGGTGCCTCAAGAACAGATGATAAGCTTTGACTGGAGATCGGGAGTGAAGACACGATTGGGGCCATCACCAGCACCCATCGAAAGCATTAGATGTGGTGCTAAATGCCTCGGTGCCTCTCTCCACGAGAAACACAACTACGGCAACCGTTTCAGCATCCATAGCTGATTTAGTGGTGATATGTTCACGAGTAGTCCAGTTGAATGAACAAGCTGACACCACTGATACATCTGACCAAGGCCCCGTGCTAATACTGTTTGACAAGAATAAAACCCTTGAAATGCGACTTTGGGTTTAGTAGAAATTTTTGGTTGCCTTTTACCGAAATATCAAAGAGGAGATGGACGAATGGATAGTATTAGAATTCGGGGACAATGCCATGTGCGTTGATGATTGGCTTGACCAACAAGTTGTGTACGTTCACCGATAGGAATCGCATCAGTCGAAGTGGTTGAGTAGCATCCATGCGTCGTCGATCATTGTGCAGATGTTCATTTGTGAAGTTGCACAAATCTTGTCGAGGTCGATGCAGTGTTGCGAGATTCACAGAGCCATCGTGCATATCATCTCTGTACTGCCTCTGGGATGTCAAAGATTGAATACCGAGGGCCTTCCCTTAGGAAGCCCGAGCAAAGTTCATCTTCACGTTTATCAATACCTCTCACCCCACCAATCCAGAGCCGCCGATGCGCGCTGCCATCGATCTCAGGCCGTTCGAGCCAAGAAGCGTGGAATAATGTAGGGTATGGCCTATGAGCATCCAATGGACAAACCAGAATTCTAACCAGGCACCTGAAAGCCCCCCCCCCCCCCCCCCCCCCCCCCATGGAAAGTTTAGGGGCCTCTAGAGTTCCATCTCGTTTGGCCTGGACCAGAACCCACCCCGCCAAAAACGTCACCAACACCGCCCGCTTCCTTTCTTGACTTTTGCGATTCAGTCTGCAACCACAAGGCTTCTATTTTTTTCGTCGTTCCCACCTCTTTATCTTTTTTCTTTTGTCTCCGGGGTATCCTCTTTCCTAGGTACTACTACTACTACTATACTGGCGGCAGTCTGTTGCATACCTATCCCATCAACTCCTGCTGCGTGTCGTTACTCTTCAACAAAAGCCATATCGACAGCATAACCCACTACCACCAAGCATCGTCTTCCTTCATCGAATCCAAGCGTATCAGCGACCATGTCGTCATCGGCACCGCCACCCACGGTCGACGCGCCTGACGAGACGCAGAGCGATACTTCCAAGTTGCGAACATTCCTGGGGATTTTGAAGAAGTAAGAGACTCACAATTACTCCCTCGGCCATGCCACACCGTGAGAGCTTCCACCGCTCTGTTGGGGTCCAAGCCAGCGAAATCGGACGACAGATCCGCTTCACCTAGAGCGGAGTGAACAGTGGAAGCAAACCTGGCAACGCCAAATGACTTGCCATTCAAGACACCGGATGATGCCGTTATCTGTTTTCAAATGCTGACCGCCCATTGCGACGATAGGTTCATCGGCGTTTCAGATCTTGCAGCAGTTAGATTCTCGCTGCCGTCGCAGTTGCTCGAGCCTACCCCGAACTTGGAATACTGGACCTACATCGATGCCCCCAATGCCTTTGTTGCTATGGGCACTTCCGATGACCCTCTCGATCGAATGCTCGAGGTTGTACGCTTTTGGCTGACCAAGGATCTAAAGTATGCCAAAGGAAAGCCCTGCAAACCCTACAATTCATGTCTCGGAGAGTTCTTCAGGGTACGTGATGCTTTTCTGCTTCCACCAATACAAACCTTGCGACGATTGGATCCCAGAAGCACTGACTGCTCTGTAGTGTAACTGGGAAACTGAAGATAACGCTCCAAAAATCGACACTTCAAGCCTCCAACAGACTAATGGCACCTCCAAGGGTGGCCTTTCAGCACTGAAAGTGGCAGCAAAGGGGGATAAGAACGCTTCAAACGTCTCTCTCTCTGTGCCCCAGCATGGCGCTGCAAAGGACGACAAGCTTATTCGCGTCTCCTATCTTACTGAACAGACCTCACACCACCCTCCTGTGAGCGCCTTCAACGTCACCTGCCCCGAGAAGGGTATCACAGCCCGCGGCTTTGACCAGATCACTGCCAAGTTCACAGGCACCTCCGTCAAGGTCCTTCCCGGGGAGCACAACATGGGCATCTTCATAACCCTCGAAAAGCGTGATGGCGAGACTTACCAGCTCACCCACCCGGCGGCCCATCTGGGCGGCCTTCTCCGCGGAGCTTTGAGCGTATCGGTCAGCGAATTCGCTTACATCACATGCCCCAAGACCAAGATCAAGGTCATTCTGCACTATGTGGAGGAAGGCTGGCTGGGACGCACAACAAACAAGATTGATGGCGTGATCTTCAAGTACGATCCCGAGAACGATGACAAATCCAGAGTTCAGGACGTGCCTGATGAAGATGTCCTTGCTCGGTTGAGTGGTCCCTGGAAGGAGAAGGTCGTTTTTACTCTCGGTCCCAGACCAATTGTAAGTGGTGATCTCACTGTGTTCAAGTACATGAATCTAACCGGCGGCAGAAATCTGTGCCTGTGGAAGAGCAATACACCATCATCGATATTGCACCCCTCAGTGTTGCGCCCAAGATCATTCCTCCCAAGGAGAAACAGCTCCCCAACGAATCTTTAACCCTTTGGGGTGGTGTTACAGATGCTATCCACGCCAAACAATATGGCAAGGCTACCCAGGTGAAGGTCGAGCTCGAAGAGGCCCAACGCGAGAAGGCCAGGCAACGTGAGGCCAACAAGGAAACATGGCAGCCCGTCTTTTTCAAACATGTCACCGGTAATGATGGCAAGCCCGATCTGACCGACAAGGGCCGCGAGGTCCTTGAGCGGGCGCAAAAGGGTGACTGGTCGCTCGAAGACATCATGTAGACGTGCGCCTTTGCTTTGATACTTCGGTTGTGTCGTGCATTAGATGCGATTTTCTTCCGCAAACACGAACAGCCGAGGGCGTATTGGGAGCTTAGTCGTTGGGATTGCTACGCGAAGTATTTCTTTTGGACTTTTCTGTGTCAGAAAGACACTTCTGGAATAGAGCTTCATTGCGCCGGAGAGTAGCACGGGGGTGATATATGCATCAGAAGTCGATGAACCCCGAAGATGCATGGCGGGCTTGCGCACTCGTTACTTGGAGTTGTGGGAGTTTTTTGAGGTCTAGGGTTATTGCTGACTAGATAGCAAGATTCTCTTGACGATGATTGCTTACTATCGACTTCGCTCTAAATCGTGACTGTTCAATGCGGTTAAATAATCGACACTACGCATCACGAGCTCAGAGGAATTCAGTAAAGCTGGCATCGTATCGTTACACATATCTTGGCGTGCAATTGATCTCGTGGATCTTATCCTATAGTACAAGAGTGGCAATTCTGACTTTTAATACATCATATCTGAAACCGAAGACTCCTCTGCTCTTCCATACCCTGGGAAACTTTTCATTGCATTGATTGGCTTATCAGCCGCCCTAAGCATCAATGAAAGCCTTGACGTTGTTCAACCACCGAGTGTACTCTCGCTGCTCCTTGACGTCCACGTAGTCGGGAACAAAGACAGCAAGGGCCTGAGTGATGCCACGCTCCTCGAGGAAGCGCTCCATGAGGACCTGGAGGTCGTCGTCGAGGCTGCCGAAGGGGGGTCCCGGGTAGACATCAGCACGCTTCTGTGCGGCATCGGGGCTCTCGACCTTGGCGACCGAGGCGTCGGTGTAATAGAAGAGGTTCTCGACAACAATGTGTCCTTCCTGGGCGCTGGCATCGATGTTCAGGGCTCCAGAGGCCTTGCCAGGCTTCTCGACAACAATTGATAGGTTGATAGGGGGGTTGCTCTCCTCCTCAGCATCGTCCTCGAGCTCCTCATCGATTTCCTCGTTGGCGCGAGCGTTGCGCTGGCTGCCCTGGGAGCCCTCATCCTCAAAACCCTCGTCCTCGAGTGCGCTCTCCTCGCCGTAGGGGTCGTAGTTGGTGATATCGGCAATGGAGAAGCTGACGGTGATCCTGCAATAGCATTGTTAGCTTGCTGTTGAAACCAATTTGGGGGGGGGGGGGGGGGGGGGGGGGGGGGTCACGAGTACTGACTTCTCGTCGCCAAAGTCGCGAACCAGCTTGACAATCTCCTGACCGGGTGTGTCAATGAGCTCAAAGGCGCTGTTGTTCAAGAAATCCTTAATGCTGGCAGGGTCCTGCTCGCTGGCCTTGATGTCCTCCTCGATCTTGATCTCGCTCTCGAGCTTGGCGCTAAGCTCACCATCATTCTCAGTGGCCTTACGGAAGCTTGTGGTAGAGAATGCAGCCTGGGCGGGTCGCAGGGCAGAAGCAGCCTTGGTGAAGGCGCTGGGACGGGCGGTCTGTCGCAGAACAGCGCCTGAGAGTCGGGAGACAGCGCGGGGCGCAGACCGGACGACGTTGCGGGCAGAGAACATTGTGATTAAATTATTGAGGGACCGGAATAAAAGTATGCAGAGCGTATAGGGGGAGAGAAAAGGTCGTCGTTGAGGGAATTGGAAGAAATTTGTGTTGTATGCAGATGATGATAGAAGCTTCTAAAGCAGTTCAAAAGCTCGTCTTGAAATTTTTGGGGACGACAACTTCCCGGCGGGCTTGCTAATAATTTACCGGACGAAGACTGGACGATCACTTCCATCAGAGCGGGGCATCACTATCACGTGGAGTAACTAGAAACATAACATCCATTTTCAAGGGTGCAGAAGGAATCAATTTTCAGCGCAGACAATTATTAATGGCGGTCGAAAGGACATCAATTGCTACTTAGATTTAACTTGAATACCTATGAATCTTGAGTTGCACGATAAGTAGTATATAGCAAATGATGAGACAGAAATGCTGGACGGTTACAGTAAGAGCTTTTCCTGACCAAAAGGGCAACCTGTTTGAACATCATATAGGTTGAGTCGCTGTTGGTGTTGCAAAACCAAAGAGTTATGGGTAGGTCATTAATGTAAGAATTGTGAGCACAGGAAGACTTTTAGCTTGCTTCTCTCCCTCTACTTGTAATTTCAGTCTGAACGTACGAATCAAATCATCCTCCAGCACGATGTCTACCCATCACTCAAGGCCATTGATGGGATGTCCAGGTAGCTTGTTCGTATCTGGCTTCTAGAATCTTCCCACGCAGCTTGCGGCAGGAAGGCGGTGGCGATAGATCAGTTGCCCAGCGGATCCATACCAGTAGAACCGTTTTGTGTGGTATTCCTTGATGTTCATGCTCAGAACTTGATGGGGATTATGGTCTCGCTCGTTTGACCCGGTATCTTCTGAATAGTCCTTGTACAACTACTGCGTGGTCGAGCTCGCTTGTACATAAGACGGCAGTCATCCTACTTCCGGTTGTGCTATGTATTCGGTGCATGCTGGTATGCACTAGATACTCAATTGGTGCCGCCTGATGGGAAGCTGGTAGGTCTGACTTGGCCTTTACTATTGACCTTGACCCATTTCAGTTGGGTGAGATATGACCAGGAGCCTTCCCAAAGGTGAAGTGCGTTCACATTTACATTGTCCAAGAGATCAGGCATAACTTTCGCCATGTTAGTTCCCTCTATATTCCTTGGGTGGGTTCACAAAACGTACCAAAACCGCTCTTGTACTCTTCCTCTAGTATGTTGATTTTGGCCTTGAGGAGATCTTCTTTCACACTAGCAGGCCGGCCAGGGCGACGGGTCTTCTTGGTTTCGTTATACTCCTCATCGTATTGATGAACGAAACTAGGAAGTCCTTAGTAATCTTTGTAACCCAAGAGTATTTTTCCAGACCTACCTGTGAATCATGCGCTGAACCTCATCAATTTCTGGGGCACCTTTGTTATCTCTGTCTTTGAGGCGTAGAGCTTGTTGAAAGAAAGCAACACGATCAACTAGAATGCGACTTGATAAGCAAGGTATGAAGGGAGTTGGCCGAGTCATTTCTTCATAGCGTACCTAGAGGTTGTTCCTTTTTACTCCTGGCAGCTGCGAGTTTCTCAATGCGCTGATCTCTTACACCAGCCTTGTGAAGGCGCATTGAATCTCTGGACTTTTCATGTAGAGCATTAACGACGCCATTTCTCTTCTTGGAAATCTGCTTGCGGGTCTTGTGAAGAGTGGTAGGCATGGCGAATCTTTATCTTTTGGGTACTGTATGTGTATTGTCGGCTTGTACAGACTATGGTATGGTCGTGGCTATAACCAGCAAGGTTTTTTTTTTTCTCTTTTAGTACCTAGTAGCTGACCTATCTGCCTACTAATCTAGCCTGGGAGGAACCTCGAGTGCCCCACTATTGTCATAATGGGCCAGTAGAATTTCTCAGATGGATATTCACAATCAACATCACCTGTGGTTTACTGAACTGACAAAAACACTTTAGTAAGTGCATTTCTTTGTAGAAAACACATAATAACACCCATTAATTCATAACCTTCACATCCTGGTTGAGGTCCCGGTCATACGCATACTCGGTGTTTTGACGCTTTGTTGATTTAGTCATCCTACATGTACTCGTCGCGACTCCATGATAGGTAAGAGTGAGTTGAGAAGGTGGGGAGCCAATGAAGTGATGCAACGATTGAAATGTCCTAGACATGATGCAATACTTGAGGCTGTTTCCAGTTTCTTAAATCTCGTGTGTCTCGCTCGTCGATAAATAGGTACCTACCTAACTCGAGAATAGGTATCAAGATGAAGAGCAGCAGCTAGCATGTTCAGTGGGGCCTTTAACGATCCATCTCATGGAAGTTGCTGGGGAAATACCGAGCAGCGGGAACTAGGCTTATCCCAGGGGTTCAGTGATCTAAGGAACCTGGAATGGAAACATGGCGCCTATCGACGCGCCTATGGAGCCCATTAAGACAGAAGCTTCAGGGGTCGCGTCCCATCCAAGGCATGGAGCCCACTTCACTAGGTAGGTACCTAATAAGTGCTCTTTAGTCCGAGGCTGTTGACCTACCTTGGCAAAACGATCACCACAACCAAAATATCTCCACCTCTAGAGACGTCTCTTTCGACAACCTTTGACTTGGAGCTGCACCTTCAGCCTCTCGACAAGACTGCACCTCATACTTGCTTGCGGACTTGGGTGTGTTGTATCTCAAGTTCATTGTTTGTTAGATAGATCTGTTCGTTCAACCATAACCGCCCTCAATACCACTGCACCATCTGCCATCGCGTCCTTATCAGCTTTTCGACGCGTCTATCCGCAGCACAACAAAGCTCATTACGGCACATCTCAATGCTTAACTGTTGACGCATGCAAAGACGAGCCATTTTGGCTTGAAGCTGCCCAAGTCCCTTTTGGGGCTGCGACTGCAAAACCCAACGATCAATACTCGCCACTAGCACTGAAGCCCTCCAGTCTTCAACATGGGAGTATCAGGTATATATCTCTCCGAATATCCATTGCTGTCTACATAAGCTAATCGTTCTCAAGGGCTCCTGCCTCTTCTCAAATCGATTCAGAAGCCGACTCAGCTCAAAAAGTTCGATGGCCAGGTGCTCGGAGTTGACGCGTACGGTTGGCTCCATCGTGCCGCCTATTGCTGTGCATTAGAGCTTGGTCAAGGAAAGCCGACTCAGAAGTAAGTTGGAGGAGTCATCCCTATGATGGTGAAGCACGCTAATGCCATTGCCAGATACCTGCATGCTGCCATGAATCGAGTACGCATGCTTCGGCATTTTGGTGTGACACCCTACATGGTCTTCGATGGCGATTTTCTCCCAAGCAAGGCTGCTACAGAAGAATCCCGGGAAACAAATAGAAGTGAGAAGAAAAAGGCTGCAATGGAACTGTTGCGCGCCGGGAAACCTGCCCAGGCCACACAGGAGTTCCAGAAATGCATTGATATCACCCCTGAGATGGCATCGGCTCTCATTCAACTGCTCAAAAGGCTCGATATCCCTTACGTTGTCGCCCCCTACGAAGCCGATGCACAGCTTGTCTATCTCGAGCGGCAGGGCCTCATCAATGGCATCATCTCGGACGACTCGGATCTCCTCGTTTTCGGCGCCAAGAAGCTTCTCACCAAACTGGACCAATATGGCAACTGTATAGAGATCAACCGCAAGGATTTTTGCGCCTGCAGAGAGGTTTCATTGACCGGTTGGTCTGATACCGAATTCCGACGAATGGCCATCTTCAGTGGTTGCGACTATTTGCGCGGACTCCCAGGCGTCGGTCTGAAGACAGCATATCGTATGCTTCGCAAGACAAAGGCACCAGAGCGGATAGTCCGGATGGTTCAGATGCAAGGGAAGAAGGTGTCTGAAAATTACTTGACGCAGTTCTACCAAGCCGAACTGACATTCCTGCATCAGTGGGTTTTTTGTCCGACCAAACAGGAACTGGTTCACCTTACAGATCTGGAAGGGGAACGGACGGCAGAGGAGATGCCCTTCATCGGAGCTTTTGTAGAGCCTGAGATAGCACGATCAATCGCCAGGGGTGACATGAACCCAATCACCAAGACTTCAATCGTCACCTCGACAACGCCGTCCAAGAGAAGGCATTCACAGCTGGCCCATGGTGCCATTGACCAGCCTCCGCCTACGATGAAGCCTATCAGCTCCTATTTCAGGGGATCCAGTCGGATACCGATGGGCGAGATGGATCCTAATTGCTTTGAAGTTGACCCTCAGAGGGTTTCTCAAATTACTGGGGGAGGGTTGGTACCGCGCGTGTTTCCGCTCCCAAGGCCGTATCTGGATGAGATAACTCAGGCTGCTCCGAGTCACTCTCGGGGTTCGGATGTGATCCGCACCCGTACATCCCCCAGACTTCATCGCCGCCGTACGGAACCCATCGCCAACATGCTCAACAATTTTGTGAACAATCCTAATACCACGAGGCGTACGTCTTCTGAAGGCACCGAGCCTTGCCGCACTGTCGCTAGCGCATCGACTGACCCTGCAAACCGACCACCCAAGAAGGCGCGTTTGTGCGAGGAAAACGAAGCTGGACCTGGGGAAGATTTGCCACAGAAGAGTAGATTTTTCCCTGCGCCGAAACTACGGAGGAGTCCAAGGCGGGCGAAGAGCGACGCTTATCTGTTGCCGGATGATTCGCTCGACGAAGCGCTTCTAGCATTACCTGATTTTGAGGGCTGGAAGCCGGCCGATAAAACCAAGAAGAGTGTGTCGGTGTTTGAAGAGAAGCAGAGCCAAGAGACCTCAACAACTGCAGACAGTGAGAGCCATATCTCGTTTGTCAAGGATGACGAAAGCTCCATGCCATCTTTTGACGCTTCCATGCCTCCTCCTTCATCTGCGGCGTCTGCATCGCGTGTTTCTTCTACTCCCTCGAGACCAGATATCCGCCAGTTCTCTTACACAAAACCAAACGAGACACCTGTTTCCACTGCATCACGCCGCTCTTCCGTCTTCAGTGCAGCCTCTACCCCCTCAACTGCACCTTCAACTGCGGCTTCTCGCATGACCCCTCTACAGCGTCTTGGTGCTCGTGCGATGAACGGCCCAATGTCCCCCAAGCTACCCAAACCGGGCGCAGACAACACCGACAAGCAGTTCCTGTCTGGTGTACCTGTCAACCCTGCATTTGTACCTCTGCCAAAGGTTGATCTGGATGAGGTCGCGGACCTGAATAAATGCGGAAGCGAAGATCAAATCATCCCCGCTAGCGACGAAGAAGACGAAGAAGACGAAGATGAAGTCGACCTTCCTCCCAAGAAACTCAACCTATCCCGTTTTGCCTTCGCATAGAACTTACATTCTTGCTTGGAAACCTATCATCTTACAGCCAACAAATTTTCCAAATCGAGGCTGGTCGTAACGAACATAGCATTTGTCGGGCGTTCTTCTTTTTGCTTTTTCATTGTAACTGCAGTATTGTTTACTACACTGTATGGAGGGAACAGAATATGGGCGGAGCTGGAGTCTTATGGAACTAGCGTGTATCTGTCTCTATGCATTAAAGGACGGAAGACAACATGATAAGTCAAATATTAGATAGGCGTTTTGCCAGTATCATTTTGTCACTAAGATGATAAAACAATGCAACTCGGGGCTAATATCCCAGTTGCATCCCGTTCATGCGATCCTCGCGAACACTGAGAGCTTGCAAATTGGTTGTATTGTCACAAAACATTGCCTGTGTGCGATTTGTAGCAGTGCTACAATTTAGTCATTCTTGAATATCTAAAAATAAACACAAACATAAACAGCATATGTGATTGTTCTCATTTAAGTGCCCGCTTGTTGAATATCATGATCCCTACCACCAAGAACTGAAAACACCATGCCATAACAAGTCTATAAACCAAGATCTTCCAGGCTCCAGCAGCATAACCCTTTCTTCACGCCAACGCCTCTGGCAACGGGCCAACGCCATGATCTCATGCCTCGTCGATTTTCATGGGGCAACAGGTCACGATGACTGACGACGAGAAAACTATGGGAGAACAGCGAGAACAAATGATACAGGGGTAGATTGGGGCCAAGTTCTAGTCAGCCATAGAATAAAGGAGCAGCCAGCGATTTTGGGCAAATTTTCTTCTCCTGCGTAACATTGCTGCACTCTGTTCATCAAGTCCCAGGTTTGTGCAAATTTCAGGGTTGAGTGATACAGCCAATCAGTGAAGGCATAGCCCTGATACACAGCAGCCGTTGGGATTTGGGCCAATGTCTTCTCCAACTTCTTCATGCTGAAAAAGTCATTCTGTTGAATAGCGATTCTGGCGTCGTGTCGTAATTGAGCCTCAGCGACGGTTGACGGGCGCAGAAGTGGTGGCAGATAATAGGTCCGAGTTGAAAATCCATTTACCTAAAGGCACAAACATTAGTCAAATGAACGGGATACTGGAAGGGGTCGAGGCGGCAATACCAATTGCAAGGTTCTCGGCTGTATCCTCAAGCAGAATGACTCGACGCTTGTTGCAGTATGAGGTTTTGTCCATGATATCGACTTTGAGTTTGGGGTCAGACAATTCTGCAGTGGGTTTCTCGAACATTTCAGACAGGTTCTCCACGGCCATTTCAAGGTCTTTCTGGTTATCCTCGAAAATCTCTGTCAGATTGTTCCTGGCGAGATAAAAAGCAAAAGCATATGTCCACTTGAGCGTTTGTCGACATGTTTGGAGAGCCTGAGACGCGGAATTCAGGTACTGAACCTCAATCCAGGACATTCCCGAGGCTGTCTGAAGCTGAACCATCTTCTTTTCGGTCTTTTGGGCAATGTCTTTATCAAGTTTGGCCGATTGTTCGTGGTTGGCATATCGGTTGTAGTAGTGCAAGTATCGTTCGAGAGAAGTCCGGGATTTAGCTTGTGCATCACGAGCTTCAGATCCGCTCTTTTCCTCATATCTATTGCAGTTATACCAGCTGGTGCCGTGCTCGGACCAAAGTCCCATGCACATCCAGCAAAACTCATACTTGCACTTTCGACAAGTCATGTGGTTGCAGCCTCCGTTCTTTTCAATCGTCGAGTTACACTTTGGGCATTCTTTGGTGTTGGCTGAGATCCAGTTGGCTGTTTCTGAGTCGTCGGCGCACTTTTTGAGCCATTTCTTAACGAGCTCACACGGAGCTGGTTGGTGGTCGGGGTTCGGACAACCAAAGCAGAATCTATACCCGCATCGGCACTCGACAGTAGGGACGATCTTGCCCAGGTCCTTCTTTTTGACGCCGCACTCGAGAGCGTTAGGGCAGTCTGGGGCAGGACACCACTTAAAATTGTCCTTGTCTTCGACGTACGTTCTGTTGAGTAATTCTTGATATCGATCTGCGAGTGCTGGGGTGACTAGAACATCGAGTGACGCTGAGTCAAGGATGCGACCACATCCGTCAGAGGGGCATTGGATCCTAGCAGCCTCGCCCTCTTCACGGATCTTTTGTGTTAAGTAATGGCGGTAGCAATCAACACAGTAGCGATGACCACATTTCATGGCAAATGACTCGAGGCCCTCATCATCCTCACAGCATATGTCACAAGCGAAGCCAGGGATAACCTCCAGCTTTGGAGGGCTGGATGTATTGCTGCTTAATCCAGCAGCTTCGAGCACTTTTTCTGGCCTGTCCATGTAATCCTCAAGCAACCTCTCCTTGTTCCATCGGAAATGGCGAAGCAAGATGGCCGCATCCTCTTTCTGCATGTCTAAAATCATATTGACTTCGCTGATCATGTCATCTTGTTGGCGTTGAATATCGTTCGGTTCATAAACTTTGTATGACACCACATGTGCGGATTTCTTCTTCTTCTCTGCATCCTTGATCAGACCAAAGTCAGGATCGGGCTCGTCGAACTCTTCGTCATCAAAGTCTGTGATATCAATATCATCAGTAACCAAGGTAGTAGAATATGGGGGATCCTGGAGTATATCGGAAAACACACCTTCGCCTGCGGATATCTCATCGCCGCTCTCGTCCTGCATTATCTCGTCGTCGCTCGACAGAGCCGACATGTATTCCTCCTCAGAATCCATGGGGTTGCTGGCGGTGGTGAGTGGAGTTGGGGGGAGGGCGTGTTTGTCTGTGACGGCAGCTGAGGCGATGACTCTCTTGTTGGGCTCTTCGTCTCTGTTGGCAGAGGAAATCGTCGCCTCAGCAGCCTTCCGCTTCCTCGTGGTGGGGGGAATCGTGGCGGTTTAAGGGAGGTCTTGGGAGAAGACCAAGGACGGAAGAATGTCTGAGGGTACAGAGCAGAAATCGGGAGGTGGCGTTGGCGTTCGGGTGACTAACAGCAGGTAGCCTTATGTAAAGCACCCAAGTACGTAGCCTGGGGGTTAAGGCAAGATGATGTAGGTAGGTAGGTAGGTATGGTGTGGAATGGCACTGTAGCAAGGTGACGGAGGGTCGAGTAATTAAGAGTCAAGTGAGGCCGAGAGGGGTGCCTATGACGGAGCCAGGGCCATTAAATTCGGCATAGGTACCCAGGTCAGGTAGGTAGAGACACGCTGTGATATGGTACTCAGCAAAGGAAACAAGGCCTGTGCTAGCCGTCTTGACAAAGTCGACACCGGTGAGCCTAAAGAGGAGATAAGCAGGTCGTTGATGGGAAAAGGGCTTTTTTTGGCGGTGTTAAAACAGTAGCCTTCGAGATGATGATAAATAAAAGTCACACGCTTTCTCTTTCCTCACCTCAGTTGACCGGACTGCCCGACCATTAACTTAGCACGGGAAGGCGGGACGGTACGGTGGGGGAGCTGAATCGGAAGGCACGATACATAGCAGGTAGGAGGTAGGCAGCAGACCCGGGTTTACCTGTATATGTGGGTATATAGGTACCTTAGGCAGGCAGTCAGGCTTCAGCCTGCCCGGAGAACCTAGGAACAAAACAAGTGGGTCATGTGTGGTATGGACTAACGTTAAGTCCTGTAGGTCGCTGGCGTGACGCTCAGTCAACTGCGTTTTAAATATTTCCAACCTTCTGTCAAAGCGTTCTGATTTATTGACATGCAGATGAGGTGTTTGTATCTCGATATGGAGCTAGGATCTTTTGGTACCTACCTAGGTACGGAGTAACGTTAGGTAGTAAAGGGAAGGCCTGTGTTCTGCATTCCAATAAACCTAAAACTTACGGGCATACCCAACTAAGAGTTGTTCCAGGGGTATTAACCATCCTGAGGTAGCTGAAGTGAGCGGCGACTCTCAATGTAAAGTATACTAAGGGAATTCATTAACACTGGATGAGTCAAATGAATATACCTTCGTATATTGTCCTGTCCTGTTTTTATGCAGTCTTGTGCTCCATAAGGATATATACCTAACATGGGGCGCTACCTATGCCTGGATCAGTCTGCAGTAGTAAAACCGACGTAAGTTCAGGAGTAGCAATGACAGTATATTTTCCTAAATAATCCTGCTAGTCGGTAAAGATTATGAATTCGGGTTCTATCCCATTGCCTAGCATCTCCTCAACCCAGCGGGTCAAAAGGAGGATGAAATACATAGTAGAGGTTATTGGATAATGAATATCTAGGAGGTAGTAGTGATGACACTGCTACCCTGTACATAGCACACATCCAATCTACCTAGCCAAAGCTTAGGAGCACGGGTTAACCGCTCAGACCACGTACCCAATCTACTATACCTAGCCAGCAAAGTTATTGAGGTGCCTCGCCTGTCTGTTACACTCAGTAACGATGGCCATGGGCGGTACAGACCACAATGGACCATGGTCGACCAGACAGAGCGAACATCTCCGGCCGCCGTTGTATTAGATCAGAGCAACAAATCGCAGTCGAGAAGCGTATGCTTCATACCTCGATCTCGGTATCATATACTATATTGTCGTTTAACACAGCTACTGGCCATCGTTTGCAGAACCTCAAGCAAAGGCCGCCTCAGAAGTTCAGACCAACGGTTGGCCATACGCGTGACGCCGTGTCTGGAATCATAACCAACACCAAGGTCTACAAGAGTGGTCCATGATATGCCATCGGCAAACTTGTCCTGGCATCCATTATCGGTGGCCCTTATCGACAGTATGCCAGATGAACCAATTATATATTTCCTGTGCCATATGTTTTGTTTGAAGCTTGAACGCCGGAGCAAATGTTGGTCCAGCAACCTCTCAAGAATAGCTGCAACAGGTATGCCTCGCATTGACGCGCGCTTCTCCAACTATGTATAGAGTTGACCCAAGGCCATCTAACTAGTTGTCTCGCGTATCGCCAGAGGAGGTCGAAGTATCGAAGCCAACCAAAGTGTTCGTTTTCGTACACACTGAGGTTCCGTAAACGAATTTGGCAGCCTCTGCGACCCGCACGTGTCTATTTGCGCGCGCGTCGATTTGCAGCCCAAATGCCTTTGTCAAGGTCATTGGCCACTGGAAGGCATCCATGACCGACCAATATCTGGTTTGATGCTGCGTGGTAAGTCGTTAATGTTCAGCCGTTGATTGGCGGCCATTTGTCTTGTTGGAAAAGTCCCTGGTCGCTGATTGGCATCTCATATTCGTAGTTGACAGTCACTCATTGGAATTGGCCGACCACACCTTTATTCGCCGAGATGTTCATCGTTGTTGCTAGCTCACCCAATAAGCGTTACGCCTGGGGCTGCTGCTAGTTTCGAACCTTGGTATCATGGTTGAGATCAAGAATAGAGTTGGTTGAAGCAGTGATCAACTACTTAGGTTGCTACTAAGGTAGAGGAGAAAGCATGGCCATTTCCATGCTGTAGATGCTGGAAAGAATTGTGAAGAAGACTAGAGGGTTATCAAGTTTTAATATTGAAGTAAAATGAATACTTGCCCACGTACTACCTACCTAGGTTCCTGCCTTAGTACTTACCTACTAACTAGTTACTGGTAGGTACCTTAGTAGGTAGGCAGGTCGGTATTACACTCATTTGTTCAAAATAGAAGCTTTAGATTACTGTTCATCTATCTCCCTGTAAGCACATGAATTGATCCAGGGTTCCCCTCCCATCATTCTCCTGGGACACGAGATAGACCTCAAGGATATGACAAACCAGCTTCATCCTCGTAATAGTTACGAAAGAACTCGCAAGAAACTCGTTCAGCTGCAAAGCATCAACCGCTACTCGTCAGCATCAAGCCTACCTCGTCGCTGTCAGAATTGCGAAAAAGGCCATGGATGGGATCCTATTCGCTCGGTACTTTGGCACGCCGTGAGCCAAAAACAGAACAGTTTGTGTGAAAGCCGGAGAGTTGCGCATGTGTTTTCCCACGCCGACTACTGTACATACGAGTCCTGCCTTGGTCGAATCACATTCCTCCCGACCATCTGGGCCAGGAAGCAATCCCCGGCGCCAACAACGGCTTCGGCGACCAAACAGCTCCTTGAGGGGGAGATTTCAGCCAGGATGACAGGTGACTAGGGCGTATTCGAGAATAAAAAAAGCAGGGAGGCTAGCACTTTGACTGAACCCTGCTCTATCGAATCAGCAGACGTCCCGCCCCTTGTCAGTTGCATGGTCCTATTCTCGAGTTGGCGTAGGGCGGTTGATGCTGCTTTTAACGCGACTATCACCGCCAAAGTCAGCCAATCCAAATCCAACCTGTCGGTCCTTGCAACTTACAACCATCACAGCGCCTCTCGTCTCTCTTGCTGCCCACCAACCATGATGAATGGGAAACCGAAATGTTTGAGCCGCCGACCAACGTGTTCAGTACATATCAGTACTGTTGCTCGTGATTCTCACTTGAAAGAGAGGAGAAAGTCTACGGTCACAATCACAGCTTGGGTCTAGGCGTTGGCTTGGAATTGTTCTGCCACGACACCATCAACCATTAACTAGGTAGACAAAAGAGAGTTGTGCAGTCAGTGCAAACAGCCTAACTCGGCCGACCTGAATTCTCTTGGTCACCAGCATGGTGCCCACCCACCAACGAACCAACTACCCATTGGCGGCTGCTGTGCGGCAGCAAAGGCCCAGCGGAGATAGAGTGACATTGTGTAGCATAATACTGCACAACTGTCACTGGGCGTCCGGCCTGCAGAACCGCACAGTCACATCTTCACATCGCAAGCTTGCCTACAACACAGACTATGAGGCAGGCTGAACTCGATGCGGAGTGAAGCAGAGGACTCAGAGAAGAGCAACATATCAATGATAACCATCGCCATACATCCCCCTCACGGACTTATTGCATGGTCTCTCGTGTTGTTGCCGCCCTCTTTGGCCTGATCCTGCATCTCTGTACGCGCTTGTTATTGCTGTGTTGTCGCTGCTCTACGTATCGTCCTGTGTTTCTCTACATCTAATGCTGCCTGGTGCAGGCTCATGTACACGCGCCCGGCCCCAGTCTGGTGGTATCCCGTACGGTACTCCGTACATATGTATGTAGATAGATTACCTTACCTATCCACACCTCCAGCTGGGGTCGTCGTCGTCTTCTTCTTCATCACACACCCCTCTCTACCCCTTCACTCTCACAGCCCGTCATAGCCCCACATTGTTCCAACTGCTTCACACCCCCTTCACTTCTTCAAGCGCCCACCTCTTCCCAATTTCATCCTCTGGCGCCAAATACTTGACGCAGTCCTTTCCTTATAATCGTCTGTTGCTGCCTTTTACTGCCCTCTCACCTTCGCTTCTTCTCCAGTCAGTCAGTCAGTCTGTTCACTCGCTGCTTCTATCTGCCTGTACTCCTAGTTCCTACTATCTGGGATTGGCTTCTGGTTCATACAATCAACACAGCCCAGGCTCTTCAGCTCGCCCATAATCTCAAGTCTTGGTCTCGACAACCAACCTCAACTCAACAATCATCATGCCTACCGCCAAGCCTAAGTTGGGGAAGCTTACCACTCCCGTCACCGCTACCTTTCCTTCCGAGATCACATCGGCAACGCCTATCTCGGCCGTCTCGTTCACATTCAAACCTGATCCGGACTTTCTCAAGACGCCTATTAGCCCACCCATGGCTTATACCGACTTCCTCACCAAGGCTATGGCTCTCAACTCTCCAGCTACGAGCTCAGGGCAGACTACCCCAGACTCGCTCCCAGATACCGCGACTAGCGAGGAAACCGACACTTCTAGCAAGAGTGAAGAAGGCACTCCTCCTCCGTCTTCAGCTTCAAGCACTACTTCAAAGAAATTTGCCCGTCCAACCCCCCCGGCGACGGCTCCTATGGTCCCCCCTAGTCCCTTCACCTGCTCCACACCTATGTCTGCTCCTCCCACTGGCCCTGCCTGTTTCCCCAGCCTGAAGGTGCCTCCCAGTCCCAGCGTCTCTAATATCGACTCGCCACTGAGCGCAAGCACCGCTAGATCACCCTTCAGTGCCAGACCGGTCCATTCAGTGTTCGACTGGGATGCTGCTCTCAAGGCACGCCTACTAGAGAAGAAGCAGAAGACCTCACGGACAAGCGTGCGGCACATTCGAGAGGTGGTGACAAGAACTGTCACGTACACACCTAGAATGGCACCGGCACCAAAGGGCAAGAGACGAAAGGTGGAATAAACCCACTGAGCTAATCAATACCTACCCAACCCATCATGTTCACACTCAAAACGATCATCTGCTCGATCAACTCATACCTTTAACGATCCTTCGAATACTTCATGAACTTTCTTTTGTTTAGACATGCATTGTAACCAAGAATATACCGAAAAACGACCAGGATGCACACCTCAAGACGAAATATGGAGCAGGCCTTCGACACTTGGCGGCGGCCAAAACTGCCGTCTGTTCAACCTTCAAGCATTCTCTTGTTGATACTTTTTTTTATAACTTTCTTTTTGATACGCCTTGGAAGGAGTTGAATCTGGAATAGGGAGACCGGGAGGTGCGATTGGAGGAGTTTGATGGCGTTCTACAAATTTCATTACCCACTTGGATGTGCTATTCCCTGGGGGCATAGCATGGACCAAGAATTACGATACCAGCAAATTTGGAAAGGCTTGGGGGAGAAGAGGCTCGGATCAGCGACTAGGATGTAGTCGATGGCGACCCTCAAACAGGGTTATTTAAGGAAGAGGAGGGGACCGTGAGAAGAAGACTCGAACAACGCTTTGAGCTTCGGTGACCCCGTGTATCAGGGGCAGAATCAGCTCTTAGCAATGCCGTTACTCTAAAATTCATAAAGCCATGGGCTGTTTAAACACCAGTTTTGTCGCGTGCCCTTATTTGTGTTGTGTTGGTGACTGAAACCGACTATCTGATCATATGAGCCAAGCCTTCACCATTTTTACAGGTTTAATTCTGTTTATCTAATTGGGGATACCGTCGCACTATCGATAGTTTATTGGTTTGTGTGTTTATTTGTTTGTGTGTTTATTTGTTTGTTTGTTTGTTTGCTCGTTTATAATGGATCTGCCTTGGTCTCCAGAACAGGCCGCACAACCGTCGGGTATATCCTCGATGCGCATCTTGGTCGTACTGGCGGCCTACAGAACGGCCGCCAGCTCGAAGCTTCTCTGAACCCCACCTGCTCCTAATCCACCTTATTTTCCTTCTGTTCCCAAGTGATGGGATGTACCCTTGTTCCTTGTCGGGAGACTTAGCGTGGGTTGCAAACCACCTGTGCGAGATCATCTCAGCAAGCGTCAGGCTTCATTCGAACGACAGATTACATGGGGGTGAACGATGAAGGGCATATTGCTGACCTGCTTTGATTCTACATCTCGGTCCGCGTTGTGATGAGATACAAAGACGTGAATGAAGTATCCATGCATATATATGCACTCCACTAGGCCGACTCTTGGGCCAAAGGAACGGGACGTATGCAGAGATTGACAGATATAGTCAAGGCCAGAAAGCGGCATCTAAGAGAGCTATGGTAAGCATTGGCAGTCCTTGTTCCTACAATGTTGTGCTTCTCTTATTCCCCTTCGGACCACTGCAACTTCACTGCGCTGAGCTGCGAATTCAGTACGAAGGAACCATTTGAACTTCAGGAATCCTTTCAATGCTGCTCGCCCACTGTTGGCACCCCCCTCCCATCACCCAGGGGCGATGGACCACTAGAAAGACTTAGACTTAAAAGCGGCGTGGTCTCTAGCTTCTGGCGACCCAGCACCCTGGTCCAAGCGAAACCAGGGAGCCCCATGAACTGGGCTTGTAAGCGCCGGGAAATCGTCTTGGAATGTGCTATTGGCTAAGGTGGGAAGCCCATCACCCACCATGGAAGACCAGTTGACATGATTGGATCCGTGCTAAGCGCCCAGGGCTGTGGGTCGACGATTTCGATTTGTATTTGTGAGGATTGGGGTTCTTGATGGATTAAGGACATAGCGACATGCAGAAGCGTTGTTTTCTGTTTATTTGTATGGCCCGTAATGGCAATGCCTGCGCTGTATGTCGTGTCGTGTTGGCTTGCTTCAGGTGCGCCTGTGTCTGCGTCTGCCCTCTCGCTCTCATTTCTACTCTTGTCGATTTGTTTCGCGCATACTACCCAGCTACTGCGAGGGATACAATGCGCTAGCTGGCCAGTTGGCGTGTTTCCAATGGGCCCCCAGTGGTATTGTCACCAGGGACGTGACGATGTGAGCCTTTGGTCCGCACCAGCCTGTGACAATATGCTGAACCTCACTGCCTGTGAACTTAAGCTTAGGCTCTTGTTACCTAACCCAAGCTCAAGCTCAAGCTCATCCCGTCACCTCTCGTTAGCCAAGTGACCAAGGTTCTGGGTCACCATCAGTCAATCACCATGGCACAAGTCCGACAGGTGAGAAGAACACCGATCTACCACGCGTAATCTCCAGTTTACCTAAAGCCCAGCACATCATGGCATCGTGTTCAGCAAGTAGAATTCCGAGAGGCTATAGAACCTGGATTGAGAGCCCTCGTAGCCTATTGACTTGCTCAACCCACCGAATGCGCCAGTGACGAGATGCGCATGTGGTGATGTGACAACCCTGCGCATCACACCGTCTCGTCTGCAGTCCTGTTATTGGTACCATGCACGTGAGATGCCCAGCTCACGCCTCCCGCCTCCCGCCTATCTGAAACCAAGGAGGGATCCTCAGCCCTGAGTCTGAGATTAGAAACGAGTTTGAGACCATTGTGACCCGGCTGCTGGGTGGCACAAGGCCCCAGATCATGTTTCGAATGCTTTGCCAATTGCTAATTTTGGCTCAAAAGTCAGATCGTCGGATCCCGCTCCTAGCTAAAACCTCTCTTGTTCACACACGTGGAGATAATTATAGTCTTCCCAGTACGAGACCATCACCGCCCCATGGTTTGGCTGGGTCGAATGCAGTGTGAAATTGCAGGGTATTGGGAACTTGAGTTGCATCTTTTAGTTCGATGGAAATCAGAATGCCCTGTCCCCGTCTTGGCTTGAAACGTGATTCAATAGCACGAAGTTCATTCTGGTCTTGGACATGGAATCAATCCACTTCCCTCACTTCCTTCGCTAAGGCGTTGCAGAGCGCAACCTTTACCCCTGCCCCAGTAAGCACATGGATCCATAGTCGTTGAGTGTCACTCAGCCGGTCGTTGGCGCTCTTGACTTCCGAGAACATAACCTCTCCTTTTGGCCTTCCAGGTGCCTCTTTTGAATCTTCTGGTAGATTATGAGTGCGCCACAGAATTAGATCCGGGATACCGCCACCTCGTTGTCTGTACTCTTGAGCCATCACCTTGCATACTGCTGCAAGAGCACTTCCCTCGAAGCACCCAGCAAGCTCTACGAGGTCGTCAATCTCAAAATCCCAGTTAAGGCCCACCACACTTGTTCTCCTCTCATATTCTGATTCCCAGACTTTTCGGATGAGTTGTGGAGCCTCTCCATTGGCAATCTCGACCAGTCTGTGATTGATTTCTGATGCTCGGGACGGGTAGAAAGCATCAGTGTGAAGATCCAGCGGACATGTCTGATATGCTGTCTGAAACACATTTGGAATGTACAAGAAGAGAATATCGTAAAAGAGGTACGCGAAAAGAGTGCGAATAATCCCACCCTCAGCATGATACCCCTTCCAACCCTCTGATCGATATTGACTCAGACACATTGCTTCAACGCTGCACTCCTCTTGAGTGTCTAGCTCATCAAGCCATATTGTTTTGGTTGAAACTTGGCGACCCGCCTTCGTCATGATATTCTTCTTGAGTTGAATTCCTTTAATGGTGTGCTCGGTAGGCTTTTGCAGATCAACATGGCCAAAATCGTGTTGTAAGCGACGTGGTATACGTAGTTTCTTTTCTAGCTTGACAAGGCGTTTTTGCAAGTCGTAGTGAAATATCAGATGACTATCTGGGTCTTGTAGGCCAGCCTCACAAGTAGCAACTGCGATTTTCTTCCAATGTTTCTTCTGCTGTTCGGGGTCTGTGAATTTGGGATTCGGGTCCAAAGCTGGCATATAATGCTCCTCCAGAAGAGCCTTTCGTTGATACCAACCGCCCCGTCTTGTTGGATGAAATAGCCGTTGATCGAGAAGCTCGGTGAGCAGCTCATGCTCTCTGAGATGTTGTTTGAGCTTTCCAAAAACTGGTGCTGCTTTATGGACAATTCTTGTATACGAATGGCCTGGTGTGAAACGTCTCAAGTAAGCACCCTCTCCCATTTCATAGACGGTGTGCTCCTTATGCTGCTCTTCTTCTACTAATATCTTCCATCGCGGGTAAACTTTCTCAAAAATGTTGACCATCAGTCTGAGGCCCTCATCTCCGGGTGGGCTACTGAACTCCCATGCATCGACTTCAGCCTCCAGGCGGATGGCAGTTTCATACTCTAGTAGGTGCAGGCGCGACATAAATATAGTCGAAGTTCGACACACAATATATTCGGGAAAATGCCGTCTTGCAATTTTGGCAAGAATGATTGTTGTTAGTGATTTCTCTGTCCACTCCGTCGATCGATAGAACACAAGATGCACCCGTTCAAAAAGTTTGAAGACCGATGGCGACAATCGAATGCATGGTCCAAGTATTGCGAGGATTTTTGTAAGAAAATGCTGCTCTCGATTCGAATCTTCTCGCCGAAGCGTTGCGATATCCTTTCCCTTCGCTATCGCATCCAAGTTTTCCTGGTCTTCGGCAACAGAGCCACGGCTGTTGTGTCTGCTGAGGCCCACCGACATCAATCCAGACTGTTGCTTGCTCATCTTTCCTAGTGAACGAATGAGTTCTGACTTATTGCGCCCTTGGACTTTTGCTTCCTTAGCAAGCTCTTTCAACTCGTCTAGGTTCAGCAGCAACGCAGCCTCTTCTACAGCATCGATGTGATCTTCTGACCTATCAGCAAAGCTGAACGCCTCATCCAGTCTCGACTCTTCAAGTTCAAGATCATGAACTGGGCTCTGTATTGGGGTGGCTGCGCCAGCTGGCAGAATACGAGACGATTGCAGCGTAGTTATCGCTGTCTCAAGGTCCGAGATGTCGTTGTGATATCCAAGACGGCTATGGCGATGCCACGATGCAGTTTTCCTCAGAAAGAGCCTGACGTAGCTTTGAAATGTAAGCGAGTATCAGATTTGTGGTAATGCGTATAGGGCATACAGATACTGGGCCTCGTAATTTAGTTCTCTCCACTGTTTAAAAACCTCGGTCTCTTTCTCATCAAATAAATGCGATTCTTCTTCTAGGACGGTATCAAGCGCAAGATTGAAGGCATCCACATAAATAGAGCTTCGTCCCTTGACCCAAAGTGGCTGAGATGTTTCTGTAGTATCATCCTCGCCATGCGCCGAAGCCTGTGATGACTTCATCGTCTCATACTGCTCGACTGCTTCTTGGCCTTCAGCAGTGGGCGGTAACGCGCTCTCAATGTCCGTAATTCGAGGGTGTTCCTCAATTTGGTATTTCTTTTTAGCTGCTCCATTATTATCAGGTAAATCCTCCCTTGGTGAGATATCCCGGGGGTGATCAGGGCATAGGCCACCCTCAGAGTCTGGTGATTCCTGCCGTTTGACTCGCTTGGAAGGCCTCTCCTTTTCTGGTGAGCCACCGCGAACTTGCTCTCGAAGTTGGCTCGGCGGCTTTGGGAGCCTCGTCACGAATGCATCCATCATTCTACTTGTGCCATATCAGATGAAATTAGGGCGGCAAGGATAGAAGCTGAAAACACTATTAACGAATAGATGTTGAACGATGTGGACGCGATGACAAAGACAAGGTACGCTGGGTGAACACGAAAGCACATGACCTCGCGGGGTGTCTGCATTATCAGCTCTTATCTTAATCCGAAAATCAGCCGGCGCGACAAGATCACTTATGTCCACTCCAGCAGCTTCGATCAGTACCTGGCATCAGCGCCATTCTGGCAAATACTTTAGTACTTTACATTGCCTGATCTCATCGACAATGGCCGACGAAACCCCCAAAACAGACTCAGCAGCAGATACACCGCAAATTGCAGCGCCAGTTGAATCTTCTGTCAATGGACATAACTCAGATCAGAAGGATGTGACAATGTCTGATGCGCCTGTCGATCACCCTGCAGTATGTTCTCTCTCCTCTACATTTTCCTGGAGACATCTTGTCTGGATTCCGCTTATTACCTGGACTTGCCTCTCTTCGATAGTCAATTTATTGTATCAGGCGTCATTTGGAGGACAGACTAGTAACTTCTTGACAGTCATCTCCTGCTCCAGCTACTCATGCGCCTAGCCCCATACCTGCACGAACAGGAACTCCGGCGCAAGGTTCCAGAGCTGCTTCTGCGCATCCGGATTCTGGTTTTAGCCTACCAGCTGAAGCTGCCCCTCATGGCGATTCAACACGACGATATCTCAACACAAAGGTTACGGGAGTATTGTTAGAGGGCGTGAAGCAATTGGCAAAAGACAAGTAGTCCTCCCATATCTTGTGTCTTATGGGTGGCGACTGACAACATCACAGGCCGAGTGATCCTCTCCGGGTTCTAGGGGAGTATCTAATTCAAAAGTCAAAGGAACTGGAAGGCACTGGCTAGACCCACGATATCACAGAATTCCCTACGATTAGCACTCAATTGGCATGGTAGGGGAAGGCATAGATGGCGTTCAGGTTCAATAATTTTTATCGTCACTGGGTTGAGAATATCCCATTGCATACGCGTACTTTCAGCGGTCGAAGAGCTTTCTATTTGAGCGGTCGACGTCGCTGTTGATCCTCCCAGAGGGGGCGAGCAGAAAGCATCATGGCTCTAAATGCAATTTTTTCCATGTTTGTCCCCCAACTCCGTGACCCGGGAAACCACCACCACCAAACAATGCGGCCATTCCTCGTCATGTCTTCGTTTAAGCGACGATGGTGCTGGCAGTAGCGGACTCGTACTTCCAGGTGGGAGGGAGAACACCGACGGTCTTGTAGTAACGAGCCAGGCGGTGAATTCGGGACTCAATAAGAATGAGGCGGAACTTGGAGTCCTTGTCCTTGCGGTTACGCTCAAGGTGCTTTCGGACGGCGACAGCCTTTAAATTCGTTAGCCTAGAATTAAGAGATGGGGAAAATTTTGACATGAGCGGCGTACCTTCTTGATAAGCATGTACAGATCCTCGGGGAGCTCGGGAGCGAGGCCTGCAAAAATCTCTCTGTCAGTCTCAACCGTACAGAGGCATTAAGGAGATGGTATTTCTCCGTTGTAGATGTATTTGTTTCCGTCGCCACATCCTTTATTCGTTCAGGGAACCGTACCGTTGGACTTGAGAATTCGGAGAATTCGGTTACCTGCAATTGTTTGTTAGTTTCTTTGACCTTCAGTTCCCATGCGCGCTATCCTTACCGGTGACAAGCTTGACCTGAGCGATACCGTGGCTGTCGCGAAGGACAACACCGATCTGAGAGGGAGTGGCACCCTTACGGGCGAGCTTGGCGATCTGCTCGACAACCTGCTCGGGGGTGGTCTTCAACCACGCAGGAGCGGAGCGAGAGTAGGGGAGAGCGGAGGCAGAAATGCCCTTTCCCTTGCTGTGAAGTCGGCCCATCTTGTCGGTTTGGTGTGGTGATGCTGGATGATCAGTGTTGGAGTCGTGGAGTTGCAAAATGATCTTTTGAGAGAAATGCCTTTTGTGTGCACTAGTTAGGGTAGCGAGATGCGAATCGATTGGCCCGATAAGCCACTATCGGACAATTGATAGACAGTCACGTGCATGGCCCAAGCTCTGATGTCGCGTTTCTTTACTTTTCTTGCTGTCGCGCGATTCGAGTTTTTCTTTTCTTGACATGAAGCAAAACTCTTTGAGCTCTGCGATACAGCTTTCAATCATATGGTAAGTCACAACGCTCCTCATACCGTCTCAGTCGACCTCGACATGATGATAAATCACTTTTTACTTATTTCTGGTACCTCTTATGTTAGAGCCCTCGGGCTCAATGAATGAACAGGACTTCTGATCTGGTCATTTTATTCGCCATTCGACTCGCTTTTCTCTGTTGGGCCCGACACTAACGGAGTACAGACCCTTTGAGCTACTTGCTCTTGCTTTAAGTTGCGTTGGATTATTGGAAATTTTGGAAATAGTTCGTATCTTCAAATGCATGCTGTTCTTGATTGCACCAAAGTGTATCGATTCATCAACATGTGCCTGGCCTTTTAGTAGTGAACCTTGCATTTCCGTAGTAACGAATTCACGTCAACACGATGTAGTGCTTGACTTGTACTAATGTGCCTGCTCATACATATAGAGGTCGGTAGTATTGAATTCGATGATACCAAATGCTTTGCCATGCCCTGTGTTTTACATTTTCAATTGATTCCCTACCCGTACACCGATAGAAGACTCCTGCCCCCTCAAACCATATACCCAAGGTAGCAAACATATTGTCTCCTTGGTCGCCTTGAATGGAAACCATATTACCTCTTACCACGCTCCAACGTCGAAGTTTTCCTATATGCCGGGTTAGTCGCTAAAACCAAAACCTGTGAGTCCAAGCTTACCTCTGGGAAATATGTTGTCACGACAGTTCTGTCAGCAAACTTACGTCCTGCAAGAGCTTGCAGAGCCTTTGCTGTATCTTCGGCTCTCTCGTACTTGACAAAGATCTTGCCTACACCAGCGGATTGTCGACTGCCACCAGTGGGTCTAGGGACCTTGACATCAAGGATTTTACCAAACTTGGAGCATTCTTCCCTAACGTCTTCGCAAATTTCTGACAGGCTTTGTTAGTGGACGTTCATTAAAATGACCAAGATCACGCACCTTCGTAGTCGTCATTGTCCAAGAGCTCTTCAGCAGTCACCATGTTTAGAAGCTGAAGCACTCGACTGCTTTCAACCTCATTGGCAGTCTGGGAAGCAAGACCACTGATAGCGGTAATACCCACGTCGAAGTTGGCGACTTGTGTAGGACCGATACTGGCCTTGCTAACCTTGAGCCTCTTGCCTCCAATTTCCATCCCGTTGAGTGTGTCAAGCGCAGTTGGATTGGAGACGGCGGGGTCTTGATACTCGGCAAATGCGATACCCTGGTAATGTTAGAGAGAAAATCTTGTTTTCGCATTACAGGTTGAACTCACTCTGGACTCTTCTGTCCCTCTGTCCTTGACAAGAGTGAAAGCCTTGGGTTTGCCAAAGCTAGCCAGTAGTTCAATAATCTGCTCTTCTGTCAAGAAGGTGGGGATATTGGTGATGCTGAGCTTGTTGACGGTGTCCGGAACCATGTTCGAGACGACCTCGGAATCATAGGAGACTTCCTCAGTTACTGCAGGCACTACGTAGTCACGGGGCCGGCGAATTTCAAGGCCACGGTGACCTCCATCCGTACCATTCGATGCATCGCTGGCTTCCATAGATATTCCGTCCATTGCCAGGGCAACTGTTGCCTCGGGTGCGTCTTTGAACTCGATGACAGCAAATGACCGGTCGTTGGAGAACTGGCACAGGACGCAAGGGTCTGTGGTGTCGATGACATTCAATCCATTCAGCTGGAGGTTAAAGAAAGACATGAGGGCCTCTTCGCTTGTGCCTGAGGGGATTCTTGAAACCAACAGTCGCTTTGACTGGCGAGAGTTATTGGCTTTCAGTCCAGCGCTCGTGACTTGCCCACCAGGCTGGTTCATAAACGCCTGTAGTTTGCTCGGGTCCATTGGCTGTTGCCGAGGAGCGCCAGGAAGAGGGAACATGCCCGACAGCTTGGCCTGTTCAGCTGTAACATTTTCGTAACCCGGAGGCTTGATGTCCCACTGAGTCAGGCGACGCTTGCGGTCAAGGACAGGCACGATGTTGGTAAGATCTGGAGTTGGCTCTCGCTTCTTAGGTGGTGGGCTCGCGCTGCGGCGCTCCTGCTGTGCTGGGAATCTGTCCTCACGTCGATCTCTTCCACCGCGACGACGGTCTTCGTAGGGATCTCGGTCTCGCCTGTTGGGCCGCTCATCGTCGTCGCGTCTGGCATCTCGACGGGATGACCCTCGATCACGATCCCACTCACGATCACCCCCTCGTCTTTCGCGGCCTGAGTATCTGTCTTCACGCTCACGATCGCGGTGGTTTCGGCTGGACGAGTAGGCATCGACATCGCCTTCACCTCGTCGATGGCTTCGGTGTTCGGGTGAGCGAGATCGTCTGCGGTCGCGGTCACGGTGTCGGTCTCGACGATCGTCTCTATCACCTCTTTCTCCTCTGGGCTAAGCGGAGTCAGCTTGAAATACATTCGAGAGGATGGTATGGATTACTTACAGGATAATCTCGTCCCCTGCGCCCATCTATGTGGTAAGGATTTAGCGACGCGACGCGATCAAGTATCACATTGAAGTGAGACTTACCTCGGGAAGAATAGCTGTCACCGTTCATAGTTTTAGCAGCGACAAGCGACTCCAGAGCTTGGATGTATTCTCTGAAATTGATGAGTGCGAATGGTTGGAAGGCGGATTCTTTGATTCAAGCCGCAACGAGGTTCTAATTTCAAGGAGCTGGCAGGCATCGCGCGAGGCTGGAGCTTTTTTTGCCAGGAGGCGCTAACGTGTGTAAGTTTGGGCCTAGCGCCACTTTTTACTTTTTAGGACTTGGCCTCTCGCTGAGGCGTGGGCAGCCTAGCAGCTTGCGAAAAACTCGGGCGAGCAGTAATGGAAGTTAGCAGTTAGGTACTAAGTTAAGCAGGGTCGAGAACAAAGAAATTCCATAAACTGAACTCATGATATCTGTTATTCGTACTTTAAAAACTGCCTTGACTGGTCCTAAATATTCCCCCTGAGTAAAATCTATGTAAGCCAGAATTATTGTATCAGCAATTCGACAGATAGCTGTTCATAAACTCCATTGAATGTTGAATTTTGTCTTATGTATGTAGTCAGGTAGGCAAAGGGAGGAAAGAAAACTCAGGCTTGATCCTAATAAATGGCAAAAGGACTTAGGTAACCTAGCCTACCTAGGTCAGTTTAGGATACTTCTTGCTGAGTTTATTCTGGCACCCTACTCCGTACATCGAAGTCCGATGTTTTCTTGCTCCCTGAAAGGTACTAGGTAGGCTTCAAGTTTCAGGGGCTACGGCATTCACCATAGCGCATTACATCATCAGCCTTGACTCGCGACGGGAGATCAACGAGAGGCAGTATTGGTTTCAAGCTGCAAATCTCTTGACGTACCTTTCTCGCTAATAATTCTTCCAAGGAAAGTAGTCGGGCTGAATCCTTTTCTCAATGTCTGTCGTGGGGAAGACGGATTGGCATAAATTGCCAGTTACTCTAGGGGAGCTTTGTATCAACACCACCTTGAGATGTGGGCAGTCTTTTCGATGGCAAAAGATTAACCATGAATGGCAGGTTACTGTCCAAACTGCAGCATGTCGATTATGCTAACACTTTCAGGACCTGCACTTTGCATGGTCGACTTCTTCACTTGAAGCAGGACTCGACTCATCTACACTATCGGGTCACCTTTCCAGCACCCAAACCTTTGACGCCAGCACCCAACAACACAGAGGCTCTCCTCAGGCACTATTTCAACCTGGATACTAGTCTCGAACCGCTGTACAAACAATGGTCAGATGCTGATGCCAACTTTAAAAAGAGGGCTCCCCAATTCAAAGGGGTTCGAATTCTGGGTCAAGATGCCTGGGAGACATTGATATGTTTTATCTGTAGCAGCAACAACAACATCACGCGGATATCACAAATGGTGAGTGTGGATCGCTTGCCAAGGTCTGACTCATAATTGATCGGGTATTCAAGGTGCACAAGCTGTGTCAGAATTACGGTCCCCTCATTGCATATATGGGAGACGAGCCATTCCATGACTTCCCATCGCCTCAAGACCTTATAGGAGACGGTGTTGAATCGCATCTTCGAGAATTAGGCTTCGGATATAGGGCAAAGTACATTGCTGAAACAGCACGGATGGTTGCCAACGAGAAGCCTGAAACCTGGTTGGAAAGCCTCCGAAATCCTGACCTACCAGGTTTCAATACAACGCCTGTACCGAAGGAGAAGCATGCGAGCTACAAGGAGGCACTTGCGCAACTACTCACTTTGAAAGGGGTTGGTCCCAAAGTTGCCGACTGTGTATGCCTCATGGGCCTCGGCTGGGGAGAGGCAGTTCCTGTCGACACCCATGTTTGGCAGATCGCTCAGCGAGACTACAAGTTTGGAAAATCAAAGGCCAAGACATTAAACAAGGCCACTTATGAGGCTGTTGGGGACCACTTCCGAAGTCTCTGGGGGCCGTTTGCCGGCTGGGCTCACTCGGTTCTCTTTACCGCTGATTTGAGAGAGTTTGCAGCTCAGGCTGCGAAAGAAGAGGACGAGCCTACTGTGATCAAACTGACGGCGCATGGTTCCACAGAACATACCAGATCAAAAACGAAGAAGACTATCACGATCACTGACAGTGATACATTGGTAAAGGAAGAAACACCAGTCATTGAGCCCACAGATGAGCAAGGGTTGGAGGAGATCAAGCAGATGAGAAGGTCAAAACGGGTGCGCACTTCGTAAGAATGCCTTTCAACGTATATCTGGGATGAGTCAAAGAAGTAGATCTAATGTCTGCTATGTCGAAGTTGGGTAATCTATAGATATTGAATACTCGGTTTGCGAGTCTTAGGATGATAAGACTTAAGCCTATAGGCGTACCGCAAGCAGATAATTACATGTTACCTGGATCTGAGGGCCTTTGGCACTATGCCGTGGCTGCGTTGTATATTTCCTTTGAGGAACAGAAGACAGGACGATGCATAGTAGGTATGATTCGATTCGCCGTTTCGACATGCGACCTCAGATAGATGTAAGTTCAAGGGGTACTTCGTCATGATATTTCAGTTTTAAGCTCCTCTTACTCCAAGTTCACCATCCGTTATATGTAATACTTTTTACCAATTCCAATGTGGTTACCAGAGGCCTAAAGCATTGTTGACAATTTGCCTCTTCTAGTAAGCGGGCACAAGCAGGCGGCTAAAGCTCGGGCAGAGAAGATCGCCCCCCAACCTAGGAAAGCTTCGTCAAGGAGTGTAATTTTGCGACCACCCATCATCTACTTTCAACTCTCCATGCGCGACGATAAAGCCTCGAGCGCCCCTTGTCCTCTCGAACCGGGATGAAGCTGCGAATGCCATAATTCAAAATGTCTGACGCAGATTTCGAGACCATCAAGAAGCTCCAGCAGGAGCGAAATGCCGCCTCTGCTGGTAATAAGGGTTCGCGAACCTTTGATGCAGCAAATCAGAGAGTCGACGATACTAAGCAGAAGTTGACCGACAGCGCCGACAGTACCCTCTACGACCGTGATGGACCTGATAGATTTTCCGGATACCACACCTCGCTACCGATGGGTGACGACGATGAAGACATGGGCGATGGTGACGATACGCGACGGCTAGTTGGCCAGTATACCGCATCGCGAGAAATGATTGATGAGTTCGCTCGTGGAGGTGGTGTGGAGGAAGATGATATCCTAGCTGGGAAAGGCGAGAAGAGTGGTCGAATTGTCGATCGTGAGACAGATTATCAAAAGCGCCGATTCAATCGCGCCCTCACTCCCACACGCGCCGATCCCTTTGCCGAGAATCGCCAGTCTGGCACTTCCGAGAACGGCGCCAGTTACCGCGAGATTATGGAGGCTCGTGAACTAGAAAGGGAGGAGCAGCGCGTTTTGCAAGCCATCAAAGCGAAGCAGGAGGGCAAGACTGGTGATGACGGCGATGCACAGCCCATGCTAACCGATGGTAATGTCGAGGCTGAAGCTGCCGATGCTTCTTCGACTGCTCGGAAGCGCAAGAAGCGATGGGATGTGTCGTCGGCGCCCGCCGAGGATGATACGGCTGAAGCCAGCGAGGCAGCGAAGCCCAAGCGTTCACGATGGGACCAGGCTCCTGCGCCTGGAGCAGAGGTTTCTAAGAAGCGTTCGCGATGGGATCAGGCCCCTTCTGCTACGCCCATGGGCAACACAGGGCTAGCTACTCCTGCACACCCATCATCCGCACCCACTCTGCCAACAACTTTTGGTACCGATATTGGTCGAAACATGCCTCTCAGCGACGAGGAACTCGACCTCCTCCTGCCTGGCGAAAGCGAGGGTTACAAGATCCTTGAGCCTCCCCCTGGCTACGAACCTGTCCGCGCTCCAGCACACAAGCTTATGGCCACCCCTGCTCCCCAATCAGGCTTTATGATGCAAGATCCTGAACAAGTACGCTTCAGTGGAAAGCCAATGCCTGCTGAGATTCCCGGAGTGGGCGACCTGCAGTTTTTCAAGGCCGAAGACATGGCGTATTTCGGAAAGCTCACCGATGGTTCTGACGAGAATGCTCTAACTGTTGAAGAGCTGAAGGAGAGAAAGATCATGAGGCTTCTGTTGAAGATCAAGAATGGCACTCCCCCAATGAGGAAGACTGCTCTTCGCCAGATTACCGACAATGCTAGGCAATTCGGAGCTGGTCCTCTGTTTGACCAAATCCTGCCCTTACTCATGGAGAAGACGCTGGAAGATCAAGAGCGCCATTTACTGGTGAAAGTTATTGACCGAATTCTCTACAAGCTCGACGACCTTGTGCGCCCCTACGTCCACAAGATCCTGGTCGTTATCGAGCCATTGCTCATCGACCAAGACTACTACGCGAGAGTGGAGGGACGCGAAATCATTTCTAACCTGAGCAAGGCTGCTGGTCTTGCTACCATGATTAGCACTATGCGACCCGATATTGACCACGTCGACGAATACGTCCGGAACACAACAGCACGAGCCTTTGCAGTGGTAGCGTCAGCCCTTGGCATCCCTGCTTTGCTACCATTCCTCAGGGCTGTCTGCAGAAGCAAGAAGTCATGGCAAGCTCGCCACACGGGTGTGAAGATTGTTCAGCAAATCCCTATTCTAATGGGCTGTGCCGTGCTTCCTCACCTCAAGGGTCTTGTTGAGTGTATTGGGCCTAACCTCAACGACGAACAGACAAAGGTTAGGACAGTCACCAGTCTGGCCATTGCCGCATTGGCTGAGGCCTCTAACCCCTATGGTATCGAGAGCTTCGATGAAATCCTTAATCCTCTGTGGACGGGCGCTCGCAAGCAGCGGGGCAAAGGTCTTGCTGGTTTTCTCAAAGCTGTTGGATACATCATTCCCCTGATGGACGAGGAGTATGCCAACTATTATACCAGCCAAATTATGGAGATCCTGCTTCGCGAATTCTCGTCGCCCGACGAAGAAATGAAGAAGGTGGTTCTCAAGGTTGTCTCTCAGTGCGCAGGGACGGATGGTGTCACTGCAGGATACCTTAAGGAACACGTTTTGGACGAGTTTTTCAAGAGCTTCTGGGTACGAAGAATGGCCTTGGATAAGCGGAACTATCGACAGGTGGTGGAAACAACTGTCGATATCGGCCAAAAGGTTGGAGTCAGCGAAATCGTGGAGAGGATCGTCAACAATCTCAAGGACGAGAGCGAACCATACCGAAAAATGACTGTCGAAACGGTGGAGAAGATCGTTGCAAGCTTGGGCGCAGCAGATATCGGCGAGCGCCTCGAAGAGCGGCTTGTAGACGGTATCCTTCACGCGTTTCAGGAACAGAGCGTCGAAGATATTATCATGCTTAACGGCTTTGGTTCTGTTGTCAATGCCCTAGGAACCCGCTGCAAGCCCTACATCCCTCAAATCGTCAGTACTATTCTATGGCGACTCAACAACAAATCGGCGACGGTTCGACAACAGGCCGCAGATTTGATCTCTCGAATTGCTATGGTTATGAAGCAGTGTGGCGAGGACGCCCTCATGGGCAAGCTGGGTGTTGTGCTCTACGAGTATCTGGGCGAAGAATATCCCGAAGTTCTCGGATCTATCTTGGGTGCTTTGCGGTCTATTGTCACAGTTGTTGGTATTGCGCAGATGCAACCACCCATCAAGGAGCTGCTACCACGACTGACCCCTATCCTGCGAAACCGTCACGAAAAGGTTCAGGAGAATACGATTGACCTTGTTGGCCGTATTGCGGATCGGGGACCCGAGAGTGTCAATGCACGAGAATGGATGCGAATCTGTTTTGAACTGCTCGATATGCTCAAGGCTCACAAGAAGGGAATTCGACGAGCTGCAAACAATACATTTGGTTTCATTGCCAAAGCTATTGGCCCTCAGGATGTGTTGGCAACTCTGTTGAACAACCTTCGCGTGCAGGAGCGCCAGTCCCGTGTAAACACGGCTGTTGCCATCGGTATCGTGGCCGAAACTTGTGCTCCCTTTACAGTTCTTCCTGCTCTCATGAACGAGTATCGTGTACCAGAGCTCAACGTGCAGAATGGTGTCCTCAAGTCACTTTCCTTCCTTTTCGAGTATATTGGCGAGATGGCGAAGGACTATGTTTACGCAGTGACTCCCTTACTGGAAGATGCTCTCATCGACCGTGATCAGGTCCACCGTCAAACAGCAGCTTCTGTTGTCAAGCATATTGCCTTGGGCGTGGTTGGTCTTGGATGTGAAGACGCCATGGTGCATCTCCTCAACCTTCTGTACCCAAATCTGTTCGAGACTAGCCCACACGTCATCGATCGTATCGTGGAGGCCATTGAGGCCATTCGAATGGCAGTCGGGCCAGGCCTGGTGCTCAACTACGTCTGGGCAGGCCTGTTCCACCCGGCAAGAAAGGTCAGAACCCCATACTGGCGCTTGTACAACGATGCATACGTTCAGGGGGCTGACGCGATGGTGCCATATTACCCAAATCTGGATGAAGACAAGATGGATAGACCGGAGCTGGCGATTGTGCTGTAAGAATTTGTATAGGCAGGGAAGATTGACCTCACGAGGATACTTCCATCGGTGATAGCAGGGGTTTATTCCAATGACTTTTCTTTTCTTGCGTTAGGTATGGATGGATATAGGGAGGGAGGTTAGTAATTTGAAATGCTGTGCGCTGAAAGGGGGGACATTGCATGCGTCAGGGCGTTCTGATAGATAATAAAAACGGCTTCAATGTTTCGAATGTCTAGTTGCATTGCACCGAGTGCTAATCTCCTATCTCATAACCATGTGAACGATGTCGACTTGCTTCCCAACCCCTTTTGCCTAACAATGATCTGAGTGTTGACCGCTCTCTGGGTCAATGAACGGATGATTTGCCAAGACTGGTGTAGCACTCATTTCAATTCTCATCTCACCTTACCTCACAGCGGAGCCTCCGACTTCGCATGTTCGTTACAGCTACAGGGATGAGGCAGAGTTTTGGGTCCTTCAACCGAGCTGGTGGTTTCACCTCATTAAGAAGAGCGACGATCATCCGAAGGCAGCAGTTTAGCTGGGGATTAGCTTGGCGGCGATTTATTGACAGTCTACGACAGTCCTCCCTCACCAAGAGGGTTCTCCATAAGTCAGCAGCCGAAAGTAACATTGGCGAATTGAGCATGTTACCTTTCAGGTCGCCATGAATCTCAGCCGGACGCTTGGGCCTGAAAGGTCCCCAAAGCCATGGAAGGCTGGGTTGGATTGGCTATCCATACCAACGACTTTGTCTCTACCTACACCGTAGGTGTGATGACTCCGACAGAGCAGACAGATCAGGATGTATCATCGAACTGATAGGCCATCATGCAAGAATGGAACCATTTACATTTCTTCGGTAGTCAACGCCCGGGCCCGCGGCTCATCCACACTTCAAGAGGAACTTTTGAGCAAGACTCCGGCAGATGCAGAGTTCAATCCATAGGGATCTCCCCATCTTCCTGTCGTCTTCGCCTTGAGTCAGGGGAGAGGGGAAGGAGAAGGGGCCCGTGCCGCCCAACCTTTGGATCGTGTCACGGAGTTGTTCCCTCGACATTTTCTTGGTTCTGAATACAAGCCAAAGGCGGTTGGGTATGGAGTCGACAATACCAGCAAGGAACGCGCGCAAGTTTGATGTGGAGGGGGAGGCACGGTGTGATCGACACTCACTAAGTATCCCCTTGTGCCTCTGAGTGGCTATATGTGGAGGGGGGATCTGGCTGAGTCCCATGTACGTCTCTCTTTTTCCATACCGAGTAAAGGCGTGTCTATCATCTTTGTGATTGCACGTGGGCATTTGTTGGATCTTCTGGTGGAGACACTTGATGTGCGTGCTTCAACACAAGGCTCAAGGTGGAATTCTCATCATGATGTTTTGTTGTGCTTCATATGCCTTTAGCATTGCCTTTAGCATGCACACTGATGCAAGGCTGGGTCGTCAGAAGTGACAAGATGCAAACGCATCTTGTTTGTGAAAGGGAGAGGAACAAGGGATACAGGTTTTGTCCTGAGCTCTTGGTTCTCGCGCTTAGGAGGTGTTGTCCAAAAGATGGAACGGGATCCATTCACAGACCAACTTATTCACCTCCACTGGCAGACAGACCAGCTGGCATCATGCACGATGTTATCGTTGCTGATGTCTGCCAAGGTCATCGAAGTGGTCTCGCAGCCTATGGAAGCCAGCCACTGGTCCTCGGACACTTGCCAAGGGTGATGGGGATGTAAGAACAACACTTTGGTCCACGATGATTTCATAGCATCCATAGTTGAAGCTATCTCTTGCAAACCGATCCAACCCACATCTTAGTTGCTGTGAGAAAGAGGGTTTTGGGGATAATTAGCTCAGATTCAGGATTTGTATCGCCCTAACACTTTGTATGTAGGATGCAGGAGGACAGAGCAAGCAGTAGTTGAGGTCTCAAGGCCAGCTGAACTAAGTTGGAAGGCTGTCTCTCTCCTACAACCGAGCTTAAGAGGCCGTTAACTTTTTCGTCTGGGGGCTTGCTTTTGTCGAATGTTGGCTATGATCCAACACCTTAATCCGCGCTTATAGCTCTCAGGTGGTTGTGATGTGCGGCCGCAATGGTTGCTTATTTGATGGTAAGATCAAAGCCGTGCAGATCTCCTCGAGGAGGCTGAGGTTTGGACAAGCCAGGGCGCAGATTGAACGGATTTGGCACAATATCTAACCCTTTGACGACAGTCTCTCACTGCGATTGTCAAAGCCAAGGGAGAACTGTACAGACATACATATGTACAGTACTGGATTCACACGTCACATCGGTTGAGCTCTGGGGCGGGAGAGCAACCAACTGAAAAGCGCTAAACCCCGCCCAATTGCTTATCCTTGAAGAAGAGCAGCATATGTGGAGATGAATCTGCTAAGAGACAAGGCAACAAAAGCCGGCGACTAATGAGCGTTACTGGCAGAGGCCGGGGATAGTCAGAGTGAATCGAGATGAGGAGAAGGATGGTGGGTGGTGATTAATTTAGTCAGCGAGGAGCAAGGGGAGGGTCAGGTGACAGAGGATATGGTAGGTAAGGTAGGTATGTACCAGTATCAGAAGGGAGTTGGAGATAAACAGAGAAAGAGAAAGAGAAAGCGGGGTGGGACAGAGAGGATCTTCCAGGGGTTGTTAGAGGCTCGCAAATTCTCCTCACACATACTCCGTACATGAGAGATTTTTGATTGATTAGACTGATTGCTCGGATATAGTCAATTGAGCACCTGAATGTCTGATATGGCGATTGGGACAACTTGCCCTCTTCCCTGTTCGAGTCCAGCCATACGTATACATCACATACGCAAGTGAAAAATGAGGATGGCATTCTCAGCAATGCCATCAGGGGGGAATGGGGAGGAGACTGAATTGCGGTGCGCTGGATTGAGGATAGCCTATATGTTAGAGGACGCCAGAATCCACCGCCAGAGGAGCCGAATGGTAGAAATGGCAGCGCAAGGACACCACCATCTCGAACGCAAGTAGGCAAGCCACGGAAGGAGTCAATGCTGGAAAAAGCAAAGCTTGGGCCCGAGTGAAAAGCCAAGGGGCAGTCACAGCAGGTAGAACAGTTGCCTGGCATGTAACTACCAGTACGAGGGAGGCTACCTAGTCTCCAGTCTAGTGGAGGAGATAGGGAAGATTGATTGATTACGCCTCAACTTCTGCCACTTAGTCAGATAGATCCCGGCATCTCGGTAAAAATAATATATTAGGTTTTAGCCCTTTTAGGTAAAATAGACTCTAATTGCCTCTTATTTAATATCAACTCTTAATAAATAAGCTATTTAATATATACTTTTATTATAATTTATCTATCTTTATGCCTATTAGTTATAAAAAGGCTGCTATATTCTCTTCAGTATAACTGCAGCAGAAGACCAAATAAACCCCTGTCTTCTCAAATCCACTCAAACCTTCAGTCTCAAAAAAATAACAAAATGGCTATAACTGGCAGACTTTCTTTTGTTTCGTTTCGTGTCTCACTCAACCTTGTTGCTCCTTGTGTCTCTCGCAAGGCTTGCTAGCTTGAAAAGTCGAGAAGCCTAGCGCTCCAAGGTATCGTTAGCGTATAGAGGGAATGCGGATATGTACGGAGTAGACGTCCGTCGATAGAGCGGTTGGTGTTGTTTCCACTTTGGGTGACCAAGGCTGAGAGTGTCTAAGTGTATACAGTATCACAATGTGCACGGGAAAACAAGCCCGGGTTTTCTCCCCTTTCGGCTCGTGAGTGTTCCTGGAGTGGCAAAACGAGGAGGAAGGGGTCTGCCATCAACAGGTGGGCAGGAGGCAGGCTGGCATGGTTTCAAGAAAGGGGGAAGCTTGACTGGCTGTACATACGTACTGTACCTACTGTACTGTAGTGTAGCATGTAGTTGACTTGAGTTAGTAGCATCCCCATGGGCCTCGTTTTCGTTGTGTGCCCACTTACACGACGACAGCACGTTACTAGCTACCAGTATGTGCTCGACAAGGCTGTGAGAGTATGCTCTGGTGATGGGTGGTTCACGCTACATTGAGCACACACTGTACTGTGGTACTGCCGGAACCAGTCCGACAGGTGACCACGGAAAGTGATGATGTAGTGGCATCGCATCACAGAGTGGTATTAGGGTATATACCATAGCATAGAGTAGAGTAGAGTAGAGTAGAGTAGCGTGCTGGTTGCGGATGCGTGATGACACCAGTGATACGAAAAAGAGACTCCCTAGACTCCTCTACTGGTAGCTAGGTAGGTGTGATAAATTGCCTGCAAGAACTCACCAATTGGGATGTTGTGGGTAGAGAGCTGCCTACAGCACTAAGGTACTGTCGTGGTGATGTTCGTCCCTGGCCGGGCTCCATGGCTTCTGATATTCTCTGCCCGCTCTCTACTGTTTGTACATAACTACTATACATACTTACATACTCTTCTGTGGCAGACTGACTGGTTACTGTACCCTAGCTCAAATCATGGCGTAGGCTGACTAGCCCGGCTTCAGTCAAAACCCACCCATGTCCCGGCATCAATCAGAGACTAAACGCAAATAAATTAATCCCGTCAGTGACCCCCTGTCATGTATCTTGGACAAGTCCCCTACACTCACGCCCTGGGGACGCCCCCACCTTCACGTTCTCCACACGCAGAAGTCAAAGAGGGAAGAGAGTGGGTACGCAGCGCTTGTCCCTGTTCGGCCATCTGCGGCAGCGAATGAACAAGCTCATCGATGACGTTTAGCGGGTGGAGCTCGGCCGGGTCTTTGCAGCAACGGAGCCGGGGACCCTTTACCGCAGCCTCTGACGTCACGGCCCCCATTACATTTCAACGTTTTTTTCTCTTTTGGTTTTTTGGTTTTTTGGGTTTTTCCCCCCCTCTCACAGAGCAGAGGCTTCAATGCCTACCTACCTAGCACTACATCCATACATCCATAGTAGGAGTCTGAATTGTGGGCTTACACGAATCGCAGATAGGTACAGACGTGAACTGCTAAGATGCCTAATAAGTAACTACTTTTATTCAGTGTTCGTGCGCGTAAGGATTAGTGACAATCTAACAGCCAGAAACTACCCACCTAACAGGTAGTACTTAGGTATGGAACTGTTCTGTACCTACCGCCGCCGCCGCCTTCTTGCGCAGGACAATGCGTCCGTACCTATCAGATGGTTCAATATGGTATAGCTCCATATTCCACAAAACAATTGGGCATTTATTCCATCATGCAGAAGCAAGCCCAATCCAACCATTCATTCTCCCTTGTCACACGTAGGTATGTACGTGCATACACGCATACTGTATTGTACATGTAGATGCAAGATAGGAACGAGCAGGCAGGTAGAGGAGAAAACGAGTTTCTCGTCGAAGTTCGCTCAATCCGCCTCTCCCCGCCCCATTAATCTTCCCACAGTGACCAGCCGCCGACCCTCTCTTTTCTCAGCTGTGTCTGTATACATGCCCAATTCCGTACAACTAACAGCCCGAGTAACTGATTGATTCATTGATTTGATTTGGTTATGTACATACATACTGGTACATACTTACATACATACATGCTCCGTACTCCCTAGCTTATCCTACTCCACGTCACGACCAAGAAATGTCACCACCCCTGCTACGGCTACGGCTACGGCTACGGCTACGGCTACGGCTACGGCTATTGCTATTGCTATGTATTGCTATTATCATTGCTGCCGCTTCTGACTTTTCCCTGACTCTCTCCAATCCATTCGTCCATAACCCCAAGCTGAATTGGTACTAGCCCCCTAATAAGAAGGACCCTGAAGATCCCATCATCGGCGCTTCTTTACGCAGAGGCCAGAGTCCGTGGCATAATCTCAAACGCGGACGAAGAGTCTAATTTCTCCGTCGACGTCATTGCTAGGCCCACGACCGCCGTCATTATCGCTGTTTCGGAATCCTTCTAATCAATCCGAGGTCCCTTTTCCTTCCTCTTACGAATGGTGCATAATGAGTACGCAGAGCATGTGGCATCGTGAACATGAAAAGTAAAGTACGTACTGACTGTGTCCGTACGACGATATTACGCACTCTGTGTGAGGCAAAAGCTGGGGTCGAAAGGAGGCGATGGATAAGCAGGGCAGCCATTTGTCAACGGCTTGAGTGTTGAGCTTCGGTGCTAAAATGGGGCGAATGAAACGACTTTGGCGGTACTGTACAGTACTGTACTATAATTCCCCAAGTATGTAAAGTAGGTACCTATTAGTATGCATTGGATGCCAAACTTTGTACCTATGTCTGATTCTAAGTTGAGGAACATGACACCAAGAATTCGCCCCAAGGGTCCTTGATCACGGTCATGCACTCTCTCAACCTGTCCAACCCCAAACAAGGTCGTTTGCACCGCCTCGGGACGCCGTTGTGAACTGTGTCTCACAAATCGGCCAGTCCCATCCCATGCCGTGGAGGTAAATCCGTCATTACGGCGCCGGATCTCTTGGGTTCCGCGACCCGGGCGCTCACATCTCAGCCGTGAGAGACGTCATATGTCATATTTCTAAAGCTGCGACATGGCACAGCAGCTAGAGCAGGCTATTTCGGCTGCCAGCCTCCACTGGCTGTCGCAGCGAACACTGCAATTGAACGATGTGTATGTATGTATGTATGTATGTATGTATGTATGTATGTATGTACGCATATACGTATGTATATACATCCTTTGGTCATGTCGCGCGCGTCCTTTTTGCCACAGAGGCAGGACATGGATGATTGAGTTGATGGATGCCTTATCAACGAACTGATCGAGTAATCCGAACCAGCGTGCCACAAGTGGAGGAAGAGTCTCCCACATGCATCGTCCGTATGTAACGGGCTGACAGGGCACCTCGGTCGGCTATTAGCAGTTGCATAACACTCACTACATATCAGTCTCGCCCACGTATACATAGTTAGTAGTTGTCGAGCCGTTGGCAACGCAGAACATGGCAGTGTAGTTATACATTAACGTGCCATCATCATCAGCGACCGATCATCTTCAATTGCAATGCAACTTTGTTTGGTGACATGACATGAGCTGAAACCGAGATCTCTCTTCCGCTGTCCAGCATCCCAGTTTTGTGGCTTGCAATCAGATCGATTTTCAACCAACGCAAACAGGGTGTGTAACGCGTTTAACGAATGGGGAGCCAGCTGTAAAAGGCAAGGATTAAGTGAAATACTGGAGAATGAATAAGAATGAGAGAATCAGATGGGAATGCGGAATCTAAGCGCAAGAGGGAAAAAAAGGGAATTATCGACCCTGACAAATGGGAGATGGGTAATTAATTCCCTTCCATGGATGTTGACTCCACTGCACTGAGCCCCATGAGCAGTTAGGTAAGCTAGGTAGTACGGAGTAGGCTAGGTCGGGCTGCCAAGATGGAGATGAATGATAACAATACATACATATGTAGGTAGTCTCTGGACAGACTGGCTGGCCGATAATAGAGCGAAAACAGATATAGAGCCAGTTTCAAATCAATCAATCAGTCAGTCAGTCAATTGCAACTTTGCTTGCGCAATGTCGTATCTAGAACCATTCATTCATTTTAATGTCCATCTCTAGTGAAAACCTTCTAGTTGACTTCTAATAAACCTTCTTCAGCAGCACCAGTTCAGCACCCAATAACACCATCCAGGGCCTCTCGCAAGCTAAACTGAATACATACTAAGGGCCATCATCTCATCCACTCACCCACGGATGTCAAAACCGAGGCTCAACCCTTTGGACCATATCCTCCGGGGGGTCCCCCCCCCCCCCCCCCCCCCCCCCCCCCCCCCCCCCCCCCCCCCCCCCCCCCCCCCCCCCCCCCCCCCAGCAAGTACGAGTACGTCGTCCCCTTGCTCAAACTCCAAAAGGACCCTCAGTTCTCAAGCCATGGAACCCAATCTCAATCTCACCTTTCAAAGTTAATCTACAAACACCTTCGTCGACTCCCTCCCTACCTCCCTACCTTTCCACCCCCACAAAGCTTGTCCAGTCTTGACAATGCCATCGGCTCAATGACGATGCCTCTTGCAGCAGGGATGTACACAACTTGAAACGCCGGCGTCTGCTATTCTCAGTCATGATCGACAGGCAATAACAGACAAGGTGCAGGGATGATCAACCAATTGTTCCTGTCCTTCCTCTCCTGTCCGTCTGTTCATGTTCCTGTTGCTGTTACTGCAAATTCATTTGCGTGCGTCCAACAATCGCTGGTACATATGTAGTAGGAATAGGGGCTGCATTATGCGTCTGTGTCTCAAGTGCTCATCCTCAATTCATCCACCTCCCGCTGTCATCGATTGAACAAGTGACTTGGACGTTGAACTTGACATCTTTCAGTTCACCCTCTCCCCCTCTCTCTCCCTATACATTAGCTCCCTCGGCAATACCGCCTCGCCTCGTTTGACGCAGGCCAGGGTCACCTCTTGCGGCTATCTCGTTACTTGACTGCGAGATGGAGGGGAGTGGGAGACCGTTCAGCCGCCCTCGCGCTTATTGCTGAGCCCCTTTTACGACTCTTGTTTGACACAGCACAACTGGTTTTCTTTTTGGCTACTATGTACTGGCGAGTCATGTTTTGTCCCAAAACTGTGCATTGCCACCCGAGTATGGCATTCTCACAGATTCCCATCACGGTGTGTCCACTTCTGTTCCATGTGTACGTGTAGCAAACTTGTGTATCTTATGAGGCTTATCTCATCAAATTGACACAGCGCTCAAGAACGTCACTTCATGTGTCACTGTAACAGCTTAATCAAGTTTTTACTCTCAAGTGTAATTCTTATAAGGCAGCTTGCACTCTATAATCTGCACCTCTTCTCATCAACCTCATCGTCGTGCCCATATCTTGCCAACACCCTAGTCTGTCTTTTGTCCTGTAAAGCCCCGGGCCCATTATCGACAGATCAGGCTGTGCATGGTCCGGACTGGGTATATCGTAACCGTAAAATATGAAACTAGTAGTACAGACCTCCTCCCCCCCCCCCCCCCCCCCCCCCCCCCCCCCCCAAAGCTCGTCTGTAGCCATCTCAGTAGTAATGCCCTGAGCTCGCAGTGCCTTACTGTCGAGAATAACAGGTGCCCTAAAGGGGCATGAACGATCGCTTCGAAGTATAGCTGAAGGCATCGTGTGCCTAAACATGAATAACGACAGGACCATAACTTGGTCAACTCCATAAACGCCGCGTGGAAGGGTATCGGTAGGTCGGCCCAGCATTCCGCCTATTCCCATCCCAAAATACCAGTAGTAAACCCCAGAATTCATGGGTGAAGAGACCCATGCACCGTAAGCGATAGACTCGAATCGTATACACCGTCACTGTTCTCCTCGTCCCCACACCCAAAATTTCTCATCCTTTTCTGTCCCATTTCTCTATACCGCGCTGAGCCGTGTTGTAGTAATATTTGCAGGTGATAAAAAACAATGCGATTTGTTGCCAACCAGACGGTCACTCAGGCTGTTGTCGGGTCGCCTCCTTTCGGGTTCCCGTCTCTTTTACTCATGTCCTGTACTCGTCGTGAAATTTTTGATCGGAGGATTTTAGCCCGTCGTAGAACGTCCTCAGTCGGAGTGATGGTCTTCAGAGCCAGCCTCAGAGCGGGCGTCACCACGATGGACCTTTCGGTGGCGTCGAAGATTGGAAACAACTGAGAAATGTCGGCCACATCCTTCTACCTCACAAGCAAAAGCTGCGTCTTGTTAGCGAGTGTGGCATCTTCTGGATGCAAGGGAACATACGCTTCTCGCCTGTGTGGCTGTACATATGGGTTTGCAAGGAACTAGGTCGAGTGAATCGCTTATCGCAGACCTTGCACTTATGCTTCTTCTGTGTACTGGATGAAACCTTGGAGCTGAACTGGCCCATCATGGACTGGGGCGCAGGTGGAATTTGTGAGCCCATCAGGCCCTGAGGTCTAGGGAGAGTCCTCGAAGACACCGACTCAATATCAGAACCCGCGGTTGAGTAATCAGAAACGGAGTCGCCATAGTAAGAACTGAAGTTACCACTGGAAGAGATAGAAGAGCTGGTTGAATGGGTAGAAGGGAATCCATAGGAATCAACAGAGGATCGATCACTTCGCGCGCCATAGATAGGTCGAGGTGTCTCCTGGCTCATGGCCAGCATGCCATGGCTAGCATCGAGAGCGTCTGCAAAGCTCCTCCGTTCATCCTGGATGCTACTGCCCCTGGTGTGAGTGAGGAATAGATCTGTGGGGTCAAGCATACTTACTGCTGCGAGTACCTTCTGGCGTGGTCATCAGCCGGAGCGAGCCCAAAGGGCGGAGGGCGCACGGGAGCTGGTGCGTAGCCCAGTGTGTCATACGGGGCAGCTGATGTAGGTGCAAATTGGTGGTTGACAGGAGAGGCAGATGTAGTGTAAGTAGGATCTCCATAAGCAGCAGATGTTGTTTGCATTCTGTTGATGCTAAGAAGATCTGTGCGGTCTTGTTAGTTGACTCATCATATGTTATCGATGCTAGCATCTTGCAACTTACCTGCAGATGTGTTAGGGACTGGCATCCCGCCTCCGTATGAGGCCATTGAAGAGGTGCTGCTAGTGCTCGCACGACTTTGGGGTGGCTTCCCTGCCATGATGCTTGGGTTGAGAGCAGGTTGGCTACCAACAAAGAGACTGCTTCCCGCAGGAGGATGCTGTGATGGTGAAGAAGAGGACCATGGGTTCGAGAATGCAGGCGGTTGTGCAGGCGCTGAATAGTCGAAATTCAACGAAGGCCCAAACCGCTGCTGAGTGGTGTCGAGCGTCATGGTCATATTGATACGTGATAGTGGTGATGTGAAGTGTAGTGGTTGATGTGCAATATAAACATAGATCGGTGGACAGAAGCGTGGTAGAGGGGGGGAAAGGTTTGTTGATCAGATGCGGGATCCTAACTAGAATAAAAGCCAAGTCGGTGATACAGATCAGAGACAGAAGATCCCGTCCAGGTTGGAGATGATATGGGGAGTTGAGTCGGGGCCAAGGTGGGATCAGCGAAGTCTTAAGTGTCTGGGTGCGAATTGACGTGCGTCAATCTACCTCTGGAAACGGGCTGGGCTGCGGGAGAAGAGTGGAGTTCCCCCGTCTCTGAAAGAAAAGAAAAAAGGTGTGACGACTCTGGTCTAAGTGATCGGCAGGCCGACGTCTTTTCACAATGGCTGAGGCGACAGGGTTAGTGCGATGAGGTAGGGTCGTAGGACCAAGTAGCCAGGTCAAGCAGCAAACCAGGGGGTTGTGGGCTGCATAAGATGATGGAGACAGTCTCTAATCCACAACTTGACTGACTTGACTTGACAGTCCACGGCATCCAAGCGGTAGCGTCCGCGGTGGCAGACAGCGCAAAGATCAGCGGCTTTTGAAGAGATTGGGAGCAGAAATCCTGGAAGAACCCCTTAAGTCTACCAATGCCAGACCAGAGATGAGATGGATTCGTGAGACAGCAGAAAAAGAATACATCAACACCTGCTCTGATGCCCAATACTCTCGAAGATGGAATAAAAACAATTTATTATTCAAGTAGCAGTTCAAGGTCTGATCCTACCAAAATGAACATCAAACACCGCTAACTTGTTCTTCTGTCGGGAGGGGGTGCGTCAATGGCAGATGAGAAGGATTACGGGGTACGGAGTACACAAGGTGGCATAGGATGTCTATGGAGAGGGGTGTGCTCAGAGCTGAGGACTGACAAGAGAACAGACAAGTGAAGGTGGGTAAGGCTACGGACGGCAGTTTGCAAAGGGACCCCCGCTATCCAAGCACTCACGAACGCCACTGATGTGGAGGGTCTGAGATGAATTGCAAGGTAGGGGAGCACCGAGCACCTTGGGTACGTATTGGACTGGGAATTGAGGTGGGCGACAGACAGGGCGGGATCATAATATGCAGGGTCTGCGAGCCAAAGCGTGCCTGTAGGTGACTTGTTGCGACGCGGGCGACGGGTGGGAATCGAGGGTCCTTCAAGCCACTCAACGGCAGCATCGAGGATCCGCATAGGCTTGTCTAGTGTTGTGGGAACGGATTGCAGAGAGCTTCTTGTTGAGTGGATTTTATTTGAGTGGGCGTTGTCGAGTCGTGCGCTTGGTCATGGGGAATGACCAGGGATCCCAGGTCAACAAGCAATGCCAAGGGTGGGAAGAGGAGCCCAAGACGTACCAGATACTTGACAAGAGCTAAAAGCCGCCAAAAGCTCCACGGGAGGCGTCGGCCACAAGACGCCCTGTCGCGGAAGGGTGTTTACCCATGAGAGCCCTGACGTAAGGTACGTCAGGAAGCAACTCCAGCAAGTGTGAGTGGAACTCACAAACGAGACAAGAAACGCCGGGAACGCGAGACGGTGAAGGAATTGAAACAGCCTTTGAGGTCGACGCTAGGGGCTAGCAGAGGCATGCCATACCATCGCATTGCCTTGACGTTGACATTGATATTGCTCATCCGCCAAACCGTGAGCATGCACGATAACTTAACGCACGGTGGAGGGTGACAAAAGAGCATTGACATCAACGGTCTAGGATAGCCTGGCATATGATGGCAACTGACTGACGTTGTGAACCCTTGAAAGATGCCACAGGGCTCTGACAAGGGCAGACACAGTCCATCACTCACAAGGCCATGCAAGACCAAACAAACGACAAGACCCTGAGAACCTCTGGCATCGCCGTCATCTTTTTGCTCCAAAAACGAGGTGGGACGGCGTCACTCTCACAGGAACCGTGACCCCCCAAAAAGTGGTGTTGTACGGAGTAGTGATGCCATAACTACACGCCGCAAGTCGGCTTTGTTTCCCTAGTACGGAGTTCCAAATGTCCCCTACGTACAGCAATTACTTTTCCACCTGCCCTGTTGCGCCGTCCAAACCTCGTGGGGCACCACAGAGCATTGCATACATGCCCGCCTATGATCTTGGTGTATAGTATCAACACCAGTATCCGATGAGCGCGGATAATGAGCGCGGATAATTATCAGGCCAAGGCACTAAACAATTCCCTGCCAGGCCTGCCTGGTGTTGAAGCACTTTGCCACCAACTTTGTGTAGTTGGGATCTTGCGATATTGTAATTTTCCTGATCGGTTTTGATGTCGGTCTGTCAGTCACCCATTGCGAATACATACGTGCTGTATGTAGTTCTTCGCTGGTAGAGGCCTTTTGTTAGATTGAACGCTTGAGCATCGACGTTTTGGCACGTGTGGCTTTGCCTGTGCTCAGATCTGACCCATCGTGGTACCTCTGCTAGCTTGACGCCGCCCCCATATTGGGAACGGCTCCTGATTATTAGGATGACTATTCGGGGAGATCAAATTCAGTGCCGTGTCATGTATCATGTATCAATTAGAGTTACGTGTGGGTGGTTTGCTGTGTGCCAGTGTTGGCCTTTTGCTCTAGCCTCTGGATATGGACGGAAAAGTGTGCCTTCCATAGGATGAGAAAAAAAACCAAAGGTACTGCCCTAATGAGCACCTACCCTCGATTTGGTATGAAGGAACAACCCTTCCGCGATTCAAATATACACTACCGTATTAGGTAGGCGCGTTAACTTCCCTACCTTAGTACCTACCTAGTGATCGATGCGGGGGTCCTTCTTTTCGAAAGTCATAGAGAGTCAGGGTGTCAAGTCCCTTCTCGATAAGATCTTCTAACGTTTAGTCGCCATATCCAGCCAAAACAGACCAGGCCAACTACAGATTGTTCTGCATGAACCAAATGCCTCCCTGATGAATGTCGAGAACACAATATGTCTATCTACAATCCACTTGCAGTCATTACTGTACGCTTAGTAGGTGCCCTCTGTGATACAGAGTGGTATACTATGTACGGAGCACTTACTTGATAGGCCCGCCCGTTTGCTATAGCAATGATGGGAGTGGCGCCCCGCGACGCATGAAGACCCGGATACAGCCAGTCGTCGATAAGGGTGACCCTCCTCTTCATTCGAACTGCTACGGAAATAACACCAAACTGTCTTAAGCCGTGAATCTGATATGACCAAGCATGGGAAATGCAAAAGGCCACAAGGAAGCTGCTTGGGATGGGGTTAACGACGAAAACGAAAGGGGGTCCCAGAGAGTGGTCGGACCAGCCATCGCAGACCGCTACGGAATGAGATTTGCTCTTGGCTGTCGACATTGCCAATGTTTCCTAGCATCCTTGGCACTTTCTACAGTCTGCTCTTTCGCTCCAGCTCTCACGAGCACATCCGTGGGGTCCAAGCACTGATGTTTGGGGCCCCGGTGAGTCTGGAAAAACAATTTCTGTTTTTTTTTCTTATAGAAAGAATGCCCTTATATTGAATAATTCTAGGGGCGAACAATAGTCACAGCCGGAAGAATATCCTCACGACTTTGCACTCAGTACGGAGTAAACAGTGGCAAGATCATCAAGCCCTTAACTCGGTGCTAACGCATAGGTGAGCAAGAACTTGCCCTCTGGCCTTCATTGGATTCCAACCGAGCCTCCTACAGGCTGCTGGGATGGCAATGTTCTGACGAGAAAGACCTAATGGAACCAACTATTCCGAATTGGAAAAGGGCAAGCCGAAAAGGGATGTTTGAAACATAACTTGCGCAAGGGGCCCCAGCGAGGTTTTAATTGTGATTATCTCCCAGATCTTGCGATCACCATTACCCTCCGGCATTCGAATCTGCGCCTTGTCAACGATGCCGACGCTATCCCGACAAGCGTTGTCTTCGTGGTGTCGATCCGGCTGTTTGAGCACACGAAACAGTGTCTAGAACATGGGCTTCCCAGGAATCACCTCTCGCCCCATGCACCGCTTTAATATTTCAATACTCACGACTGTACTCGGTAAAATTACATTATTTTACGTAACCCTTAAGATACACGGTCCCTGCGCTCTTGCCATACAACGCCTGTTTTTCTCTGTGCTGGTTCATCTAGCTCGTCCTGATACCCGAGATTGACGACTTGTCGATCACTACGGGGCTGGCAGGCGAGCTGACACAGACGTCGCCCACGTTACACACATGCTCAACTTCGATTGGGTTGCTGTGAGGTTGCACTTTGCCAAATTCCCTGTGCTTTCTAGAAGGCTAAAATTTCCGCGAAGGCAAGCAAGTCCTGGTTTGGGTTGCAGACATCGGACTGCCCGAGCTGGTGGTTTTGAGTCTGGAAAAAGCTCATTGCTCGTGAAGATTTGAAGGGGCATCAAGAGTGAAAATTATGGGTTCACGGTTCCATGAATGGAGCATTCAAGCCATTCAGCGCTGACCTTGTTGCAGGGGTATGTCTCAGAATCGACCAGCATTCCCCAGCCCGCCTCGAAATATTCCCGGTCAACGAGTGCAACCCCGACGGCACACCTGACTATATCTTCTTGCTTCAGCTTTGATTCTTTATCGATTGGATATTGTTCCATCAAATCTCATCTCGCATTCAAGATTAGCAAGTGGATTTAGTGATATTACAGCGAAAGAAGAGCCGATGGCGCTGGTTTGAGTTTGAATTGTTTCCTGCCATCTCAAAGTAGTGTTTTCTTTCCCCGGACTGGCCCAAACCCATGATCGCAAACGTCACTCGATGTACTCCGTACGTTCTGACATACAACCTCAGATAAGTATCACCATCCAGGCAACAGCTTTCCATCCATGCCCAGGGCGTGTATCAAGCGCTCACTGAGGAAATGGTTCCAGGCTGTGATGCACGGCTCGACCTTCTGTTTCGATCCCAGCTGTCTACCTACACACTAGCAATACCAGCGAACAGGACCCTACATGGTCTTGAATATTGCCCCCACGATTCATTCTTCCCAAGACAAAAACTCTTCACAACCCACCAGTCACGTCGTACTCAGATCATCACTAAAAGTACAACAAGTCTAAGGGGATTTCACGTGAACAATGACTTTGCAACGAGATTGGGACACTAGTGTTGACGTGCTATGGCTGGACAGGCACTAAAACATACGAAATTCGAATAACCTCGAGCGATATGTATCGACGCTTTGAGTCACCCTAGATGGTGACATGTAGATCTTTCTTTGCTGGCTTCTACGAACCCGTGGCAATGGTCGACGAACGGACTGATGTTCAATCTACGTAACACGTGTTGAGCACCAGTGCCGCGGTGATCGTCAAGATGAATCTTCCTTGAACCATCCTGTTGGGAACTGTTACAGCACTGTATTGTACTCCGTACTGTACCAACAGCTGAAATAAATGGGCCATTGAGTTGCCTGGCAGAGGAGTGATGCTCATCTTCCCCATCATTTTAGGGAGCATCCAATCCGCTGCCAAGACCTGCCCCTGTGTTGTTCGATCTGACGCCTCAATCTTAATCTCCTTTTATCAATCCCAGGGAACTTCTTCCGCAGCGTCCTGCCCTTCTCATAGCGGTGGATTTACATCAATCCCAGTCCCGCGTGAGTTTAGATTAACCTCTGATGTCAGTCAATGTCCCGCGACAAGGTACCACCAGCGCAGAGCCCCTCTGTTTCTGTGTACGGACTCGGCCGGTGCGTCCGGAGCAAACTCAGGCCGGTAGCAGGACAGGCAATTAGATACAGCCGTGTCTGCACTGGCAGACTTCAAGGACACGGCTGTGGGGCTAGGTAGCTGGTGCATGTTTGGCGCGCGACTAGCAGCTCGGGACGCTGCAATGCCGGTGCCACAGGAGAAGAAGCATAACAGACGCACGAGTCAAAATATGAACCGCTCAGAGACGGGTGAAGGCACCTGTTCATGATGGCTTATGATGGGGTGGAGACAATGAGCGTTTTCGGCATCCCGAGAGCGGGTCTTGGCTCTTCAGACTGGTTCCTGGTGAGGAAGAGGATGTATTCGATATTATGGCATGGACCCAGTTGAGTTGGGTCTCAGAGCATCAAGAGCCAGGGCTTGATTCAATCACTGAGCTTTAGCTGACGCGGCAGCTTTTGTCACTTGTCAAGTCGAGTCCGCTGAGGGAGAAGGCTTTTACTTAGGAGAGGCTGTTGGACAACAGAGGAGCCTCCGCTCAAGCGACCGTGCGCATTGTCGCGCCCGTTGCTCATTCGAAGACCAGTTTTGAAGCTCATGGCCACTCGGATTCATGTCCGCTCTGAAGCATGATGGCACAATGAACCTTGACTCAATAACCTGAACTCACGAATAAGGCACTGTATGGGAAAGTGATTCCAAGTATTCGGGTACATTTGATCGTCAAGAATCCAAAAACAATACCCGTGCACTCAGATAGCGTACATAGACGTGTGTCATCTCATCGAAGGTTATTTGGTGTTTGGATATCCGATATCTTAGACGAGCTACGAGGCCCCTGGCACAATGGTCTTGGTGTCTAGCGTGTTTATCGAATGGATCAACTCTGACTCCATTGGGCAATAGGCACATTTAGACTGCAACCGCAGACGCAACGTTGTTTTTGCTAGCGGCTCTATCACCCAACGTGACCCAAGGGGGTAATCGCTTGGCGCCATGATACATAACAGGGTTGTGATGGAAAGGACCTTTCAGCTGGTACCGCTGCCAACAAGGGGCAGGGCTGAGAAGATATTGAGATGTCCGCCGCAAACTAGGGATTGATGAAGTGATGAGGCCATCACTTACATGATATCGGACAGACCACGGGTGTACAGTACAGTAGCCAGTCCCATGTCACTTGGGAGGAACAGGAGTGTGTAGTGTGTGTCCAAGGGTGCAGATAGGTCGAGGAGCCCTCTCAGTCCCCATCCATCAGAACCTTGTTGGGTTGGGTTGGGGTGCTGTTACTGGGGTCTTTTCAGGATCTTTTGTTCTGCCAGGCTCCATTCAATTTGCCTTAGCTCGTCTAGGCTTGAGCTCACGGTACTTGGCCAACCCCTGCGCGCCTCCCGCCTTGTCTCTCCTGGTCAGTCAAGTCAAGTCAAGTTCATTTGGTCGGCTATTTCAACATCCCGTAGGATAGATCCAAGCCACTCGGTCAAAATAACACATTAACTTTTTCCCTCTTTCAGGCAGAATAGACTCTGTTTTTCCTGTAGCCAATATCAACTCTCAATAATTAAGCCATTGAATATATAGTTTTATCAATGATGCGACCAACCTGATTCTTACAGGTATATAATTAAGTGTTCTCTCTAGTGTGACTGCAGCAGAAGACCAAACAGCCCCTTGTCTTCTCAGATCCACTCAAATCTTCAAGTCTCAAAACAACAAAAATGGCTAGTCAAGTCAAGTCAAGTCAGTCTTTTGAAGGTGCAGAAGTAGAAGCGCGCTACTGACTGAGTGCCGGGGGCCCACCGCTCCCCCATTGTCTATCCCGGTACTCCGTACTCCGTACACCTTCAAGAGAATCGGCGGTCGTTGTTGCTCAACTGAATCATTTTGGCCTGGTCCTGATAGTATCCATCAGAAGTCGTATGTACATACATACATACACTTATCTCGAAGAGGCGGAGTTCGGACTAGTCGCTTGGTCATGGATGTCATATCAGTCATGTCATGGCTCTGCAACGCCTTTCCTTGACTCGACGTTATATCGCCCCTGCAAATATCCCAGTGGTCAAGCGATACTCACTCAGATTAACACTGTCGATGTTAAAAAATGCGGCGTTTGGTAGAACAGAGGAGGCGTTAATGCACCCGTAAAATCGCCGAGACATGCAAACGGAACTATTTAGCTGGCTCTTTGGCATTCCCAGAGCGCCATGTTTTTTTTTTCTTTTTTTTGCCAAGGCGATATGTACAACCACACGTATACCGTACACCTATTACATGGGATTCTAGCAATTGCCATCATTCACTGGGTAACACAACTACCGCGGCGCTGGCGGTAGAGTGATTTGGAGTGGCGAGCCTCTATCTTGCATATGGCAAACGTGAACTCCACACCCTCTCTCTCTCGTCCACTATTGCCACCGGCAATGGTCCCTGTACCGCGTTTATATTATTGTTACTTCGGAGCACCTATGTACAGTATCGACGTCGTCCAATGTAAGGCTACGCGTTACCTTGGCTTACTGACTAGACGTTGCTGTGGTTGGCTTAGGCGTTGCGCATTGGCATGGAATATCCCGTATCGTCGCTGCTGAACAGGTTCATCATCTTGTACATATACTCAGAAGACTCGAGATAATAGGTATGGTACTGTACCATTGGGTGTTAGCTAATGATGCCGTGGCGGCGCCGGTAAGGCCCCATTTCCGTGATGCAGTTGGCTTTTCGGACTGCATCCGTCCTTGCAGCTTTCGGCTGGCGCTTGACAATGGAGGAGGGAAGGAAGGGGAAGAGTTTGCGTCATGAAGCATGCTGACTTCAGGTTGGTGTTGACCCTTGGAATCCTGCTCGGGCTGTCATTCATTACTGGGCAGAGGCAGTGGAAAGGTGGGCAACCTAGACAACCAACCACGGAGTGAATCTCTTTGCCTACCATACCTAATGCTAACCTAACCAGAGACAGATGCAGGAGGGTTGCGGCGGGGTGATAAGGCATGCCTGCAGCGTCATCGATCTGCTCCTAACTTGAGGCTAGGGAGTACCAGTAATGCCCCCTCACAACTCACAAGCCCGGGTAAGACCTCAGCACAATCGCAGGCAAGGCTGTTTACCATTAACTAGTCTAGGTTAACGTCAGGTAGTTGTCGTTGTTGCTTTGCCTTGCCTTGCCTTGCCTTGCCTTTAGCTGCCGCCATTATTGATTTGGTCTGCTGTAAGCATCCGTATTGCATCACATACCGCGGCGGTTCTGTGCTTCCGAGGACGATGTCTTCACTGAACCCGATCTGATCCACTTTGAAGGAAAACAGAGTTTCCTTGGCACTCATCACAGGGTTCACCATACGACACTCGACCTTGCTGAGGTGGCAGCGTGAGTCTTGAGCCCTCGAAACCCCGCCCTATTTTGTGTATGTATGGATGGATGTATTTCCATGAAGGGGCATTCGTGTTGCAAGTGAGGTGGGCTAGAGATAAAGAGCAATAAGTATGTAAGGTCTTGTAACTACTAGGCATGACATGATGCAAGAGGTATGTGTTGTATGTTATGTGTGGGCGTATGACAGGAGATGCGACGCCTGTGGTCTAGGGTAATCGCCAAACAAGGACAGCTGTGGCTAGGTACATATTTAAAATGAATATGCCCTCGAGGTGTTGACGGTCTAGTGAAATGAACATCTCTGATATGAGATGAGACCCTCTCAATATTCATATGCCTATGTAGTGCTACATGTAGCATTAACTTTGGGCCAGGAACGCTGGTCTCGAGGCGCGTCACTTAAGCGGGAACCGTTTTCTGAGCAAGGAGTATCCTCGCAGCGCAGTTGTGTCAAGCGTGCATGGCCGCTTCAACCAACAGATATCGTATCGTTCGCCTCACTTATTAACCACCAACTGGAAACCGCCAATTCGTTAGGGAGAATTCCCTTATGTTTTACCCCAGAGTGTTCTTGTTCTCCATTTGCCGCGACGGAGGAAGCTTCCAAGACAAGTCTGAACAGTCTGAGACAAGCCCTCCCCTCCCTGGCCTTGCACAACACAAAGCTCCAATCGGTGTGGCCTCGGCCACTTGCTTATGAGACAGAGTCAAGGCTCGTTTTGAGAATGGGCTGACAAGAGTGCGATTTCGAACCCAAATAGTATGCTACGTAGCATCGCGCATATGTATAGTCCCACCGAAAGAGCATCAAGGATCAAGCTCAAAGGTCAGAATGTTGCAGGCGAGAATATAGTTGGTGAAAAGGGAAATTTGCAAACTCTCCGGCTCAAGAATCCATGCCGCCAACAAGCATTACTAAACAGCCCCCAGATTTATGGGCGAGTTTGGAGATATAGCCGCTGTCTAAAGTTGTAGATTACGAATATTGAAGAAACGGACATATATATGTACGTATATGTATATGTATGTGTCGACCTGCTCCTATTCAATCCCCAGGGGGAAAGTCCATAGAAATCTTGCAGACATAACATTTCCTTCACAGCGAGTCACTTACATGGAAGATGGGAACATTCAGGAGACTATAACCACTCAAATTAAGCTACTCTAGGTCAGCTGAGTATCATATCACCATGCTCAGTGCTAGATGGCTTCTTCTAACCGCAGCGCCATCGACCAAATCATCCTCAGCTAGAGCCACCAGATAACTATCCCGAGCCCTCTAGTGATTCAAGTTCTCCTCCCAGCACCCTCACAGCAACGGAAGTTTGAAAGAGGAACAGAGGTACAAAACCTGAAGTCCTCAGCAGTTTAGGGGTCGGAAACTGCGCAGAAGGTAATATACAGCGAGAAAAGACGGCAGGTCGATAAAGGCACCTATGTATGGTATCGACGAGAAAGAATAAACAGGTACACATTAACCTGTGGGTCATGGCCTCATGAAGTGAAGAGGAAAATCAACAAAAAACAAAAAACAAGAGAAATGCGGTGAGACTGAGAGAACATGCCTCCAAGTCGTCAAGGTAAACTGGTTGCCGTTGGAGATAGCCCCCTCCAGAATCCAGCCGAAGTAGGGTTTAAGCCGAGGGTTTTTGAACGACATGGTTTCGACTTCTGGTGTCAAGAGCCCATATGCTCATGCTGGGGGACCTGAGTTGGATCTCCATGTTCGAAAATAGCAATGGACTTCCCTGGTCCGAAAACAACCCCATACACCTTTCCATAACGCCAATGGTATCAAATCAGACACGTATGCAGCTTGCTAAAATGACAACAAACCCCAGAAATCGGGAAGCTTTTCTTTTCTTTCTTTTTATTTGCTCAGACACGTGGTGGTGCACCACCTCGCCCGTGACCAAGAGACTCGAGGAGCTCATGAGGCGGGATGTGTCGCATTCCACTGCCCCGGTCGTACATGGACGTAGGTGCAGGGACGTAGCCCTCCCGCTTCTTGCGAATGCGATCGAGAATAATGCCACAAAGGACGAGGAGGAGCATCAGACCGAGCGCAATAGCAAGTCCGATAAGAACCACAAAGCCGAGGGCCATATGCTTCTCTTATCATGAAGTTAGTACAGTTGTTTGGCCGCAAGATCGGTGATACACTTACCTTCTTTGAAGAAGCTGTCACGCTGGGTGAAGATGCCAGCAATAGTGCCCGGACCATCACCCGCCTTGATTGTCATCGCATATGGTTGGTATGTTGTGCCGTTAAAGAGAGCTGCCGAGGCAACTCCAAAGCCAGTGATGTCGATGGAGCCTGTCAACATCAAAACCTGGTTTTTGTCCAACAAGTCGGCGGCTTCGTGATCCTCAGTCACCGAAAAGACCTGCAAGCCGCGTATAATGGTGCCTGAAGAGAGGGAAGGTCCGGCAGTATGCCACTTCTCACCATCATACTTCATTATGAAGACACTGTCATCCTTGAGCGAAGTGCCAGCAACCCAAAGCTGGTCGTAGTCGATTGATCCAGGCGAGATGACCGCAACAGGCCCTGGAATGTCTTCGGAACCGGGGAAGTTTGACCAGGACTCTGAATTGGCGTCCCAGCTGGCAAGGAAGCGCTGGTCAGATCCGTTACCACGGAGATCACCGCCAACAACCAACTGGTTCTTACTCAACCACAAGAGGCTATAAACGGTGCCCTCAAGCTCGCTTCCTGGACGGTTCCACTGGCCAGAGTTGACATTGTAGGTGCAGAGACCAGGACAGTCCAATGCACCCGCAGTATCGAACGAGCCGCCAACATAAACGTCTCCAGAGTCTCCAGGGCGGACGGCAATGGCTGCCACGGTACTGTTGGCCCCAGATACAGAGGCGGGCTGCGAATTGAAGGATTTCGCCTCCAGATCATATGAAACAAGGCCACGGATGTCTGTTCCGTCTATGGTGCCGCTGATATCACCACCTGCGAACAAGATACCATTCCGCACAGCGAGTGCGACAAATGTAGAGCCGTTTGAAATGTCAGAACCAAGTCCAGCCACATTGTCATCCTCAAGGAGCACGATATTTTGTACCTTATCGCCTTTTGTCGACTCAGTCGTAAAATGACCTGCTAGGATGGTGATGTTGTAATCGTTTTCGTCGTAAAATATACCGGTCACAACGCCCGTGGTGTTTTTATTGAATGAAGTAACATCTCGACGGCTCAGCGCAGATGAGCTTGACGACGGAGTAGCGGAACGGATCTTGAGAGGGAACTGACCAAGACCATCGTCCGAGAGGGTAGCAGCGCCGTTTGTACCGAGTTGTGCGGACGAGAGCGCTCCAGCGTACAGAGACCCGCCGTCCATGGGAATATCTAGGACAGCGGCTGTAAGTGAACCATCAAAAGCAGGGAAATTGCCGTCAATATTTTGCAACCAGTTGCCTCGAGAAGCTACCCATATGGCAAAACCATCCACCGAAATGGCATCGTGGTTGTCGAAGGAGTTGCACGAAGAAAATTCTCCCGTGAAAGCGATCACAAGTTCAGGAGTGTCGGCAGTGATGTTTAGCATCAGTGGCACGGCACGCATCACCGGGCCATTGAGGCCAGCTCCTAAAGCACCCCACTTGTCGTCCTTGGTGTCGTAAACTGCGACGTTGTCCAGGCCGGTCACAGGTCCGCTGTCAGTGTTGGAGAAATCACCGCCGACGTAGAGTTGTGTAGCGTTGAGGTACATGGCGAAGACCTCACCATTCAAACCGCCACCTGGCTCCTTCACATCGTCATTTTCGATAATAGCGAGGATGTTGTCGTGATCCTTGGAGGTGAAGTTACCACCAACGTAGGTAGTATTACTATCCGTGACCAAAACGCTTACACCTGAGGCCCTATCAAAACTTGCGCCAAGTTTATTGATAGGGGAGTTCACAATACTAGTAGCGTTGACTACTGCTTGCTCAGGATCGAAGTCGAAGAGACCGTTGAGGCCACCAGTAGAGTTGGTGAGAGTGAATTCAACCCTCTGAGCTACAATTGTAAGGGTGTCGACATCTTGACCTGCAAGTGGGCGGAGAGTGACAGACGGGGTGAATGAATCCGAGCTCTTCTCAATGTATCCGAAATATATCTGATCGTACTTATCAAAATCGTTTGTTTGATATAAAGTCGATGTAAAATTAGTATCCTTATCATCATCACCTGACATGACTCCGGTAATATTGACGCGGCCTCGAGTAGCACAGGTGTCATCAGCTTGACAGCCTGGGGTGTAGATGTTGACAGAATAGTTTCCAGATTCAATGATGTTGGGAAAGAATGTAACAGATATCTTTTCGGGGTCATAGTCACCGCTGAGCTCGGCAGTCAGATACTCGGAGCTGCTCTCTAGCGAGGGAGAAACTTTCCAAGGCCCAGTGTGAGTAGCCGAAGCTGGGTTCTTAACTCCACCACATTTGGGCTCATTGAAGTCGGTAATAGCATAGGCAAAGATGTCACTCTGGAACAGCTCAATAGACTGAAGACCACCTCCACTGCCATACCAATCGGAAATAGCAATGCGAAACTTATTCATGCCGACGCGGTTGACAAATGTGAAATCCTGATAATCTTCATCGTCGCGGAGTGGGCATTCGCTAGTACAGGTGATGTTATTACCACTCTCAGGATCGACGTAGGTCAAATTCATGATTCCATTAATAGGATACGCAAGGAAGCGGAAAGTCTTGGTGCCACGACCGTCCTGGCGCGTGTTCCGAAGTCTGAGCTTGGTGGGCGCAAACCCAAAAGAAAAATCCGCTTCCCAGTACCCCGGTGTGTCGTCTTGTAATAACCAAGGAGTCGAAGAAGAACCGGGGCATACGATGTCCTTGGGGTCGGTGCCAGATGATCCATTTTCGTCCGTGATGTTGGCTGTCGATAGATTGATGACCTGGCTTGAGGAGCTATTGGGTGTGCTCGAGTTTCCAAGACCAGTAAAGGTTCCGCCGAAAATTATGTGTCCGTTAGAAGCTTTTGTGATGGCCTTTACAGGGCCATTGAAGCCGGCGAACGGCAAGTTTGTCCATCCATCCGTACCAACCCAGGCAATGGCGTTCGTGGAGTTGGCGCCCTTGAAGTTGCCACCAACATAGACCGTGTCTCGTTCCTGGTCGCAATATAGTGCGTTGACCTCGCCCTCAATTCCGTCCAAGGGGGTGATCTCGGTCGTGTTTGGGTTGAAGAGAGCAACTGCCTTTGACTGGGTCCCGTCCAGGCTCGTGAAATTACCGCCAATTACTACGCCTTGCATATCTCCGTTACTGAGCTGGAACGAGCACATGGCTCTAATCGACGCATCTGTGGATAGTATCGAGGCGAACGCGCCGTTGGGCATCTGTGCCAGAAGTGACTCGCTGCCGTTGGAGCTGCGAGTGCTCTCTTTTTGTCCCTCGTACTCATAAAGTGAAATTCCATCGTAATCTCCAACTATGCCGATCCTGCCCAGGTTAGAAAAGTCTAGATTTGGCGACGGCACAGGATTGAATGTTATGGCATGTGTGAGAGATGGCGCCAGAGCTGCTAAAACCGCCAGGCTGGGACCCAGAACGGGACCTAGGCTGTGGCTTTGGCGTGCCGATGGGCTACGCCGTTGGAAAGGTAATCGCATAACTATAAATCGTCACCTAATATTAGAATGGTGTGTTCGGCCGCTGAATCCGTGTCGTGTCCCTGCTCAGGGAAGTCAAATGCCGTGGTCGTTGGAATTGAATTTATTCGTGCATGCATCTCAGGATTAAGTGCGGGCCATATCAAGGGGCGAAGAATCGCGTTTTTAAAACGGTCGAGAGCGGGAGTGATGCGAATCAAGGCGTCCGCTGCGAGGTATCTGTCTGACTAAAAACCCGAAAATGCGAGAAACCAGGTTCTTTGTAGTCGTGGAGTTTGTCCGTGGTCGAGATGGCAGGAAGAAGAGTCGTTGAATGTATGTAATCGAGGTGTAGAGTCGCAGTTTGAAAGATTCAAGTTGAGCAACAGGTAATGCTACTGCAGCACGTATGCGGGAAATTGCTAGCGATGGCGATGCCCGTTCTCTCGACATGCATTGGATTTCGAGGATCTAGCCACTAGCTGAATACGGTTAGGTCATTCCTTTTAGTAATGCGGTACCTGAAGCACTTGGTCTGCATGGATGTCGGGTGGGATGACGGCAAACAAATTATCAACCGAAATAACAGCGTCGCAACGGATGGAGTGATGGGAATCGAGAGCAGAACAAGGTCGTATGAAGATAAATTGCATAACCAGAGCAATTCAGCGTCATATGTTGTACCCAGGGATTGAGAGGGGAAAAAAAACATACCAAGCGGTTTCAAGGTGTACGACTGCGGTACGTATCACAGCCACGGGTAGTAGAGTGCGCCACCGTACTGATTCAGGAACCAATGAACTTGAGAGGAGCAACCCAGAGTTTAATTATCGGCGAGCTTCGTCCTCGTATCAAGTGATCTCGTCACCAGTGATGATCAATTGACTTTGCAGTTCTTCGTTGAACAGTGAGTTTCTCGCAAGTCCTGTCAGCTTCGGAAATGTGGGGTGACGGGGGGGAGTCCTCTTTAATTGCGTGTCTCGTGAAACCTGTACGCGTCCGTGTTCTCCGGTCAGGTATTTGGGCGGCGTGTTGGGAAGAATGAGGAACCAGATATCGTGTCTCCGGGTCGACGACGGCTGGAATGCAAAGTTAGGCCACACAAGATGGTTGGGAGATGCCGGATTGCTGCAGCTTGGCGAAAGGACGGGAAGCAAGTCGAGATAAGAAGAGGAGGCGGTATTAATGAGTGCGAATACCGTAGTGTCAGTTGAAGTAATTATTGAACGGTTATGTTGATTGTAGAGTCGACTGGGCGGTGTATTAGGAACAGCACAGTGGCTGTGCTGGGAAATGCAAACAATAGAAAGAAGAAGAAGAAGAAAAGGGGTTTAACGAGTGACAGTTTGCAAGGCAAGGCAAAGCAATGCAAAGATAAGTATCCCCTCCTCTCACAGAAGCTCTAATGCTAAGAATTCTCGCGGAGGATGAGGTGAGAATTAGGAGAGAGGGAAGAGTTGATCCCACGTTTACCTACTAAAGGTTGGCCTTGGCTTCCAGGGGATAAGTGGAGCTTCTGTTTCTCGCGCCGCAAGCCTGCTAGGAAACTACCATGGGCGCACATGGAATTCATTTGCACCCAGTCCGTACTTAATAATGAATCTTGAAAATGTCGCAAGCGCTGATGCTATGCAATACGAGATGTTCTTGCTTCTGCAGGGGGCGGGCTTGCATGAAGAGTTTGCCGCTGCGTTATCTACTTCATTTGCTGTCCTTTGTTGGTCTTGAATTCCTGAACTCGACTTCTGACCGTTGAAGTACTTACCCTTGTTAAGCTACTAAGGTAGGTGGCTTGTAAGATGCTACTCCGTGCTTAGCCAGACAAAAGAATGTAGCATCAAGAGACGGTAGGTAAGTAGTGTTGTGCTGTATTTACTTTCTACCTCTACTCGCGCTAAATTCAGGAGGCTGGTGGCAAGGCAAGGATTCCTGGATGTGGCTTCTGGCACTCTTGTCAAGCATTGTTCCAAGTCCTGCGTATTGTGCTAACAAGTGAATGGTTCTCAAGCATGGTAGAACGGGCATTTTGAACGGATGTTGCCTTCATTTTAACACAGCTGTACTCCGTACTCCGTACAGCCTTGAAATAGTCCGTCGTGGGGCTGTTGATGTTGATAATCGACCCAGTTTTATCCACTAGGTACCTAGGTACCTAGTTAAGCAGCATTATACGAGACATTAAAATAGCCCGCCCGGTAGAGCAGCGTGCAACCGCCTAAGATGATGAGCTACAGCCTACAGAGTACAGATACACACAATCGGAAGCAATGCAGTTGTAGTCTTTTGCCTCTGTCTCATACTTACCTACCTATGAATACGTTCTGCAACACCACCACAAAGTAAGTCATCAGATGAAACCACTCTGGATCACACCCCTTGGTTAATAGTTAAGAGACAACTTCGTTTCCTTGCCTCTGGCGCCGGGTAAGTCGATGTCCGCCAACGTGTCAGACAATTATTGACTCAGAACTATCCAGCGTCCCTAATGCGTTCAAGGTGTCTTTCAATGCATTGATAAGTAGATGCATGTTCCCAGGGCACTGTGAAGCTAATTATATGCCCGCTGATCCTACGTTCTGCTCACTGACTACCTACCTATCCTATCCCAGGCTCAATCTAATGTTCTGACAGCATGATGAGCTTATTGTATTGCCAAAAATAAACCCGGCATCAATTTGGTAAATTTGGCTTGCGTCGGACACCTCATAACTGATTTCAAACCTCGCTTCATTCTTAATATACTTGATCCTTGGATATGTCTAAAATGCTACGCAATCCGAATCAAACCATGGTTTTAGAATCCTCATATAATTCATACTCGGCATCTTCAAGTGCCGGGTTTTTCTTGGTCAAAGCCAGCCCATTTCGTCTTGTAAGCTCTTGGGCTCTCAAAATCCTTGGACTTGCCAGACCACATCCCTTTTCGTTTCTGCTTCGCCTTAGCCTCAGCCCTTTCGTAGATCTTTTGTCGTCCACCAAACTCAGCCCCTTGCTTGGCTTCGTAAGTCGTTGCCATGCCGGCCTTTATCATCTCGAGACCCACGTCCTTGCGAAACAGCCACCGCCGCGTATACACGGTCGCGACGATTCGATCGTACTGATCTCGCCTATAGACGTATGCGCGGACGTTGCGTTTGCTGATGTAGTTACGCAGCCAGGCGAGAGCTTCGGCCGAGAACGGTTGCGCCGGCCGCCCGAAGTGGGCACATTCTGGGGCATCAACGCCAGCAATACGAATTGAAATCTGCCAAAGCGTTGTCAGTACGTATGGACATGGGGCTGCTTGGGTCGGAAACATACAGTTCGGTCTTTCAACTCTTTGCGAGCTTCAGGAACCTTTCTCAGCCAGCCCCAACCCAAAAGTCGACCGCCAGGCGTGTGGAAGAGGTGGAAGTTATCACCATCACCGACGCTGGTAACTCGCCCAAAGATGCTTCGGTTACGAAAGAAATTCGGGCGCACATAAGCTGATCCGGGTATTCGGCGAACATAATTTGTGTAGATCTGTAGAGCTGCCATGCCAGCGAGCGGGAACAGCACAACAGGCGCCCATTCTCTAGCTGCATCGACGGGTGCTGATCGAATGCGATTTATCAGGTCGGTCCATGATACATGCTGCCGTTTCGCCTCTTCCTTGAGTTTCTGCTCTTTCTCCTTGTCGGCGTCCCGCGATCCGAACGGCCATATCATTGTCGTGGCGACCCTAGGGTCGTCTTTGCTGATGGTGTATCAAAAAGGGCGGCATGTGTCGGCACGATCTTGCTCACCATCTTAGGGACCCTTGAAGTTCGACTAACTACCCACCGCTAATTGGGGGTGGTGCCTAAGCCAGGTAACACGTCAATTAGGTGCCACTATGTGGAACTTGGGCAATATCTCTGTATGTAGACGACTCATATTCTGCCCAGCCTTTCGATCAAATAATTGTTCATGGTCGTGGAATTCAAATTGTAGTTTTAACAGTATCATTCGCTCAGCTATCAACTACCCGCGACTAACCGCCCTATCTATAGGCTCAACAACTAACTGAATTATTGAACAACGTCAGAGCAGACAATACCATGGGTACAGGATTTTAATTTCCTTGCACCTTGAAAGTTCTGCCGCTGGCAGTCTTTCTCTCCTTCTCCTCGTTCTCCGGGCGGGCACGGCGCAGCACTGGGCACCGTTAGTTATCCAGATGCGCCAGTGTATGGGAAGTAATTTACCTTGGAGGAAGTCGGCAGTTCGCTTTCGCATACGCGAGTGAATATAAGCTTTTGAAGCCTTGATATGGTAATGGAAGTAATCGCGGAAGGTCTGAATGTGAGAGATGACCTCAGTCATGCGCTGAGGAGTTAGATGCCGAGGGAAGAGGACTGCAGCTCAATTAGTTATCACGTTGGCGGTATTAACTGGTAAGGCCTACCAAAAGTCACATAACCAATATCTCCAGACCCAGAATCTTGGACCCCCGGGACACCCTGTAGCTCGAGAGGAGCGTCGTTCCTGAACAAGACCTGGGGGGCGTTCTGAATCGCTCTCCTCCGAGCATCGACGAATTCTTGGATGAACACCTTTCCAAATACTCGATCGGTTTCTTCGCGAAAGACGGTGCTAAAGATGACGGTGACTCGGTCGTGGCTGGCCTTGACATAGATGGCCTCCTCCTCTCGGTAGTGAATTGCCTTAACTTCGCCTCCCTCTCGAATTCCCTGAGGAGCTTCTTCGGAAGTAAACTTGGAAGCCTCCTCCTTCAATGCGTAGTGCTCCTTGTAAGCTTGCTCGAATGGTGCGGCCATAGCGTTGCGCTTCAGGAGAGCGAATTTGAGTGCTAGCTCATTGCGTTCCTCTGTTCAATCGTCAGCATTGTCGGCCTTGACTGTGGAGAGCATATCGCTGTACCCTTTGATTCCGGGAGGTTCTCCAAATCCACAAGAACAGAGAAGTCGAAGCCCGGCTCAGCCGATGTCATGTAGTCGCCATACTCTCGCTGGAGAACCTCCTCAGCTCCATACTTGACAAGGTCGGGGAAACATCGTATTTGGATCGAAAGAAGGATCTGGGTCTTAGACTCGGGTGTCGAGATATGGAACGTAACGCCATCAAAGTCGCTGACCGTCTGGTCAATAGAGGCGGGAGGGGCTCTGACGTACAACCTGTGAGTTCTTGTTGTTGAAGATAATTGGGCATGCGTAATCTTACCCTGAGAAACGCTCCGTCAGAACCGACTGAATAAGCACATTTTGGTAGTCTAGCAGAAGCATCTTGTTGGTCGATTTGAATGCTGTCCCCTTTACTATCGTCGTTACTCGGAGCTTAGGTGGTATGCTACAGTAGGTGACGCCTATGTAGTGGGGCTTACGTGGTGAGCCTCAAGCTCCCAGCAGACACGTGACAAGGAGCTCCCAAGTGGAACCGGTGGATAACGTTGTTATCGATAAGAAAATTTCCCTCCAAGTTATTCTAGGTGGGATAGAGGAAAGATTCTAGGATCTTTGGTCAGAGACAAAAACTTAAGAAGGGCCAATTCTGGTCGCAACATCTCAAAAATGGTGAAGTCATACCTGTAAGTTGACGAGAAAACCTTAGCGACTCAATCTAACTCAATTACAATAGGAAATACGAGCATGGCAAGTCCTTCGGCGTCGTCGCCTCGCCAACCTCGAACATAGTATGGTCCTCGAAAGATCGAACAGGAACCAGCGCAGGACAGGCGATCGTCGCGGCGAATGAAGAGGTTCTCTGCTGGGATATTAAGAAGAGTGAAGTGACAAGCCGCTGGAGAGATGAAAGATGCACGGTTCCCGTAACCGCCATCGCGCAAAGCAAATCCGACAAGGACGTTTTCGCTGTGGGATACGAGGATGGTAGTATTCGATTATGGGATAGCAAAATTTCCTCCGTGATCCTCAACTTCAATGGCCATAAGTCGGCAATCACAAAACTGGTTTTCGACAAGTCTGGTGTCAGACTTGCCAGCGGCTCTAAAGACACCGATATCATAATCTGGGATCTTGTCGCGGAAGTTGGCCAATTCAAATTACGAGGACACAAGGATCAGGTGACTGGCCTTCATTTTGTTGAGCCAGAACCTCAGATCCAGGATGAAGACGATGCGCACGCGATGGTCCTTGATGGTGAAGGAACACACGACGGATTCTTATTGACTACTGGTAAAGATTCCCTCATCAAGTTGTGGGATCTATCGTCGAGGCACTGCATAGAAACACACATATCGCAGACAAACGGCGAGTGCTGGGCTCTGGGATTGTCCCCGGACTACAGTGGGTGTGTCACTGCCGGAAATGACGGCGAGATCAAAGTTTGGTCGTTGGACGCCGACGGCCTTGCATTGAGCGCCCGTCAAGTTGATACACCTGCTGCAGTCCGGTATCTTCAGGATCGCGGAACATTACATCGACAGAGTAAGGACAGGACAACCGAAGTTGTCTTTCACCCAAAGAAGGATTACTTTGCAGTTCATAGCTCGGAAAAGGGTGTTGATGTGTGGAGAATACGTTCCGAGGCCGAAATAAAAAAAGCACTGGCTCGTAAGCGAAGAAGACGTCGAGAGAAGGCGAAGGATGGGAAGGTCGTTGAGGAGGAGGCCAATGCAGAGGAGCCAGTGGATGTTTCAAAGGCAGACATTAGCGACGTCTTTGTTCAATATGTCATTGTGCGAACAGGAGGCAAGGTGCGCTCCGTTGACTGGGCCGTCCCTAGCGGACAAAAGGATCTTCACCTGCTGGTAGGAACCAAAAACAACCTGCTCGAGTATTACAGCCTCCCATCTAAGGAGAAGGCCGAAAAGTCGAAGAGGGACGACGTCCCTGATTATACGAGAGCGCTATCCGTTGAACTCCCCGGTCACCGAACAGATATCAGGGCGCTATCGCTAAGCTCGGATGACAAGATGCTGGCATCTGCATCGAATGGTAGCTTGAAGATCTGGAACATAAAGACACAGAACTGCATTCGGACATTCGAGTGCGGCTATGCGCTATGCTGTTCATTCCTCCCAGGAGACAAAGTTGTTGTGGTTGGCACTAAGAGCGGTGAGTTGCAGCTCTTTGATGTGGCCTCGGCTGCACTGCTTGATAGTGTCGATGCTCACGAGGGTGCCATCTGGTCTCTCAACGTCCACCCTGACGGCCAGTCCGTCGTCTCAGGCAGTGCTGACAAGACAGCCAAGTTCTGGGACTTCAAGATCGTACAGGAGGAAGTGCTCGGTACAAGAAGAACAACGCCAAAGCTCAAGCTGCAACAGTCGAGAACACTCAAGGTTTCTGACGATATTCTGAGCCTCAAGTTCTCACCAGATGCCCGACTTATTGCTGTTGCCCTTCTCGATAACACTGTCAAGGTTTTCTTCGTTGACTCCCTAAAACTCTACCTTAATCTCTATGGCCACAAGCTTCCTGTCCTTAGCATGGATATCTCATTTGACAGCAAGTTGATCGTCACAAGTTCAGCCGACAAGAACATCAGAATATGGGGTCTCGATTTCGGTGACTGCCACAAAGCTCTCTTCGGACACCAGGACAGCATTCTTCAGGTCACCTTTGTACCTCATAATAATGACGGCAACGGGCACCATTTCTTCAGCAGCAGCAAGGACCGCACAATCCGATACTGGGATGGTGATAAATTCGAGCAGATCCAGAGACTGGATGGTCACCACGGCGAGGTGTGGGCTATTGCCGTTGCCCACAGCGGCAACCTCTTGGTTAGTGCCGGCCATGATAAGAGCATCCGAGTCTGGGATGAAACAGAGGAGCAGATTTTCCTTGAGGAGGAGCGCGAGAAGGAGATCGAGGAACTATACGAGAGCACTCTTACGACATCACTGGAGCGAGACCCTGACGCTCAAGATGAGAATAATGAGGTTGCCGCGGCAAGTAAGCAGACTACAGAGACTCTCATGGCTGGTGAAAGGATAGCAGAAGCTCTCGAGATGGGCATTGCCGATCTCAATCTACTCAGAGAGTACGAGGAAGCCAAACTCACAAACCCTCATGCCCAGCCTCCTCAACGCAACCCGGTCTTCCTTGCTCTCGGAAACATCACCGCCGAGGCTTATGTCCTCTCTGTTTTGCAAAAGATCAAGGCTTCAGCGCTGCACGATGCTCTGCTAGTACTCCCCTTTGCCTCCGTCCCCATCCTCTTCACTTTCCTTAACATTTTCGCGATGCGATCGATGAACATGCCCTTGACTTGTCGCATCCTTTTCTTCATGCTGAAGACGCACCACAAGCAGATTGTTGCCAGCCGCACCATGAAGGCTATGCTTGACGGCATCCGTGTGAACCTCCGTGCTTCTCTCAAGCGACAGAAGGATGAGATGGGGGTAAACATTGCTGCCCTTAAGGTTGTGGGTATGCAGATTCGTGACAAAAGCATCAAGGACTATGTGGATGAGAATTGGGAGGAGCAGAACGATGAGAAGAACGCCAAGAAGAGAACGTTTGTTCATGTTGCTTAATTGGATGACTGATTGATTATATGTACATAAGAGGGCAAACGTATAGATTTGGTAGTATTATATCCCCGTTATTGTGGAAAAAATTGATAACTTCATTTATTTATCTAGAACCTCTTGCTCCTTACATGACACGCTGGTTCGATCATGAAGACAGTGCTGAACCTGTTTGCCCCAAATCTTGATGTAGATGATCATATTTCCCAAGCCATTTTCTGCGGGAGGTTGGGAAATCTGTGCATCCAATGGCTTGGCTAACTGTGATTGAACACGGTTACTTAGGTAGGTACCTAGTTACGGTGCCTACAAACTACGCGTTGAGCTTCCTCAAGTCATATATACCCGTGTGGGCGCTTTAGACGATCAAAATGCTGTAGACAGGTGGAATATAGCCTACCAGTTAACTAGACTATGTAGTCAGATTTATACTTCCTGATAGTTGTTTAGACATGGTTACAACAAATATACATATTTTCAAGATGGAAACGAGGGAATGCTTCGTCTGTACGGTTGAATCAGACCAGAAATAGTCGCGATCACTTGATGATCGGAAAGCAAACCGACAAAGGAGAAAGCATTGATTCATGGTTTCATCTGATAACACACTGCGAAGTCGGCACAGGGTAGATCGGAATTGATGTATTGACTTCGTCCAAAGATACCCCGCGACTCAATTACCGGGACTCATCTCCGACGGAAGCTTCTCCATCGGGGGAGCAGTTCCGAAACCGCTTGCTTGCTTAAGCATCCAGCTATTTCACCATTGAGCCAGTGAATGAGTGCCACAACTGCTAAAACTCTCCTTGTAACCGTTACCTGTAGCCAACATGTTCGCTCTGAGACGTACAATGGCCACCATGGCCCCTCAAGCTACGTCTAGCCTCAAGCAGGCCGGCAAGGTTGTCTGCATCGGCCGCAACTTTGCGTATGTTCACCCATGGTTCAAACACTATGATATAGACTGATTGCTATCTCCTAGGGAGCACATTGCTGAGCTGAACAACACCAAACCCAAGCAGCCCTTCTTCTTCCTGAAACCTACGTCTTCCATCGTCCTACCAGGCGAGGGCCCCGTCCTGAGGCCCAAGGGCATCGACATGCACTATGAGGTTGAGTTGGCTCTCGTAATTGGGAAGCTCACCCGGGATCTTCAAGCCTCTGATACCCAGGGAGCTCTTGATGCTATCAAAGGTGCGTCGAGCAGTGGGGTTATCACGAATTATGAAAGGCTGACCATCTCCAGCTTACGCTATCGCCATTGACTTCACCGCCCGCAACGCCCAGAATGAGGCCAAGAAGAAGGGTCTCCCATGGGACATCGCCAAAGGTTTCGATACTTTCTTGCCTCTGAGCAACATCATCCCCAAGACTGCCATTAAGGACCCTCACAATGTTGAGCTCTTCCTCCAGCTCAATGGCGAGACCAAGCAAGAGGGCTCAACCAACCTCATGATCTACCAGATCCCTCGTATCTTGAGCGATATCTCCAAGGTTATGACTCTCCACCCCGGCGATATTGTCCTTACTGGTACACCTGCTGGTGTTGGTCCTGCCGTGCCGGGTGATGTAGTTCGAGCTGGTGTGAGAATTGACGGAAAGGAGTTGGAGGAGGGTGCCATTGAGATTCCTGTGGAGGAATCGCCTAGCTCATATAGTTTTGCCGAGACTTGAAGCTGAACAAGTTGAAGTGAGTTGTATCATAGTAGGAACCTTGGGCATGAGTGTGTAGAATATCAAGGCATGAGAGGCATTTTTCTGCAACTACTACTACATCACCACATTTCATAACCCATACGCCGCCTCCTTGACCCTTTTTATACAAAACTTTTGGTATATTTCGAGGGATCACGCCAGATTAGGATCTCGAATAGTGCCCGGCTTCGGTGCCGCATCAGCCACAGTACCGCACTTGGAACAAGTCCTCTTGTCTTCACTGCTCTTAAAGTCTTGAACCGCGGCTTTGATTTGAGTGCCAAGGTCGGTGCAATGGAACGCAGCCTCGTGAACAATCTCACCACAATCACCGCAGTACCAACGCATACGATCGAGTGAGTCCTTAGGACGACGCTGCTCTAGGACAACTCCAACTGTGTTTGCGAAGCGCACGGGGTTGTGTGGTGTGTTTCCAGGTAGGAGAAACATGTCACCTTCACGGATGATGATGTCACGGAATTCCCCTTCGTCGACGACTTTGAGCATCATTGCTCCTTTGTATTGGTAGAACCACTCGGGAGTTTGATTGATGTGGTAGTCAGTGCGGGCATTTGGACCACCAACGATCTGATGACAGTTATTAGCCATGCTCTTACCATGAAGTATTGGAGTATTAGCAAAGCGCGAGTTACCATGACACTAAAGTCTTCATTGTAGACACAGTAGTTGTTGATAGGGGGCTGTAGCAGATGAGAGTTTTCTTCAAGCCTATTGTACTCATGATGGGGTGGTCGATTAGTGAGCCTGCTCCATATTCTGTATCTTTCGAACTGCATAGAGCCAAAGAGATTACTCACCACTTTGGAAGGTTGACTGGTGGCCCAAGCATGATGAGATGGCTACTCGAGTGTCCGCGTATAGAGATAGAGTTATAAGCAAAGATGAGAAACCACTATAGTAGGTAGTGGACAGTGGAAATGCAAGAGGTAGTTGAAGTCAAAGATTGATAAGAGTGAGGGGCGTCAACTGCGGATAATTTGTAAGTAAGGTATGGAGGTAAATCAAGCACCTTATAGTACCTACTAACCTCCACTGGGTACAGCTGCGGATGTCACGGGAGAGGCTGACTTCAACCAATTGTATACATATAACGAGACTTTACAAAAAGATAGCAAGTAAGGGATTCAGAATTACAGAAGAGAAGTGCCTACCTAGTATTATATGCTGGTAATCATCAACAAATGATGAAATAGCCGCCGTGGTAGAGCTCCCCGCAGATCCGCGGCAGTTGGTTCTTGTTAGTCGTCCCGTCGGGAAAGGTACAGTGGACGAAGGGGCTGTCGGGAACGCCCCCCCCTCTGTAATAGTACCTAGCCGAGACACTGTACTTTGGTCCTCGGACGTTTTACTGCGGGCATCAAACAAAGTACAGGTTACCTACCTTAGGTACCTAGGTGGGTAGGTACCTTTAGTAGGTTAGGCACCTTGCCTCGACTGTCGCGTCATTCCATCACTCCCTAGGCTGTTATCGCTATCGACCAACCTCTAACCACCAGCGATCTGAAGGGGTCCGCCTGATCCTGCGCACGTTTGAGCTGGTTTCATGAATTCCAGCAGCTTTACTTATATCAATCAATGCACTGGACCACCTCTTGGAAGCTTCTGACTCAACTACACCATACACCATAGGTACCTACCATAGCGATCAAACGAACGAAAACCACGATAACACGATAATGGATCACGCACACATGGACCACAGCGGCATGAGCCACAGTGGAATGGACCACGGAGATATGGACCATGGACACGGAGGAGGCATGAAGGATATGTGCAGCATGAACGTATGGTGCTATCTCCTCCTATCCATATGTACAGATGCTGATCATGGTAGATGCTGTTCACTTGGGACACCACCAATCTCTGTATCGTCTTCCGCCAATGGCACGTTCGCTCGACAACCTCCCTCTTCTTCTCTCTCGTCGCTGTGATTCTCCTCGCCGTCGGCTACGAAGCTCTCCGGTCCCTCTCGCGACAGTACGAAGAAGCCCTCGATAACCGCGTTCGAGCCGCACCCAGTAAGCTCCTCCTCTCCCTTCCAAGACCGCATAAGTACATCTCCTCTCTGAGGAACCCCAAGAACAAAACCAGAACGTTGCTTTCTATCTCCTTGCCTTGTCTGTGTTACTCTCTGGGGGAAATTGCCCTGCTAAGTCTTCCCGTGAGGTCTTGATGTCCCCGTTACTGAGTCGACTCCCATCCTTGCAGGACAATCCCAAGGACAAGCCGATCAGCGTGCTCACCTCATCAAGGCTGTCTTATACGGCCTACAGAACTTTTACGCGTTCATGCTCATGTGAGTAGCCGAGTCTACTGTCGTGGTTAACAGCTCACAATTCTGATAAAACAAGGCTCATTTTCATGACGTACAACGGCTGGGTTATGGTTGCTGTTTCTCTCGGCGCATTCCTTGGATATCTATTCTTTGGGAAGCGAACTTCTGCTACCAAGGATAACGCATGCCATTAGAGGGGCTCAACGTTTATGAAACGGCCATGACGAACTCAAGGACACACGAAGTCTAAATGATTGGAAATGGAAATGGAAACCTAAAGCTTGACACTTTTTTTTTATCATGATCCACCACTATCAATATTCAGCACTCTTTGCCTCTCTCTAAGAACCCTAGCAGTATCGGAGTTAACAGTTACCGATCTTGTTTCTATATCTATTATATACCTTCAAAATCTCTACATCTTTGACGCATCGCCAGGTTCAGTCCGCTTCTCTGGAATTTTCTCTCCCAGGTCCCCCAAGCTATCCGCATGGGCAATGATCTCCTCATCACCAAAGCTTTCATTATGCTCAAACCCAGGCTCCTGTGCATATGCAATTCTCGCTGCGTCCACCAATATGCGTGCCGTCATTCCCCAGACCTTAAATCTCCCATCTGGTTCTTCCTTTTCTAGCTCATCAACCAAACGGCTCTGCTCGCTATCCCGCCGCGGCTTCGAGATGCTTTGGTTGTTGACTGGGACGTAAAAGTTGTGCACCCGCCATGGGTGATCTTTCCATTGATTCCAGAACCCATCGTACCATTGCCCTTCAGGCAGCGTTTCACCCGGGGCGGGAGGGAGATCCTGCGCCTGGAGGAAATTGTAAAAGGGTGCACTGAAGACGGCGGCGACTTCGCGAGCATCGAGTCTGGGAATCATGGTCTCCTCGACAGTCGGTGCCGGTTCTCCTGCTGTGCGCTGGTCCGCATGGAGAAATGCAACACACGGTCTCACGACGAGGTGTGTCCGAGCTAGGGAAGGGGGTAGGTAGCAAAGATGCTCGACGCGGAAGGGTTTTGGAAGCTTGCTATCATCCATGGGAAGTCCAATCTCTTCCCAAGCTTCTCGGCGGGCGATTTGGACTGCGTAACAGAATTAATGATGAAGAATGGCAGCGGGGAGCAAACGCCTTACATGGTGTCTCTTCAAGATCATCTGCCTTGCCTCCGGGAAAGGCAGCATGGCCAGAAAAATTCCTCAGACTTGCAGCGCGCATGGTAATAACCACACGTAAATCGCCACGACGGTCAGCATACAGCAGTACCAAGACTGCTGCCCGCCTCCGAACGGGTAGACGATCCCAGAGTGGGAAAGGAGGGGGCTTATATGCACGGAAACGAGCAATAGCGGCCTTGCGAGATATAATGTTGGTCAGTAATCGGCAGTATACATGTGAAGAGTCGCTCAGGAGACGCATTGAAGCACCAAGGTGTGGGATATGCGGACGACAAGCAGAGCACACCGGTGAACAACTCAATTCGACTCAACTCACAGCGGACATTGCGTTCAAGGGCGACATGGTCAGAGAGTCATAATACAGCGACGCCTCTCCGTGATTGATCAGCTCCTCCCTGGTAGCTTCGCGGATGCCCTTCTGTAGCGCCTCAACCACGTCAGCGTCGGTGATGCTGTGGCTTTCAGTCTGTGTCTCAGTTGAGGTCTCGTTATTGATAGAGGCTCCTGTTTCGTAGATCATGATGGGTGATCAACGAGGGCCGAAACTCTAATGCCCCAGAGAGGACAAGCTCAGTTACTGAACCTGCTTCCTAGGTGACGGGCTCACTATAAGGATGTAATTTTTTTCTTGCTCTTTTGGTTAAGCAGTTGTTAGTCTAGAGGTAGAAGCCTTGGGAGGAGGGAAGAGATAAGTAAACTAATAAGTACCTAACCAGAGTTGCCTCGGTCAGGAAGCCGCTCCGGCTCCGGATCTTGAGGATCTGAGTCTGCGGGGGCGGGGCTCGGAAGATAGCCAATACCTTGTGGGAAAACAGCCCGAGACAAAACGTATCACGATTCTTATTAGGATTGACAGGTTAGGTTAGTAGGTAATAGAGGAAAGAAATGCATGTTCTAGTAATAACAGCAGCGAAGTGAAGCTAGGTATGCTATTTCAGTGTGAGAGATGAGAACAAGAGGGAACCCTGGTACAAGCTTAGCCTGGGTTTTATGATTGTTGCATTGTATAGAGATATTGAACAACAGGTTCATACAATCTCTTCTGAATCGCAAAGGCAGGAAAAATGTAGTACAAAGAAACAACCAGAGTCTGCTGCCAAGTACCGCATCCAGGCCTTGCAGATCATCTTTCAAGTCGATTTCACTTTGCTCTCAGATCTAGTTGATGTCTTATAGAGTAGTTGCATTAATCTTGCATTAATCGAATACCATTTTGGGGGAATCTTGTGTAATACGACACGCCGCGCTCAAATGCAATGCCAAGCAGACCTCGGAGACCTCGTTCAGTAAGTGTCACACATGTCTTCCTTATACTTATGATTCAACGTCCAATCTCTTCCTCTGGAATCATCTTGATCGGAGTTCTGAGCTGAGTTCTTCTCCTCTCACCTCTCGCTTGAATCAATCTCGCTCCGTCACGTGCATTTGAGATCAGGTCCTTGACCTGCACTTCTGTTCTTGACAAAGACTTAGGTTCTGGTGACTTCTCTGGGTACTGTGGTATAGAACGAGGCTTTCCCAGTTCCATTGAGTTGCGCTCCTCACTTCTCCGCGCGAAGAAATCCTTGACGACTTCCCTCATTTTGCCATCATCTGCATAAAGCTCATCTTCGTCATCGATTTCGAATGTACTGCGTGGCGGAGAAGCAACACTCCCAGTTTCTGATGAAGGAGGTATTGAAGGTGAGTATGGGCCCTTTGTAGGATAACTAGCGGCCGTCAGAGATGCTCGGCTAGAGCTCGCGGACAAAGCTGAGTCTTTCCTTCGCGTAAAGAGGGATCTTGCCCCAACGCTGAGGCGTCGACTGAGTGAGGTGCGGGATCGTGCAAGAGAAGAAGCACCGTATATGGATTGCCGTTTGTCGTTGTTGGCCAGTCTGGTGGCAATGCGATGATACTCATCCGCTGTTTCGAGGTCGCTGAAGTAGTTGTAGCATGACCCAGCTTGCCAATTAATGTCTTCATCGAAAGGGTCTTCTAGGTTGGGAACTGGTTCTAATGCTGCCATTGTCGATGTTGCACTACTCAGGCGCTTTGTCTTAGCCATATGTAGTGAAACAGATCTCCTTTGGGCTTTGGGCGATTCCGGAGATGTATAACTGTGATTGCTCAGCACGCTATCACAATCTGGCTCGAGAGGAGGCATGCTGCTGTCAGAAGATCTTGGCTGATAGTCTGCTAGTGGTGTAGGCTCATCATCAAATATGGGTTCGTCCAAAGAGATGCCGTAACCACTGGACGAGTCGTCTCGCATGGATTTAGGCGAGATAGAAAGTGAATACTGAGGTCGAGATATAGCGGACGTCCAATCGATACCAGGCCCAATGTCATGGCCCGTAATTTGCTGAATTTTCTGAGATGATCTTCGCTCACGGAGTGAAGTGGTGCCCGATATACTCATACGCGATGCCCTCTGTCTTGTTAAAGCCTTGGGAACAATCACAGGGGGTTGCTGAGGTAATGCCTTGGGATCATTTCCCGGGCCTAATGTTTGTGGGAAAGCACTGAATCTTGGTGGTGTCTTCGCCTTTGATGAAGTCCTGGAGAGTGTCGCTGGAGGTGTGGGCAAGGGCCTATTGCGATAGAGGTATGCATTTTGAGGTGGCAGTACAAGTTCGATACTGCTCACTGGGCGTGTGCAACTTGTCATATTGGTTGAATGTCCGCACTTGTCGATGACCCGATCTTGTCGTTTGCTGTATAAGTCGGCCGCGTCAGGATATCGCAGGCTCAGGGCCCTGCATGCAGGACGACTTGTTGGCTTGCAACCCCGTGCTGTCAATGGTGGTCCCCGATCTAACCTTGAAAGCGCACGGTGCCCTTTGTCTTGGATAAGTGCTGCGAATTTCGAGCTGACCCCCCCAAAAGAACTGTCTATCCTTTGATGTCACCTTGAGAGATCGATGTCGTTGAAATGACTGTGTTGTTGAATTCGAAGAAAACACAAACAAAGCAAGTGTTAATGATGCGAGACGGAGGGAAAGCCTCGTCTTGCGTGGCCTTGAGTCGCCAACTACATCTTAAGACTTTCTCCAGGCAATTGTGAGTTTGAGCCGTCATAGTCCGGCGACGTGATCAAGCCTATAGAATCCCATTTCCATCCGGAGTCACCTGGGATTTAGCGGGATGTGGCGGGAGGCTTGAGTCTAGGCTCAGTAAGTCGAGCGACACATATTGGCCAAGGCCGTGAGTAGCATTCCAGCAAGCTTTTCCCTTCCAAGTGTCTTGATTGCGAAGACTGACCGCCCAAGCCTTGCGAAGTGCTCACAAAGGAAAAAGTCGGCCTTTTCGTCTTCCTTTTTGGTTAAGTGAACGAAGATCTCAAAGCATCTTCTGCATCTGGATGTGGCGGCCTGGGAAGCACGCACACTGCAAAAAGCCATTATCGTTGGAAGCCGTCTGGACATGCCCATAAACAAGACAAGAGAAAGAAATAGAGACGACACTGCGACGTAGTTGCCAGAAGCCAGAGGGCGCCATCACATGCGCCAACGAGGCCGGTACCTCCAAGATTCACCACATTGCAACATTATGTGTTCCCGGAAGCATCGTGTCAACTTTCACCGAGTCCCAGTTTTGTCTTTAATTCGTTTGATATAGGTATATTTGTAATTAGATCGAACCTTGGTCCAGGAGGGGCCAAGCTATCACAAGTAGACGCGGGACGAGCCATCCGGGCCATGATAGGAAGATCGTCAGGTCATAATCATGATTCTGTAAACTTTCCCAATTACCGGGAATGGCCTCGTGGCAACTCAAGCCCTTGCCGGCCAAACCCTGATTTATTAGGGTATCTGGCCCAGCACGAAGCCTCAGTGAGGAATGTTGACTTGATGAGGAGCATAGAATTAGGGGAAAGCGTCCAAATCTTGGCCCAGAGGCGTGGTCGAGTATCAGCGACGCCATAAATTGCTATACAGTCCACCCCAGTTGACCAGGCTGACCGCCGTTTGGGTTCCCCAAGTAATTTTGTTGATGATGCAATTAATCGTCCTCATTATCTTTGCCTTGGTAATCTCCCAGTAGGATATCGTCGACTCCAAGCCCTGAAGAGTTGTTTCTCAACCATTCTGTCTCGACGCGGAAGAAGATCCATACCCATCGACGGAACACTTCGAGGAATTCAATCAGAAAGATGCCTCCCTCTAGATCGCTGAACCTATCAAGACGTCCATTGAGCTTCATGGACCATGTGCATCTCAACATCAGATCCATGCCGATCACTAGATAGTAGAGGTTGGGATACCTAAAGACAAGACGATCTCGCAGTCCGAAAGGATGAGTGGGTGATTCGCGATCTTGCTTCGCAGAAAAGAGTGTCATGTCCCAATCCTTGGCCACGTCCCAATAGAAAGAGTACAGAGAGTTGATGAGTACAGCAACAAGCCAAGCTTTGTGAAGAGCTGCTTTGGAGTCGGGGTCTTCTGCCGACCTTTGCCAAGCACTGGTAATGAGCACGGGGAATGCAGTCGAGTATTTGAGAGCGTTGGCCAGGTGCTGGCCACCCCATCCTGTGGACTCTTTGTATGGGGCTCGTCGGACTCGAAAGTACTCGATCAAGCACTGGCGAAATCGTATTAAGCTCGGCACTCCCATAATAAACGGTACGAGGACTGTTCCTCCACAATTGCGATCAGGTCGCTGCGTAGACGAACCTTCCGCCGAGAAGAACATGCATAGAGTAATGAAGAGATCTCCAAAAACCTTTGCATATGATGTCAACACATCCGCCAACAGAATATCCCCAAACTTGCCGTCCTGCGGCTCAGCAAGCCCGCCCAAGCTCACGCGTCGCAAAGTTGCCAAAAATCTTCTTCTTCCTCCGCTGGGTAGATTCCTCAATGGAACAACGAACATAGCAATCAAAGCAGTGAGATATGTCAACGGCATCCACCCAAAAGCAACGACACGCTCAGGTATGCCCCATGTGCAAACCAAAAAGAGCGACACGGATAATGCGAACAAGGCCGAAAGCGCAATAGCGAGGCGGTACGTCGAGCCATGGTGCGGAATATGTTGCGGCGATGCTCGACCGGGATATCGAATCAACTGTGGAACGTCGACGTTGAAAAGATAGAGACAATGAAGATTTAACCCCCATCCCCAGACAGCTATCATCAGTTAGAAAAAGGCAATGTGACCAGAATAGGGTTCCTGCTCACCCAAAGTTGCAATAAAGCCAACACGATAAGGCAAAGGAAAAGCCAAGCTGAAGGAGTCAAGCCCCGGGTCAACAGCCGGATCACCGTCCATTGAAGCGAACCGCCATCGAGCGAACGTCACAGGCTTATGGAACAATGAGATGCGCTTAGGAGCGCAGAAGAATGAGTACAAAGCGACAGTGGCAAAAGAATGACTGGAAGGGTAAAGTTCATGAGGTTTTGCGACAGTCCAAGCTGTCCTCAACTTTTAGGTGAGATTAAACATGAGCGGGTCCACACTCTTTTTTTCAGGGGTGTTTTGCGTCTACCTTATCCCTGATAAACGTCAGCCTCTTCTTATCGGGCTTGGCGGGTCTATATGTGCCACAACTGCGCGCCACAATTGTGCTGCCGCCGCCACACCCACGACACGCGCGCGGTTGACATGGATGATATTCCAACAGAAAACCCCACGCGCAACCGAACTCATCGAGACCCCACCAACCCTCCCCTGATCCACCCTCCTCTCCCCTCCCCTCCCCACCACACCACACCACACCGAACCCACCCATGCCCACGTTGCTTTTGAGGTTGTTTGCTTGCGGAAGGATCATCATCCACCGACGTGAAAAAGTTCTAAACGACACACGGAGGACTGGCAAGCGACAGTTCAGGGTGCTGCGGCTTCAGGAAGCCCGACATCCGCCAGCATGAGGGAGGATGAGGCTGTCGAGACCCTCGTCAGCTGCAGAACTTGGCAGCCTGAACAGCTAGATCGACAGCGCTAGACTCTGAATTGTAGCCGCACTCCTCTTGTCAGGCCGTTGAAACAAGCCCTCTGGCTTCTGCAAGTCCACATATCTTTCGCGACGCTAACAAGCTCCAGCCCAACGGCCCTAGTCCGGCCACAAGCGCTCCTCACCGTAGATCTAGGGGTTAAATCCGGCTTGATACCATTCGCTAGCCCGAGTTTTTGGAACTGCGAGGAGGTTGCGGAACAGCAACTCCCCTTGCCCCGGCAGACCAGGTCTCCATCGGAGGCATGGGACATACAGCAGCTTGCAGGTACTGTCTAAACAGTGTAAGCTTGGTCTGCGGGAGTTTGCTCTTGTCACTTCTCCCTTGTCTTTTTTTGTCGGCTCACTGGCAGGCTGGTCCCGGCGTAGGTAATACGCTATCGACCGATGGCCCAGCCAAGGAAGGTCTCTATCTGTTGGGGACTTGGGAAGAAAATCCTTTTCAATCATGAAATTATCCGATTGAGATGGCCCGTAACCAATCAAGGACCTTGTCCCCTGCCTACATGGGCTACCAGGCTGCGCAGACTGGGAAGAGGGGCATCATATTCGCTGATCTACGAGGGGAGTTTATGCAAATCAGAATCACATTCACATTAGTAACATAACTGGCCCTCATCCGAAGCTGTCCATAGTTGGAATGCTCTTGCAAGGCTGAAAAGAAGGACGTGGCATTGGACGATTCGGTTTGTCTGGGTGCACCCCATTAATGACCTAAGACCAGACGCCACTGTCACCTCTCCAGTGGGAATGACACAATGGCTTCGGTTCCTTTGTTAAAGGGCCCTGCAAAATACAGAGACAGACCCAGCTTTTCCTTCTTGTGCTCCTGATGCCTGCCGATGAACCCGACACTCTCCCGCTCTCCCACCTCCCAGGAGCAGCAGCACCAGGGCGTGAAGTAAGGCGAGGTGTGGCTCAAATGCACCCGACAGATGAGAATCCTGGCGGACGCAATCTTCCTTGAGCTCAAGTCAAAAATTCGGCGGCACAATCGGCTGCCGACTGGGAGCCCCCCCCCCCCCCCCCCCCCCCATATAGACCAACCAGTCCGCTGTCTGACACATTGGGGGAACCCAACCTGCGGTTCTTCATGATATTCATGGATGCTCCAGTATCCGGGTTCCTGGATCTAGAGGAATTCTAGCGGATCCGAACATCATGTATTCTTCTCAGTCGCCAAGTTTTACCGCCGAATTTATCAAAGAAGAACCCGGAAAGCCAGTCCCCCAGAAGCCAGTCCGAAGAAGGGGTCTGAATGATCAGATAAAATGGGTTAAGGCGTGGATGTCAAAGTTACCTCAAGGGGATGAGGATTGGGACAACAACAGACCTTCGACACTAGAGGACATTCTCCGTCTGCGTGACCGTTTGACCATCGCTCACGTTGAGTCTCGTCGGGACATGGACTGGCTCACTCTTCTCGAGACCTATGCCGCAGCTTCCAAAGACTTTGAGGGACGAGAAACTCAGCTTCACTGCATGGTAATGGTCGCAGCCTGTCACGTGGCTCATGATCAAGGCCGTACCATAAACGAGGTTATGGATGCCATGGCTAAATGCGTTACTGGAGGCAGTGATACTCTTAGATCCAAACGATTTGCACTACCCAAGTGTGTACAGATTGGCGATGAACTTGCTAAAATACTGGGACCACGGGCGTATGAGCTCCCATTGAGAGGTAGGCTGTCTTGAGCTGTCCCGCTCGATTTATTCGATACAAGATTCTTTGTTCTCACAACGTACAAACTAGTAAACTCGTATTTTACTTTTGGCCAGCACTTTACCGTCGAATGCTTCCCGATATTGCGCAGAGAGTCTGCTTTCGCGCATCGTCCAAACAACAAACTGCCCTCAGACTTACTCCGAATTCCAAATCTCGTCTATGAACTTTGTGACGGGAATGTTAGGTAGGTGACGGTGTCACGTCACTCCTGCGTCGATTTCTGGACTCACAATCGGCAGTCTACAACAAATCGAAAAGGCTCTAGAGCCAGGCGGTGCGAAGGCCAAGGCGAGATCGAAGTCACAGACGAAGTCGAAGGCGAGGTCGACGGGAAGCCCAGACAGCACCTGGAGTGTCGTTTCGAGCGCGGATACGGAACATGATATGATACACATCATGAAATAGGACATTTCGTGTGTCGGAAAGCCTATATGGGTTCCAGGTGGAGAGGGATGTAGAGGAACCTTATGTGTCCCCCTTGAGCTTTGAGCCCTGTTTCCCGGAGATGGAGGGCAGCTGTTGGTTCCCACGTCTCCTTCTGCGAAGACCGTTTGTCTCTGGAAACGAGCTCAACATCGTATTTTGTGTTTCCGAGGGCCACGACAACTGCAGTATACCCTTTTAGTAATGTCGAAGTGTTCCCTTTTTCGAGACGAAAAGCCTGGGGGCTAATCTCAGGCATTTTGAGATCTTTAATGACCATGCCGAACCCTCTGGCCCACGATTTGAGATCCTCTTCCTGCAAAACATTAACATGTGATGAGACCAGGGGTTTAAGTTACTCCATGAAAAAGAATAACGGAGAGGCGAATATTACCAGATCTTGTAGCAAAGCCTCACACAGTAGTCCACATGACTTGGGTAAGCCATAAGTCAACAACCCTTCTTTCTTCTCAACGGGAAAGAGAGTCAAAACTTCTGTCGTTGCGTCTTGTTGTAGAGCCTGCACACGGGGGCTTAGAGGCATCAGCCTATACAAAGGAGTTGTCATGCTTGGGTACTTAGGTTCATTGCATAAGTTGTGTGCCGCCAAGGAGAGTTAGAAGACAGCCGGGACCTACAGAAAAAGGCACAGTCAACCTGGACTACCTTAACAATTACTGTATCCGCACACGACACGTTAGGCAGCTACCCTGGGAAATAAACCGGGGTGCCTCAGGCTTCACGGCAGATCAGATCGTCCGCCGGGGATTCAGGATGGAAGCCGTGGTGATCCCCTATCCGATGACAACCTGACTATATGGGGGTCCGGGAAAAGAGAGAACTCGTATCTTGCATTTTTCTCACCCAAGTATGTACTTTCATGCTTCTTGGCAGCCTGGGAACCATCAATGGCCGCAATGCTTGTTCTGCGAGACAATTACTGGTCTTTGATATATCCACGCCAGGCTTGCCGAGAGAGATTAAGAGCCCCAGCCCAACCGTTGAAGGACGGATCTTTTCTTCCACCAGCACTCGATGGCTGCATTATTTCCGCTACTCAAGTAAATGAGATAGAACTAATGATGCAGAGTTTTCTTGGTTGAGTCTGAAATGCATCATTTAAAGGGCTGCAAGCCTGGAATTAGTCTGCAGACAACCCAAGTGAGATGACAAGCTAGTCAATGAGGCGTGAGCAAGTTTCCCTCTCGTCATGCCTCTTGCAACCTTTCTGGAATATCGTTGCGGCCTAGATCTACGATGCCTGAAGATCGTCTTGGTCAGGTTCTAACTAGAAGACAACGTTTTGTGTAAGGTATCTAGCCTTGCCTCATTCGTCTTTAGCTCTCCAACCTCGCTGCCTTCAAGTTTCGCAGAACATCGCCATTCGGTTCCTTCCAGTTGAGATGAGACTCTGGGTCAGGCAGCTGAGAATCTGGAGAAATCAGACTCGCAAGCTTATCCAAGTCCGTCATGTTTATACAACTTTGCCAAGTAGGTAGATAAGCATGTCAATATTGTCCACTTTTTCGTCAAGCGTGTTTGTGTTTGTGTTAGCTTTCGGCTCTAACGTGATCGCCCGGAAATGAGGTATTGGCCCACTCCTTCTTTGGACGGATGTGATGCCAGCCTCAGATCTACTCTAAGTCTTGGATTGGTAGGGCTCTCGGTATTTGCTGGCGCCTTCTTCTTGGATGCTGGTCCCTGACTCGCGAGCTTCCACATTTCCGTGTCTCCGCCTTGGCTAAGCACTGGACCAGGTAACGGGGTTACCCATGATCATGGACTAAAAGTCACCAGAAATGGAGGTAAGACAGACTGAAAATGACGATTGGTTGGGGTGTAGTAGTATCTGGGGCTGGAAATATCGACCTAGGGTGTGATGCGCTCAACAACTTGGAAGGTTGCCAAATGAATCAAGATCGACTAAACGCTGTGGAATTCGGATCTCGATGACGTAGATTATAGTGAATACCTATACACGATGAAAGAAATGTCAAAGTGGCTCCCAGAGGAGCCAAGGGAGCAGCAACATCATATCAGGTTATCATGATGGCAGAGGAAACTGACACTCGGGGATATATACATGGGTCATTCCCTCGCTTCACATGCCCATAGGCCCCGTACAGACCAATCAACTCGGCTTGCTCGCCTTGAGATATACCGAGGTCCAAGGAGATTGCGGCCCAAAGGGACCTTGTCCTGGAGGAACTCCATCCCTTGATGTTGATAGTACGTAAACAAACACCAAAGAGCCTTGGGAAGATCTTACCGTTTCTGTCGGCTCTAAGAGCAAGCTACGAGTTCCACATTGTCTCTACAAACCCCGCAACCGATCTACGAGCTAACAGGCTTCCCACGCTTCCATATCATTTCCACATTGTGCCAAGCGCGCGGCGGAAGTTGCCAGGCTTACCTGGCTACGTAGACAGGCCCAGGGCTGAAAACGATGACATTGATTGACAGCCTCTGGTGCCGTGTCTGTCATCCATCGGCTATCGACTGGCCCAATTTTCAGGGGTCTGGTCTTTTTGTCTGTGCGTTCCGAGCGCACCAAAAAATAAATACCTTAGTACCTTACGTACCTAGGTACTATAGTTTGAAATACGGAGTACTTGTAGTATTCCTCCATTCAATCGCTTGGACCTTCAGTGCCCGGGCTTCACGTGCTAACATATGTGACCGGTTACTGGTTTATGTATACCTACCTAGGTATGCACTGATAAATTATCATGATTTAGGGTTGGGGATTTACCTAAAAGGGGCGGGCCGTGCCTGTGAGAAGCGCCGTTATGCAGATTAAACCCGTCGTATTCACTGCGTTGATGAGGCGCAACCGAAATGCTTGACACTTTTGACAGCCAGTGGTAGCCGGCCATGGTCCGGAGTATGCCCGGAGGTAGGTACCTAGGCATGGATATAATACGTAACATGCTCTATTATTGGACTGTAGGGATTCATGGATTGAATGAGGCCGAACGGTACCTATAGTGCAACGACCTCATTCTCGTGCGGTCCCTAGGTATGTCAAAAAGGGGGCCAATAGATAACAAAACTGTATGTAGCAAAAGCAAGTGACTTTTGATATATAACACGTCAGATACCTATTGTAACCTGTTGCTACCCAAGTAGAGCCACCAGGGCACCCATCATATCACCTAATGGTGCGTGCCAAAGCCAAAGGATTGGCTCGTTCTGCATATCCGCAATCCTTTGAGACTATTGATGCCGTGACGAAAGGTATGGATCACATACCGCTTCGATCTTCAGCTATTGACTATAGTATCATAGATGTCTTGCTACTATGTATCTACACATACATAAAACACGTTCCTTTTCCTCCATGCCAGGCTTTGAAGAGCATTTCTGATGCGTATCAGCTAATCAAGACGATGTCCTTGGCATCGGAAGTGATGTACTGAACAGTCTAGACTGTACCCTGGAGGGTCGAGATGTTGCCAATTTCTAATTATAGATGATCTCGCCTAGGTAGCGACCACTACTTGATACGGCCGGCGACATGAAAACTCGGGTTACACCAACTGGTTTCTGACCAAGCCCTCTACAACGGCGCAGGAGAGGGAGAGAAATTCGGGTGGTAGAGTTGCATACTGAACGAGTGCAACAGACCAAATGAGGGTATTGGTCGCGCCTCTCCTCTTTCTGGTATGCTGTAACTCATGCTAGGTACCTTATGGGTTAAGGCCAAGGTACCAATAATGACTCTTCCGTATATCCGTGATGGTTCTGATGTACCAGGTAACTAGTTATGTAGAACGATAACGGATGGGATGGTACTGGAATTACCGGTACACTACATCGCCTGTGCGAGTATACATAAGAACACACACATGTCACCTCTGGTTTGATCGTCCCAGAAATTCCAATAGAGGGCGAATGCGCGTTCATTGCTGCTGTGGCTTATGATTCGGCCTTTGGTCGTGGGACTGTGACAGTGACATGTACATGTGGCTGTCGCAAAATGTCACCTCGACTACGGAGTACTGTACCAAACTGCAGACGCTGGAAGAGTCACATTCACCGAGGACGTCGCTTAACATTGATTGCTCCACCATTTCTTACAGTACCTACCTGGCAGTTGTCGTTCATTAGGTACTGTCAATCTTTACAAGGCCTTCCATACCTTAACTACCTAGGTACCTACCATAGGAAATAGGTAGCCTTGAAGGTCAAAAGCGTTACGGGGAATAGATAGAACGCCCATCAGGTTTCTACCCCCGACGAACGTGTCGACTCCAAATCATCTGTCTCAAATCATCCAGTACCATACTTCGCATAATTGAATGCTTCATATCCCCTATCTTTGGGGTTTCACCAAGCACCCTGCATGTTTAGCTGCAACACTACGCCTCCATCTCGCCTGGTGCTGGCTAATAATCCAGCGGTTGGCGAAATGTCCTCATGGACACCATTGCCCCCTCAAAAGGCGACCTTCGCATCCGTCCATTCTCCGAGGTCGAAACGCGTATACGACAAGGTTATCTCTCCGCAAATTCTACTTACTTTGCATGATGCTCTACAGTCCTAGGCCAGTCATAAACAAGGATAGACGTGGGCCACGTAGGGGGTGCAAATGGAAGATGAGAAACTCTTTTGCCAAAATTCCAGATATACCTACATTGGTAAGTAGTGGAGGTAGGTACGTACTAAGTAATTACAAACCTGATACCACATAATAAGCTTATATAGTAAACAAATGGCCTATCATTTGGGGCAGCATAGCATAAACTTATCAGAATTTGTTTGTTTGTTTGAGAGGCATCTATCTCTGTCCCTCGGTTTCCTCCCCTTTGACCTCAAGTAATGCCAAGTGGAGTAAGGGTTGGTATCAAATCAACATCCATACAAGAACCAAAAATCGAAGATTAACCTACAACGATCATACGTGGTATTCTCGATACCCAACAATTTTTCAATAATTTTTTGGTTTCAGCTCGTCTCAAAAACGACACATTAATACGGTCCATGCACTAGGGCCTGGACTGGACGGCATACTTATTTTAGTACAGTATACAGTAGTTAGTAGCTTTTAATGGCGATGATGTCTACAGCTGGGGACTCGGGGACTCTTGGACATCCAAGTTTAGGGGGGACAATATGGGAAATACAACTGCCCAGGACTACTGATTAAGCTCTCCATGGCAATTTGCCGATCATCCATAGCCCTCCAGGTGGCTAGGTACCTATGTGGGCAAATGGAATACATCCAAGCAATCCTTTTCTTTCAATGCAGTTCAATTCAATCCATCCAATTCAATCGATTCTTGCGTGTCGCGTCCTCCTTTGTCCTCTAAATCAAGTGCCTACCAACTACTAACTTAGTGCTTACATCGAATCGCCCCCAAACTTTCACAGTCTTCACCAAAAGGGAACCCGCCATCGTCACGCCTTGGTAGGTTGAGCTGAACAGGAAGCCTCAGCCACACTCCGACACCTGCTTCCAGATCTGGACTCACACTCTCGTCGAACACCCAACTCTACAACAAAGAAGACTCAGTCCCCGATACACGATCTCCGCCATTCTCGCTTTCTGCTAGATATAGTCGCGACTCATCGACTTGACATGCTCGACGGCTTCCCACCGTAGAGCGACGAAGCGTCATGGACGCGTCGGTAACCGACGTCCGTCGCTCCAGTATCGAGAAGATGCCCATTTCTCCAACTCCGCCTTTTGACAGACTCCCCGACGAGATCATTGAACAGTGAGTAAACACAGCATTTTCCCGCAACTTTGCATCAAACTTATCCTCGGTCGTATCGCGCGACTAGTGTCATCTACAAGCGCCGTCCTCTCCTTTTATCATGTGCTAACATTTGTCATTCCCTGCTAGGATTCTTCGACAAACTGACCCTAACGGCTTTGCGTCTCTTGTGCTCCTGAACCGCAAATGGAGGGGTGTTTCTCAACGAGCTCATCTTTATCGCCATCAGCTATCGAGATGCCCTTCATATTCGGCGAGCCATCCTACACCACCACAATCGGACGATGGCAAACTCCCCGAGTTACGACGACTTTTTGCTCGTGAAGTAAAGCGAAACCTCTTCCAGGCATACCTGCGACCGAGGGAAACGACGTTTAAGCTTATTTCGACTTCGATCAGCTCTTCCTCATGTCCCGGTGGCGAGGGTATGCAATACAGTGCCTCCCCAAAGGGGCACCATCTTCTGGCATACAATTCGGGTAGGATTTATGTAATTGACTTAAAAGGGTTGAACCTGGAAGTCAAGAGGGAGTTTAAGATTCTTCGTCGGCCTGTCGCCGCTTGCATCAACGATAAAGGCACCCTCTTGGCAGTCCTATCTACTGAGATGCAGGTCGACTTATACGACTTGCAACAAAGCCCACCCCGTCGCTCACGGTCTATAATTCTTGACAACACTCCCCGAACGATTGCTTTGTCGCCATGCGGTTCCGTCCTGGCTGCTGCTTATGAAGGTGGCATCGAGGTATCGTCTCTAAGGCCTGATGCGCTGGCCACTGATCGGAGAGCCGTGAAAAGTGATGCTGTCGACGCTTTATCTTTCTCGTTTGACGGGACTCAAATTCTCGGTACTACTATTCATTCGGCGCCACCTAGTACCGTCATAATTACAGCTCCGTACTATGATCCAGGCCCTCACATGTCCGAAGATAATCTGAGCCCCCTGTGGACGACGTCGATCCTGTTCCCAAACACCAGTCGCGACTGCAGCCATGCCGTTCTGCTTCAGGATGGAAGTGAAGAAGAGGCAAGCTGGACTTTTACCTACGACAGGAGCTTCGAGACCTTCCGAGCTGTTCGAATTGATGACCTTCGGAATGGCACCACTTACTTTACGGGACCCGTACCAAGCGCATCTCCACAAGCCAGCCTCATTCCCTCCACGCTCCCTTCTACGACATATCGGGGTGAACTAGTGTCGGCCGGTTTTCAAGGGAGGGAGGTATGGATATATGGCATACCTGAGGACTTGGATGCTCTCCCTGACAATGTGTCATCGTCAAACGATGGGTCAGCATCTGGTCTAGGGAGACAAAATAGTGACCGGAGTGGTGCATCGCGACGGGCATCTACGAGAATCAATAACACGGAAGGTGTCAGAGTGCCCAAATGGCAGATTTTGTGCGACCAACTGAGAAACACCTTTGTTTCTGGCTTCAAGGTTGCCGAGCATGGGGAAGTCAAAACGGTGAAATGGGTCGCAGGGCATGGTAGCTCATCTACTCAGGAGCGCCTGGTAATCGCCGCAAGGGGGGTCGGAGCACCGCGGCTAGTGACTGAGGAGGAAGACATGGATTTTGTCGATGGTGGTCGAGTTACGCTTTTGGACTTTGACTATGGCATCTGCAACGGAACTAAGTCAGAAATCATCATCGAGGTCGGCACTGACAATCCTGAGGTGCTGGAGGAAGAGCAACGCGATCTGGCAACCGAAGTCGCAATTGTACGACGACGTACTGTCGCTCAAAGGCGAGGTGGCCGTGGCAGCTCATCATTGCTTCGGGCTGCTACGTCTGCTTCTCGACCTCGTGCAGCTCCTGATGCTGCAGCAATACCGGCGGTTCCTCGAATGCCGCTGAACGATGGCCACAGCAATGATGACGACGATCCTTTGCTTCCTCGGAGGATTGGTCAGCTTCCATCTCAGCCAGCAAATCGTCGGGCAGTCGATGAGCCTGTGAGCCCCAGTGAAGATGGAGACGCTCCTTCGATTGAGGAAATGGAGGCTTTAGATGCTCCTTATTCGCATGCTAGTCCACGATCCCAGACCACGCTCCGTCGTGCTGCGACCGCTGCCGCCGTCGACAGGTCCCTTCATCCCCGAACGGCAGATGGACGACGTATTGAGTATCGTCGTGCTGATGGCCGAAGAGAGCATCCGCATGAGAGTGATGCTGACAATTGGGTACCTCCTCCTCCACCATATCAAAAGGAGGACCCAGGCCCCGATTTACCGGCCTTCATGCGTGGCCCTTCTGTTGCTCCCATTGGACTTGGCGGCGCATCTGTTCCCGCTCCAGCTCCAGTGCCAGCACTGCCAGGTCAGGCTATACCCGCCTCTGGTCGTCCTGGGTCTGAGGATCACCAAATACCTGGCACCGACTCCAAAGGTGAGCAGCCTGGAACCAACTTATCTCAGCAAACCTCTAGCCAACATCCCCTACGAGGATATACCACTAGAGATCAACTGCAGTCTGGTGATACAACACAGAATAGCGTGAGCCCTGTACCCCAGACGGATGAGGATGCTGATCTATACGACGTGACTCCCCCCCGTTCTCCACGACAGCAAGTGTCTCAACTTACAGGTGGAGCTTCTGAAACCAGGGCACGGCAAACATCAATATCGTCTGCTGTGTCAGCTCTTACATCCAGGGCCGTGACGGTTCCTGTTCACTCCAGGGAGGGGCGGTCACCTTCACCAGTGCAGGCAGATATCTCAGCTTACGACCATTTTGGCCCGGGTACTCGAATACCGGCGGCAAATGTGGAGAGTGTGCCACCGACCGTTTCTACGGCCCAGGTTGGGTCAGACCCAGCCCCTAGAGCGAGGCGACTCTCGAATGCTCAAACTTGGCCTCGAGTTGCAGGCCATGAGGCTGAGCAAAATGTCGCCTCGGCTGATGGGTATCCGTTCTCAATGTCTGCACCTGCCGAACAACAGGCCACAGATGAATCGATTGCGGGCCTCCCCCCTCTGCCGAGTTCCAGTCAGCTTGCGAGTCTCAGCAAAAGAGTTAGCCAGGGTAACCCAAGGCGGCTTTCTGGAGGGTTCCAGGTCCCAAGAAGGCCTGTTGGGAGTTTTGACGGCAGTTCGTATGTGTCAAGCTCCCTGCCCAATTCATTATTGGCAGGGCCATCCAATCTCAGTCGCCCAGAACCCGATCAACCCCTTATAATTAGTACTCCTAAGGGTGTATCAGGTGCTTTCGACTCGCCTAGCCGGCAAGTATCTGGGCGCAGGAATGAGACTCCTCTGTTGGCCCCGATCCCCCGGCACCCGCGGCCGGTACCTGGCTCGAATCAGAGGCCGACTGTTGAGCGACTTGAGACCATCTACAGTATTGCCTCGAGTCACGGAGGCAACCCGCCCACCACCATTCCACTGCCCAACCAGCAGGTGCCGGCATGGCTGCATGCTCCTCCAGTGCCGGTAACCAGGACATCACCAACAGTTAATCGCCGGCCAAGTCGCGCTGAACGAAGCGCTGCTAAGAACATCAAGGATGCCAAAAAACGTGGTTGGTCAGCCAAACCTAAAAAGAAGAAGAAGAAGGCTGCAGATGCTGCCAGCAGTGCAGGTTGGACAGACATATCGACTGGCTCTGGAGAGAGGGAAAAGGAGAAAGAGAAGGACAAGAAGTGCGTCGTAATGTGAGGCATGGACATGCACAAATTGGTTATCTTGAGTAAATACTGGAGGTAATATCTAGGCTGGCGCCACATAAGAATTTTATGGACGTGATGGATTAGGCGCACATACCCAATCACTGCGCTTTTTGTTTTGTGCGATTCGTTTCCTTCGGCATGAGCCTCGCAGGCCGCATCTTGTTCACTTGCTGGGTTCCCTTTCATCAAATCAACGGGTTGGCATAGCGTGTTTTCTTTCTTGTCATGGGAGCGCCGGAGTCAGAAAAAACGGCTAACGCAAAGTGAGTGCTTCTTGATCGTTATGACTTATTTAGCTGTTGTCATATCAAACATATACAAGCTTTGATACTACACTGACCCAACTCGTCCGACTGCCTTCTGATCCATTCCTTTTGCTTCACTTGTCTTGAGAAGAGATGATCAAATATTCGCATATTATTTCTTAAATGATTCATCTATAACTCTTATCAAACATAAAACATTGCAATATTAGAGCGCAACAAGGTTTGGGTCTCATTGAATTAGCCCAGGGTATAAACGACAGTTACTCCAGTATTTATATCCAAAACGCCCAAAATCAGTTCTAGTGAGAGGATGCCACCCTGCACTGCAGATGGTGGTGAATGGATGATGCATTAGAGAGAGACATGAATGGTGTAGCTTGAAAAGGAAATGGTGTAAGTCAGTGAGGTCTAGATTCTGGGAGTGGTTCCGGGGAAATAAGGATTCCCTCGCCGCACAGCGCCGAGATCAGCCTCGTCCATCAGGTCGGTGAATGTTGTCGCTCTCGTCAGGGGGCGGGGCTTCACAATGGTGCTGGGGTCCGCGAAAACATTGATATTCTCGCTACTCGGCTCACGCTGAAGCTCAGGGGTGCTTGGCCGACGACTGCAGTACGACGAGCCCTTCATAGCACGGATCGGGGGCAGCCGAACGTTTCCATGTCGAAGAGACTCTTCATTGTCGAGGGGACTGGGCTGGGCATTGGGTGAAGGGTTGGGCGAGTCGAAGGGATTCGGAATAGAGATACGAATCCGCGGAGGTGGGGCGTTGAGGCGCGTGCCAGCACTGGAAAGCTGGCGCGCAGGCACAATGCTTGAGCGTTGGGTTGAAGGAGTCTTGAGGATGAAGTCGGCGCGGTAAGAGTTGGGCTGGCTGATGGGCTCGGAGATGATGTTTCCGAACGAGGCATCGCTCGTGGATCGACGGCCGTACCCGTAGATATGGCTGCCCTTCTCTGAGCCTTGCGCATCACGTTTGTTCTGACGACGGACGTAGAGGAAGATTACAACGGCGATGATCAGGAGAATGATACTGCCGCCGACGACGCCGCCAACGATGGAGGTAGTAGCGGGCCCCGAGTTGCCGGACTCTGAGTCCCCGTCCTTGTCTGAGCTATTATTGCCTGAGCCAACAGCTGCTGTGGGCTCAGCGCTCGTGGAGGGTGCGGCGCTGATGGAGATGGTCTCGATAGCCCCCGTAGCAGTAGTTATCGCACTGGGAACAGGTGTAGACGTCTCGTTGGGAAGCTCAGCGCCTTGTGGGACATTGGTCTGGTCCTTGTCGATCACGCACTGCTCGTCTTGACACGAGTATCCAAAAGGACAGCACTTCTGTCCACATTTCTCAAGATCGAGGTTGAATACTACCGTCTTGACAGGGGCGTTGGGGAACTCTCTCTGGTCCTGGCCGCGGATGTCGCAGGTGATGGGTTGAATGACATTGCAGGTCTGGCCGCTGGGACAGCATACTGCTGTGGTCTTGCCAGCGAGAAGTCTGCAAGAGTTGCCCTTGGGACAGCAGAAGTTGGCGATGTCGCTGTTGCATGATGTCTGATCCGCATCGCAGGTGTCTTGGCGGGCGAAGATGCTGTTGGCGGGGAGAGCGGAGGATGTTGAGGCGTAGAGGGCTGTAATAAACAGAACCCTCAGGGGTGTTGGGAGTCGTCCCAGAAGCATATTTGGCGTGTATTATGCGTGTAGTTAGTTGTTGGTTGTTGTCTTTAGTGTTTAGTTCCTTGGGTTAGGGTTGGTTGTGTTGGTTGTGTTGGTTGTGTTGGTTCGTTGTTGAAGGAATGAATGTCCTGGAAGTGAATGCGATGTGATGTGATGTGATATTGATATTGTATATGCAAGGAGTCGAGACAAGACAAGACAAGACGATATGATATGCAGATGAGTTGGCAAGTCAGACACAACCAGCGCGTGTGACAAAGAGAAGAGGAATGAGTCAACTGAACAAGTGAATATGAATGATTTGGTTTTGTTTGTTCGATAGAACAGCAAAGGTGAAGAAACGGAACAGTAAATACGGGACGCAGAACAGGAGAGGGAGAGGGGGGGGGAAAGAGGGAGGACAAGGGTACTAGACAAAGACGGAGAATGGAACCATGAGGTCACTGACGATTCTCTCCATCGTGGAAGTGAACATGGTCTTTCCTCTGCCTTGCCGCCTTGTCCGTTGAGAGTCATCTCGACCCATTCGTGGACGATATTTCAGGCTCGACTGTCGCATCAGAGACCATTGGGCGGTTGGTCAGAGAGGCTGAGAGCCAGTCGCTGAGAGGGTCTAGTGAGGGCCTATCGCTTGACACGCCAGCAGACACTACGTAGGCAGTCGGTCTGGAACTGCTAAGTTACCTTAGTTACCTAGATATCCATGGGGAGGATATAGAAGCTGAGGTGGTTTTGTTTGGCGATGATGTCGCCATGGTTGAGACAGACGAAAATGCTGTGGTTGGCTGAGAGTCTCAGAAGACGTTAAGCGCGCGGCGATGCATGTCGCGGATTGGTTCCTGTCGAGCAGAGCCCACTAAAAGTTTAGCTGTGTGTGGGGGAGGGGGGCTCTGTCTCAGGCGCTGAAGACTCATGGCCAAGCGCTGAATTTGGGCGCGTAGTTTTCTAACTTGGACTGATCAGGTTGTAATGAGATCCAATCCAATGAGACGAGTAGCTCTCTCAATGAGAGGGGTCACTGTTTGACGGCCAGTTCTGGGCCTGGGCACAGAGTGGGTGAAGAAGAAAAGAAAAAAAAAAGAAGAAGAAAAAAAGTGTTGTGTTATTTAGGCTTCAGCAGGCTGTTTCATGTCGTTATGGGCTGCCTCTCTTTCGTTCTTTTGTCAGTGACGATAATTAGATATAGTACCTAGGTAGCTAGGTAGACTAGTAGATAGATCCCAGTAAACTGACCTACCTACTACCTTGGTAGGTTGTCACGGGATCAAAGCACAGATATCTTGGTCTCCAGTGCGTTCTCTGACTTCTTTGTCCCTGGTGTAACAGAAGCCCTACACCCATTACCGTGATACAAACCACCAAAAGCCTCTGTCCCATAATTACCTACTGTAATACTCTTCCCGATCCCCTTGTACGTATTCGCATAAGTCACCCCCTGGGCTCTCGCACACAAAAATGTATCCCACAAATTCCAGACTCGCCTAGGCCTCGGCCTCGGCCAGAGGCAAAAAGTCCACGTCTTCTTCGCTGCGGTCAGTAAAGCAAAGAATAGGTAGGTGCCCTACCTACAGGGGGCAAAGGGGCGTGTAAGTCATTGGATCCATCCATCCATCTCAGCTACCTAGCAACTCATAACTCTCCGCACTGTCCAGAAGCCCTAAAGACTGGGGAGGATTGTATTTCCTTTTCTGTCGCTGTTGACGAATACGTGTTTGCTTCTAAGTTTCCGTCCTGTAAATCAAATGCACTGCAATGCGATGCGCTGATGCGCTGGTGCCTCTCTGTATCCTCCCTGTAGATGCACTGCGACCCGTACAGGCTCATGATGGATGTTGCATCCATTGAACATTCTCATATACAGTGAGGCTTTGAGAGAGATAATCTATAGGATGAAGTAGATAAGGAAAGGGTTCCCAAATATACATACTATGAATTGTCCTCGTACTGCATTTGCATAGCATCGCATAGCATAGCATAGCATTGCATGCGGCTTCCTTTCCTTACATCCGCAACGGGCATAAGGCCTCATTCCTCCAGCACGTGTGCCACAGTATAAACACTCTCAGACCACTGAAAACCTCCCTGTATCAAACGTTAGATACATTGGATACCTACCTCCCATAGCAGCACATATCTGCATCTCATCAATACCACCCCCACGGAGAACATGCCTCTCCCCGGCTTTCATGGTGTGATGATGCTGACCTCTCCAGGGGATAAATAAGCACACAAGCTAACAAGCTACAAGTAAAGAGAACCCATCGTATGCGGAATACCATGCTTGCAGGTAGAGTAATCAGACCGAGGCATTAATGCCTATCCCAGCTGTGCCTCTCGGAGTTGTGATCCCCTTTCAGAGGCTTGCAGTCAGCACTGGAGAAAAGTCCCCGGATTATGTGGTGTGATTTTACACGATCAGACAGATAATGAAAATCACTGTCAATCTCACCTTCCATCGTCGTCGTTACAGTGAGGGAATAAACAAAGTGAGTGGTTATGTCACAGCCTAGAGAGCCAATTGCAACAATAAAGTGCTTTGTTCATTGTCTTCCTTGTCTCAGCAAGGTCATATTGTCCTATCTGTATACCGCTTCCTTTTCTGGGAGCTAGCCCATAACCAGCTTCCCAGAGCCTCTCTTTTCATATCGTCGTCCCTCACGGCGCCTTTACCCCGGATCCTTCATTGCGCCGTTCCCCCCCATACCATTGCCCGCTTGGTATCATAGTAAAGCAATAAACAATAGCGAGTGATCCCGAGTCTCGCGGTACTCGGCCGTTTCCATCCAATAAACTGACATTTAAAACGGCGTCGTGTTGCCGCCCCATTTGTTCCTGCATATGGCCATGTATATTTTGCCAAATGTCCTATGTATGCATGTCCCTAACGCCTCGTCCCCGTATCAAAATATGTCGAGTGTGGTGCATCCAAGTGTCGCTCTTTGTGCTCCCACATTCATCTCAAAACGCCTCGCGGCTTCTTCTAGTGACCCATCCGGGTAGGTATCATTGTATATGAAGTGAAACGAAGAAAAGAAAAAGATAACTCTGCCCTTTCGGGACAGAGAGCGAGTGAATAACATACCCTCGTCTAGGACATGGAAGTCTCCCTTCCAAGCCTGGTCCTCGACGGCTGGCAAATGCCTGCTTCGCCTGATGAGGTGGTCCTGGCCGCTCTCATGTTACTGAAAAGAAGGAAGGTTAGAGCAGAACTTGATGGTTTCACCCAGCACGGTCCTGCTACCCTTCAAAGGCCAGCCAAGAAGGTTTGCAGAGAGCAGTGCTCAGATCAACAAAAAGTCCCATCCCTTCGATTCCATGACATCCCGCCAGTGGATGTGCAGCTGGGACGCCTCAGACGTCGTGGACCCGGGTGTGCTCACACCCGAGAGGCTGTCATTCTGAATCCATACCTCGTGCAGGAGGGTGGCTACACGTCCCATGGTGCCAAACCTAGCCGAGTCGCCCAGCTGAGCCAGGCGGTCCTCGAAGAATGCACGGAATGAGCTACCAGGAACGCTGATGGAGCCTCCAATGAGATAGACCCAAGCAAGGTTGCGGTCAAACCCATTGGGGCCCGAGGGAATGTGTTGAAGCACCGTAGTCAGCTTCTCAACCAAGCCCATGGGGGATGGCTGTCTGGGGTTGAATCCAGGAACCAGGCTGCAGAGGAAGATTCGAGCAGCAATGCGGAAAGCCATGGTCATGTTCTTAGACAGCTGCTTAGGTGAAAGGCTGCCATTGGCATTGAAAGGCATCTTGGGGCCTGCATCGCCCATCTCGGTCAAGCTAATCTGTTCTCCAAGGGCAGAGACATGCTGGCAGAGTGTGAAGTCATCCATGCCATCCTTCTTGAGAGACTCGAGGCAGGCGATCTCGGAAATGAGATACATGACCCGGTCATCACATCCCATCAGCTCACGCAGGCCGAGGCTAGGGTTGAGCTGAGAAAGATGCTTCTCGCGGTAAGTGTGAGCAAATGTTGGTGAGCGACCCTTCATGGTGGCACCGAGAATGTCAATCCATGACGAGAGAGACATGTTGAATGGGGTTTGCATTGAAGCCCGGGTAGGATCGGAGACGATGCCGGGAAGGTCAAGCTTCTGTACCAAGCTGATGGCAGCCTGGAAGTGCTGGTGCCAAGGAATATCGAGAAGACCATCGTCGTAGCGGCCAACAACAGACTGGAAGAAGATGAGGCCAAGGGTTGCCTCGAGAATTTGCTGGTGATTCTCGTCCTTCTTGAGAGCCTCGCAAAGAGCCCAGATGGTAGCATAGCGATGGCGCATGATGTCGTTGTCAATGTCCTCGGTAGAGGTAGAGCCATTGGTGTGTGATTTGAGGTGTTGGGCAGCGACACTCAGGCAGCAGTGAAGGTAGGCACTGTTTGATTGAAGAGCAGGCAGGATCAGGTCTGAGCTGACGGAGCAATGCTGGTTGGACTCGAGGATGGGAAAGATTGTTGGCAGAACGAACTGGATGAAGTGGTCCAGCAGACGCTGGTCATTCTCATCCAATTCAATCTTGACTTGCCTCGACTCTGTGGAAGGGCCATGTGAAAAGTCAAAGAAGTTGCAGTTGAGGGTCTCCTCTGAAAGGGATTCCTTGCGCTCTTGGAACACCTGCTCGGCCCACTCGCCATCGAGAGGACCGTTGGGCAGAATAGTACCAGCTGGGGGAGGAGTGTGGTAAGTGCTGAAGGTGGATATGTGTGATTCACGAACTGTGGGCACATCATTCACAAACATCTGTCGCTCTGTCTTGACATCGATCTCATAAGGCGAGTAGCTGCCAAACATGAACTCGGGGTGCATTGGCGCACCGAACCCATACTCGTTGCCACTGGGAGGGCTGTTGAAGTTGAAAGCAGCTGGGAATTGTGAGTCAATGGAGGCGGATCTTGTGCGGTCGAGAGGATCAGTGAAGGTGGCTGATGTGGGAAGAGAGTGTGTGAGGCCAGGAGGAGAGCTGGTGACAGAGTTCTGAATGTTGTGTGATGACTTCTCAGAGAGCTTCTTGCGCTTGATGATCATCTTGATGTCCTCCTTGTGTTTCCTTCGCATATCGTTGTTACTCCACCACATGGGTCGCTTGTACTCGCATTGCAAGCCGAGGTGCTTGCAGGCTGTGCACATGGGAGTTCCCTCGTCGCATTTCTTGCGTCGCAAACGGCAAGTATAGCAGCCTGTGAGATTCATGTTAGCTCACTACACTTCAGTAAAATGGTGTATAAGCGGGCGTACCTGTTCTTGAACGACGATGCATCTGGGTCTTTGTCTTTGGCTTGCCATTACTGGCTTTGGAGGCCGGTTTGGCCTTTGAAGACTGTGATACAGTCATGTTGACGGTGCTTCCAGTTGCTCGCGACACGCCTTTGCGATGGTCGGGGGGCAGCGTAGACATTTGTAGGCTGCGATGCTTGGTCCTTAGAGTATTGGCGTGGTAGGGGACCAGGAGGGGCGTGTGATCGACAAGGGGGGAGTGGCACTGTGTAATCAGGGACCAGACACACACTGTACTCTAAACCCAGGCCTGGTCGAGTGTGGAGTCGATCAGAGCGGGACGGGATGGAGAAATTGTCTTTGCCTGTCTTTTGCTTTAAACTGGGCTGAGGATCCAGAAGCGAAAGCCAAGAGGTTGGGCGTTGGGAAACGTGACGGGGGGGATATCGAATCCGAGGTTGTCAAGTCCGTTTCAACAAGTCGAAAATTAAATTAGTGTTATTGTATCGGTCAGGATCAATACGGATCACTGAGCGAATTGTTTGATTCTGTGTGTAGTCGTGCAAGTGGCAGCCAGGCCAACGTATCAGACTACAACGTATCGTCTGTTATTCCGTTTCGTTTCGAATCGAAATGTCCTTTTGGGAAATTGCGTAGTAGTGATTGACTGGTTCGAAGCAAGTCCGGCTTGCTTGTAACTGGATATTGTAAAGATTGATGCGGGTAGTAGAAGGGTTTGAGGAGGGCGGTAAGAGAGGAAGGGGAATCAAGAGAACCTTTGGCGACACTTGGAATCTCTGAACATAACGAAGAAGAAAGAGGGCAAAATTCTTGGGCGGCTGCTGGAGGGCTAAATCCTTATATTTTGGCCGCTTCTTTCGTGGCCCTTCACACGTCGATTCGATGATGGCTTCCCATCATCTTGTTTCTATTTTTGCATCATGCACGACGAGCATGCCATGGCACCAGAGGCAGCGACTGCGCTTAGAGAAGCCAATGGGGAGAGTCGGTCAAAAGATGGTCTCTCTGTGTCCATCGGAACTCCACTCTAGGAATAGATATGCACAAAGACAATAAGGCGAGCAGGGGTTCAGTCGTCCAAAGGGGAAAGTCGCGCATGGTGTGCCCATCTGGTCATCTATGGTCATAGCTAGCAGCCACTCTGCTCGCATGAAGAGCTCATCAACGGGGGGGTTGGATCCCATTGAGATCTAGCTCCTCACGGGAGGATATGCGAGGCGGGCGAGCTTGGACTTTGACTTTTGGCTTCTGATTTGAGGCCCTCCACTCGTTGGCTAGTATGTACTCGAGGTTCAACCGCTATCCATCCAGATGCCTGAGAAGGCTGAGATGCGGTTCACGATGTTTACTTTCACCGAAAAGAAGAAACCTCCAGAGTTCGGGCGTGAGCTCGGCTTTCACGCAGGAGACTTGTGTGATGGTCAGTATGGGTTGCTTCTTCAGTATCTATTCTCATCCCAAGAAGCAGTAACACCCACCATAATCATGATGATGATACGGATAGAGAAGCTCACCGGGCTCTTGCGCCTGCGTCTGCATATGCGCGAGTATGTACACCGGAAGAGGGGAAATGCCAAAAGGTCGCACAAGGATCCGACCGCTAGCTCACCTCCTCTATCAAGGTCTCATAGCAGGGTCGTTCCATGCTCAACTCGCAGAGAGTGTACTGTGCTGGTCTGAAAACTCTATTCGGTCGCATCTAAGATGGATTCATTAAACAGTAGCATCTAGTGCAGCCATGGTCAGTTGTGCAATTCACGATTTGCGAGTCATATTTCACGCTTCACGTCTTGGAACTCGGCCGAAGTGGACGATCGGGCCAGAAACCTGTTGGGCTCTAGGACACAGCGGAGATAGGCTGGTGGTAGGAGAGAAGCCCTGGCCAAGTACCTAGACGATTTTCAACGAATAGAATAGTCAAAGAGGCGGTCAACCTTCAGATTGGTCAAGCGGCGAAAGACCTCGTGCGTGCAGTGCTGCAAGTGGCTGCCCGCAGCCGGGTCGAGAAGCCAGAAGCCCCATGGATGGCCGCCAAAAACACCAAGTCTCCAGTTCTAAAGAATACCGGCATGGTTGGGTGTTACGGGACAAGTGCATGTCTTGACCAGGGGTGGAGGACAGTGATGTCTAACAGCGCGGGGGTTGTTGAGAAATATCATAACTGGAGGTCACGGGGGTCGAAAGGGCCTTAGGTAGTGAGCGATAAAGAAACGAGTCAAGATGGGGCAATGGGTTCAGAGAGGGCATTGACATGTCTCTCTCTTGTTGAGCCCAGTTAACCTCGAGTGTTGATCAGTATGTGTCGAGTGCTCTGTAGCAAAAGTCGTCAGTGAGACACAACATATGATTGCTGCAACTACGCGGCAACAACTCAGCTCAGCTGAGCTTGACGAACTGGTTACGTGAAGAATGGTGCTCAACACTCATGCAGCGCAAGAAGCTATACATGGCTTCCGCTATGTGCCGTAGCAGTCCGACATGCACCCGAGCATCGCTCCAGTGGACATGACCTGGCATTGCCATGTTTTCCTGTGGCTGATCAGCGAAAAGCTCTGCTCTGCTGGCGCCAAAGCTGGGTCAGGTCGCATTCTGCAGTGACTGGGGAGGAAAAAGATCGGTCTGGTGAGCAGGCCTGTCGTCGTGGAAAAGGGCGTTTCTGGTCCGTGATTCGACGGCCGAGGGTGACACGCGTGCATTAGCGCATTATGGGACGGGACCAACCGATGAGGAGCTTCTGCCGCGGAGCAGGGGCAGGAGCGAGGACTAGTCCGAGAATGTGTTAAGGCAGTTGATTGCCTACCCCGGCCTCAGATCTGGATTGGCCCCGAGCCGCAGGTGGCGCAACAGGGGGCCTCTGGCGCTATAGCCAATGAGAACGCAAAAGATGATGATCTCTGCCGCCGTGCTCTTGCATCTATTCAGGGGCCCCTGGCTAGCTCGAGACCCTTACCTTGCACCAATGCACCTCGAGGTGATCAACAAAACACCGAGCCGAGCGGGGAAAATCAAGCTGGTCCTGGTGAGTTTACGATGTGATAAGCGGACCATGACGGGCAATAACGGGCGGCCTAAAATGGGCCATTTTGTGTGTTCTTTGACCGTTGGCTGACGATGAAAGAAGTTGCTGAGAGGCAATGAATGTCACTGATCGATCTTGTTGTGGCAACACAAGATCAATCTTATCTTGGTAGCGTGCTTATGTTTGTGGAGGAGGCTGCACTGTACCTGTCTGCAGTGCCGATGAAGAAACAGAAAAGAACAGTCAAGTCAGATCACCTAAAATCCTCCATCCAACAAGATTATACATACAGCACCTACTAACTAGTAGCTACCTTAGCACATATTGCACAAGGTCATCTCATCTGTAAATCTGCCAACCAGATCGAAGCTGCTCTACACCATCAGTATAGATATGGGCATGCAAGACCGGACCAGACCAGACCAGGCTATTTCAAGGTTGAGCTTGGATTATCCTTTGAACCTAGCAAGGTACATTAGCCTATCTTGACGGTTACTGAATCTGGAAATGTCATGTTGCCATCCTCTGCTCCGGCTATCCTATCTTATCTCTCGACTTACACACGCACACACACACACTCTCTCTCTCTCTCTCTCTCTTTGTCTCTCTATGTTGCTAACATTTCAATCCCTTCAGCACCATAGAGATGATGATATTTGTTTGTGAAAAGGCCGATCCATCTGGCAATGCTTATTAGCTCTTCAAACCCTGGCCTAACATTTAATATCTCATCACACCTCTTTGGGCATTCCGTAAACATATCCATCACGCTATCACCTGTCAAGCCCATGAATTCCACTCCCGCTATGGACTAGTCAAGTCATGGATAGATAGCTCCCCCGCCAATGCGAGTCATTGCCCAAATGCCTCCGCTCGTCGCAATTAAACACTACCGGCCGCCTCCGATTGTTCGTCGTCTTCTCGTCTGTTCATCCCGTACGATCCCTGATCCCTGCGGCTTCACTCACGAGCAAACCGTTTCTGGTCTCCTCGTTGACACCATCGGGACAGGGCTCCGTCTAAGCCGGAGATTTTGGCCCTTCTGCTAAGTACCTATTTTAACTCTTTAGCCCCCTCTTTTCACCTTGGAATCTGGGCTAAATTCAATACCTTGGCGCTTAAGCTGGTTTGGATCAGCAGTTACAACACCGCGAAAGCGCTAACACATCCCATCACATCTCATCACATCCCGATGCTCACTTGCACGTCTATTTTTAATTTAACCCACATTCCCTGGCTCATTCCGGCATAATTAGGCCATCATCAAGGTCGTAGAGTATGCGGCCAAAAGACTATTGTTATGGGCTAATTATGGAACAATTGCTCTTGACTAAACTTTCTCTCCTATGTCAATGCGCTTGCATCTAGTCTGCAACTCTGTTCAGCTCTCTGTCATCTTTGCTCATGTTGACAAGGAGAGTTTATGTATTCTACTTTGCTTACCCTAATGCTTCTTGTCGATCCGTACTTCTCTTTGCTGAGTACTGATTTTACTTGAACTACCACGCTCCGAAGGCCGACACTTCCGCAAGCTTAGCACATATAAAGCAGTTGTGTGATCTATCACGATATCTTGGTAACCGAATATTTTGATCTGCGCTTGAGGTAGTATTCGTAAATTTGATGCAACTGGGCTTGGTTGTGGGTTTACTGGAACATTGCTGACCCTCTCGAAGTCTGTAGCCATCAAAATTACCCTCTCCTTGGACACACAGTACATACCCATGGCGACGTTGCAACCTAGGCATCCTGCCAGCCTAGGCCTCAACTTGCGGCCGCCTTCGAATCGCACAGCCGATAGTTCAATAACTCGACACTCGCCCTCTATCAACGCATGATTCATAATCTCGATGAGACCAGACCAAACCTTTGTCCGCCATCGACTATCAAGGGTGGACCATGTGTTTTACCGTTTTAGACGGTCTAGCCCTGCGTGGCTGAAGAAGGTTTCTCATTTCTATCTTATCAGCAACATTGAGTTTGGTACCTCGAGTTGATTTGTGTTGGCCGCGTATCCCGACTCACACACCACCACGTTCGTTTGTGGGCCTTTCCGTAGCCGTTGAAGGGTCCGCGGGGAGCTTCTTGGCCCTCGCGGGCCGGTCCAAACTCAGGCGGGAAGTTAATCGCATTCATATCTAGGGCCCTCAGAATCATGCTTCATACTGTGCTGTATTACCTCGTCTTCGAGGCCAAGCAAGGGAATTCCTGCGAACGGGCGCCAGACAGGGAAAAAACATGTTATTACAAGGACATGATTGCCCAGAGCAAGTCGAAGCTGAAGCTAGCATCGTAGATTGAGGCTCCAGCTGACCAGGGCCCTTGCTCCTGTCAATGAAGCTGAGCCATTTCAATGCTCACAAAAGCCTCCATCAACAACTGTCAAGGATCATCAGATAAGCCTGTTAGATTGGCACAGTAAGGCTTGCGGTACAGTATAGTGGAGTGTGGGCCGACCTTACAGTACTTTGTTTTTCTTTGCGTTGCTCTGCTCACACTCACATCATCACTTTGTCCCTCACTTTCCCCGCCCAAACCCATGACAATCTTCTGGTCCCAATGGCGAACCTGGTAGGTCCGAAGTGATTCGGCTTCTCAGACTGAACATTCATTCGAAGCTCCAGAAGCTCGACTGCGATGCGACCGTGCTCTCAGCACCCACAGAACTCGAGGAGGTCGCATTAGTTTTGCATCATGTGAGATTCTGCAGAAGTGAGCTTTGAATTATCTATTGGTTAATAGATGATATTCCAGATGTTTGTTGAAACAGTCAATGGGGAGGGAAACAGAAGTGGAGAGTGGGAGCCGCTTTGGGGAGCCGTCAGGATTGGCTCAGACAAGGATTAGAAGGGCACATGCACATTGACACTTCCAATGGCACTGTGATGTGATGCTGGGGGGGGTTGCATCACAAAATGAGAAGCGAGAGCTCAGATGTGACATTCTGACTGCCGTCCTATACTGGGTCGAATTCCTGCTGGAGGTCTCTCCAGACAATAATGGCGGGACACTACGGGCTAGCTCCTGGGAGTTGCTAATCCGTCGTCGATTTTAGATGCGGAGATATTCAAGCTTGCATCCGAGAAAACCCAGTGACATGACTGAGTCAATATTCGATCCCCTGCAATCGGACCTTGTCGTTCAGTTCCTCAACAAGCAGCTACCCGTTATGTGCTGCCAGCCAGCACTTTTGTTCACGGGTGTTCTGTGGTCCATGTACTTCCAGCCTTCTTGTCGGCCGCCCCTCGAGTTTGCTGGGTCATCCAACTCGACTTGAAGTCTTAGCAAGACCAATTTTCGGATTCAGACACCACGATGGCTGTGTGAGACATTGGCGTGGTGCTGATCAGCCCGCACAACTATCTCGATGCTCCGAATTCCACAACAGCTATCGCCGTCACCGGTATGTGTTCTGTGGCGTACGGGACAGTCGGTGAGAATCCCCGAAGACAAGTCTTGCCGTGAAAGACATGATCTATATTCTCCTCATGTAAAGAAGACCAAGGCTGGACGGGAGACGGGCATAGTATACGAAGTTAGGCGGAAGCAAGACATTAGCCCGCACTGGCGTGATGAGGTCTCTAGGGTCTGGAGGATTCGAAGCCACTTTGGCTCTAGTTATCCACGCCGCTGCTTGCTTGCTTATTTCCTGTCGCATTCAGACACGCTCATCCCAGACCTGGGCCAAGCTACACTGCTACCGTAGTTACGACTACCACATCCTACTGTGAAGCTGTCGAGGGAATAAGAAGTTCGAGTTGGGCTGTATTCCTTGCCATGTACGGAGTACGTATGTACAGTAGCAAGGTTTATAGCAGGGGGTTGGGTGACAGAAGGAGACAGGGCATCCTGTCCATTAAGCTAGAGCGGGATCGGTTAAGCCGTCGCAGGATTGCGATTGACGGATGTGAAGCCAATGGGTAACTCCATGGGAGGTTATGAGAGCTTATTGGGTCGCAGAAGATATTGATCATCATGGGCTTCGCATCCTACGGCAACATTCCAGTGGCATGATGGCTCTGTATTCATTTGCGAGGCGGAGCAATTCGAGACACCGGGTGTCTGCAAGATGCCACTATTGAACGGCCCACAGCGGGACGAAAACTTAGTAGGAAAAGTGATGCGTATATGCTGTGCTTCTGGAGGTGGAAGCTGTCACTAACCGAGAATATCGATATTCACGACGAACACTTTGTGTAGGTAGAAGTTACCCTACACTCCAACATGCCTACATACTGTCACCTACCTAGGTACCTTAGAACTACGTACCTACTTTGGGTAGATGACACAGTCTGGTTTTGCACTGTATATACCTGACTGACCTAATCCCCGCGGCGGGATACTCGGGTAGGTAGTGCAGAGTTTATGGTGTCGTCACTGTATGTCGTTATTTGGAAGGTATCACCAGAATCTCATGCAGCAAAGTGGCTGACATGCTGTGCTACACTGAGAATCGTAATCTTGTGCCCCACAACATCAGATCTCCCATACCTAACCATCTCTGTGAACTATGGTAGTGCTGGGAATCAACTTCGCGTCACATTGTATCTCAGCCCAGGCACAGACAAGTACGTCCTGCATATCCTGGGTACCATCTGTTCATCAATTCATCGACAATCACCGTGGCGACACTTCCATTGCAGAAAATCATGCTCGGAGCTTCACCTTCAACCAACCACGCCTCAAAGCCACTCACCCTCGGCTTGCTGAGCCGTTTGGCATCTCCTCAATTCCTCACAAGGATATGGCACCTTTTGCACATATATTCCCGATTCAGCTGATGGTTTGGGGCTCCTTGATTGACAGGGCCAAGAACAGAGTTGAGAGAACTACAGTAGAACTATACCACTTCCAGCGTGATCGAGAGTGCCCAAATGCTGAATTCTAGCATACCTACATACATATTGTACATGCACTCCATCACTCCACCTCTTATTAGCTCGCATTTTGGCGAAGCTCGAACTTCTTGACAAGGAATGGAGGAGTTTATCTGTCAATTGTCACCGCTTCCTCCGAGGAATAGTTGTGATAGACTGCGATTCGTACATGAGGCGGATTCATTTGTTCATGTGAGCGAGTTTGGCCCCGACCTTGAGTCACACGATGAGCCAGAGAGATGAAATCTTTGACCGCAAGTATGAGCAATGCTCGTATAACCATTCATGAGGCGAAATTCCAGTCCGGAGCCAGCAAAACACAGTCGAATTGTGGATGAGGCGAAAAATGGCCGGTCAAGAGCCAACCAAATCATCCCGCTATAATCCGCCTGACTTCTATCGCATTGAAATCAAAGTGGATGGGAATGCTGTGCATTGGAGCAAACAAACTGAAAGAAAACCGGTCCGTCCCACTAGCCTGCCCGTGAGTCTTTTCACTTGATTCGTGGAAAAGACCATCAGTGAGCACTATGGTTGGTTATTGAGTGACATATGGCCAACATTAGCGTCTATTCTCATTCAAAGCTCACAGTGAACGCACTGCCTGAAGGGGAAATCCAGGTCGAAGGAGGTGGTGGGCCAAGCAAGAATCTGACAGGGACTCTTTACAGGGATTCCTGTAGCCTCTGATAGAGGGCCTCACAGAGCAGTTCCGCTTAGAGTTGGAGTTGGAGTTGGTGGGGGCTAGAACCTTGACGATCCAGGGACCCTTTGAGGGCCTCCAAGACCGACAGGAGCACACCACTGAGCACCAGCCATGGCAGTAATTGGAAGAAACCATTGTGAGGTGAACATACGATCTGTCTACTGGCTTGGGGCGTGTCGGTGCTTCTCCCAAGACTTGAACCAAGCTCGGAAGAATAGCTACCCGAAAAGAATCGGGCGAGGGATCGCAACGGCAACCAATTACAGGACCATCATTTGGGGATGGATTTTGTGACCAGAGGTCAGTCCACGGAATGGTGGCCGAGGCTGGGTTTTGGGGCTGAAGCTCCAACTCTCCGTCTCAATCCCTATGGATGTTTAACGAGCTTGAAATCAGGCTGGACTGGAGATATTCCTCTTCGAGGGGACATAATGTGATTTTTATTATGTTTTTTATGCTTTTATTTACATTTTAACTACCTTATATAATTAATATAAGGTTATTAGAACCTTCTTTTTAAACTATATTATTATATTTTTCCTTACTTTATAGTATTATATTTATTTAAATAGTTTTAAAGTTATTAAAAATATTAAATATTTAATTTTTATTATTATTAAATAATTTTTTTAAGAAATTAAGCTTTTAATAAAAAAGCCTTTAATTATTTTAAAAATAAGAAATTAAAATATTTAATTAATTTATTTAATTTTTAAGAAAATTAATTTTATTTAAATTAAATTATATTTTTAAAAATAGCTTATAATTAAAAGCTATTAATTTAACTTATATAAAATTATTAAAGTATATAAATAAAAAAAGGTAATTTTTTTATTTTTAAAGTTTTAAAATTTTTTTTTTAAAAAATTATTTAAGATTATTTATAATTAATTTATTTATATTAATTAATTAATTAATTTTATAATTAATATAAAGATTTTTTTTAATAAAAAAAATCCTTTTTTTAATTAATATAATAATTATTTTATTATTTTTTTTAAAATTAAAAATTTAAATAAATTTAAAAAAAATAAAAATTTATTAAATTTTTTATTATAATTATATTAAAAAAATATAGCTTTTTTATAATTAATAAATCCTAAGTATTAATTATTTATATTTATTTTTAATTTATATTATATTACTTTATAGCTTAATTTAATTTATTATTAATTTATTAAGCTAGTTTTAATTTACTAATATTTATAGTTTTTCCTTTAATATTAAAACCTTTATTTTTTAATTTATTTTTTTTTTTACTTTTTTTTCTTTACTTTATAATAGCTTTTAATTCTTATAATATAATATTTATATTATTAATTTAATTACTATAATTATATATTTTAATTTTATAAACTATATTTAATATTAACTATTATTATTATTTAATATAATATTAATAATAAAGGCCTATTATTATATTAATAGGCCTTAACTTTATTTTAAGTAATTAATTAAATTTATTAAAGCTATTTTTTAGCTTATAATATATATAATAAAAAATTAATTTTTATATAAATTAAATAATATTTTAAAAAGCCTTATTTAATAATTTAAAATTATAAAATTAACTTTTTATATTAATATTAACTTATTAATATATAAAAAGTCTTTATTTATAATATTTTATTACCTAAAGAAAGTATATAAATTTAAAATATTTATAATATTAAAATTATTAATCTTAATTAAAAAATTATTTATATATTTAAACATTATTATAGCTAGATAATTATAGCTAGATAATTATAGCTAGATGATTATAGCTATTATTAATATTAATAATATAATAATATATTTTATAATAAGATTTTAAGGTTTTTAATTATTTTAACTTAATCTTTAGAGATTAAAGCCTTAATAATAATTACTTTAATAAGGTAATAATAAAAAGGGTATTTAGCTTATTAAAGCTAGGAAAAATATTTTTTTTATACTTATAAATTAAGGCTATTTATTTAATTAAATTATAAGATTTATAATAATAATTATATAATCTTAAGACTTATTATTAAAGTTATTATATTTTTTTAATATAATATATAATACTTTATTTTCTATTTATATTAATAATATATTAATATTTAGCTAGTTTTTATAATTATAAACTAGTTATATATTATATAATATAATCTCTATTTTTACCTTATTTTACTAATAGTTATTAACTTTTAATAACCTGCCTAAATTTATATAAAACTTAATATATTTTTTCTCTATAAAACCTTATAATTATTTCTTTTTTATTTATTTTATAATATACTATTTCCCTTATTTTTATAATAGCTTAGTTTTCTTTAATACCTTTTTAGCCTGCTATTTAATAGCCTTAAGTTATTTATTATATAAGCTGCCTAGTTAAATAGCTTTAATAAATACTAGCTAATTATAATTTAAAGCTATTTCTTTAAATAACTTACTTTTAAGCTTATTAAGTTTTTTTTATTTTAAGCTTAAGAAATCCTTTATTAATTACTAGATAGTAAGGCTATATAACTTTAAGAATCTTATAATTAAAAGCTATTAGCTTAATATAGCTAATATTATTTATATATTTCTAGGCTAATTTGATTTTTATAGCTATATTATAAAGGTTAATATAATTATTTTAGTTAATAAATAGGTTAATTAAAAGGATTATATTAAGGTCTTTAGTTAAATAAGCCTTATTAGGATTAAACTATAGGCTTTTTTTAAGTATTATAATAAGGTAATTATAGTATTATTAGTAATTATAATTAGAAGATATAGAAATTAAGTTAAATAACTTATTATATATTAGATAATTAAAGTATAATATTCTTTAAAGTAAGGTTATAAAAAGAAGATTTTAGCTAATTAAAAAGTAAGGCTTTCTAATTAAATTAAATATATTTAGGTTTAGGTTATAATTAAAATAGCTAACTTAATAATATTAACTTAATAAAGCTTTATTATTTAGGAAATAAGGAATATTTAAATTATAATAAATTTTAAAGATATTTAAATACCTTTTAAAGCTAATATATAAACTTAAAAAAAATATAATACTTTATATTATATTATATTAAAAAATAAATATCTTATTATATTATCTTTTTATTTAAGACTTTAATTAGCTATATTTTATATATTAATATAAAAATATTTTAACTTTTTAATAATTAATAAATATAAAAATAAATAAATTATAATAAAAATATATATTAAATAACTTATTTATTAAAAGTTAATATTAAATAAGAGATAATTAAAGTCTATTTTATTTAAAAAGGCTAAAACCTAATATATTATTTTTATTAAGATACTAGGATCTATCTAACTAAGTAGCAGAAGTTAAGGCGTAATCAATCAATCAATCAAACTGGAGAATACCTCGAGCTAATGCGATATGCGTGAGTCAAAAACATAGAGTTTCAGATGTAACGGTTTCCGGTCCCACAACGACAGAACCGGTGTGGTAAAGATTTGGGCGCCTTGGAAGCATCCAGGCTCCGGGATAGAGTACAAGACTCTTGACCGTTGAAAAGTTTGTTCCTGGATGGAATGAGGCGCGAGAAAAGAGTAAACTTTGCAAGCTCGGAAACATATTCGCTGCTACCATTGCAAGGGCTCACAAGCTTGCACGTTCACACACATTCACATCCGCACTCAAATCTGCTCTGCAACCCAAGTCACATGGCTAGCTTCATGTCCAGGAACGCAAGAGTGTTACGTTTGACAACAGTATGCAGGGGAATAATACGCTGAACAAGAGATCAAATACTCGGTATGTCCACGTCGTCGATGACAGCGATACCAACAACTCATACCTTAACATATGGCAATTCCGATGATGAAAGGCATACGCGCATGAGGCGAGGAATCCATACAGTGCACCACAGGAGAATAAAGAATACCGATCCATGCTGGTCGGTTATTTCTCGTTTCGCAGGATTTCGCGTGCAGCTGATGGGGCTCGTCTCCCGCTCCTATGCCGAAGCTGCCTGGTCCGTGATGACCCTGGCACTACAGTGTACATGAAAGTACAGTACCTATGTACGAAGAAGAGACTCAGCAGAGTACGGATACGTCGAGAGATTGAAAGGCACACTAACATGGCAAGATCAATTTGCAATCGAGAAATGTGATGGCATATGAAAACAGACTGATCATGTTTGTGCTGAGGGTTGCCATGGGCATCCATCATCATCATCACTATCACCATCTATTGAATTGGGCTTGGCCTATTCTGCTGATGGATGAGATTACAATCCGTATCGGCAACGATGTACTGTAAAAACTCAGGTGTTGCGGGGTGATACGGACGGTGCGTTGACTCGTTGCCCAACCTCACTTTACCTCTGTCACTCGACTCATCCTGAACTAACGTGAGAAACTCAAGCTCCCGGCGCTTAAACGCTCGTTAGGGCCGCTATAATTGTCCAAAGGTGTGGCACTAACGGATCTCCAGCTGTGGATAGCAAGATTGGGTGTGCTCAACCAAGTTAAGCCTAACGCCTCAAGAGCCAGGGTCGCAACGTGCGCCAGCTCAAGCCAATCGACGAGCACAGACAGCTCGAGGCATGGCGCCCCACGCTCTTCTGCTTAACCAGGACCAGGATGCTTCTCTTCTTCCATCGTCATTAAGCGTCCCGGCAGAGACACTGTTTCTCTTTCGAATATCTAGCCCTCTGATTCGTGATCAGAGCACAGAAACGTGACTGGACGTGCATTTTTGCACGCGAGACGCAGCCACTCTGCCCGGACTCAAGGCCCAATTGATACCACCAGCTTGACGCCGTGCACGCTCTAATGCTCGACTGACTTTGTCTGGTACTCTATCTACTCTGTGAATCAAATTGTCAATCCATATGTCTCAAAGGGGGTCGGCTTGTCACTTTGACTCAAGTATCTACTATCATGGCCTTTGGATCTCACATGAGGGCAATGCCCTTGATCAATGTTTGATCTACATGTTGGTTGATAGGACGGATCTCAATCTGGCTGTTGGTGATAACATGCTGCTGGCTTTCCGTTTTCTGCGTCCCGTGCCGGTGTGATGAAGCCGCAGCACCCTGTTCTTCATCCTAGGATCTTTGCTCCCACCCTCCTCTTTCTCCTCCCGTCTCTTTCTCATCCCCCGAACAAGCCAGGGTACAAGGGTCTAGGGTCGAGGGACTGACTGGGCTACAGTACCCCAAGGGCCTAGAGACATGGCCACGCATTCTGCGTTTAGCACCTCGCCCAAGTCTATTCTTGTCTCCATCCACTCCGTGACCGCTCATATTCATGCCTCTGCTGGTTCCCTCAGTCTCCAGTGTCGAGCTATAGTGCATACATAACGTCCCGTAACCGCCCGCTCACTCCCCTGGTCCCCTTCTCCCAAGTTTTGCGACCTGTGTATTATCTCCTCGACACCACGAGGTTTATGTTTCCTTTATCTGTTTCTCTTTGTTTCAAGGCGTCTCTTCGATCGTGCTCAGGCACTGAGTTCTAAAGAAGCAACCGCCGGCGACGGCCATATCAAGCAATAGCCAGCTGATACAGACAACCTCACCAACAGTATTTGGTGCCTGGTAGCATCAACTACTTGATATCTGCTGACATAACTCAAAATGGTAAGCATGAGTATTCGGTCAGTGAGCGTTATAGATGTCACTAACACTGACCTTTAGGAGTACACATCTTTCCGAGGCGGAGACCGCCTAACATACTCACAAATGCGACAGCAACCCCTACCCCGGGACACCTTCTTCAGCCTCAAGAATGACTCTCAACTACTAGATCGACCAATTTCAGTGGCAACCGAGTTTGTGGACACGGACTGGGAAGAAGAGGATGAAATCATTAGTGATGAGGAGGACAACTCGCCTCGTATAAGTCTGCAGTCGGTAAGTGTCCCACGGAGAGAGTCGATCGACATCGACAAGAACTAACAGACATATCTAGGCTGGACAACCTAGTTTCACAACAGTTTCTTCCTACGATGAAGTTCCGACGCCAAGATCGAGCAGAAGCCAAGAAGTTCCGCTTGATTATTCCCCAAAGCAGGTCGAAGGCCCTCGAGGGCCTCACCTCTTTCGGAACTCGACTGACCAATACTCTGCCACCGAAGAGGACATTATTTTGACATTATCACCCATCACTCCCAAGGGACCTCGGAACATCGCGGACTTTCTCATGACATCCCAACCACCACCGCCCCGAGCCAGTCCTTTCCAGTACACTGATGCGGAACTGGACACGACAACTTTGGCATCATGGTCCACCGAGATGGTTGCGCAGGCTATGCTCAATGCTGGCGTTGAGCTGTCCGTGGCAGACCGATTTATGGAGAATGATATCAGCGGTGCAATTCTGATAACGCTCAAGTTTGAAGATCTCAAGGAGCTCAACATCCAATCGTTTGGCATCAGGACTAAAGTCTGGCATCAAATCCAGGCTCTCAGAGACAGCAGACCTGCATCGCCTCGCCCGGAAACACCAATTGAAGATGTTCCAAGTAAGGAAGTTGTCAGAGAAGCGCGAAGAGGGGAAGAAGGTGGTCTTAAGCGTCGCCAGAGCAGCAAGCGACGTCATCGTGCAAGGACAAATGGAGATGACATTACTCCCATGGAGTCAGTGTCTATCATTGGTATTGAACAAGTCATCCCAAAACCTCATCACTGTTCCAAGGGGGAGAACTGTTCCAAGTTCAGAAAGCAACAGCAGCTTATCAGAGCATTCAAGAAAGAATACCCACATGTGGATATCAATGCCACCGGTACCGTCATGGTTGGAGATGCTGGCAACCCAGAGACGGCCAAGGCATTGGACCCTAACAAGGTCCGTCCCGTATCGGACGCTGTACCTTCTGTTGTCGCCTCCTCGGATGTCATGGGTCCTGGCATGCCTCCTCTCCAGTACCTTTACGAGGCATCCCTCCGTGGCGTCCAGTCAAGAGATCCTCAAGATAATGTCAGGCAATTCCTTGGCTTCCAGCACCAACAGCAGGGAGACTGCAGCGCCGAGGTGCCTCCCACACCCCCGTTTGATGGTACGCCAACTGCACAGGCCCAGCTTCCTCACCAAGGTCTGCGCCGACTCCCCAAACTGTCCATTCCTGGGAAGCCTCAGCTTCCCCCATCCCGTCTTGGTGCTTCTTCAGTGCCTCCGCCTCAGAAGAAGCCCACGCAGTCATTTGCCCAACATCAACAGCAATTGCAACAGCAACAGCAACAGCAGCCCGCCTTTGTCCCTTACCAGATGGAGAAGACCAGCCCTCGATCTCCTGATCTGGAGATGACACCCAGGAACAGCTTCCGCCATGGTACGCCATTCTCGGAGCTTGATATTCCCATTACTGCTGTACCCATTGGCCCAGTAGCTCGCGATTTCTCCCAATCTGTACCGCCTGACATGAACTACCGCACATCTCCAACTAACAATGTCTCCCCTCCTCGCTGCCAGTCTCGCACTTCAGCCCGCCGCCCATCTTTCCCTGTGATGCCTGCTCTGGAGGAGAATAAACCTGTTCTTGTTGGCCGCCCTTCCCAGGGATCATCATCACCCAAGTCCCCACGAGGCTCACGATCTCAGCAGCCTCTTCAGCCGCCCCCTCGTGACAACTTGCCCTTTTCCCGTGGCCATCTCAACGGCTCCGAGAAGGCCCTGGCACCAACGATCACACCTCTTGGTGCCAAGGGCAAGTCTCCCTCCGCTGACCCTGCCAATGGCATCAGCCACCAAGGCCCCATGAAGAAGCGCAAGACAAAGATGCTTCGGCATGAGTGGCAGGACGGTTACTTTACTCTGAAGGGTACCCGTCTCAATATGCACAAGGATGCCGAAGAGCTCGGCCGGACCCTTGAGTATGTGGACATTGACGATTACGCAATTGCCTGCTCAAGCGTTGCATCCTCTTCAAAGCTCACTGCTGCTTTCAAGACTATGCATCTTTCTCGTGGAAGCCACAGCCGCGAGAAGAGTGACCCTGTTGGTGCCTTTGCTTTCCAGCTCATCCCTCAAGAGAAGAACACTGCCCGCCTTCGGAAGCGTGAGAGCCATCTCCAACCGGCCGGCGCCATTCCCGCAGAAGGTGTTAATGGCACAGGCAAGACGCATCACTTTGCTGTCAAGAATCGAGATGACCGCATCGACTGGATGCGAGAGCTTATGCTCGCAAAGGCGCTCAGACAAAAGGGCGAGGGCTTTGAGATCAGCGTCAACGGAAACATGATCTAAACCCCCCTCATCCGCCATCTTTCTATCACTTACCAAAACTCTACTCTGCGTTGATTTCATTTCGACCCCGTTGACCTGATACCCCTCACTTATGGTTGTTGGGACTCGGAGTCGGTTTTTTCTTTCTTTGTACTGGTGTTTCTTGTGTCTTCTTACATGCCAGAACGTACACTCACTGTGCGATACTTGCTGCGGCTCTCTCGCGGGATGCTTACACAGCGGATGAATGTTAGCTCGAGATGAGCAATGATGTCTTTTTTTTTTTTTTTGGGGGGGGGGGGGGGGGGGGGGGGGGGGTACTGGAATTTGCATACTCAGGATGTTCTCTTGATTGATAGGCCATTGCTCGAGGTGAACGAGCTGCCTTCGTTTTATACCATTCGCACACGACTCTAGAAAACTCAACACTGCACAGCCCACTCCCTTGAATTTCTTTTCTTTACTTCACGAAGGATGACGCAGATACCACACAGCGCTTGTTGATTTTTTACTTCATATAGGTAGCTCGGGCTAGCTTCTTAGGATAGGAAAAGAAAATGACATGATGATTCTCAATATTGTCCTCGAAGCTACGTGATGTTAGTGTCTCTCTGAAAACTTGTTGTTGAGTCTTGTAGGGACTGAGTCAGTACTATACATCCTTGCTACGGTCTCTCCACTTCACGAGCTGTATGGATAGGACGTGTGATGTAAGGTTGGCTCCTCAAGAGTAGAAGGACATGGCCTCCAACGTGAATTATTATTGTAGGAGGATGTGTTTGGCAACGAAACTAAACGTATCACTCCTGCGCCCTTAAGCATACCTATATTGGATAAGTATACATATGAATTGCCCATCACCAATAGGTAACTTGCACTCCTGAAGCCCTCTGATACTTACTCTCAGTGGCATCCAGTTGTGAGGTTCATGATGCACTCAAGTCGGTCAACAGAGCTTAACATCCTGATATAACCTCCTCTTGCCGGCTCGATCGTCACATACGACCACAGCTCGTGTAGAATACGGGGTCCCGTCTGCTCCCCCATCGTCAAGCCACGAAGCGCCGGATTAGTAGTTGGGTCGGTGACGACCAGCGAATACCTGGTGTTGTATGTATGTTTTGGTGTTTATACCTTTTTGATGACCATTAATTATCATGAGATAGGTACTTTGCGCTGCCTAGGTAGGTATATGCCAGAACTAGCGCACGGCAACATACTAAGTAGCTGGGTAACCAAACCATCTCCCAGGCGTCTTATGAGCAAGATATAGCTATGACAGAAGAGACGTATTGAGACGTCAAATAGTACATTCCCCACCCCTGTATATGCAGAGTACAATATCTTACAGAATTCGCTTCCCTTTTCCCTTTGTCTCTATCCAATGCCGTAACATCGTGTCCTAACTATACATCATGTCTAGGCGCTGCCATGTATCATGTTTTTGCTTACGCAGACTTGAAGCCAGGTCGCAGCACTCCCGACTTCTGAGCCACCTTCTCCCAGTCGATCAACTTCCACCATGACTCGGCGAAAGCGGCCTTTCCACCCTGGCCACCAGCGCCTACACCCCAATCCAACAGCCATGCGTGCTCCCAGGTGTTTAGACACAGAAGAGGCTCCAGCTCGACACCGCCTGGGGGAAGATCGCTGCTACGCTTGTTGGCGCCGAACGCCTGGTTGTGCATGTAAGTGCGGGCTGAGCCATCCTTGCCCACTGCGTTCATGTCGGTGGTCTGGGCACGCCAGTGAGCGCCGGGGTAGGGAGAACCGGCGAGATAGGTAGGCAGAAGACGGTAGTCGCCGGGACCAGCCTTGACGAGCCAGAGAAAGCCCGGACCAAACATGGCGGAGGCAGTGATGATGAATTCGCGGCGGAGGGTCTCGATGGAGGAGAATGAGGCTTCTAGATCGCTACGGAGGGCGTCGGGCATGGGGGTTCCTTCTGGTGCGATGCCTTGGAAGAAGAAGTGGTTGTTGTGAGCCATTGAAGCATAGTTGAAGACTGGGGCCTGGTTAGGCTCGCGGGCTGTCATGAGAGCGATTGTTTTTGTGTCCTTATCCTCGAGCTCGGTGCCTGAAAATTGGAACATCAGTAAGTGTTGAATTGGGATGTAATTCAACGTAAAACCAGGAAACATTGTGTTGGTTCAATGCTGTCCCAGAACGTCAGTGCCACACATACCGACAGTCAAAGCATTCAGTTTCTCCACCATGAGCTTCATGTATTCAGTCCAAGCGATCGAGAAACCTCCAGGGCTCATGAGGTTAGGAACACCCTCAGAATAGTCGTGCGGCAGTTGGGGAACATGGTGGATAGATCGGCGGGCATTGACTGTTGAGCGCAGGCCGAGGCCCAAGGCGGATCGAGGGACCCTTAATATAGGACGAAGCATTGTGTGAAAGGAAGGTCGACGGGATCAGGGAAGCTAATCGGCGTTGGAAGGGCCGTGAACGTCGTCGAATTGGATTGTACTTTTTTTTGGTGTTGATAGCCGCCGCCTGAGGTTTCTTCACGGAGCTAAGTTGAGCCGAACATGAGCCCGGACGCCACAAGACGCTTTGGTCCGGCGGGGAAAAAGTGACAAAGTAGTGGCTGTGTAGGCCTAGCTCCAGTCTAATCTGAGAACGACCAGCTACAGGAGCCGAATATCCATGACCACCTACGCCTACGCCTACGCCTAGGTACTGCCAGTAGGTAGGCACGCTTGGAGAAGTCTAGGCGTCGATATTCATGATCGGCCACTCCCATCAGTCACAAGCGCCTCGTTCTCCGTTTTGACTTTCCTCCCCCTTTCATTTTGTCTCCAGTCGTCATCATCTTTTTTTTTTGGTCTTTTCTTCTTTTTGCTATCCCATCTTTATACCAAGATAAAACACAAGTTTCATCTCTTAACAAGTCTTGTAAGAGCTTTGCTCTCAACAACTCTCATTCGTCTCTTTCTTCGCCCCCGTTGGACCCTTTTGGCTGTCCTGAAACATCACCACATCTCTCTCCTCCGTCTCTACTGAGACATTCGACATCATAGTCATTCAAACGTCCACGTACACATGCAGCCTCCGTCGAACCTCGAACATATACCAGTCGCCGTCGATGATGCTTCTTCCCTGATTATCGCCCATTCTTCAACAGTTCTAGAGATGGCTACCTCAGCTATCGCCACGGCCGCCTCCATGGCTTCCTCCACAGCCGCATCCGCAACCTTCATCGCGTCCGGAGCACCACATTCGTACGACGAAGACGATTCCAACGGGGAGTGCTCTTTGCTGGGCTCCTTCGCGCTGCTTGTGCAAGGCGCACTTGGCGCTCTGGCTCTACTCTCACTCGTCTATAAGCGGTGGCGGGAACGACCTCAACGACCTCTCAAGATTTGGTTCTTCGACGTGTCAAAACAGGTTTTCGGTTCTGTGCTTGTCCACATCGCCAATATTTTCATGTCCATGTTGACGAGCGGCCGATTCTCTGTCCAGGTCGACCCTTCAGCAACATCAATGACAAGACGATCCGATGACGATAACTACGCCCCGAACCCATGCTCTTTCTATCTGCTCAACCTCGCGATAGATGTAAGTATCAGCCTATTCTGTGATTCACACCCCAGATTTGCTAACATCTATAGACCACTCTCGGTATCCCCATACTCATCATTCTCTTAAAGATCCTCACAGGTCTCGTTCGTTTCACGCCCGTGGGCCAACCCCCCGAATCTGTTCAGTCTGGCAACTACGGTACCCCGCCCAATGTGTGGTGGTGGTTGAAACAATCAGTCATATATTTCTGTGGCCTTTTTGGCATGAAGATCTGCGTGCTCATCATCTTCATCATGATGCCTTGGATCTCAAAAGCTGGCGATTGGGCTCTTGGCTGGACCGAGGGCAATGAGAGGCTTCAGATCGCGTTCGTCATGATGATCTTCCCCCTCATCATGAACGCCCTCCAATACTATATCATCGACTCGTTCATCAAGCTCAAAGAGACCAACCACGAAAGCCATGGCAACGAATCTGGTGATGAAGGCCGCCGCAGGAGGTACGACGACAGCGAGGACGAGACTTCACGTGTTAGGCTTGTCGATTCTGAGCACGAGACCGACAGTGAGTCCGATGACGAAGACGATAAGCCTGTCACGCGTCCCACTCATTCCACGCAACCCAAAAGCAGAGACTCTGGAGAGTATGATCCCGAGCGCGACGGTGACGATCGGACAATCATAGGAAGTAGTGCGAGCGCTCGTGGTCCTCAGGACAAGGTTCCCCAAGAGCTATATCCCAAGGAGTAGACGAGGTTACTTGAGCTTTGGACAGGGCTGGCTGTTTTGCTTCGAGTTTTATGGGGATTTCTAGCGGTATGGGTGCAAACATTCTGTACTGGTTTCGAGTCGTGGCGTCTGATCAGTGGATGGAGATATATTATATTGCAAATACTGGCCGTTCTTTGTCGGCTTTCAGCGGCAGTCAGGCTCGCGGCGTTAATTGGAGTCTCAGGCGTTTTCAGATAGGGTTACATTTCGGGATTAGAAGCGACATCAAATCAAACTTCACAAGGCCTCATCGGCGATGATTGTTTTCGTTTAGCAAACTCGTCACGTACATGAATGGTTAAGTCTTGGGTATAACGCCAAGCCTGCCTGAAGCTGAACAGGGTTTCATCACGTAGGCGAGAAGTCCTTTTGTCGTAGCCAAGTGGTGCATTCAAGCCATCTCCCTACGGGCTGACTAGACAAATCCGTATCATGGACACCCCCCAAAAAATATAACATGAGTATCCAGACCCAAATTGTAAAAAAATAAAAAAATAAAAAAAAAGCTCGACCGGAATTCTCCCAGAAACGCCGACGCATAAAACTTAGTAAAGTAGCAACAAAATGCGGCATACAACTCCGTATATCCATGAAATACTCAGAAAAGCACAACCATATATGTCCTTGCTTTTGTGAACCCCAAAGTGTCATAAATCCACCGTTTTAAGGCTGGTATGGCTTGAAACCTGGGTATGGCTCTTGCGGAGAGTGAGACTCTGGCATGTGCTGCCGCTGCTGTACAGGATGAGCACCATAGTTGGTCTCGGGGCCAGGAGGCGGTGTTCGATAATCGTTCATAGGCGCTGGAGACTGGCGAGGTGGCTGAGCGTAGCCGAAATCGTTTTGGGGGCCAGGAGATTGACGAACGGGTGATCCATAGCCGTAGTCTTCTGGTATAGCTGGAGAACGGCGAGGAGGAAGCTGTCCATAAGTACCAAATTCATCCTGATGCATTGAAGCTCGCTTGGCGAAGCTGGCGGGCCGCGGCGGAGGAGTTCCTCGGTATCCGCTATAAGTTGCGGCATAGTCGTTGGGGGACGTGGCTTGACCGTAGCCTTGTTGTCCGTAGCCCTGCATCTGCCCGTAGCCTTGGGTTTGCTCGAATGCTTGATCATGGCCGTAGCCTTGGTTGCTGTATCCACTGGTGTTCAAGGCCGGGGAGCGACGTTCATGTGGCATGGGTGCGACAGCAGCGGCGCTACTGTACATGGGGTTCATGCCGGGGGTTTGATATCCGTAGCCCTGCTGGTCGATAGGTGAATATGCATCGGGAGCTTGGTTGGCGCCCAGGTACCCGCTTGAATTACTCTGTGCCTGGCTGTAGGGAGTCAGGTTGTTGGGTGAAACTTCACCCATCATGTTGCTTTGCTGACTATGGGGTGGCTTCGAAGGTAGAGTGTCAAGCTCAACGGCCTCTGTGTGAACCTCAACCTTTTTGCTGCTGGCACCCTCCCAGCTGGGCATTTCAGGGAGGGCATCATCGTCTCTCGCCTTACTCGTTTCGAATTCTGCATACTGAGGTGGCTCGGATCGCACGGGCTTTGTGACACCGTACTGAGGCACTGATGGATTCATTGGGGGTTCACTTCGGTATCCATGATGCTGACTTTGGGGAGCATAAGGGTCATCCAAATGCTTCGTAGCACTGCGCGGAGGGTCACAGGCACCGCAGCAGTTACCACAGCACTTGAGGCACTGGCAGCAGCTACAACAACATGAGAGACCACAGCAGCAGCAGCGAATAATACACCAAACAATACTGAAAATGATGAGACCTCCGATGATCATCACACCAATGACTGGCCACCTGATTCAAGTTAGCATGCAAGGCCTGTTAGTAGCGAAGGGTATTGTTACGTACTTGCACCACGCCACGTTCATACAGTTGTCCCAGCTAGAGAAAGCGGTCGCAAAGTCTTCTGATTTCTGTGCAACCTCATCGGATGTTTGCGCTGCATCTGCTAACATGTCTCGTCGTGAAAGGTCGGCTACAATTGTCCGGACAAACTTGTCTTTGACCACCTCCCAGGCACTGCCCCGAAGGCTCCGCGCCATGGCCTCGTCGATGGAGGGCATTTTACTGATATGTCCCAGATGAAGGCGGAGCTTACAATGAGTGAATTGAATTCGATAAGATCGAGAATGGTATAATGAATATGGTGTTGCGTATTTTGCTCGAGAATACTAATTGGACGCATAGGCAAGGCGATAATGCTCGAATTGAGTTCGGGGATGTTGATTGAGAAACGGTCAAAAAGTCAAAGGACAATGTTTTTGGGGCGACCAACGGCGTATACCGTATCTTCTTCCAGCGCGTGTCAATATTGAAGCGGGTCGTTGATCGAATGTTGGAATGAAGGACGGTGGTTCAGCAGAACAGAACTGTGGATGAAGAAACAAGAGCGGCGCTCGCACCGTCAGTACAAGAGAATGTTTTGAAGAAACAAGGCAATCAAGAGAGTGTAGATGACCTATACGATGTTAAAGAGAGGCTTAGAGAGCGACAGCCACACCAGCATTCTCGTTCGTGTTGATGTAGAGAATAAAGTGCAACCTAGGCCTAGAAGTCAAAGAGAAGGGAAGAAAGCAACGGTGGAGCTGGAGTTAGAGGCGCCCGCCAGGTGGAGAGGCCTGGCCACTAGGGACATGGAGACGCTGGGAGGTCCAGAATTACCGCGAGTGGCGGGGATGATCCAGGGGAAACGGGACCGCTAGTGGTTCAATTTGCCCCTGATCGATAAAACATCCCTGTCAAAAGGGTTCTGAAACTGTGAAACTCGACAGGACTGTCGCTTGGATACCCAGTCGTGGGGGGCGGACAGTTCAGTTAAATCTGGCTGTGGACTCGGCGGAGAGAGAAGGGTCGATTCCGCGTTTAGAGAATATGTACGCCTATTGTATTGTATAGAAAATGGACGCTGTTGTTATAGGAATCTGACTGTGAACCCATCCAATACGGGGCTTCCAACAGCTGACTCTAATAGTTGAAGGGGTGATGACGACTCCGTGGCTTGACACTTAACCCTAGCCTTTATAGGACCGACATCGGGTAATTGAACGAATATTCGCGGAGAACGCTGTAAAGAGAATGGTCAACGGCATGCTTGGGAAATTGAGAGTAGCAAGATGGGTGAGCCGATGGGTTGACGATCTTTGTTGTACGCAACTTATGGAGTATCGCCTGGAGACATTCTACCGTAGATCAACGTGCGAGGTCAAAGAGAAATGTCTAGGTACTTTTCAAAACACAAACGAGTCTTTATTGCTTGAATCCTGTGCGGTCAAGGCCATGAAATCATCAACAGTACATACATATCAAAGACGCCATCCCATTGTTACAGTAGCCCTTCTGTCAGACAGCTACATAGTAGAAGCTCAGCCCTGGTCTTGGTGCGGGCCACAGGGGCTTCTCCCATTTCCGAAATGACAGGGTCGTCTCGATTGCCGGACGATCCTGTCGCAGAGTCGAAGCGGAAAATGAAGGGTTTTTGAAATGATTTCGTCATTGACAGTGAGCAGTGTCAGATTTCAACGGCTGGAGGGTATCAGAATTGGTGGTACAATGCGACACGATCTATGGGTAAGTAGGTACCTAGGTAAGATATCGGGATACAGACTCCGCGAGGTGTGCACATTGGACCAGGCTCTCGGGACTTGGCGTATGTAGAAAATATCAAAGAGCCAAGGCTTGTGTCCCTTTTTGCTATGATTGCGATGTGCAGCAGCACTGCCTTTATACGCGGATGAATTCGGCATTATTGTATGCGTATATGCTGTACATGTTAACCAAAGAGATATTCAGATCGTCGCCCACTGTTACCATGAGGCGGTATGCATAACCCAACGAATTGTATACTGCAGATCTGTTTCTTCCCACATCTATCATGTTTCATGCAGGTCCCATCAACGGCTGTGGCGTTGATGTCGAATCAACTACTGAATCTATGCATACTTTATATTCACCTAATAGTACTCCGTATGCGGCTGTTGTTCATGAACCTAGTTCATTCATCAATGTCAAGCCTTTAGTCACGACAGATCCAGATCCTTTGAGATGCTATCAACAACGCGTCCCAAACATAGGTATCTAACTGTTTTGATAAATAAGTGCTAAAGAGAAGACTACAATCGATTAGGGAGAAATAATTCTCGCAATTCCACCCGGGCCATGCTCGCGAGAGTATTGCCTCTTATCACAACACGGCATGTCTTGACATAAGTTCATTCAATACATAACGAGCTCCCAAACGCCTCAATCGGTGGTATCCTTTACGTATCGGCCGCATTATAAACCCGTTCCCATTCCAAACGCACCCGCCACAGGGCTTTACTTTCCAGGAGGAGGACCCGCAGGTGGGGAGTAAGCACCTTCACGCTGGTATGTACCCTGAGGTTGCTGAACTCCGGAATACTGGCCCTGGCCGTAGTACCCGTCGTTGGTGTTGAATGTAGTACCAGTGTACTGAGGCTGCTGTTGCTGGCCGTAAGCTGGAGGTGGAGGTGGAGCTCCGTAGCCACCGTTGTTCTGCTGGTAGCCCTGGTTATAACCACCTTGGTTGCCGTAGTTGTACATTTGATGGTTGTTGTTGTTGTTTCCCCAAGGCTTGGCCGCCATCCATCCAGTGCCGTACACGGGCTTAACGCCACGGCGTTTGCGACGGCGAGAGAATCTTGAAGTGTTAGTGAGATACTTCAAACGGCGACCGAGGTACAGCTACTTACAGGCAGCAGGAGAGGAAGAGAACGAAGAAAAAGATGATGATGCCCGCTAACACCCAGCGCCCCCAGTAGGACCAGTTGTTGCGAACACATGTTCGTCCGTTCCAACTCCAGCCATAACGGCATCTGTAGTAGTCGCGCGCAAAAATGTCTTCAGTGGGCGCCATTGTGATTATGAAGATTTTGGGCAATCTGTATACGATACGCGATGATGATGGAGTAGAGTTGAAAAACGTTCACTCGATTGGCAAACTCTGTTTTTTGACGTGTTGTTTGCGGCGCTGAGTCGCTCGGCTGGTTATGACGTAGAATGTGTGTGACGGTGTTTCCAGGGAGGTGACGTCTTTATCTGATATGTAGTGTAAAAAAAAAGATCTGTTACAGTACTAGGTATGTAACGTAGGTGATTGACGATTAGACCGGGCCGTCAAAGGGTGTATGTAAGAAAAATCAGGATAATGGGAATGTTTTTGGTATTACAAGTTCCAGACAAATGAGAGAAGGGGAGACAGGAAAGTGGGAGGAGGGCCCTTTATGCGTAGTGCAACTCAAACGACGAAGCCAAGAGAAAAGAAGAATCATGACATTCACCCAAGCTTGGCCTAGAGCCTATCCCTAAAGTTGCCTGCGTAACTCTAACAAAACGCGGTCACAAGCCTCTTCTTGGTCTCGAGTGTTTCCACTTTTGTCTCGTCTTGGCTAACATGGTGTGCTCTTGGCTATCGAACGAGGTTTAATGCTACTGCGCTGCGTGGTCGACAGTGGCTGTGCGTAGAGAGACAGTAGCAGTTGGGAGCTTGGCGCTTACATCACGGTAACCTTCATATCTGCCGTGATTCCCGCTATACAATCGTACCATCCATGCTACGTTCAAGGGTGATATACAGGTTTGAGGAGTGAGTCAAGGTCGTCATCAATACGCAGCGTATTTTGCGTATCATCAATTGACAGCCAGTTCCTTTGTTCAGCAAATGGTGGCAGAAAGGCCTGTACTTCACCGGCAGCTCTGGACCAAGATCATTATGTAATTACATACAGTACTTGTCCAAGACTGCTAAGCCTCAAAAGTCTTCGCGGCCAGATCCCAATTCCTCGTTGATGTGGCGAAGCCAATGAATGACGTGTTTCCACCCTTGACTACCTACTCCATCATTTCGTTGTTAATGATCGATCTGCTACATGTAAACCACATTCTAGAACGTCTTGAGTGACTCGTACCAGTAAAAGGACCTGCACGGATATTCTAGACTTTTATGTACCTAATCTAAGTATTCCAAATGCCAAGCAAAAATCAACCCAAACTCTCGGACTCGGCATATCGCAAAAGCTCAGCTTACCTTATACTCGCAGACCCTCCAAAGACCCGTCTTGGAGCTCCATGTTAGTTTCGGCCTACGGCATTTAAGCTTATTAATAATATATGCTGTTCTTTCTGAAATACTTTAGTCAAGGATTAATTAAATCATCTATCGATAATGTATATGATTCTCGCATACATGGAGGCATTAGGCCAAGAGGCTCAAATATAACTAATGCCATGTGTCGTGTGTGGGTTGCGATCGAAGGTGCGGTATGTCTATAATCATTTTAAGAAGTCGAACTATTCGAGAACATAGAAACTGCTTTCATTCTCCCGTGGTATACATGCATTTCTGGTGCCATATTGGTCCCCAAAGTGCCAAAAGAACAGCTTCCGCTTCGATTGTCCAAGCGTATCGTATTAATGCCAGCAGTTTCATCCGTGAAAACACTTCAGGTTTGCCTGCAGCCTCGCTCTTCAAAAGAGGATCGATTTCATCACACCGACGGCATAACTTTTGTGTCCCAAACGCCGTCAAAGAAATCATCCCACAAGCACCAATCAGATATTACCCCGCGCCTGTCCTCTCGTAAGGAGCCCGTGAACCGTCGTGAGGAGATGTAAGGAAATCGTAAGGGTCATTCGCTTCAGAGACCGGCTCTCGGGAAAGAGTAGCGTTGTCGTCGAAGTTCGTCAGCTGCCTTCATATTGCGTTCCGCGGCCTGCTGAGCTTGTTGTCGCGCTGCTATCGCGTTGACCTTCTCTCGAGCTCTGAGCAGGCTGCTGTTATCCTGCTGCTTGATCTTGGAGCGAATGTCGTATAGCTGCATGAGTGTGCTTGCTCTCTCCAGGTCCTCTTCGAACTGTGCAGCAGTTCTGTCAGTGCCCGAGTCCCAGCTTCGCCTTGGAGACGACGGTTGGTGGGGTTGCCTCACATCAGATTCGCCTCGGCGAGGAGTTCCAGGGCTAGAGTTTACAGCTGAACCGGAGTGGGAGCCGGGAGAGAGAATGCGGCGGCCGAATTTGTCGAATTTCTCCGATGACCAATGCCGCTGTAAGCCTGTGGGGCGTCGCTGTTGATTCGTAGTAGGACTCGAGGTAGGGGCAGTTGCAGCTGCAGTCACTTCGACTCGGGTGTAACTCGAGTTGGAGGGGTTGTTGGCGCTCACGATAGCCTCTGCGGCTCCCGGATCCTGACACAGGACATATGTTAGTCTCGACTGTACAGATGAACATGCAGCAGAAAGTGTAGCAGAAAGGAGCTTCAAAATTAAATTTGGGCACATACGGCGGCGCCGATATTGCTGAGGTCGGCAAGAACCTGGGATAGTTGAAGGCTCTCCATTGCTCGCGATGGGAGAAGTGGTTTGGGTGTTGCTAGAGGTGACTGCGACGAAGGGTATCAGTTATTATAATGCTTCCTATCGAAACCATAGGAAGTCAAGGGAAGAAATTCAGGTCTGTTAGGAAGAAAGTTTGGGTGGAAGTGAAGTCAGAGGAGAGGGTTGGAGGGAAGGTGTTTTTTTGAACTGTATGCCAGGTTGCGCCTGGGCCTGGTTTGGCTTGCTTTGCGGTGGGCGAGTTTTGGGTTTCGGAGGGCAGGCAGCCGCAGATCCATCCACAGCGCCAGCCGTGCGTATGCCAAGCGACAGGGGGCGAGCCATGGATAGAAATCAGTGTGGGCGGGGGAGACAAACTGATATCTTAGTATATCTGTACAGTGCAGTCACTCCCAATGTATACATCCATTAGTACCTAGGTATCATGTTTATCAATGTTAGATGTATTTGTATATACGAGTATGTTCTTTGCTGACTACTCTTTGAGAATGAAAAGGAAGACAACAGCTCGCTCCAGTAGTCAGGTAGTTAGGTATCAGAATGGAATGAAGCTCCTCGATTGTGCTGAGAAATAAGAATTAGTGAAGCAAAACACCACTACCACCACAGTACAGCCCGTGATTGGTCAGGCTCACGCTTCCAAAAGTCCAGAGCTCCAGCACTGCATTTTATCGTGCATAAGATAGCCGGTCACCCCCGGGCTGCAGTGGGATCTTGTCGAGCGGTAGTGGAGTGTAGCCAAGGGGGGGGGGGGGGGGGGGGGGGGGGGGCGCTAAATGCCCAAAATTACAGGTGTCAACAAGCCAAGTCTGGGGTTTACTCCTCCCCCACACTTTCACTAATCTCCCGGCATCGAGAGTCACGAGCTCTGAAAGCCATCCATGGATGCATGGATGTCTGACAATGGGAAAAGCTACCTACCTATTAACTACATAGGTGCCTTACACAAAGAACCTACCGCTAGAACAAGGAAAAACTCACCGCTTCTCTCAGTTCAATCATGCAGGATAAGGCTGTCATGAACGGCGGGATCGATCGACAAAGCATATCGCCGTTCATGTTCTGATCATCGCTGTTCGCCGATGATAATGAAATGGTGGGAGAAGGTCTTTACCTTATTTACCCAGAAGTGCCAGAAGTGCCAGAGGGGGGTCCTCTCATGGTTGCATTGCATTCCATCAAGCGGCGAAAGTTGTCGCCCAATATTGGATCAGACCTCACCTACCCACCTCACCGTGCACTCCGGACAGGGGGAGAATTGCCATCATCAACAATCAGCCTCTGCTATCATCACCACGGACCGCCGGAGCCTGTTTTTCAGGTTCGCCGGCCTCTGGTCACTAGAAACTCTCGTTAGACCGCCCAGTTTGTCCATCTGCCCTATCACCTCATCTTACCAGTAGTTTGCATGTTACACTCTTTCCTATGTACGTCATTGTGAATGGCATTCCTCTCTTCTGTGTTGGGCCCCTGACTAAAATCACAACTATCAATGATCATTCATCAAACAACTCCCATCCGAGTCCATCCGATTTCGAGCCACATGATCAAACTTTAGATATAACGAATTGACTCCGTATCATCCAGGGTATCGGCCCTGTCGATACTTGCAGCATTTGACGCATGCAACCCTCCATAGGTAGCAATGGTTGAGTGTGATTCCCCGCACTGTCGACGACGCGTGAGCTTCTCAAGCTCGTACGGAGAATTATCTGAGCCTAGGTTAGGAACTGATTCATCATCAACCAATTATCCTGTGTGTATCCGTATGATGATCATAAGAAAAGTCACAGTAGTTATCAAGAGATGTAAAACTTTCCGCAAGTCATATTAATATATCAGTGCATGACATCAATGTCTAGGCTCAGCAGGTATTTTCAGATTTCAATCCGGAGTGCAATCCCGACCTTCCCATTCATACGGCAAATAGGTTAGATTCCCTATGCTACTAAAGGATTGGTATAGGGTGGAGCTGACATCCAATTCATTATCATCCTCGAAGCGCCCCTATTGTCGATCTGGGGATTGGCTACCTATTGAGAACCCCGAGAGTCCTCCGAACTTCATGCGTAAGGGCTTTACCACGTAGACTAGGTACTTTCCATGCAGGTCATACATAGGTCAGCAATTCAAGGGCACGATCGAAAAGTCATGCTTCAGGAGTGATGCCATTCGCCTTGACTGCGCTATTGACCCCTGGTTTTCATTTGCTTTGACAGCGGATCGCGGCCGCCGTTTCTTCAGAGTTCAGACCCACCCCCGCATACCCCATAGCCTCCGAGATCCGGCCCCACACAGATCTACAAAGTAAGCCCCGGGCCGGGCTTACAAAGCTGTTCTAGACTGAGGGCATGCATGAGACGACTCAACTTCTAACACGTTCCTTGGGCTATTGTATGTCTCATGTGGTTCTTTGCTGGATATGATCAACTCGGGGTCAAAGAAAGCAAGACTCTGCGCTTGTATTTACACCTTGATTGTGAACACAATATTCAATCCACAATAGTCCTACCCTCTTTAGAACTACGAGACTCAGCCCAAATTTAACAACCGACTTTCAGAAACAAGATACTTCAAGATTTAAGAATGCCACTGGGCCGAATTTCTGTAAGATATAATAATTCAGTCTTCCCATCTTTGGGATAAGGGCATGTTGGTTGGCACTCTTTAACGCTTGCATAAACAGATTTCCTCCAGTGCCTCACGAGATGCCACTTCTTTACTAAGTTATATCTAGGTATATTATAATATTTATAAAGATACTATACTAAGCTTTTATGAAATGAGCAGGATTCTTTCTAGATTTCCCTAAAGTATTATAAATCTATGATAAAACTTTACGTGCTTAGTGGGACCCTAATGGCAACCGTATCGTCAATGAGTTGATTCATACTTGCATTCAAAGTTTCTTCAAAGAACTATTCATAGGTCATCTCAACACGCCAATCCATAGTTTTAGGGTACTTCCTTTCCTGCCTTCCTGCCTGATATCCATAAGTGTCATTAAACCCAGTCTTTTATTTCCTTGCGCAACCACCTCAAGTCTTCTCGATTCGGCAAATAAGATCAGAACCATCGACAGAATCACCCTCACGGACTTGGAGGTTTGAAACCTTGCCCGAGTGCGGACAAGAGATTGACATCTCCATCTTCATGGCAGAGAGAATGGCGATAGGATCGCCCTTCTTGACCTCAGAGCCCTCGTGCACACGGAGCTCAACCAGAACACCAGACATAGGCGCGCCGACCTGGCTCGAGTCATTAGCATCCGCCTTAGGTCGGCTGATGTTCTCAACAGCAGCCTTCTTGTCAACAACGGTGACTTGTCGAACCTCTCCGTTCATCTCGAAGAAGACCTCACGCTGACCGGTATTCTCGGACAGAGGACCGACAGCAAGGAGCTTCAGAATCAGTACCTTGCCCTTCTCGAGCTCAACGTTGAACTCTTCGCCGATCTCAGGGCGAGATAGGAAGTATCGAGTAGGTAGGACAGAAAGGTCACCGTACTGCTGGACGAACTTTTTGTAGTCCTCAAAGACCTTGGGGTACATGACATAGGACGCCACATCGCATTCAGTGACCGGAGCACCATATTTCTTACCGAGCTCACGCTTTGTCTTGACGAAGTCGACGGGGTCGAGGAAAAGACCGGGTCGCTTATCGAGCTTACGACGGCCGCGAAGGGCATCAGTTCGTAGAGGCTCAGGGAATCCGCCATAAGGCTGTCCCATCAGACCCTCAAGGAACTCCAACACGGAGCCGGGGAAATCGAGCTGAGAGGCCTTGGCCTTCACATCCTCGGGGGACAGACCGTTGGAGACCATGAACTGGGCAAGATCACCGACAACCTTGGATGTAGGAGTGACCTTGACAATGTCACCGAGTAGCTCGTTGGCATGCTCGTAGGCCTTCTTGGTCTCAAGCCACTGGGATCCAAGACCTAGCTGAGAAGCCTGGAACATCATGTTGGTCAACTGACCGCCGGGGATCTCGTGCTCGTAAACCTCGGGGTCGGGGCCAGCAAGATGGGCCTCGAAGGGAGAGTAGAGCAAACGAAGTTGCTGCCAGTAGACATCAAGTGTTCGAACAAGCTTGGGGTCCAGGCCAGGGTCACACTCGCTACCCTCAAGGGAAGCAATGATGGCGTTGATACTGGGCTGCGAAGTCATGCCAGACAGGCTGTCGGTGGCAGCATCGACAGCATCGGCGCCCGCCTTGGCGCAGGCGACCATTGAAGCCACACCAGTACCGGCAGAGTCGTGTGTGTGTACGTGGATGGGAAGGTCAGGGTACTTCTTTCGGATTGATCCGATCAGAAGTGTAGCCGCATGTGGCTTGAGCACACCAGCCATATCCTTGATACCCAAGATGTCGATATCAAGGGCAACCAGCTTGTCGGCAAGGTCAAGATAGTACTCCAGATTGTATTTCTTGCCAGGGCGAAGCACTATAAGGATGGTCAGTAGGGTAAACAACACGGTAGGGAACAGGGTACTGTACTGTCACCCGAGTAGGAAATCGTTCCCTCGGCAACTCCGCCAGCCTTTTGAACAGCTTTGATTCCAACCTCGAGTTGGTTGATATCGTTCAGGGCATCAAAGACACGGAAGATATCGACACCGTTCTTCTTGGCCTGGTCGACAAAGTGATCGATGGCGTTGTCAGGCAGAGAGGAGTAGGCAACACCGTTGGCACCACGGAGAAGCATCTGGAAAGGAATGCTGGGAACAAGCTTTCGCATCTTTCGGAGTCGGTCCCAGGGGTCCTCATAGAGGAATCGCATGGCAACATCAAAGGTGGCACCACCCCAGCACTCAAGGGAGTACAGGTTGGAGAGCGCATGGCTAGTTTCCTTGGCAATACCGAGCAAGTCGACGGTGCGAACACGAGTAGCCAGAAGTGACTGATGAGCGTCTCTCCAAGTCGTGTCCATGAGCAGAGTACCCTTGTACTCGCGGACAGCCTTGGCGAAAGCCTTGGGTCCCTGTTCGAGAATGATGTTTCGCCATCCCTTGGTGCAGGGTGTAGAAGTATCGACCTTCTCTCCGGCCGAGTTGATGAGCTCAGGAACCTGGATTTCACCCTTGAACTTGGGCTCGCCGATTTGACCCTTGATGCTGCTACCGTTGACGGCAACGTCACCGAGGTAGGCAAGCAGCTTCTGGGCGCGGTTCTGGCTGCCAATGAGATCAAAGAGCTGAGGGGTATCGTCGATGAAAGTGGTCCAGCAGTTTCCATCGATAAAGGTAGGGTGAGTGAGGAGGGATGCAAGGAAAGGGATATTCGTCCTGACTCCCCGAATACGGAACTCGATCAAAGCTCGGAGAACCTTTCTACGAGCAATTTCGTAGGTAGAACCGTGACAGGTACACTTTGTAAGCATAGAGTCGTAGTGGGGAGTGATAACAGCACCGGCAAAACCGTTACCAGTATCCAGGCGGACACCATTACCGCCAGATGATCGGTAAACCTCGATCTTTCCAGTGTCGGGCGAGAATCCCTTGGCAGGGTCCTCGGTTGTAATTCGGCACTGGATAGCAAATCCACGGGTCGAGATGCGATCCTGGGTGAGACCAAGCTGGTTCAATGTGGCGCCAGCAGCGATCTGAATCTGGGCGGCAACGATATCGATACCGGTGATCTCTTCAGTGATAGTGTGCTCAACTTGAATACGAGGGTTGATCTCGATAAAGTAGTAGCGGTTTTGCTGGTCAACCAGGAACTCAGCAGTACCGGCATTGCGGTAACCGGCGGTCTTGGCCAGTCTCACAGCATCAGCGAGAATGTTGTCGCGGACCTCAGCGGGGAGATCCTTGGCAGGGGCGATCTCAACAACCTTCTGGTGTCGTCGCTGAACGGAGCAGTCACGCTCGTACAGGTGGACAATGTTGCCGTGGTTATCACCAAGAAGCTGAACCTCAATGTGCTTGGGCTTGTCAAGGAAACGCTCAACGAAGACTGTTCCGTTACCGAAAGCAGTCTTAGCCTCGGAGGTGGCACGCTCAAAGGACTCCTTAAGACTCTCCTGCTCGCGGACTACTCGCATACCACGACCGCCACCACCGAAGGCAGCCTTGATGATGATAGGGAAACCATACTTGTCGGTGAAGTCCTTGACTTCCTCGTACCTCTCAACAGCACCCTGGGTACCAGGGACGACGGGTACATTAGCAGCATTGGCAAGCTTTCGGGCAGAAACCTTGTCACCAAGAGAATCAATCACATCGGGGGAGGGCCCGACAAACTGGTCCGGGGTTAGGGCACGGACGGAGCGGGAGCGGTGGGGTACTTTAGACTCACGATGAGGCCAGCCTTCTCAACGCTGCGGGCAAACTCGGCGTTCTCGGAGAGGAAACCGTAACCTGGGGTTATCAATTAGCGCTGTGAATCCCGGATGCCGAAAATGAAATATCTGTACCAGGGTGAATCATCTGCACGCCGTGCTCGACAGCGATTTTGATAATCTCATCACCAGCCAGGTATGCGCCAACAGGGGTATACTGTCCACGCTTGCCAATGACGTAGGCTTCATCGGCCTCTGAGGGAGTGGTTAGCAAAGGAATCATGACACAAATGGGCATGGATGAATCGCGTACTCTGTCGGTGCATGCTCAACCGATCCTCATAACTGCCCGAGTTAGTTTGTAAATTCTTGTGTCGCTGGGATCGCGGTTTCAAGTGAGGGGTACCTGAAGACTGCAACGGTGTGCAGCGAAAGCTCGTGAGCCTGGTGATTGTCAGTGCCATAGTTCAGGTCATGAGGCGTTCCAAACCAAGGATCGAGACTTACAGTTCTGAAAATCTACAACCAGAAATCCGTGTCAGCTTGGCAGTGTCTAAAATGTACGGTCGGGTGGAAGGAATGGGCAGGCAGTCATACACGAATGGCTGCTCACATGTTAGCGATTGCGGGTCTAGGATAGGGAATGGGTTGTTTGACTTACGAATTTCACCACGGTTGGCAACTGTAGGAGAAAGAGAATGGAGTCAGCGCAAGTCCTTATGATGCGTAACGGGGGCGATATCGTTCCCGAGATAAGCCATTGGTGGCTGTCGAGAAGGCGCTGGGTACTCACCAAGAATCTTTTTCACATGCATGATGCTAGAGTTGGCACGGATGTGGTGGACCGTGTTGGCCTCCTTAGGCTCATCGATATCTTCCTCCTCGAAGACATCGTTGAATGTGAGTGGTTGCTGGGGAGCAACGGGAGCAATACCAGCCATCTTGGGCGATCTTGTGTCAGCGACTTCAGGGAGATGAAGAGGTTGAGATGAGCGAAGGCGAGGAGCTCTGGCAAAGTGGGAGCTTTATCGAGAGCTTAATGGCGGGGTCTCTTTTGACGTTTGGTGGTGGGGTAATGAGCACGCTTGTCGGTATGAAGATACCACGACAGCTCTTCCAGCTCACGAATGGCTGCGATATCACCCTAGAGCACAATGAATCAGAGGCAGAGGGTATACTCGGTGGCGGTAAAGAAAGGTATGAGGGTTAGAAGAGAGAGATCGAAGGGAAGGGATGTGCAGGCGGGCGAGGGGATTTTGTAGAGCAGTGTAAACCCCCAAGCGTGTGCCGTCGACTCGTCGGTGACACACCCGGCCTCCGGGGGGAAGAGCTATCCAGGACGGGAGGGCGTGTGATGAGGGGGCGTGTTGGTAGCTTGGAGAAAGCCCGAAGTCTGAAGGCATACCCATACCTGTACCATCCCAAGAAACCCTTCGGCGCGGGCGGAGTCTTCTCCCACTCCATCTCCATCAAAACTTTCCAAAACAACTGCCAGGACATGCCACTAAAAATACGATCAAACTATGACTCTAACGGATCTGTTTCGGCCTTGGAGACGTATCTCCAGGAGGTTACGATGAGCATAGATAGAAACGAGATATTAATCTAGGTACACATAACAGAAGACTCTCGAGGCGGTTTCCTGCTAACGGCTGAGGAGTGGAACTTAAGCTCGGCCGCGCAGAGTACTAAACCTACTGGACCGCGGTACCTCGCCAACCTAAATTCTCTTGTTACCCATGGGCCATGCATCTACTTATGGCGTACAAGTGAGGTGCGGTCACTTTCCCGCTGAATATGATTCCTGTGTTGTGTTGTGTTGTGTTGCGCTGTGCTGTGTTGTAGTGCATCCATCTAGCTCTCACGGATCTATGGAGATTTGGGAGATGCTGTTAATAACCGGCCCGGTCATGATGATACCACCAGCTGCAATATGCAACTGATGGCAACCCCCATAGCAGAAATGGAAGAAGCAATGAGGGCAGAAGGCGGCTGTACTGGTATAAGAAAGAGCGGCAACGACTCCAGTATGGCGGGATGGATGTGCCCCGAAACGCTGGGTACAAGCATCCATGAGAAGAGCGTGGTGGTACGGCATGGCTTCAACAGTAGATTTCATCGCGCCTCACCCGGGAACAGTCAAAATGAGAACAGGTCACACAAGCATGGGGGAGTATGGGGGTGTGTGACCAGCCAAGCACAAGTATTCATTCTTGCGTGGGTTTTGATAGCGAAACAACATATATTTGCGGTCTCTCCCTGAGGTAGTCATGGAGATACCAACTAACTCAACTCAGAGGAGCGCCTATCAGATAGGTACTAGGTAGCCAAGGGCATCCGGCTGGTCGAGTGCCGGTGCTTCGAAACGCGACAGTTGGCAATCAACGAACCGATGTGATGGGTTATGACAGCAACCTATTTTCTCGGTCCTGTTTGCAACGAACAGCGAGAAGTTAAAAATAAAATAAAAACCCCGTGAGTTGACGCAACTCATTCCGCCGACACATCTTTGTTCAACCAAAGCCATTGGCCAATCAACGCTCTCTGATAGTGACTGGCCTCCCCTCCATGACTTGAGGGTATTATTTGGCTCGAAGCTCGGGGCTTTACTATCAGGTCTAGTTATCGGCCTAGTTATAGGTATCTCGATATTCATCTCTGGAGCTTTCACATAATCTCTCTCAACACCCGCCGATCATCGATCTCTGCCCTCGCGCACCTTGCCAGGCTCAACCTCTCGGCAAAAGAAAAGCCTTGTCCTCAACAATCCGGCCTAAAGGTGCTTTGCGCTTCCTTGTGTTTCGTCCACGCACACCGACCAGCGCGCACCTTACCTCTAGGGGTTTTGATCCTAACCTCTAGAGGTTGCCGCACCGCAACCTTTCCTCTAGAGGTTTATATGTCCCACCCGCCTGATGTTGGCGTAGGAGCGAGCAATCTGCTCGCCTTGCCTGCCCATGGGTTGCCATGGATGCCATGGACCAAGGGAAGCTCAGTCAGAGGATCCACGTTGGTATCATACTGGGCCTTCCATAATGCCGAGGATGTTTGTCGGTTCTGAACGATGTGCAGCACCATCTGGTTAATTCACCCCGGATCCCTGCCCTGATGGCTGTACTGTAACAGCCAGAGCCGCAGAAGCCTCCCCTCTTGCTGCATCACATTTTCCGTACTAGTTAACGTATCTCGGGATTGAGGTCATTGGTACCACAGCCGCTCTCTGTCCACGCACACCTTAACCAAAGCGATCTACCTGACCCCCACCATTGATTGGACCCTGACTGCTTTTGTTGTCCAAGCTTGAGTCTCAATCTGAAGCTTGTGCAATCCCCGAACATCATCATACCAGGGTAGCAGGGCCACATACATGTGGGGTATCACCGTATCGCCCGCCATCCAAGGTGTTTCGAAGCATTTACGCTACCCGCCGCTCGCTGTTTGACCTTGTCTCCTCTTTAGGCTGTATATGATATCAATTTCACAACAGTCATACCATTCTGCTATAAAAACTATGTTTAGGCCCGCGGTCACCCAATGGAAAGGTGATTGGGGACAGTCGACAACCAGTTTGTCAGTTCACTGATCGTGATAGGTCACATCGAGCTGCACAGGCTCACAGGCCGTGAACCTCTGTCAACCATGAATGACGATCACGCCCTGGTGCTGTTACATATCCTCGTACGTACTTCGTTTGAAGAGAATGCCCCAGCCCACGTTTGGTCAATTTCTCCTCCGAGTCAATTTCCTGTCTGCATCATGTGTTTATTCCCACTAGATTCCACCCCCCACGGAGGTCAAAGACCGGCGACACCTTAGGTCAACTAGTAGTTTTTAGGTGAGATCGAACCAGCCAAAGTCCGTTATCCCAGCTACAAGGGGTTTATGAAGAAACAAGGAATCGGCATCAATTGTGTAGAAAAATATGCAATTCAGGATCAAGTTGTAGTACTTTTTGTCTTGGCATCGAGAAGGTTTTCTAAAACTTAGAAATACTCTTATCGTGGAAGTTAATTTCGTATGTGTACCTAGTCAACGATCCAAGGGTCTCTCTTGTCTTTCGTGCACTATCAAGTATGATGGCGGCATAGCCTGCCTAACCAATCTCTCGGTGGATGAAGACCGGCGCATTGCATTTGTTGACTAAAATGACGCTTTCATTGGTGCGCATTTGGCCACCCTTTACTCGATATGTTGGATTTTGTGACACCATCCATGCTGCCACTCTGCAGGACATGAGCCTCCACCCGCGATGAGATTTACCTACTTACAAAATCTTTTCTTGTCAGACGGACAGATTCTATCATCTCCGGACTGGATATGAGGTGCCAGGTGTGAATACTCAGCTGTTCACTTAGTACCCTACCAGGTACCTAGGTGTAGAAGGCGAGCTAGGTCCGACCTCGGACTTCGGTGTACCCCTCCGCATATGTAACTTGTTCAAGAAATTTTGGCAAAAGGTTGAAATCAATAAGTCGAGAGGCAATTGCGGTAGGGCTGAGCAGAACCTAACAGGAAGGCATTCTCTACTCGAATTCAACCAACTGGCGCACGGCGTGTATCCAGAAAAATGGTTCACCGAAATGGTTAAAGCACTGGCGTTTTCCCCTCACAAATGCCGGGCTGGTAATTACATACATAGCCATCATCTGAGGCTTCTTGTTATCACGACTCTATGTGACCAAACTACTCTTGATTCAAGTGGCAGTAATGTGGAAAAAGACAAATGCATATAGCTTGCTGAGCAATGCCATTCAGTGATAGGAGACCTATTTCTAAAATCAAATTCCATCCTGAAGACTCACACCCAAGCATGAAGTGCTGTAGACTATACAGATCATGTGGGATCCTCGTAAGGGACTCGAGATGATGCCATTCCATACCCGACAGGCGGTTAGCATAGGCAACACGCGGCTACGGTAATGGTTGGGTAATAACCGCAAATGTTGCCGGCGTTGCAGGTCATTCACCGAGGATCCCAAACTACCTTACTGGTAGTTACAGCGGAAAGGCTTATCCCCACGTTCACGGACAGAAGCCGACCAGAACATCATCACCAGATCCGCCTGACAAAGTTTGGGGTAGGCACACTGACCTTGCATTTGCTGATCAATGGCAGCTAGTCAGTCTTCACCCCTGGTTTCCTTTTCACCTTGACCTTGTTCCGTCACTTCGGGAACCTGGTGGGGGAAGGCCAGGCACAGGCACGAGAATAGTCGGGAACTTCTATGCAAGATTCGGGAACCAAGGGGGTCCACCCCCAGTTCAGATCTATGTTTGTACTATGTACGGAGTAGGTATCTTCACTTCAAGTGAGCTACGTACCCTGCTCTCGTAGACCTGTTTCGCCCAGATGCAAGGGTGGGTGCATTGTCTCGTTGCTGAATTGAACCCTCACACATCTTGTTCCTCAAAGTCTCCTAATGTCGAGACCTTAACAATGAAAACGTCAACAAGTCTTGTTACTTAAGTACCGGCACACAAAATTGCTACAAGAACGGAACACTAGGATGCAGTTGACATCCTAGAACGCGAGATGTCATACCAATGTGTCATTTTCCACCAGGAGAAAAGCATCGGAAGGCATCCCAGAGAATTCATTTGCGTCTCCGTTTTGCGGGGAGCACTCCTCCTCATCACTTGCTCGCAGCATCTCAATGTGGCATTTGAAGGGTCGATTTCTTTGCTCTAACCATATTCATTGACCTAGGAGCCCCCGCAACAAGATCTTCTCGTAGCAACTCTTCAGGCACGAGTGCTGCAAAGACCCCAGCTCGGGGTGCGATTATAGACGTTCGAGGGGACAAATTCTTGTAAAAGTTACAACGTTATTGTGCGGTAGCTGTGTGCTGCCACTCTCCGAATCCCGAGGTACAACCCGGGGACACTCCTATTATGGACGGTGTGCAGCCCGACACACCGATCCCTTTCAGTGACCGTCGGTCTGGCAACCTCTTTATTTGCTGAAAGCATTCTGAACCTTCTGCGTAGCCTTCTCAACCTTTCCCTTGGCAGCCTCGGCAGCTTGTGCCAGCTGCTCCTTGGGCATATTCTCCTTTCCGCCCCAGTAATGGTAGTTAAGATATCGGTACCCTTGGGTGAGCTGGGCACCCGCGTTGACAAAGTGGCAGGCAAATAGGAGGTAGTTCTTGGGTGTGACAGCCAGTGAGTATCGCATGAAAGTACCGGCGTAGATGATAAGAGCACCAGTCATCTGTCCCGAGATCCTAGTAGAAGGGAAAGGTCAGTTACGTTTGGTGACAATGCATTATTGGTCTACCATACAATTCAGGGCTCTTCTGCGTGTCCATGATGGCCGCGAGAGGGATACCAAAGTTGGAGACAGGGCCCCAAAAGTCTGCAAATATCAGGAGTCAGTCGCAAATCTCGATACGCTGATTACCCCCGAAGCTGCCGTGCTCCAAAACACGCATTGCACATCAACACAACCTCCAGCAGCCCAATTGACATATTCCAGAGGAACAACACTTTCCCCCTCATCTTTTTATGTCTCAAATATGCTTCTATATGCATTGTAGCCGCGGTGTTGCTTATTGAGTTGCAATATGACAAAATTGCGCTTTCGGAGACGAATCGGAGCACATGCAAAAAACATGACAGGATATTCGAGAGACGTACGGGTTGAGCAAACATAGTCAGTCACCGGGTTTGACCGGATCTTGGCGTTCGCAGCCTTGATTAAAGCAGCCATTTTAGAGGATTTGTATGGGCGACGTCTCGTGGAATTCGGAGATGGAGTGACCTGTCGTTGCGTTGAGGTTGACGGGCTGTCCCTCGCACTCAAATTCAACGCGCCGAACGGGAAATCTACGTTGAGGTCACGTGCGTGGCCTATCTACATCCTACCTCAACCATTCCCGTTGTGTTACCACAATACCTAAACTCCTAACCCCGAGCAAACGTAGGAGACCGCTGTTTTCTCTACATTATCTTCTCGTTGCTTTCATGTGTGATGTTGGTGTAAGATCTAAATTCTACCCGGGGTGCAGAATTGTCATCGATACCGAGGCCGTTCCCTATAACTCACCGAAGGTCTGGGACTGAATGTTCAAGGGGCCAAAAGACACAAGACATGTATTCAAGGTGCTATAATAAGCTAATTAGAAGGGCTTCTAAGCTATACTAAACCTGTCTAAGTATTTTCGTTCCATGGGATACATTGTCCATGCTTTTCTTCGTATCCCTGGTGAGGGTACTGCTGAAGCATGGGGACCTTCGGAGGTTGTCCGTCTGCAACAAGCAATTATTTCATGATCAAGGGGCGTGTATCAAAGACAGCAGACGCCACACTGCCGAGCCTAGCTGCTGACTTGTGAAGCTCGTGAGAAGCTATCCCGGGGGTTGGAGGCTGTCCCGAGCTCCTCTCCATATGGAGAATATGGAGCACCCGTACCCCAGACGGATATTGGGGGCTCAGAGCCTCAAAGGAAGCTATCTCTGTCTGCTTATGACGCTGTCTGAACCATCGCCAATTGGCTTCACGAGAACCATTGCTGTCACAGGTGATATGATGCTAAATGCGGTTCTGATCTAGAAGACTTTCTCGTTGCTTTTGAACCATGTTATCGGCTGGACACCAATTCAAGCTAATTGTTCGGCCATAAAACTTTCAAGGTAACTACTTTTTTCAAGGACCTTTGATTCCTCAGCTGTCCTCAAATTGCAACAGTCGTGAGTGAGATGTTGTTTATGTCTAGGCCGGAAGTGGAGCCAAAAGCATCCGGAGCCGGTACCAACATCCCGGCCTCTCCCGAGATCTCTTGTCAACGTGATCAATCTTGCGTCGCACTTCATGCCGAGATCCATCCAACATGCTCCGTTCTGCCCTATGCATATGCAAATTGGCTAACAAGTAACTAGCTGCCTGTGCTTCTGCTGTGTGGAGAGATGTGCCGGGGATGTTAAACCCGAGGTGAGCCGCAACCATGTAAATCAAACGTTATTAGTGGACGAGGGAACATGGCTGTAGTTAGGGAAACCTCTGCTTTATCGATATTTCACATGAGAGTATTCCAGTCCTGGGTATATGTCCTTCAAAATGTGAACTGTAAGTCCACGATAGTATCAATACATGCTCATTTCCAAGTGCATCTGATAAGGGTCTGCGGTAGTTCCGTGGCGACAGAAAGATCTTCCTAGCAATGTTTAAAATTCAGTCTTTAACAATGGAGCCTGAAGCTTCTGTGAATACTTCTTTTCCCAGCACTTGTTTTGTGAAGAACTTATAGTATCTTTCTTCGGGTTGTGTCCACACTTTTCCACCTCAGCTGGCTTGATCCGGGGCATTGTAGATCAATGTTCACTGTAACTGACAATCACAGTGCCTAAGGTAAGTTATAACAGAACCTGTAGTCTAAAGTCCTAACTCTGCACTAATAATAAGTCTTACAATGCCTAGTAAACTTTTCTTGCCTCGACTAGGATAGATATCCAGGCAAGGAAAGAAAAGTCGGCATCTTAATCATATGCGATAAAAATACTTAGGTAGCTTAATATGAGTTGTATTAGGATAAGTTTACGATACCTTTTATGGAATTTATTTCAACAACTTGTATCAAAGTCTGATATTTTCTTCCTTCCTGAGGGATGGTTACCCTGAAGCAAGCTCAATGGCAGTATCCAAAGTAATCATGGTTTCATAATGATAGAGTGGTTTTCGCCGGACCATAAAAGACTCCCCTTGAACCGTTGCTGCAAAGCAGCCAATGTGTTTAGTATAATGTTTCCTGACAAACATGACTCACAACGGCTGTTATGTGGCGATCACGGTTTTTTAAGCCACACTGCTGAGGTAGCCGGGAGCGACGTCTGGGGCTTCCAGGCAGATACTGAAATTAGGCTGATATGTCAGCATCGGTGACTCTTTCATTCCACCAAGGCACTACGTTCCTCGGATAGACTCAAATTTCTGGCTGCTGAGATTAAAAATGGGCAGATCCAAACCTCCAAAAGAGGTGGTTCCTGTTGGTGACTCATTCTGATGGACTACAAAACCAACCAATGGTTGTCTATGTTTGTCAGAGTGGCTTCGCCACACGGAAACATACAGGGCTCCACCGGTTTTCAACGCCTCCTAAGAATTTATTGCAAACAGCATACTATATCATAAGGTTTCTAGATTCCTTCCCTTGATACTTCTCTTCTCCTTCTCTAACTCTCGCTCCCGTGAAGAAGCAGTTGGAAATCTTTCCCATTTTCTCTTTGCAAGTTCTCATTCGTCAACAAGCTCTTTGCTTGAAGGTCATTGATTTCCTATTTTTTATTCGTAGTTTGAAGACGCTTTATACTTCATAGCGCAATATTTGCAACCACGGCAACTTCTCAGTTCGCGATTGTGATCTCCGCCATCATGGCAGAGCAAGAGACCAGCCGTAACTCTCATCAGGCACGAAATAGTGCCCCAAACGGGTCTCATAGTGAGGGCCAGGGCTCAGCATCACGTTCTCGGGGAGGCTCAGGTGGACGGCGCCGTAGGGGAAGGGGAGGACGGAACCCCCGTGGCCAGCGACAGGATGATTCAGCACAGGCTACCGAAGGCCACGGAAACGCCCCTCAGACAGAGCCTGCCGATGCCACTATTGCTGCACAAACCAGGGCCGCCCCGGAAAGCTCAGGGTCTTCTAGAGGCAGAAGAAACCGGCGAGGGAACCGAGGTGGTTCTCGAGGGCAAGGAAGCCAAGGCAGAGGCGTGTTCTCCATGGGACCGCAGCGCACTTTTGGTGGACGCTTGACTACAACCGAACAACCGACAGAGATTGCTCAAGATGCATCTTTGAGTGCAGACGCCCCAGAATTCGTGCCCGGGCAGCTTGTATCCCAGAGGAGGTAGGACCGTAGACTCAAGGTAATGAATCATATACTGACAACTATAGTGCCCAACAGCAACCACCAAGTGCCCCTCAGCCCACAGGCCAAGGACGCTCGAGAAACCGCACGAGGGACCGCAAGCAGGGCAGACCCCGCCAAGAGGTTCCCAAGTCGACTGCCTCGGAATTATGGCAAAGGATCCAGGAAGACATCGCCAACTGGAACTATGAGTGCCGTATCTGCACTGAAGAAGTTACTCGAAAAACCGAGGTCTGGTCGTGCACTACCTGCTGGACCGTTGTTCATCTAGAATGTGCCCACCAATGGTGGGATACGTCCATGAAAGTCAACGAGGAGAGCGGCGATAAATCCTGGCGTTGCCCTGGGTGTAATTCAACGTTGATAGAAGGACCAGGCGATAGTTCGTGTTGGTGTGGCAAAGAAACGCAGACCAGTCGGAATAGCATTTTGCCTCCTCATTCATGTGGGCAAACATGCTCCAAGCCCCGATCGACATGCTCCCACCCATGCACTCTTCAATGTCATCCTGGCCCATGCCCTCCTTGCACCGTATTGAGCCCACCGGAGCCCTGTTACTGTGGAAAGCACTCTCAGCGAAAGAACTGTAGGGATACCGATTACTACAACGGGTGGAGCTGTCGAGAGCGTTGCGGCGATTTTCTACCTTGTGGTCAGCATGAATGCCCCCAAACATGCCATCCAGGCGTCTGCGGTACCTGCGAGGTGCCGGTCAAGGCCAAGTGCTACTGTGGACGAGTGCAAAAGGAGATGCAATGTTCCAAACGGGAAGACATATGCGATTCGTTCGATCTCGCCAACAATTCCTGGTTTGAGGGCTCTTTTAGCTGTGAGAGTGCCTGCGGAAGAACCTTCGATTGTGGGATACATCGTTGCCAGATTTCTTGTCACCCGCAAGAAGAGGTCCCGGCTCATTGCCCTTTTTCTCCAGACGTTGTCACCCATTGCCCTTGTGGCAAGACACCGCTCAAGGAACTCATGGGTGTGCCCCGTCAAACTTGTGAAAATAATGTTCCTCACTGTGAGAGGATTTGCGAGAAGAAGCTGGAATGCGGTCATCTCTGCCAATCCTTGTGCCACACTGGGGAATGCGACCCTTGCACCCAAACGATGGAGATTGACTGCCGCTGCGGCCGAGTCACGGGCGAGACGATCTGCCATGAGGGAAATGTCCAGCATCCCCTATGTTTCAAGATATGCCAGGCTACTCGCAACTGCGGAAGGCATCGATGCGGAGAGCATTGTTGCCCAGGTGAGAAGAAGGCATCTCAGCGTATTGCTCAGCAGAAGAAGCAACGCATGGGCCCTGATTCGCTACCAGTTGAGGCCGAGCATATATGTGTCGCCGTCTGCGGACGACCACTTAAGTGTGGCAGTCACCTTTGCGAGCAACTCTGCCACCGCGGAGCTTGCCAAAGCTGCCCTGAGGCTATTTGGGAAGAAGTTTCGTGCAATTGCGGCCAGACAGTCTTGCATCCGCCACAACCCTGTGGAACGAGACAGCCATCTTGCACTAATCAGTGCCAGCGGCAGACTGCATGTGGACATCCTTCTGTTGACCATCAGTGCCACCCTGATGATGTATCCTGCCCGCCGTGCACGTACCTCGTTCAGAAACGATGCATCTGTGGAAAGACGACCTTTCACAACAAGCCTTGCCATTTGCAAGAGGCTCATTGCGGAGAGCAATGCGGGCAGAAACTCTCCTGCGGGCTCCATACATGTAAAAAGCTATGTCACCGTCCCGGAGAATGCGGAGACGCTCAGAACGGTTGCGAGCAAATATGCGGAAAGCCCAAGCTGCTATGTAACCACCCATGCCAGAGCGTCTGCCATGGGCAAACTCGTAAGTCGATGAAACCCAGCTCCAAGCTTGTTACTAACACACGTACCAGCCTGTAAAGAATCAACAGCTTGTCAGGTAAAGATGTCCACCAGCTGTGCATGTGGTAATCACAAGCAAAGTTTCAAGTGCCTAGCAAGTACTAGCAACCCTACTCCGAGTCGACCAGAGATTCGATGTGACGAGGAGTGCGAACGACTTGACCGTAACCGTCGCCTGGCCGCAGCTCTCAATATCGACCCTGCTTCTCACACAAACGACCACATTCCCTTCTCGGACAATACTCTAAAGCTCTATAAACAGATGCAATCATGGGGAGATGCTCAGGAGAGCCAATTCCGAGTCTTTGCTGCTAACAAAGACGAAGTTCGTTTACGATATGAGCCAATGAAGAACCAGTCACGCCAATTTCTTCACTTGCTCGCCGAGGACTTCGGCTTCGAGAGCAAGAGTGAGGACTACGACATTCACCGGTCTGTTCTTGTGTGGAAATCAGATAAGTTTGTTTCAGCCCCGACGAAGACACTTGCGCAGTGTGTCAAGATCAGAGCAACCCAAGCTGCTGAAGCTGCGGCTGCGGCAGCCATTCGACCTCCAAGCCCCCCAATTCTTGAGACTGAGCCCTTCAATGCTCTGGTACTTACAGAGCCTCGCTTCGGTCTGACCATCGAGGAGGTCAATGCCGCCCTTGAGCCGGATCTCACGTCCCTGCAAGGCTTCAGTTTCAAGGTTGATTTTCTGAATGAGGAAGTTCTCATCAAAGCTTCAGTATCATATTCCGCATTTCTCACACCCGCGCCTATGGAGAAGAGCCTCGAAATTCTCAAACCTCGAATCGAGCAGACTACCCGTCGCGAAAAGCTCGCTGAAAGCGTCTTGCTCTGTCACTCAGATGCTAACGGTGCAATTTCTCGGCGAGAAGTAACCCTCCGGACTGGTACTGGAGGATGGAGTGCCGTAGCTGGACGTGCAGCTTCTAGACCAATGTCCTCGTCTTCTACTCCTGCACCGGAAGAGGCAAAGCCCGGACGCAAACTACTTCTAGGGCTCAAGAAGAAGAGGTCGCAGCAACCGGAGGCGGGAAAGGTGTGGGCCGCTCTTGATGGGGACGTTGAATGCTAGAGGCATCAGCGAGGGTCGTGCAAGGGCAGACAGGAAGGGCATCCGGGTTCAACTACTCGTCGAAGTTGATCGCGGAGTACAAGCAACTCTATAACCCTTCTGGTCCATGACTGAGAACAAACTTGGTGTCAGAGTCATCAAGTAACAAGACCATTATCTAGCAAGACACCCCTTAAGTTGTCAGAGGACCCAAGACTTCAGAATTAGGTGGTTAGAATAAACTAGTTGAAGAGTCCACGGAGACTGTCCTAAATTATCCCAAGATATTCTATATCTACCTACATGGTTATGACCAAATCTACCTAAGTGCTTTTTATCATTTAGGATCAATATCCTAAGTCTTTGTTGACTCCTCCTGTCAAGTAAAATTTGGCGTCATCGAGGACAAGCTAACGAAATAGAAATCAATGGCATTTTATAGAAGAATTTGTCACCGGCTAGGTAGCCAACTCGATTTTTCGACAAAGGGGATATTTGAGAGACCAGAGGATGATTCACCAAGACTAGTCGAGATAACAGACGCCTGCATAAAACGACAATCCAAACTGACACATGTCGTGATTGAACTCAAAGTATCTAACTACTATGGACATGGTGCTTTCTCTCATGTCTGTAAAATAGCTATGAATACGATGAAACTGGATGTAGAGGAGGTTGAAGCGGAGCAAGCATTAACAGGAGAGCAGTTTCGAACATCCCTACAAACTGAGAAGAGTATCTACAACATTCTACCCATCCAGCTTAGCTCATGTAGCAGGTCACGTCAACCTCAGCATCAGTCATCTTTGCACCAATACATTTCTCCTCGGCACCTTTCGTCTGATGATTGTGGTTCTCAGCATTATCCTGCCCAACACCCTCCATTTGATCGCCCTCGTCAAATGCCAGAAGCTTTCTTGTACCCTAGTTAGGGTAAGAAAGAAAACCAAGGAACTCGACCCTAAACGACAAACCGATTTAGGTAACTTGTTATGAGTTTAGGATAAGTTTGGCCTAACTTTACTATATCTTCTAGGATACCTTTTATTATGTTTCTTTCAACACCTTGCATCGCGGTCTGATATTTTCTTGCTCCCTGAGGGCACCCAAAGGATTGCATACATACATAAGTACTGTAGTTTAAGACATCGATGTAACACCAACTATTTATTTTTTCGTATCACGCGAACATCGAGTCAGGAGGGATCACGAGGCTCAAGATGCCCCCACCAAGGCCACCACAACCTAGCACAAGCAAACAAACTCAAAGTAGTTCATCAATGTCTCATCAATGCCAAGTTTCTTTTCTAGTTCGGGGTTTGCGAGTCCACTATCTGCGAGCGTTGAACGTGTACAGTAATATGGACTGGCAAAGAAAGTGTACGTAGAGGTGTGGTAATACAAAAAGGAGGTGTCGTCAATCGTGAGTGTGATGCTGTATGCTGTCCGTTCGTTTTCCTTCCTTCACCAAGGCTATGCATGCATAATGGAATATTAAACGAGATATACCCAGTCTCTACAAACGTGTCTTTTCTTGTGGTGCATCTCCCGTTACCTCGGCGATGAAATCTGACATGGCTTCAAAATAACCTTCTTCCAGGACGCTTGAGTTATGATCACCGCCTGGGAGAGGCTTCCACCGCTTGGTGGGTGCGGCGGAGAGGTCATACAGCTGTTTCATGTGTTTTGGCCTGGCATACATTAGCTTTGTGTTCTGTGTTGCGCTATGCTGCAGTACAAGAATGCAATGTCGATCATCAGGGAGTATTTGCTTTCATATCAAGACCACGAGGGTACTTCAACTTTTGTGGGTGATGCAAATTTAATCATCACAGGACCAGGAGTAGTAGTGCAAGAGAGGGTGTAGAGGAACTTACGGAACAATCTCATCCTGCAAGCCACTGATGAAGAGCGTTGGCACCTTTGTGATGTTGGGGAGAACCGACTCACTGGCCCAGACTTGGTGGCATAGCAGGGTAAGGTATTTGGCAGGGGGCACGACGGAAGGGATCAGCTTCCGGATGGAGAGGAAAGTGTTCTCCAAGATCAGACCAGCGATATCACCCGCTTCCTGGTTCTTGGAGACAAGCTTGATAGCGACAGCACCGCCCAGACTCTGACCGTAAACCATGAGCTTGTGATCGCGTGTCTCGGCCCGCTGCCGCAGATAGTTGAGCCCTGTCTGCGCGTCAATGTTGAGACCCGACTCGTCAGGCTGGCCTGTTGAGGAACCGTAGCCTCTATACTCGAGCATAAAAACGTTGCAACCAATGTAGTTTATGATCATTCGAGCGATAGGTAACCGATGGCCGATGTTGCCAGCATTGCCATGGAACATCAAGATGGTGATGTTTGAGTTCTTGTGGCCGCGAGGGCCACGGATGTAGAAGGCTGAGAGCTTCTCGCCATCGTCGGTCGGGATGTAAAGTTCTTCGAAATTTGAGATGCCAAAGTCGGAAGGCTTGGGGACGTCTGAGCGAGAATTTGCGGGAATGTTACTCGGGTAAATGAGAGCCCTAATACATGCAGGGTTAGCGGGGCTCGGCTTGATGATGATGCGGGTCAGGCAAAGAAAGAGGAGGTTGGTAGTAGCTCGGAAGAGGAAATGGTGACGGAGGCGGTGATGGTGTTGGTGTTGGGATACGGACTTCTGTTTAAAGTAAAGTAATGAGGTGAGGACGGCGGCGAGACCCTATTGTATGCGCATTGGCGTCAGAATGGTTCCCAGGCAGGTAGTTATGGATGGCTGGAGTCGAGGCTATTTTGTCTGCCAAGCTGCAGTATAGTGGACGTACCGTTGAAGCCAACGCAGGCAGACGCATGTAGCTGGCGACCGAGCTCAATACCGAGACGGTCTGCTCGACGTAGCTGTTGGAGGTTTGAGATGTGGGAGAGTTGGAGCTGGACATGGTTGCTTTGGTCGGTTTGCTGGGCATTACAACAAGATGGCTGCAGATGCAAATGCAGCTGCTGATGCAGTGCAGGTGAAGGTAGACCGTATATGTCTGTCTACCTATCAACCCAGACTGAGTTGGGCTGTATGGGGAGATGGAACCCCCGACAGTGATTGACGGCGGAGAATGGAGACAGGCTGGATACTGCAACAAGGGGCATATGGTATCGGTTCGTATAGATCGCAGGCGGTCGCGGACTGCGAGGGTCGAAAAGACGGTGACTGTCCCAAGAAAAAGTACTGGGTAATCGAAGCTGTCAGACGATAAGATGTTGAGTTTATCAAGGCCTCATGCACCAAGATATTTGGAAATATCCAATGGCTCAAGGTTTGCCGAGGGGGTCCCAAGGCAGGAAGGAAGAGGTGACACCGTGACAGGAGTTGCCAACCCAGACCTACCTTACCTATACGTGATCACCGTAGGTAGGGAAAGTAATAAGGAAGGTAGGTAGGTAGGTAAATATTGCGTGTGCCTCCTCGATCTCTAGACCTAAAAGCAACAAGCTGGATTGAATTTGTTGAAGATGCCCCTGGCGTCCGTCAAGGCGAAGCAAGAAAGCCTAGGTCCGCTTTCCTAGCACCTGAGAGCGACAAAAAGAATTAGGCAAGCCTAGTATAGACTTTGGTGGACCTTTGGATAAGTTATTCTTGACACCTTGATCTAAGGCCAGAAGTTTGGTTGTCCCTTGGGGATTGTCTTCGGCGGCGATCCCACTTATGGAAGTACCACGGACGAGGATGACATGGGTCTAAGGACCTTCTTTGGGATGATACCGAGGTTGGCAAGAGACGTGGAAGCACAAATAGAATGAGACGATGTTTAAGTAAGGTATGGTAGGTAAAACGAGGTACAAGTGCCCCAAAAATATCCAAGAGAACAAAAGTCTGATAAGGAGTGGTATTTGGTACTGGTCGAGGTAGGGTTAAAAAGGTGTCATGAGGAGAAATAGAAGTGAAGCCAAATTCTAGAAGAAATGAAGATTAACCAAAGAAATGTATGTTGAGAAAGCGAATGACTGGGCCGAATCCTCAGGCTTTGAATCCAGCAACCGTTACAATACTTAATAGCTAGCACCTCAACAATAGATCTACCTAGAAGTCATCATCCATGTCTAGATAGGAACCAATCCAGCCAATATCGATAACTTCGGACTCTGGAGGTGAGATGGATATTCCATGAAAGGTCGATGGTGGGGCACAGAGTGATCTCAGCTCGATGAGGTGGAGAGAAAGGTAAATGAAGATACTCTTCTCATGGGCGCAGCACAGGTAACGGTCAACGCTAATTTAGCGGAGACTGTACCTCTGCGGCGGGCAACTTTCAGGTACCCGAAGCCTCCTGGCTTATACTCACCAATGAAGCTGATACACGCGACGAAACAGACAGATCAGCAGAGACAAGGAGACCAAGGGGGCGCTATAGTTATATGCCATCGCAGAGGTGCATGAAGAGATATATGAGTTTTAGTCAGCTGTCAAACGGCTTCATCATTACATACAGCCTTCTGTTGTTGTCGTTAATAAAGATAAACCACATGACAACCAACCAGGGGTACGGACTTGGCGGTGGAAATGAGCTCGACGTACTCTGTACTCTGTACTCCGTAGTCGACTTATTAACCATGCTAGGAAGCTTGCAGGAAGAAACGAAAGAGCTTCTAAGACCTTTGATGAGGGTGCGTAAAATAACTAAGCAAAGAATATCCTCACTTTATCTTAAATGGTCTAATCAATGGTCCTGAATTTGTCTGACTACTTTCTCATTCAGAATCGAGGGCCTCAGTCTGCTTACCAACATTTATTATCCATGATTCTGCACTCCAGAAGTAGCTGGTAGCTTAGGTTTGTCACGGACCAACAACATCATGTTTACAAACAATAAAGAGCGGGCTTCAATCTCGCCAGTCGTGGATCCGGGAAGATCTTGACATACCGCCCGTACCACAGAATACGTACATATGTATGTAACTTTTGTCATGGATTCAAAGGTTGCTGAATCAGGGAACCTTGTGCTGTACAACCAGATGCATGGATGTTGATGAAGAGTCACAATGAACTGACATCCGGGTACTTCACAAATGTGATACCAGAGCGACGGACATTATCACAATCTGGTTCCTGGCTAACGATCGACCGTGTCTATGGCCTGCATAAGCCCATTCAGTAGCCAGGTCCGAGACGCTGGTACAGTAAGCATCTCCCTAGCTTTTGCGATGATGTGATGTGATGTGATGTGAAGTGTGACTGGTTATCAAATTGTGGCAGAAGGGAGTTACTTTTCTTGGTCGATGAAACAATATCTCGCATCCTCTGCGACGACCTTCCCAAGCTCTGTGTGGAGGTCTCTTGCTGCCCGTCTACGATTGTCTAGGACATTGTCTTTTGAAGAGCTAATTATCCTTATTTCTCGGGATAAAACTGAGGAATGCGGATAAGGAAAATCTATATAAATCGTCCCTTTCGTCTCGGCCCTCGATGTTTTTCAAATGTTCTTCCCGTAGCCTGGCTGGGTCTCCATTCCTCAGCTTCGTATGATACTCTGCTTGTGGACTACAACAGTTATGTTGATCAGGGATACCCCCTGAGACAAGCCTCATCTTGGCTTTCTGCGCCCACCGTCGCGGTGGTTTAGCCTCTTTGTGCCATCAGCTAGATAATCAGAGGCATAGCTTGGTGGGCTAGCCAGACCACGAGACACTCTTGAAATAAAGGCGCATTTTGCTGAACCCACCCAAGACGAATATGAGGCGAGCGATGTTGAACTGGAGGGACAGTCAATCTCGTTTTATGACATACATACAGAGTACGTACGTACACAGGTGCATACATAGGTACATACCTAAGCAAACCAAGCCCCCGCCTGTACCTGGCAGCTATCCTGTCGTGCCGTATCTTGCTTGGTGGGTTTGATGCTGTAGCCAGATGACGGGTAGCGGCATGATAAACTCGTGGGCATCCATGGCGGGATAGTTCTGGGCAACAACACAAACAAACATGCCAGCCAGGAGGAGAGTTTTATGCAAGGGGCCACGGCATCTACGGCCCTGAACCTAGTTTTGTCATTGAACACTAAACATGCAATTTGTGTTCCTTTTGGGGGTGCCGAAGCAAGAAGCAAAGCAGCTGTGAGCTGAGCACGTATCTCACGGTCATTGGATTACTATCTCATGCAGACCACGAGCATGGACCGGTGGCTGTGAGCCATGCTCTACCAGTATGTACCAGAGGCTGCCGTCCATCGACGATGGACCAGAAAGCAACCTGAACAGCGCATAACCCTTATCAAAAGGCAGAAATATCATATTCTTTTCCTCCCCTCGTCTTTCCCTTTATCTGCCCCGCAGTTCCCGCAGTTGAACAGGTTGACGTCGTCCAAAGTGGGTGAAGAACCCTTGTAGTAAAGTGCTGAGTCCCTTTTTTGTTCAGGAATCCCTGGGAGCGCTGCCGCTCTGAGGCCCCTTCTTTTCGTCGTTATGCGCATGGCACATCTTAAGCATGTTACAGACAAATCAGGGCGTTTGACATGGAACGCCAAGAAAGTATGCAAGAAAAGCCGTCCATCCACAGCTAAAGGTACGCACACACTACTCTCCATATCGAACCGCGAAGCATGCATCTCGATGGCGCATTACTACGCTGTTGAATGATCGTCGACATCAAATTGAACAAGCGTCAAGCCCCTTTGAAACGAGTACACACAAGCTGTGAAATAAGCGCGCCACGAACCCTAGGCAAGGGGAACATGCTGTGCCTTTCAACTCTGACACTCCTGGTACAAACTCCTGACACCATCTCAACTCTCTTCTATAAGTGATAGACGAGGAACATTTGACAGGCGCGAAGAGTCTCCAATCAAGACTCAACCTATCCTGCTGGGCGGCATTGCATTGATAAGTGCCCCTGTCTGGGTTGATATCTCAGCCAATGGTACGCAGACGCCTGAAGGAATGCCGGGCTGGACTAGCGTTCTGATGAACCGACCCATCCAGGGCGAGCGGCTTCATAGTTTCCAGGGTTGGTTCTGAGGTGTGCATCATCGTCATCATCATGAGCACCCAATACCAGGGTTTCTACTAATAATGAATGAGCGTCCAATCATTTTGTTCCAGGCGTCGCTACAGCAGCGGGCACACACACACACTCATAGGCTGAGACAGTCAGGATGCTGGAGGCTTGCTTTGGTTGGGCTGGACTGAACTGGTTCTGAACTATTTTGAGCATTTCCTTGCTGGAGTTGGCTGTTGATTGTTGATGGTGTTTACTATATGATGGTTGCTTGGGTGTTCAGGTAACAAGCCCCCCAAACTTCCTATGGCGTGAGATGCTCTGCATTGGATCCGAATGGATGGATGTTTCCTGTCGGGTCGTTATCTCGTGTTTTATTGTCACTAATCCTGTTCCTGTCAGTTGCAGTTGTTGCTGTGGTTGCCCTCTTTCAGGGCGTCCGCTACAGCGGGTTCGTGCTGTAGTTCCATCGGTAGCATCCACTCTAATCAATGAAACGCCCTTCTTTTCTCGTCTATTTTTTTCTTCTTCCACAACATCCCACTCTTTTCGCCAGCGCGCGCGTGCAGTTCATTCTTGTCATTTACAAAGAGACTTTTGCTCTGCTGATATTCATCCCTCCATCTCGCTTTTGGAGCCCTCCTAATTTAATTCTTTGGGATCACACGCCATCTTTCCCGCCCACTACCCGCGCCTCCATCATCACGCTACGCTACGCTACGTGATCCTCAGGAGCTGGAACCCGTCCGTAGCAAGAACCGTGCTCCTCGGAGAGGCTCAGTCTTAGACTCAGACTCAGGCTTGACGGACCCTGGTCTCGAAGGACCCCTCCACCTGACTGCACTCAATCTCGTCTGCTGGCGCTGGGCTATCTGCTTTGTCCCGCCCGCCCCTCCATCAATCTCGTGCTATCGTCAACATCCAACTTTGTTTTCCGCCTTTTTACTTGGTCGGCGCAGCGCATTCCTCGGGCTCGCAACTGACTCTTGCTTGATTTCGCCTCGTTTCTTTGCCTCTGATCGCTCGTTGAGCTTATGCTGCCCAAGTCGTGCCCAAGCAACACCCAACGCAACCTTACGGCAGCTAGTCTTTTGCGCCTGTCATATCAGCAACCTCGCCCAGACCAAACAGAGCTCTGAAAAAAGCACCGCCCCCGATTTTATTTTTGCTTTGAGTGCCTCAAAACCAACCCTCGGCCGAATCATTTCGTCCCCTGGCCCTTGCGCCCCTCCACTCAGCTTCTTGGAAGCCAGCACTTCTGCAGTCTCTTCAAGACGTTGAATCTGCGTTGTCTCCCGTTAAATACCGACCGTCTCTCAGAACTGCACCGTTGTGCAGGTTATCTTCTCTTCTCTGCACAGCGAAACCCATCTTATTAACCATCGACACTCAAGTGTCCTCTGAGCAGTCATGGTTTCCTTTTCATGTGAGGTACGTTATTCGGTGAAGTGCATTCTCTGCATTGTTTGCTCTCCAACCCGCCATGTCTCGACTTTTTGTCCATTCCCACGGATTGGTAGTTATGCTGCTATCCAAAGACTCCCGCCGCTCAAGCCATGTTCATATCCTATCCCCCTCCGTTCCCATATCTCTCAAACAAATGCCCCTTCACTCCCGTCAATGCCAGTCCCAATGCCAATACCAATGCCCACCCCCCTAAACAAACCTCATACACGCCTGACATCACTCCCACCACACCATTCTTGTCACGAACTGCCTCCTTCAAGGGACCCCCCTTCTTCCCCATGCCGATCTCCTGGCCCACCATGACCGTCCTGCCATGCTCTCGCCTCCCCTTGTGTCCCTCAAATATCCCAGTATACCACCCCGCCGCATCGAACGAGTCTCCATTGTCTTGCATCCCACTTATACCCTTCATGCCGTAGTTTATATCAGCTCCGTCCTTTGTTATACTAACCTACATACTACATACAGGCCTGCGGCGACGTTCTCACCAAGAAGAAGCTTGATCCTCATCGCAACCGCTGTCGTGGCGCTACCTTCACCTGCATTGATTGTATGGTGTATTTCCCTGGCGTCCAATACCGATCACATACCGTATGTACCACAAGGCTTTCCGGTAGCCATTAAACCCCCTGATCTCGTGTAATAGTCTGACATCATGTAGAGTTGTATGACCGAAGACCAGAAGTACCAAGGTGCGCTCTACAAGGACAAGAAGAACAAGAAACAGAAACACAGCCACCCCAACGATAACCAGCAACACTACACCCAAGACCAAGCCATGGCTGAAGTTCAAACTCTCCCCAACAACACTGGCAACATGAGCCACTACGCCTACGTTGAAGACGTCCCTGAGGATCACTTTGGCTGGGCCGAGTACGAAGAAAGCAGCGATGACGAATCGCCAAACGGCCCGCCCCCAGAGGCTCCTACGCCTCCTTCTGCTGCCCCGGAGCCACATGTCGATGTATTTGAATTTCTCGTTGGAACTGGTCAAACACCCAATGCTTCCAACATGAATCTCGATGCGGAGCCAGGCAACTCATTGGTACGATACGAACCTAAGGACAAGAGCGACGAATACGGCTTCATGGATGACGATGATGAGCCTGCCGTCGAATATGGAAGTGGCCCTGTGCCGGCCGCCGAATTTGTCACACCCGCTTCAAAATCCGAAAGACGTAAAAGCCGGACCAGCACTGAGAAGAAGGACAAAAAGCGCAAGCGATTACATATCGATGTTCCTAGCGACCAGGTTATGACGGATGCCCCACCGGTTCTTCACTCAGGACTCACTGGCGGCATCAACCGTATGATGCGTCCTGTGTTCCCCCCATCCCCTGATTACTCCGGTGGTGACGCCCCGGAAATTTCTCCCGCGAGCCCTCTGAAGAAGTCTAAGCACTCCAAACATTCTAAACACTCCAAGCATGCCTCTACTGGTCATAGCCTCTTTGGCATGATTGCCGGCAGCAAGCCCAAGTCCAAGTCCAAGACGAAGACCAAGTCGTCAAGCAAGACCAAGAAGAGTTCTTCCTCTTCCAAGAAGTCCCATAAAGAGAAGAAGCCTCAGCAGCTCATCGAGTATCGCCCTCAGAGCAAAGATGGCAAAACAGACCCCAGCGCTGGACAAGTCGTCCTCTACAAGCCCCGAGCCGATGTCTTCCTCAGCTTCGTCGACAAGGGTCCCGAGAGTGAGAAGGGCGTCAGCTTGAACAGGGTTCTCAAGCGTTTCCACCGAGAACGTGAGGCTACTGGTAGCGAGTTGGGTAAGGGCAAGGAAGAGAAAGAACTCTGGAGATCCCTCCGACTTCGACAGAATGAACAAGGAGAGATCGTCTTGTTCTCTGTTGAGTGATTATTCAACTTGAAACCAAACAAAAAAGAAACCAATAAAAGCAACAAAAAGAATAGCATTTGAAGATCAGGCCGAAAATCGGACAGGCACCAGGCATGGGATTAAAGGAGTTTATGAGGATGATGCATTGAGACAACGTTTTTTCCACGATACCTTTATCGACAAGCTTTTATTTTGTGTACAAGTTTTCGGGAACAGATGGGATCGGAGGGGTTCAACTGGCTCGTCAGGTGTGTATCTGGCGGTTGCCAGTATTGGGGCTCTGGATCTCCATCAGTAATTGTGTATAGTATGTATACAAGGGAACGGACGGACATCATTTGCTGGATGCAAGGATGGGCCATTTTTCTTGGTGTCGAGATTTATTCTTTCAAGACTATGCTTTGGGGAACCGAATGGCAGATAATGGGCGGTTGGTGCATCGGACGGACAGGAATGGACAGGAATGGACAGGAATGGATACCACGAAAGGATTGGAGCGTTTTTTTTTATAGCGGCATGAGCCTGCTCTGATGATACCCATGGGCGCTGAGCCTCGGTATCTCCTTGTTTTGTGTTTAACATCTGGCATCGAGGATGTGATTGAGCATATTAATATTTGTTCATATGAATTGGATATCTTTGCGAATCAAATCTAACTAAGTCGTCACATCACACGCAGTGGTAAAATATGTTGGGCCATGGCTTCACGGCGACATAATGGGCATTCAGGTTTTTCCCTCACCCAATCTCCTATACACTCCCAACAGAAGACATGACCGCATTGTGTGGCTGAGGGGTCTCTCATCTCTTCCAAACACAGCGTGCACTTTCTTTGTTGTCCACCCTTGATGTAGCCCATGGCCTTGTCATCAGTCAGTTGAATACGTGGTACAGCTGCTGCTGGGGTGTGTGTGGCAGCAAAGATGTCGACTTTGGCCTTTGAGCTTGACGCTCCTGTGGATAGTAATAGGTTGTTGTCGCCGTTGTAGGCACCGTCATGATTTAAGGAGATATAATCAGAAGCCCCAAAAGCAGCGCGTTCGCGAGCTGCTGACTCGGTGATTGTAGATCGAACATGGGTATAGCCCTGAACCGCAAGTTGAATGACCAGCAGTACACCTAACAGTTCGTATCCTGCACGATCGGGTGTATCAGGAACGGTACGTGTGAATACGTATCGTAGGGAGAGAAGTCTCTTGGACAGCTGGTAATATGTGCCACTGAAGTAGAAAAGGGCTAGAATAACGGCCTTGAAGGGAGCGCCAGATGTGAAAGAGCCCAGATGTTGATCCAGGTAAGACCACATGCGCGCTTCGCGTCCTGTCGCCGAACCGTCATCTCGTTTGCGAAGGCTCTCTAACCTGCGCTGTAGAAGCTTGCGCAACCGAGCGCGTAGACCAGGGAGAATCCGGGCCGCGATATAGGGGAGGAGAATGCTGGCAGCTACGTAGCCTGCGCGACGGCCAATAGCAGGGAGTTGGCCATCGCGCGCATCTATCTGCACAAGATCGCAATACTCCTCGCCGAGAGTTCGGTTACCGGGGATTGTAGTGAGAGCAAAGTAGGCGAGTGTTGCGAGGGTCTGGATCTCGGGTGCGCGGGCGTGTGTGAGACGGGCACCGCGAAGGCGACGATGCAGGTCGCTCAGGATCTGTGTGAGGTGGCCGGTGAAGTATGCATCCTTTTGGTGGGAGCGAATGATGTCGGGGGCGGTGGCAAAGGGATATGGTGATGATGATGACGATGCTGAAGAGGAGGAGGAGGAGGAGGAGGAGGAGGAGGAGGAGGACATGATGGTTTATGATCGGCAAAAGAGGGCGCGCGCATGCGCATGCACGGGGTGTTACGGATGGATGGGGGGATCGAACGTGGTCTGGTTATCTCAGGCAGTACGAAGGCGAAACAGACGAAGGCCAAAGTCGAGGATTAGTAGCGGCCGAGGATACAAATTGGTGAAGCAGGAAGATGATTCATAAATTGGCGGTTGAAGTTTAAGCAGCAAAACGAACCTCGGTCGGGACAAGGTTAAGCTGAGGCGCTAGCATTTCGGTCTTCGGTAAGTACTGAGTACGTACTCCCCGCGTTCTTCACCATGTGAGTAAGGAGTTCCTCTTTAGGAAATGCAGACACTTATTAATTAACTAGTAGGTAGGGTAGATACGTGTAATCGACTGTCCTGTATCAAATGCCGTCTGGTGTATGATGTGGGTTTAAGGATGTAAGGGAACTGTCGCCGTATACTCTCCACTATTAATGATGCCGCGCTCTTTTAGATATAGAGAATGCAGGATGCAGGATGTAAATTCAAAATGAGTACCCTTATTTCCATCAATTTCATCCGAACTCTATATGAAGAATTAGGTAAAGTTTATGATGATTTTAGAGAATAGAGGCATAAGTTTAGGCTAAGCTTAGTGAATAATCCTAAAGCAATCCTAAAGCACATCTAATTTGACTCTACAGAGTGAGTAGAAGCCCACTCCCCCCCCCCCCCCCCAACGACTTGTTGATACGCTCATTTTCAGCTATATCTTTGGTCCTAGTCTTTGCCCCACTGATAGACCATATGAGTAGGCAAAGACTTCTCATTGATATCCACTGCCTGATCCGGGGCTTTTGTATCTGCTTCTCCAGTAACAGCATGGAGAGGCTGTCTTACAAAATGGACCTTCTGGGCCTGTCGATCTAGGACAAATAGGTCGATCTTGGACGGGTGGGCTCTCATGTGCCATATATGGGCTGTCTTATCCTGGGGGAGCTAGGGAGCCAACGGACTCGCCTGATGACCTGGTTTTCAGTTTCCAAAGTGCCCAGAAAGGATCAGTGCTGATGTGTATGGCCCTCCAGGAGCAAGAAGACGTCCAAACACTTAATAATGGCGCGGGAAAAAAGAGATTCCCAGTGATCACTAGTCTACGGCGTAAAGACTCACTAATTGGTACCGAAGTTGCCTAAATACTTTGATCCCCCAGGACATAGCGTAACTGTTGAAGAGTTTCATATACAATACTGGCTTTGCAGCTGATACATCTTGCTCTACCTCTGAATATTTACAACCGACAACTCATCCCTACTGTGGCCCTAGGGGTGGTTGGTTGAAGTCAAACGGCGCCATCACGCCTTGTTCTGAACCCTGAAGTTGCATACTCAAGAACTCGTCCGTCACAAGTGTACCTAACTCTTCACCCCATTGAGCCATGAGCTCAGCCGTGACATTGTGACCCAGCTCTAGGCCGTTCATGAGATCTGGCCCAATGAGAGGATCTTCCGGGGGCATCACAACCTGTGCATTGCGTGCCCGTACGACATAGTCCTTGATCTCACCCATGCACGGCCAGGTGTGCTGTACTTCCTCCATTGCGTCAATGACGGTCGAGAGTGACCGTGCAATGTCTGAGTCTTCCCACGAGGCTCCCTGGAAGAACCTCTTCATCATGATGGTTCCAGCTGCCGTGGATAGAGTCTGGACAAAGTCCAGTGGCAATGAGCGGAACCGATAGTGTCGCGAATATGTCCTCATCAGGCGCAGGATAGCCTGTAGCGACTCGTAGCAGATCTCCACGTCTTCACTTTCGGCAATACCTTGTTTCTCATACATATGCGAAGGTGGCCGGTGAAGAATGATCATGATTGTATGGAACAGCATGCTTTAACTTGTCAGTATACGGATATGACGCGGCCTAGAGGGCAACTCACTGCATACGAAGCACTGAGGGTTGCACCACGCCTACAGTCCACTGGTTCCAGTGCAGAGTACCGGGAAGACTCGATAGCCACTTTGTGAGCGACACGTGTATTTGTCGCGACCTGGCTGCAGCTACGGTGGCGTCGACGTTGCCTCGACGGTTCTCGAAGAGATCGGTGATCATGAGATGGGCGATCTTGCACAGCTCTGCTTGGTAGATGAAGGACCCAACAAGGGCCACCCCGTCTTCAAATTCTGTAGCTGAAGCACCTTTACAGATGTATGTGTCCAGCAAACCCTCCCAGTCTGGAGGGTACTGCAGTCTGATAGTGTTGCGGACGTCTGATTCGCTGGGGTGCAGAGCTGGTGGTCTTCCAAAGTAGAGACTCAGTTGCTTGTCGGCAATGAAGATAGCCCAGTAGACTCGTCTAAGAATCTCCGTGTCACGATTTGACGTTCCTTCTGTGGAAGCGTCCCAGTTGTTTGGGTCAAGGTGAAGGCCCATCTCGTGGGCAAGTCGGAAGGCCATACCAGCAAAGAGCCATCCCTTTGACGTATGACCTACACCAATCTCACGGTAACCCAGCAAGGCCAAGGCCTGCAAGGTGGTGAGTTCTGGACTGTCGAGAGCTGCGTAGATCAGTTGCTGGGCCTGGTGGGCAAAGATATCGGACACTGAGCGGGAATCGTCGAGCTGCATGGCGCCAAGCGAGCAGATAGCAAAGAGCAGAGCATCTGAGTAGTATCTTCCCGAGCCAACATCATAGTCTCGTAAGAAGTACTCTCTGTAGATGAGCATATGGAACTGATATTGATACTTGAAATAGGCAGCCATGCACGCCTGGGAAGTCTCATCGTGAGGTGCGTAGACAAAGCTCGGGTCTCTCGGGCTACTGGAAGCGCTCAATTCCGGTAGGTTCATCATGAGCGGTGTGGAGTTGGATTCTAGGTGAGTAGTCATCTCATCTGGGGATAATGAAACCTCTTGGGAGAGATGAATGTGAAAGGCGCTGGTGCCGCCAAAGAACTGAGTGGCATGGCTCGATCGAGGGCGTCTCAGCTGTCCAGAGCGGACCTGAGCAGCTACAACTTTGGGGTCAGTATTTGACTTGGCATGGTCAGTCTGCGACTTTTGTGTAATGTCGAGTGAGGCTGGTGGTGAGAGAGCTATCTCGGACAGCATCTCGTCTCTCTCAGCGCTATCAGCGACGGCGAGCTTGCGAAGCAGTAGCTCAAGAGATGCCACCTGACCCTCTAGAGCTTGAACATAGCCTTTAGATATTGGCCTTGTTGGTACGCTTAGAGTTAGTGATGGTTCATGACTCTGGCGACGGGGGGTAGAGTCATACCGTTGCTTCTCTCCGCTTCCGCTAAGGATACATTCGGTGCCAGCCTTGATACACCGCGAGCACGGCCGTTTTCGATCACATTTTATCTTTTTTTGAAGAGTTAGTTTTGAAGTCGATGAAAGAGCGAAAGACTTGTATATCGCACCTTGCGGCGACGGCATCGTTCACAACTATAGTGGTCATTTGGGTCAGCGCATGAAAGTGGAGTATCTACCTAGGTTGGCTTGGATGAGGGGATTACTCACGATATCTTGATGGACTCGCCCATTGGCGTTTCCTCCATGGTGAGGGATGTGTAGAGGAGAAGACGCTTGGGTATGGGTTTCTGGGCGTTGGTCACTAAATTTTTGAGACAATTAACAGTCGTACCATGGATCGTTGAGTGGTAGAAACGGCTCGTTTACCTGGGTAGGTAGGTAGACGCCAAGGGAGAATCGCCAGACACTAGTAACTGGCTGTTTTTAGTGGCTTGTCACTTGACCTCAGCATTCCAACATTCCTATATATTTGATCACTACCTAGGTATGTGTTGCTCATACTATTATTCCAAGGCATGACTGAGAATATGGACTGATTAAGCAGGAGAACTGTCATCCAGAGATGAATGATTCTGGTAGACTTTGACTTGAATTTGTAGACGGCGTGATTTTACATGCTCGACGTCCCGGGTAGCTCCAAATGATCTGATCTGACAATTGTTCGACCTGCCTTTGAAGAGTAAGGATGAATGGCTACCGTGGACATTATATTGTCCAAGAAAAACGGTGAGTCTTTAGCGAAGTGTCTTTTTTGAATTAAGAAACAAAGAGCCAATGCTTGGGGTATATAGTTAGTGTATGGATCTCCAAAGGAAACATGATCGGAACGTTGCTGCAGATGTGTTGTATGCGTATCGTATCCTCGATGTACAGCCTCAAAGTTGCTGACAGGGCTGTAGACTCACATGTCGATGCTCGTTGTGCTTGCTCGTTGCGAGAACAGCCTGTTGTATATCTGCTGGGGGCTGGCGATGAGAAGCCTGCCATTTTGTTCTCTGAATATCTCAGTCTCTCTATCGAGGACTACTGAGCCAACCCCCCTTACAACAACACATTGACACCTGAAACACTTGGGTATGCACCGCAATAGTCAACCAACAAAATAATGAACCCAAAAGATAAGACCGCTGCTCTGCAAAGAAGCAACCAACACGAATATGCTTAATACAGAAATCTCCGAAGGCGCAGGACGATTGATGACAGGGGAATATGCAGCCAACAGCCAACGGCCACGGAGACGGGCTCGCTGAATGACAGGGGTCTTTTGAGTGACATACTCAGATAACTACTGAAGAAGAAGAAGAAGAAGAAGAAGAAAGGCTGAAAGAAATGGCGAGTCTTGGCATTAAAAGCAGGGCACTGTAATAAATGGACTTGGACCCGGAGTCGGCGGCAACAAGATGTCTCCAGTCTTGCTATTAAGGGCTACCTATGTATGTATGGAGTATTTGCCAATGACATCGACATTGATCACCAAGCATCTGCTATTTCCATGATTTCTCAGGGACTTGTAACTTACATTCCTTTGGCCAGTTCAGGAATACTCTGCGAAAAAACAAACAGGCCATCATCATCCCCCAGCCTACTAACCTACTAACCAAGGGTACCTAGGACTATCGCCCATGCCGCAACCTGGAACGACTTGGCCCATCCATTGAGTGAATGAATGAATGCCTGGATACCTCTTCCGCATGATGGGAAATTGTGGAATTGGGTCAAGTCTCGACCTCGGACCCGCTACGATATGGGCTATGCTTGATATCGGCCGAGGACAGGCACAGGGCCTAAGGGCCTAGGATATCGTGATTTAGCCTGGGTTCCTACAGTAGCGCTGACATTCGGCCAATGATGGCTGCCACGTTTTTCTTGTCCGTAGCCTGTATCTTTAATACCTACCTATCTTAGTACCTAGGCACTCCGTAGTTACTAATTATCACCAACTGCATCTTACCTGTACATAATTCCACGGCCAAGGCCTTACCTTACTTACAGTGATGTTGTCTCTGAATCTGAGGAGGTGCCTGCGCTTAGATAGATGCTGCCCCCCCAGTCCAAACAATAATGCCTCAAGATACCTGGCCATAAGACGGATTCACTCTGGATTCTTGGCTCTTGGCTATACTTTCACTTCTGCCTAACCGCCCGCTGATTTAAAGTACCTGCAGCCCCCCTGCGCGGGTGTGGCGGCCGACTAACACTAAAAAAAAAAAAAAGGCAAGGGTCTACCAGTAAGACTCTACCTTAGTTAAACGGTTTCTTTCAACTAACATGGGCCAGCCAACCCGACACCTTTTTGGTACGGAGTAGGCGAGGGAACTCTTTGTATCTTCGTATGTACATATTAAAGGTCCCCATTGTCAGCTCAATTAGTCTCGTTTCCTTTGTTTCGTGTTTCTTCGTCTAGGTATTTACTTTATGAACCTCATATTAATGAAGCTGTCGAACTTCAACAGCTCGCCATAATCCGAGGTCTAAAGCCCCCCTGGTTACCTACCTACTGAACTACCTAATCCACATTCAAAACACCAGAGACCGAGTGCCCTCAACTATAATGACAGTCGCTCCGAAACAGTCGGATCCTGTCTCCGAAGAAGACTCTGTACATGCACCCAATAACGCGAACAACATTCATGATGGAGCGGCAGTAAGAAAACAGCCCAGCCGCAAAAAATGGTTCATAATTGGTGCAGCTGTGTTCCTAATAGTGCTGATACTGAGCTTGACGCTGGGGCTGTATTATGGACTCAAAAAGGTATGTTGCAGCTGATCACACAAGCACACACAGTCTTTGGCAGTCTGTAAAATACAAATCTGAAGCACGACTAAACCTGTGTTCTCCAAAGGAACACAATGTCGACACACCCGCTGCCAAAGACAACACCGACCAGACTCCCTCTCCAGACAACAACCCAGATGACAATGATAATAACAAAGACAAGGGGAAAAGCTCAGATGACGATAAAGAGGAACCCGCAAAGAAGAGAGAAGGCCCCTTTGTGGACCTGGGCTACTCCAGATATCAAGGCAATGTCCTCGAGAGCAACATTCACGAGTATCTCGGTATACGCTATGCAAAAGCCCCGACGGGGGATCTTCGATGGAAAGCACCTGAAGAACCCGAGTCCACAACCGGAACACTAAAGGCTCAAGAGGTAAATGCAATCCAGCTCACATCACGTATCGACAACATCTCACACACACACACTCTCTCTACAGTACGCCCCTTACTGCCCAGGTGTCAACGACGGTCTCAGCTCGCGTATCGACGAAGACTGCCTATTCGCCAACATATGGACTCCTGCAAATGCAACCTCTGCCTCAAAACTCCCCGTCATGGTCTTCTTCCAATCAGGTGGTTACATTAGGAACGCTTCTCCCTACGTCAACGGCACACAGCTCATCTCGACCTCAAACAACAACATCGTCTTTGTAAACTTCAACTACCGTGTTGGCATGTTTGGGTTCCTCGCTTCCAGAGAGGTCAGAGAAGATGGCGACCTCAACGCAGGATTGATGGATCAGAGATTCCTCCTCAAATGGATTCAGAAACACATCGACGAGTTTGGCGGTGATCCCGAGCATGTTGTCCTCCACGGCGAATCTGCCGGTGCCGGATCCGTGGCACTTCAACTCGTTGCATATGGTGGGAAAGACGACGGTCTTTTTGCTGGTGCCATTGCTGAGTCGACATTCATGCCTGGTCTCCCCAGCCCTGACGATCTACAGTATCAGTATGATCGAGTTGTCAATGCCACAGACTGTGCTGATGCCGACGATACCTTGAAGTGCCTCCGCGGAATCAAGTCGGCAGACCTTCAAACCCATAACGCAAAGGCTCCTTTCGACGGCCGCACTTATCGATCCTACTTCTACTGGGCGCCCACTACTGATGGTGACATGTTTCCAGACTTGCCTTCTAAGCTCTACGAGAAGGGTGAATTCGTCAAGGTACCACTGCTATCTGGCTCGTGTACAAATGGTATGTATCTGAACCCATTTCCTTGCCGCACTGCTAATTCCATATCCAGAGGGGTCCAACTATGCAGTCAACGCAGGCAGCTCAGACCAGTTCATACGCTACATGCAGAATGAATACCCCTATTTGACCACAGATGACACCAAGACCATTCTCGACCTCTATCCACAAGAGCCCAAGATCGCAAAACACGATACTTGGTTCCCCTCAGCCTCACGTGCATACGGCGAAGCAACCTTCATCTGCCCTACAAACAACATCCTCATCGCCTTCGCTGAGCACGCCAAACCCAAGACCATCTGGTCCTATCGCTATAATGTTGCCATTGAAGAGTTCACCAACGACGGCTATGGCGTTCCCCATGTCTCCAATGCGCCCGCCGTCTTTGGCCCTGATATGACTGCTGCCAAAGCTGGCCCCAGCTATCGCACTTACAACGCGCCCATGGTCCCTATTGTCCAGAACTACTGGATCAGCTTTGCCCGTAGCTTCGACCCAAACACTCACCGTGACGAGGATGCTCCTCGATGGGAGAACTGGGGTGATGACCAGCAGCGTCTGGTTTTTGAGTTGAACAACAACACCATGGAGAGTGTGGACAAGGGCCAACGGCAGCGATGCGAGGCCTGGCTAGGTATGAGTGGCTCTACCAAGCAGTAATGATCTTCACGACTTTGATTGCATCACGATTCATAAGCATTTATTTTATCGGATACAGATATACTTGATACCCACGTCACATATATAACACATCTACTCACATTCACCCTGCCGATTCACTGTGATCTCCAAGACGAGTTAATTCCGTTCATCACCATGATTGCCCTGGACCAAGTAATTGTATGTATCATCTAATGCTAGTTCTGCCTCAAGTTGCTCAACATATCAATGCTTAGCATAATGCCGTTATGCTTCATGCCGCCCAGGGAATATGCTCAACTACCAACAAAATAATCGCTACAACATTCAGTTATGGTAGTGAATAGTCTCGTCCTGGTTGAATTTAACAGGAACAAGGTCGCCATGTTACCGGTCAGAACCTGAATCTTGAGATCGGCTCAGTGTTCGTCGCATCAAGGCTTGGACTGCCCTCTTTGCCTCAGCTGCCCAGCGCTTCACTCGTCGTGTTCTATTGCGTATTCTCTGTGGAAACATTACGCTCGGTGTTAGCATAGAATCTTCAAAAGAGCTGCCCTGAGTCATTTCAGATCGTAACGGTGTAGGGTCGCTGAGGTTGGCTGGGCCTCTTGGTCTTTTCCGCATGTTCGTCGGCGAAGCCCGGTGTCGAAGAAAAGACGACTTATTCCCCAGAGGCTTTGAATAGAGAGTTCTGTCAAAGTTCTTCCTTATGAAGTTCTTCCCTGAATATAGTGTTTTGTCAAAGTCCCATCTGTCGAATATGCCAAGCCCGCTATCAAACTTTGGTTGACTCACTAGTTCCGCAGTTACTATACCCTTAGTTGAAGGGGGATAAGCAATATCAAACTGGTCAGACATCTGTCGCGAAGGTCCTTGGAGAGTTCCTTCGTCGATATTAGAGGGTCGCTTATCAACACCAAACTGGGCGAGTTGCTCTTCCAGTGCTTCCCTAAAGCTGGATCGATCTGTAAAAGCGTCTCTGTGAGGAAAGTTCTTCAACTCTAAGAGAGAGCTGTATTGCTTTAAAGGGCTGTTGCGCGCAATTGTTACATCAGGGCCCATTAGCTTATTGCTCATTCGACTTCGAGACACTTTGAGTCTGAGTCTTGGCTTGATAGGATTACTGGAGCTTCTCTCAGGAATGCCCGGAGAATCAAGGCTCCATTTGCTCTGAAGTCCTGACTGAGATGACCTCAGACGAACTTTGAACCGAGAGGGATTGGACTGGGTTGGCTGGTAAGATGGTTTTGTCGAGTCATTGGTCCTTGATACGAGGTTTGAAGACATCGTATCCACACCTACTTTAGACTCCAGGCGAATAGCATTATTAGCAGGACTGCTGGCATACATCTTATATGCGTGGGCTGCGGTATGTCTAGGCGAGCTCCAACATTGGAGATCGGAATTGTATTGTGCTTCATCGGGTAACGGTGGCAGAGCCTTCATCAACTGCGGAATGCTGTTTGTGACCCTCAGCTGATGTGCCGGTGAGATTGGGTTAGGTGAAAGAATCTCAGCGCCGATCTTTGGTTTTGGCACGTCCTCGTCCTGGGGCACGTCATGTTTCGGGAGGGCCACATCGTTCTTATTCGTGATCTTAATGTTTGTATTTGCGGGGTTTCGGCGATGATGCGCTCCATGGAGCTTTGGTGTCACAGAGACCGCTTCGCTTCCCAGGTGTAACGAAGGTTCGTCTGGGCATCGAGCTTCCGTCTTTGGTGGAACGGGAGGGGGATCTGCCCGAACAGTGTCATGTTCACCAGAGCCCTTCTCTTTTTGGCTACCCTCCCAAACCCAATCGTCTTCGCTGGTATCGATAGATAGTACGGGAGAGCCGCACTGGGCTAGAGTGGAAGTCATAAGGTAGCTTTCCTTCGGCTGCTCTCCTCGAGTTTTTGTATCAATGTTGCGTATTGTAGGCCCTAAAGTTGAGATATCCGAGGTGCAGCAGGGCTTGGGGAAACTTGAAAGCCCACCATTGTAAGTCTCTGGTTGCTTTTGCTAAAAGCGGCTGTCTTCCAGCTTCTCCGTTGCTGGTTGCTCACAGACCGGCTGCATTGGAGATTGTCGGGTCCTTTTGATAGAGATCGGAGTTTCCTTGCAACTAGAAGTAATATCGGAATCATAAAACCCTTGCCGCTTAGGACTCGACGCATGCAAGTTGTCATACATAGGCACCGAAGCTACCTGGGTTTGTTTGTTTTCACGTAAAGCTGAGCTTCCATAAGAATCTAAACTTGTCAGCTTCATCAAATTCATCAGCAAGAGTCATACCTTTGAAGCTGGCCGGGGGCGCCGTATCTGTTTCCTCCATGTCATCCCTCCTCAATATGTCGATAGTATGCCCTTGAGGGGAGCTAATTGTGGACGCATACTCAAATTCGCACGGGAACCCTTTGTCAAACTCTTCGGTATAATCGTAGTAGAACGAGCTTGGTGAACGAAGAGGTTGCGTGGCATCATCCGGGGCCCTGCCGTGATACATGTCCACGATAGAAGTCAAACTGGCAGACCGAACACTGTGGTCGCCAGGAATGTACTGAAGGTATGGAGATTTCGACGACAGATATCCCGCAGCGCTAGGTCTTCCTGACGGATTGGCCCTTGAACCGTAATAAGGTGCGGATGAGGAGCGCGGGGGTAATGAAGACATTGATCGGCTGAATTCGGGCCTCAAGGATAAGGGAGGATATCGTCGATGCTTGCGATAACCCCTATGCATGTGAGAACTGTAGTTCATGCGCTATTAACCATCAGCCTGGGGTTCATTGTGAGAGAAGGAAGAGTTATTGACATGCGAAGACCTATCAATCTCAACCATTCTCCGGTGATCAATGAGACCGTTATCTGTCACTGCTGGAGAAGAAGGCCGGACACCAGGCCGTCTCAGACGTGTGGGATATGGAAATGGTGAGCGAGGGCGCTGATGGCCATTATTGCTTTGTTGACTGTGAAAGGTACCGGATGATTTAAAAGAAGGAACCCGCCTTGAACTGCACGTTGTCAAAGAGTGTGTTCGCTGGCCTTCCGACGCGGGAGAAAAAGACCTGGGATGAGGAACCCCAGGAGAGCCATATAATGAAATGATCTCGGAAGTCGTGTCTCGATACGAGGGTAGCGATGTACGGTCGTCCCGAATTGGACCGTCCTTAACTTCATCGTAATAAGGGCGAGCTGGCCGCCTCGCCCTTTTATGACCGACTCTTATGCGCGAGGGTCGAGATGTACTTGAAGATAATCCAGAATTGATGGAGTATATACCAAGATCTCCGGTTTCCGTTGTCGTCTTGAGCATACTCTCTAAAGGTCCGGTAGAGCGGAGGAGAGCCGAAGTGTCGTTCAAGCTCTGGAAGGGTAGTCGGGGCTGTGAAGGAGACCGCAGCCTCGGGGTAGTGGGACGTCTTTCATGAGATTGATAGGTGCTGTGTAGTGAAGCTTGGCTGGCTGATCTGTATCTGGAATCACCGAGGTCCATGGTCGCTCGCTAACAACTTGACGCTGCCGCTGCATGGAAAGCAAATGGGGGAATAAGATAGACAAGGAATATTCGACTGATCATTTACCGATCAGGAGACCAAGAAGACCAAGAAAGTCAGAGTAGGCTATTACAAGCCAAAATGGCAATCGTCACAGGCGAAAGATGGACACATTCTCGAGAGAATGATTATTAGCGAAGATGGGGTATTGAGATGTGATGGAAGTTGAGGTCATCTTGCGGCAAGGATCCTTCCTCCAGACAGAAACTACCTTACCTACCTACTACCTAAAGTACATGGAGCCAACCTTAACGTTGGGATCCTTCCTATTTTCAAAGAGGCACGCTCTTGCGATCAGACCAGGACTTACCGTTATCTGGTTCGGAGGATCGGTCTTGATCTTGGCATCTCTGATGAATATGAAGGAGGGGCTACCAACCTACAAGCAGCACCTAGGTACATTGTTATGGTTTGTAGGAATACCATTCTAGGAGGCACCTTCCTACCTAGGTGTCCAGTTGTACTTTAGGTAGACAGTCAGTACATACCTACTAGGTAGGTACTACCTATGGTAGATTCCAAACTTTCCAGGTTGTGGACAGGCTGGGACAGGAATGGCAACAGTGCCAGCTCCTTTCACGTGACATGCAACGAAGCCATCACCAAGCTTAGTACTTACTATAACTACCGGAGGAGAGGCAGGCCACCTTGGGATACTTACACGGCCTAAGCAACGAAAGTATACAGAATAGTAGTAGATAGTTGGGTAATTTTAGCCCAAGTTTTGGCATCCTCTTTTTCGAGTCGCCAGTTTTCTGGCTTCCAAAGTTTTTGTTAACTGGCCGTCTGTGGTGTGTTTGCCCGGAGATAGAGACCCACCTTAAAAGGTCTGTTTCAACGACGGCGTCAAGATCGACAACATTCTTGCCATCTATGCGATTGCAATACTGATGATATGAAACGCCACGAGATGAATGAAGGCAATGGGTGTTGACGTTTCGGTGCCACAAATAGAATGTTTACTCGTCAATGAATGTATATCGACGTGGGTGGCGTTGATTGCTTCTTCGTAAAGAGCAGCATTGGGCGTCAAGATTTATGCCAACGCATTGACTAACATCCAATACCTATCATGTCTAAGGCATTATCAATTCCCTAAACAAAGTTGAATGTGTCCGTGCGATAGACTAACATCTCGGCCACCTTCACCGCCGATAAGGGCTCACGTGCATCACGAATCTCAATATGAGAGAGAGACCGGTCACGGGTTTCTATTATTGTCATGCGAGTTCCTAATAAAAGAATTAGCCGTAATAAAGCTTGCATAAGCACAAGTCGAGAGCTCCCCGAGTCATCTCCGCAACCGGTATCCTAGGTCCAGACTCAATTTCATACCACTGGCATCTTCAAAAGGGTGTCCTCCGTGTGTAGCGTGACTCACCAATTTCGGACACGTCCAAAGGCAAAGCAGTTTGCGACAACCCTTGGCAAGGGACCTGGACTCGGGAGTGTATGGACGGGACCGGAACCCCGTACCGAAAACGGGCTGCTGCATAGAGTCTAACTCAAACACATCTGACTCGGCTAAAGGGTTCAGTGGGTTCAATGGGTCTACGGAGTAGAGTGGCTCTTCTTGAATTGTTTTCCACCAAAAACGTCAATTAGATGCCTGGATTTGGTTAATCCTGGCGGTGGGCTGGGCTATAATACGGGATCAAGAAAGTGATCACCTTGGAGATGTTTGTAGATCATCCAGGGGAGCGAAATACCGTGGAAGAAAGAAGCCCAATTTTTCATTCCAAGGCTTTTCATTGAGGTACCGTCATAGAGGGGATCATCTGTTTCTTTCTTCAGATTTAAGCCTAAAATGTTGGTGGAAAGTTTGATGTTTCTATTGTTACTCTTGGTGTGTGGGTTCTACCACAACTCAAATGCCTCGGCCACCCTTCAAGATTTTCCGTCCTTGTGGACGACTCTAGCCGGCAGAGCCTGGCAATCTCTGACATTCAACTGGTCACCGTACCATCCCCGCAGTTTGTGAAGCCCACTTGGTTGGCTCCATGATTGCTTGTCCAAGCCTAGTCAGGGGTCTATCGCACACTTGGACTTGTTTGAGCTCAAGCTAATGTCGGATGCACATGTTTAACGGGCCTTTCGATTTGAACAAAAGGGAACCCTTTGCCTTCTCGCCTGGCTCTAGAAAGTCAACAAAGCATCAACCATAAATGACGTTCTTTTCTTAGCTCTGAGCTCAGAGAATAAGCAAAATTTTCTGATTTTTATCCTCGATCCTCAGCGGACGTGGATCATTTCTTATAACAGTGTCAATACCAACACCTTCCAACACCCAGTCTCACCACACCAAACATTCAGTGCCGGATTCAGTTTGACTTACACAATGACGGATCGAAGGCCAGTCCTCACTCTCCCACTCCCAGCTCGGGATCCCTTTGAATCTCAACGACCTGGGTCATCACTTCAAAGCCCATCAATACGCAGCCCCAGATTTCATGAAGACTTCGATGCACCTTTCTCGTTGGAGATTATGAACGCCTCGAGAACAACTCTCGCAACCGACACCATGAGTTTTCCTTCAACTGGCACAACTAGCCGCAACAGTTTTGGCTGTGATGGTGACCGACCTTCACCTCTTCAACATCGCAATGCCTCCTGGGAATCAGAGACCAAGCGTCGGTCAAAGGTCAATGATCGCATCCTGGAGTGGGCAAAGAGATCATGGGGAGCTGTACGCACGCGGCCCAGCTCCAAGGATGACACCAAGGACGACTATTTTGAGGGTCACCCAGCCCAGAGTCCAACAAGCGATATGGCATCGCCTTCATCAGATAATATCACACCCTCAGAGCCCGACGGCGGCCGAATTACCCACGATAGTCAAATTTTTGCTGTCACTGGGTTGCCAAGTTCGAAGGCAGGATCGAAGTGCTGAGTTGAAAGAATTTCACATACCCTTATCTTAATTATTAATGAGGTGGGAAGGCTAGTAACGAATAATGTCGGCGTTAGGAGGCACTTTGTTTCTGCTCGGCTCCATGAGATGACCGATTGCAAGACCAAGGGTCTTGAATTTTAGGATCACCGAGGAACCAGACCTCAATAGGAGGATTGCCCTCAGAATACACCACCGCCAATGATGAAAAGGCGCTCTTCTTCCCTCTTGGCCCACTGGATAATCTTGTTCGCTCCTTGTGTGATCGTCGCCCTAGATACATTAGGCCCAGCGACACAGTAGAACTCGAACACAGGTGTGGTCCAGGCTAATGAGGTTGCATCATCTCCAACAGCGTGCAGAACTTTGAGATGCGAGTGTTTGGCGTGAATGGATGCATGGAGCTCATGGTATACCGTCATCAATCTCCTGCGCTCAACAAGACCAGTGAAGTGCGGCTCCAATGACGCCATGCAGAATTGTACATTGGCCCGTGATTTGTAAAGGAAATGGCTGACTTGGCTCCCGGGGGCAATTTCGTGTATTTTTGGTCGACCAAGGCTGGTGGCGTTCTGAATAATAGCCAATGTCCCGTTTTTGGCAAGCTGCTGGGCGACGTTGTCCCGCATCTGCTTCAACTCGAAGAAACTCTCACGATCAGTGCTTACGAGGATCATTGCGATTTCTTCTGATGACGAGCGCCCTTGTGCCGCTACAGGAGAACTAGCTTGATCCTCAGAAGTGCCGTCAAAGAAACTGACGTACATGTAAAGATAACCTTTGTTGTTGAAAGCAGGAAGGCAAATGGGGATCCAGTTCTCTCCACCACCACCCTTGATGCCATCGCTTTCAAAGAGCATATTGAAAATAAGTTGTAAGTCGCTGGGATGAAGTGAGTGCCGGCGAGGCCGAATGACGCTGACAAGTTTCCCACCAGCCACAATTAGACCATATAGTAACTTGTCCGTACGCAATTTGAGGAAAGTATTATTGATTGCATGCCGCTGAGACTTCCGAAGCCGGAGGCATTCCAAAGATCCAAGCAAAGCCGAAGCAGATCCTTTGGTGAACGTATCAGCCAGAGAAGACAGAAGACCCTCAGTCCCTTCGAGAGGCTTTCGCAAGTCAGTTGACGGTCGGTTCGCAAAAATATGAGTTAGTCTGGGCAAGGTTAGTGTTGACAAGATTTGCATATATAGCGCATCCAATTGTGCCTGTATCTGCGAGTCGCTTTCGCCCAGCTTGCTGATAGCGACAAAATAGAGCGGACCTTTAGTCAAGACAACAAAACGGGTATCCCCAGCAGAAAAAGCCTGAAGGGGATTCATGGCACCTTCATAGAATGAAATGATGGTTTGAACAACGCCCATGGATGAGTTTATCAGACTCAGATCTCCATAGCGGCTCCAAATGGGCTTTCCGGCTGATGACAGAACCAGATAGTGCTTCAGTTTCGACTTCCAGAGATGCAGAATGTCAGATTCAACATCTTCGCCATAATCCTCTGGTAGAGAATTGAACTCGTGATGAAACTCTGCGAACCGGTCGTTTGCGCCTACTCTGCCTTTCTCGAAAGGAAGAACAGTGGCCGACTGAGTTCGCAGCATTTTCCAAGCTGGACTCTTCTTATGTAGTTCACCGGCAAGTAGACTTGCGATATCGCCAGAAGGTCGCATTGTTGGTGCAAAACTCATGACACTAGCAGTCTCGTCTGCCTCACCGCTGCCACTACTTTCATGTCGATCTAGGGAAGCATGATCACCTTCAGCGGGGCTTGGGAGTGAGTCGGGACCAGGAGTGGAAAATGTCCCTCGAGATCCATCAGGAAAAGAGAGCGTCTGTATTTCAACAGGAGTTATTGCCGTGGTAGCATGGGCTTGCAGAGATGCTGTGTCGGTAGCGCTCGTTGACGGCCGAGGCGGTAGAGGTGGGCGATAGTCTTCGTTTGTGGGAGATACTGGCTTTTGGATCATTTTATCTGACTCCATGATTACGGCGGATAGCTCACTCGTCGCTTTTCTTGGCCGAGGAGCCTGTCAGCGGGAGAGATGGAAGAAGACTTAATTTTGCCAGAATCATACGACCTGGAAATCTTCTGAAGGTATGAGGTGATGCCATTATGCCATCTTGGAAGGCCGCATATGATCAAGAAGAGATGATATCGGGGGAAAAAAGAGGAGGTCAAGAGCTGCTTCGTGGGGTCCTACCTACCTAAGCTTTAGGTTCTTGCTTCCTTTGGGGGGCATGACGTGCTGGAGCTGTTACAGCCTTGCACTAACAGGATAAGGCTCAGAAGCTTGAACCAATCAGAACCCTCAGCACTCGCAGAGCTCCGCCAACTTCAGGGTGGCTTCAGTGGGTGCAGTTGAAGCTACCTATATGCTCCACGTAGCCTTCTGATTGGGATCGGTGCGCCTGCATGATTACGACGATTCATAAACGACCCTGCAGACCACTTTTTGCGATCCTCAGCCTCTAGCGATGCCTTTTACTGCTGTCGCAACACGATAGGATACTCGATGTCCTTGATTTCACCTATAAGCGCATATTTCACTAGCCATGGCTCTTGAGCCCGGGTCCGGTCGCCGCTCCGTGTCTCCCGAGAGCTCGGGTCGAGAATCACCTATCCCACGCCAATGGAGGAATCAGCTGGGTGAAGGTGGGTGTGCGCCTTTGATACGGAAAGAAATTGGACCACTTTCTGACTCACAGCGCAGAAGATTATGCCATCAAGGATAAATCTTATCGCAAATATGCACATGGAGTTGATCGGGCACTTGTCTTGTTCGAGACAGCTTTGGAGGAATGGGCAGACTACATTTCGTTCCTGAACAAACTTCTCAAGGTATGATATATGAGGAAACTACCAAGCCGTATACGTTAATAACGGATCCCAGGCTCTGCAAGCTCGCCCCAAGTCGATCAATGCCATCCCATCCAAAGCGACTGTTGCGAAACGACTCTCACAGTGCCTCAACCCCTCCCTCCCGTCTGGCGTGCACCAAAAAGCTCTCGAACTGTATAATCTGGTATTTTCGGTCATTGGTAAAGATGGTCTATCTAGAGACCTACCTTTATATCTACCAGGATTGGCCACAGTACTCTCCTTCGCTTCGCTGTCAGTAAGGGCACCATACCTAGATCTCCTGGAACGGCACTTCCTTGGCATCGACCCCCGATCACTTCGCCCAGCAATGAAATCTATAATACTCGCTCTGCTTCCTGGTCTTGAAGAGGAGACAAGTGAAGACTTTGACCGAACACTGCGCCTTGTGGAGAGTTTCAAGCATGCCATCAGACCCTCATATAGCGAAGAAATCACCAACCAGCATTCCTCGGGCGATGCTTTCTTTTGGCAATGTTTCTTCCTAGCATCGATAACCAGCCAGAGTCGTCGCTCTGGGGCACTTGCGTACTTGGTACGCTCTCTGCCGCCTTTGGGGCCGAGGGCAGCCCCTGGCCCGAACAAGTCAGCGACATTGCAAAGCGATGGCGATGAAGACACTAAAAGCAAGCTCGCGGAGGTCGTTACGTCCCCTGAGCCGGGGCTCTTGCTACGTTGCTTTGCGAGTGGCCTTTCTGACGAACAGCTACTAATTCAGCGCGGCTTCTTAGACCTCCTAGTTTCTCATCTCCCACTAAATGCTCATGTTATTCAGTCCCGAGTAAAGCCGGACGACCTTGAACTACTGCTCAGAGCAGCTGTTGGCGTAGTCACTCGGCGCGATATGAGTTTGAACAGGCGCCTTTGGGCCTGGCTGTTGGGACCTGAACCAGCCGCTGAACATGAAGCCGGCGGCGACAATTCATCCAGCCCTCCTGCTGACCAGCATGCCTTCTTGGCTTCAAAGACCAACTATTTCGAAGAATTCGGATTGCAACCCCTGATCAAGGCTACCCTGCAAATGATTGAAAGCAATTCTCATAATACAGCTAGTGAACGCGCCAAGCCTTACAGAATATGCTTGTCTCTGATGGATCGATGGGAAATTGGCGGCTTGGTTGTCCCTGAGGTTTTCCTGCCTATTATCGAGAGCGTGCGTCAGTTCAAGGACATAGCCTCAAACAAGACAGAGTTTAACGAAGTCTTGCGGAGTGCTAGCGTCTTCTTTGACGGTATTGAGAGCGGCCTTATCTATGGTGAAATTGCTGCACTTCTTGCCCAGGCTTTGGGTCCTGGAGCTCTCAGCGCACCCGAGCGCAACGACAAACTCTCCCTTGTCAACTTTATCTTGTCCAACTTCAACGTGCGGGAGGAGGAGATGGTTACAATTCATGCACCTCTGTGCTGTCTGACAGCATTGGCTATGCTCCAAGACTTCAAAGAGCGTGTCTCTGCCAAGAACCATTTGGATCCGCAAATGTTCTACCTTTGTACTCAAGCCCTGAGCGTTGCCATGTCGCTCTTGGAGCTTGTTCCTGAGAGGGTCTTTCCTATGATCAGTAACGACTCAGAGAATAGAAGCAAAAGTCTACCAACAAACGTGGAGATTCTGAAGAGGTCACAGAGCTTTTATGTCAACGAGCAGGGTAATATTGAAACGTCTACTTCCCCCTTTAATGCTTTGACTATAGGACGAGCTATCCTGGAAAAGGCTGCTCAATTTGTCTGCCAGGACCTAGGATCATCTGAGACAGATCTCAATGCTTGTATTCGATTACTCGTTCTTGTAGTTCACAAGACCCCGAGAACATATGAAGGCAAGGAGGAGGAACTCCTGCAACTCATGCTCGAGCTTCTTGAACACCCAGATATTATGGCATTTTCGTCCTTCTCGGCTATCCTGCAACTGTCGACTCAGCTTTACTATGCTGAGAGGATCGAGACAGCACAATTATCAAGTCTGGTGCCCCTCTTGGTCCGGCATGCCTGGACTTACCTGTCGGCATCTGAGCCAAAATACCATGTCGAAGCAGTCAGAGGTTTATGGCAACTGCAGTCGGCTCTATCCACATCCAATCGTGATATTGAAGCAGCATTGTCCAGTCTTATCATCTCACAAGAGACCGCTCGTCTGGGTGCGATTGAGGCGGTTGACAAAGGTCGTGCCTTGAGTGTGCTATGGTCACATACTTTACAAGATAATGTTTCGCCTGAGCGTCGAGGTTCTAAAACCCCGACACAGGATATGAAAAGCCCCCCGCGCCTTGCGGGAGCCGACAACTACGAGATTATGCTCACACAGCCAGTATTCCTCATCCTTGATGCCCTACAAGATGATCGGACACCCTTATATATGACAGTTAAGGCGTGGCTTAACACAATGCTGGGGATTGATAGGTAAGTCTCAGTTCTGATAATTTGGGAACTACTGCTAATGAATACCAGACTCTTTTTGTTATTCATTTCCAGGTTATCCGACGTACCCTTCTTACAGACCCTAACACAAAATGACGAGAAATCCAATCAAGATCAATTACCATTCTCCGAGGACGCGGATCTGGATCTTTCTCTTTACTACCTTAGAACACTTTCAAATATATTGACGTGCGCTGGAGATATTTCATGGACTGTGCTGTCGTCCAAACATGTTTCCTTTCATGGTCAGCATATGCAAATCAGTTGTAAGCCACCCATTTATACATGCGCAATTTGAAACTGACCGGATGAAAGCTGGAGGCGAAGAAAATGAGATGACATTGCAAGAGTTCTTTATTCGCGTATGCATGAGGTGCATAACGGCCAACGCTCCTCACAATGCTACCAAAGAGTTTGGAGATCGTGTCAACCAACTCTACAGATACGCACTCAGCCTTCTGCATAAGTTTCTCCTCAGCCCTTTTGCTGCCTCCTTATCAGCTCAGCGCCTTGAAAATGTACTCATCGATCGACTCGAGAAGTCTCTTCAAGGCTCAGATGGATATGTGCAGGTTCTTTTGCTTGATGTTGTTTATGATACACTCAAGCTTAGAGATATCGGCCCGGCTGACGTTCCAACTTCCCCTATATCTGAAAGACGGCCATCCTCGTTTGACCCAAGGGGAACCCGACCATCACTTTCAGTGCCAGAAGCCCGGATATTCTCTCCGCCGCCACCTCAACTTCTCCAGTGCCTGCAAGATGGTCTCAGCTCACCCAGTAGCCGCCCGGTCCTAGACAGCTGGGTTGCTTTCGTGTCCGAGTGCTTGCCGCTATACTCCGACTCTATCTTCCAGGTACTTATTCCCTTAGTTGAGACACTTTGCAGAGAAATCGGTATAACCTTCACCAATTTACGAGAGACCTTCTCCTCCAATGCCCTCTCTCCTGGCAGCGAGAAATCGTCACCTGAGTCTACCCTTATTTTCCTCCTCAATGGCCTCGAGCAAGTTCTGGCACGAGCACATCAACAGCTCCTGAGCGAGGAAGCTCGGACGCAGGTGGTAAAGAGCCCGGATCAGCCCCAGTCTCTCTTCGGAAGCATGGTGTCAAACGTGTGGCAATCAGATACCCCCCAGTCTCGCAGTGCTACGGCAAATGACCGACTGACAGTCCATCTGGCGTTCCAGGATGCTGTCCGTATCTGTTACAAGATTTGGACATGGGGTCAGGGCAACGACTCAAGCAAGCAAGATCAGGGCTCCTTTGGGTCATTCACTTATACATCCTTGCGGATGCGTAATCGTGCTAGGAGATTACTTGAGCATCTTTTCGCTGCAGAGAATCTCCAATGCCTGGAGACAGTCATTGCTCTATGGAAACAATCACTTGATGGTGCTGAGTCAACCCAGGTCTTCAATATGCTTTCTGCGTTGGAGGCATGCCGGCCCAAGCACTGCATGCCTGCATTGTTCAATGCTATCTACCGGAGGACTGGCGCCGGTGCCGTTGACACTGCATCTAAGTCCACGATGACAATATCTCTTCAAGACACCGATCTTGTCTGGTTTCTTGTGGAGTATACAAGGACATTGGATGATGATGCCATGGACGAGATATGGCAGGATTGCATGGCCTTCCTCAAAGAACTTCTCACGAACCCATTCCCGCATAGACAAACATTGCCAAACCTCCTGGGATTTGCTGCTCTTTTGGGCGAGAAAGTTGACAACACCAACTTTGGAGAACAGAGAAGGATGAGAAAGGAGTTAGGGGTATGTTGTATCCTCATTTATAACCTGCCCGTTTGCTAACTTTGTTATAGGATACTTTTATCCGTCTCCTTGCTGCTCTTTTCACTACAAGACCTGTGGCGTTCACAGACTCAACAACATCGGGCGGTGGTATTCCTAAATCCGACTCTGGGAACTCCCTGAACGGAGCCAGCGAAGGGCCAGATGAAATCATCTCTATATTGGCGTCCATAGTTCCAAAACTGACAAAAATCTTGGTTGAACCTGACAGAGTCCTCTCTGCTGCGGCCACTATCTCTACTAATGTCATCGGACCAACCCTGAGGGCCAAAGGATTCCCTGACATAGTATCGAAGAACACCATGTGTCTTCTACACGAGTTATCACGAGTCCATAATAACCAGAAAAATTGGAAGAAGGATGTCGGTGATGCTTTTAATGACCCCAAGTTCTTTGGCATGGATCTTGATTTGGCCAAGGAAGACTGGCTGCCGTTGTTAAGACAGTGGACTCTCACGGATAAGGAGAAGATGCCAGAGATCGTGGGTCGTATTAGTGCCCCTTCTACGGCTGGCATTGTGTTTGGCGTTGGAGCAACTTCAGCTCGCCTCGAAGCTGATCGCAAGACGCAACTCAACCTCCGGAGAATTGCCACCTTGATTCTTGCGGGGTCTGAAGACGCATTCGTTTCGGATTTGTCCGAGATATTTAGCAAACTGGCCGAGCTTTTGAGCGCGTCGTCAACATCCTCGCCATCATCAACGACAAGAGCGGACATCTACATGGTATTCCGTGCACTGGCCTTGAGAACCAGTGCTATCCACTTAGGCATGCTATGGCCAGTTGTCAACGCCGAGATTCATGCAGCAATATCTTCTGTTGCTGCGCCCGACAACAGCACTGCTTCTGACACTTATACCAACGCCTCAGTTTTGCAGGCTTGCAAGCTTTTAGATCTTTTGATCTGTGTGGCACCGGATGATTTCCAGCTTCATGAATGGCTCTTCATCACTGACACTATTGATGCCGTGTATCGGCCATCCACCTATCAACCTGTCGCCCTTGTCGACGAGCTATCGGACGAGCTCGGAGCTTCCGTCAGTAGCTCGGTCTTCCAATCCTCTTCCGTTGTCAACTCAGTGGCACGTGGCTCATCTCGACGACCCCTTCTCGGACCAGGTGGTATTAATGATGATGTCAGTCTTGATAGAAAGGATGAACTGGTGGCGAAGGTACTTCGGCCCTTCTTTGGACAACTTAGCATCTTTGCCTTTGAGTCCACTTACGCAATGGGTCGACTTGATCGAGATGCCTGTATCTCAAGCTTGTTGAACGATGTTTTTGATGAGAGAAGTATAGTTAGGGCATTGTAGAGGTGATAATAACTCATGTATAACAGCGGGAAGATGGATTTCATAGAGTGGATATTCTCTCTCTAGCGACCTATCTGTTAAACTCGAAAAAAAAACCAACATCCAAAAGAGAGTTGAACCGTCCTAAAAATACGTAAGTAGGTTCAAAACCTGTCAAGCCATGACGGCTACAGTGCAAAGTCGTATCCTGTGAAACCTGACCCCGTCTCGGGGAGGAGGAAAATATAAGACCCAAGAAGAAGCGTATGCCAAAATAAACTCAGTAAAGAGTTCCCTAATCTTAGGCTAAATTACCCAAGTCTTTTCATCACTTAGGATAAAGGCCCTAAGTATTCTTGCCTTCCCCCTGCCCCGAGATCATCTAGACCTACAGCGAGACATCTCGATAATGCGCCTTGAAGTGCTCCGCTTCATCTCCGTTCAGCCTTCGGAAAAGGAGATAACAAGAGAGTAAAAGCCCCGGACCCAACACAAAAAACTCATCCCCTGGCTACGGAACACCTCAGCTCTGAGCATATCCCACGAAGCCTAGTTGGTTCGTGAGAAGGTTAGCCTGGAAATTCCTCATGCGAGAAATATCGCAAACACTACCCAGGTGTGGATCAATAATCGCGGCGGCAGCCATGGCTTCTTCAAGAGTGCCCCCGTACACCCTCGCAACAACACTCTCGAAAGCATCTTTCTCCATAACAGCCCCGAACTCCAGACACTTGGATACGCCAACAAGTTCCGTGCCTAGTAAGTCCAGTCTCTCTAGCAGGAGACTCTTGTCGAAACGTGACGCTAGCTCGAACCAGGCTTGTACAGGCGTGATCTCCAAGTCGCCGGGGTTGAGGCTCTGTGCTAGGCCATAAAGGGAGGATAATGATATTCGGGGCGATGGCCACTCCAAGTGCACGGGAGGTACGTAAGGATCCAGGCCGAGAGAACGACGGTTGTGGCAAGATGACGCTGAAGAGACTTGTTTGCGGTCACCAAACACATCCAAAGGCGCATTGGCCATGCAGAGTGAGGACGCCATGAGGCAGTGGCCTTTGGGCTCGTCGTTGGAGAGGTGAGAGTGAGATGGAAAATCACCAACAAAGAAGTGATCCCAACAGATATGTTCAAGTCTGTGAAATGTCACTGTCAGTGGGGCCGTCACAAAATCCACAATGTAGTATGAACTTACGAGAGGATAAAGTTGACAGCCTTTTGCTCCTCATCAGGAGTCAGGTTGAGATCGGGTAAAGGCGGTGGCGAACTCGTAGCGTTGCTGCTCGATTCGTTTGATCGGATACTGAAGGCTGGCGTCTCCATAGATTCATCCTTCTTGAGAGTAACAATGATGTCGTCGACGTTGATATCGGCAAATATCTCTCCGCCATCTTGATCGTATTCTTGAAAGGTGGGATCCTCGGCCCTCAACTTGACGCCCAGGGTGTCATCGACCCAAGCATCATTGTCGCCAGCAACCGCCTCCTTCGTGAGACGGGGACGTATAGAGCAGGTACCAGACCTGCATCTTGGGATAGTGATGCCTTTGTTCGTTAATAGTTCCTTGATAGAGTCATTGTCCTTTTTGAGCTGTTCAGACTCAAATTCCGTCAAGGCGATGAGTTCACGGAAGTGAGTGATGTCGAGCTCGAGTTGCTTCTGATATTCTGCTTTGCGTTGGCGATGCTGGATCTGGGCCCGTCGAACCTGGGTCCGGCGCAGCTTTGCTTTCTCAGTTGCAGTGAGAGACTTGCGAGGTTTCTGTGGTGAAGTTTCACTACTGTTTTCGGGTGCTGGCGAGGGTTTGTTAGTGGTGTCTGTCTTGGTGATTCGTGAGAGAGATGCCTTGCACGATTGTCTGAGATTTCAAGTCGAGGAGTGGCCAGTCACTGACCGAACCGGACCTTTACGGAATCAAGCGGACCAAAGATATTGACTGGAATCACACTCAAAGATAACGAGGGTACGCTCTATACTTACACTCGCTGCTCATCCCAACGCTGCCTCTACTCTTCCTCCCCCTCCGCTGGGGCGTGGCACAGTCAGGGCCTTGACATGGCGTTCCAGCGACCTTTTGCTTAGTCTTTTTGAGAAACTCGGTAAAAGAAGGTCTCTCGTCTGCTGTAGCTGTGGCTGTAGCTGTAGCTGTAGCTGTAGCTGTATTCGCCATGGCGTGATAAGATGGCAATTTGCTGCTCGAGGCTTTTGCATGTAAGTTGGAGAATGAGCCCACTTTAATGACTGAGTCTCAAAGTTTGAGTGGGTTTCAAAGTGTGTTACGTTGGGATGGATGGACGGGCTGACGGGATGGGATGGGTTAAGTAAGCGCGGGCGGATTAAATCTTGAAGCGGAATATGCCCCGTGCGAGCTCGGTAGATGGAATAGAAGGAAGACAAGACAAGGGTAGGAACTAAAAATAGCCTGACATAAAACCGCCGTCAGAGCAGAAAAGAAGACGAGTTTTGTATGATGAGAAGAGAGAGGGACAGGGAGAGAGGGAGAGAGGGAGAGAAAAGATCCAGATATATTACTTATGACAAGAGAATATGCAGGTCAGAAAAAAAAGGACATCCATGTCGTCGAGTCACGAGCTGAATCCGAGTTCTTCGCTCCGAGTTCCCCCATGCATTCATTCGAGCTGACAGAAGACATGAATGACTACAGAGTAGATATTAATAAGACATTTCATTAAGAAAATACACTCATCAGAGAGCAAGACCAGGCTAACTACTCCATCCCATCTTAGCCTTTTTGTCTCTCAAGACTCTATCTAGGCTAAGCCTTTCTGCCGCTCCTAGATCTAACTACCTAGGTCATATATTATATACTTGACACTCTGTATGAGAACTGAAGGGCCCCTTCATGACCTCGCTGACGATTTCTCCTACGCCACAGATGCTCATCTTTTCCGCGGAGATGGCACAATCAATAGGTACCTAGTCATGCACAATGATTACAAACACAGATATTCGAATGGTGACACAAAACTGTAAAGGCAACCTTTTTCCTGTTCTGCTCGCTGTCTAGAAGAGTGTATGCGCATTCCATAACTCGCTCTCATTTCATGCTAACTTTCGAGATCGTTTCACATCCGAGCCCTTGGGTATAGAACCAAGCCTTTGTAAATCAAACAAATCCTCCCCAACGCCTTGCTGTGCTTTTATAACCCACGAATCGCAAACCATGCTTCCGTCGTAAATGACTATGCCACGACTCTATTCATAATCTTCACCATCGCTATCCGTCGCTGTGCCCTCCTCAATCTCGTCCTCATCAAGGTCGTCATCAATATCATCATCGCTATCGTCCTCGTCCTCGGCGTTCAGCCCTTGCACCGCCTTCCAATGCACGTAGTCGTTCTCGAGCCACCTTTTACTAACCGGCAGCTGATAAGGATCGAAAGGGAAATAAGGGTCCAACTGATGGAAGCTCTCATCTCGTGTCTCATAACCAGCATCTCGAAGGGCCCCTCCTGTCGAGTAGGTAGCCGTGAGATATTGCGTCAAGCGAACTCGTTTGTTGCTCTCCACCAACGGATAGACGTACATAAAGTTGAGGCGATGTGAGATCTTGGCGAATTCCTCGACGATTACGGGCGCGCAGACCTTGAGAGGGTTAAGTTTGCTGAAGATCTGCACGGAAAGATCTTTTCTGCATGTTCCCATCCACTCCATCTCCTGACCGATGTATGAAGCTGGATCCTCGGGGTCCACAAACTCTGGAGTCGACACGATTAGGTCCTGCCAGCGGAAGCAGAATATGTAGAGTGTGGCCTGAACGAGGCTGTAGTATGGCGTGAATCGCATCAGGTCTGGTCCCCTGCATAAAGGTTCATATTTCTTCCGGTACTGGTCCAAGTGATGTAAAAGAAGTCCAAAGATACTTCGGATCAGGCCGCTCGGTAGATGGGCGCCACGAGCCACGAAGCTGGCTAGATATGCTGCGGCAGACTGCTTGAGGACATTGGGCGTGTTGCCTTGGAACGCAGTGGCAATAAGCTGGCCGCAGAATGCGTCTGTGAGGCGCTCATGCATTTGAGCAAAATGAAAGATGAGGAACTGCGTGTGTCGAGACTTGTATGTGGGCAGCACCAGCTGTTCAAACTCGCGCAACAGGACAGTAAACATGTCGAATGCCGTGTCCGACCCAGGGTTGGTAAAGTGAGGGGTGTAGACGCTGAACAGTGTGTCCATCATGGCATCCATCTTTTCAACACTTCCCTTGATCGACTTGATTCTGGCGACATTTTCGTCGAAATCGGGGTCGTCGCTATGGACCGATTCCGCATCGCTCTCGTCGTCCGAGTCGTCGTCGTTCTCCCACTCGTCTCCTTCTGAGTGTTCGCGCAGCGCGTACATGACGGCTGCGGTTACATCATCTTCGAGATCTTCCAGATCGGTTTGCATCTGAGAGTCGATCTGGACAACTCGTTTCAGGATAATATCAAAAACTTCGTCACGCGAGTCGGGCACATAGTCCTTGATACGAAGAAGGTTGTCGACATACGCCATGTGCACGCGCATGGACTCGTTCTGGAAAGGCAACTTGCTCACGAGGAGTTCCTCGAGCACTGAAATTGCGGAAGGAAACATCTGGAGTAAGTACTGCAGGGTGCTGTGCAGTCGGATGCGCATGGTCTCGCGGCTGACCTCAGGGAAATCCGGAACACTCCACACTGAAGAACGACTGTCGCAGAACTTCCCCACCATCATCGCCAGAACTGGTGATAGGTACGAACCCTGGGCGCTGACCAGCGCCGCCAGGAAATGAGTGAACACTTTTACAAAGGCATCGTCTCGTCCAAGCCAGGAGCAATTTAGAACAGTATGGACGAGACCATTACAGAGCCTGTTTTTGAGAATGGGGACACATCCAGTAAGAGCCACCACGTAAACCTGGAGTTCGTGGGGTTTCAGGGTATCATCCTCCTCTCCAACGACGGGTGGTAGGTAACGCTGCCTGTCGCTTGCGAAGAGTTCCTTCAATGTGTCGTACTGGCTGTCGTTTCCTCTCAGGTGCTCTTCAAGGGCAGTCCTGACTTCGAGCTTCACCTCATCCATGGTCCGTCGTCCGACTTCGTACGTTACGTTTCGGGTCTCGTCTATCAAGATTTTGCGGCGTTTCGTGGGGCTCTCGGGTGCTTCGACGGGGTCGCTTAGTCCAGCATACTCGGCCTTTCTCCTCCCCAAGATGGATGCAGGTTTGAGGATGGAGCGGACAGGCGTGGAGCTCCTTGGAACAGGACCAGAGAAATTCCTGGTCGTAGGTGTAAAGGGTCTCATTGATATCAGCCCTACAGAATGTTTGACGATGTCTCGCTTCGTTGTGCGTTGTCGCTCGATGGGCGGGAGTATGGGTTGACTCGAAGTGATGGTGGCGTCTCTCAGGCAACAAACAGAGAGAGGGAGGGGTTCTTGGGGTGGGCAATCAAGGTATGATCATGGACTGAAGAGTGTGTTGAAATTTTGACCGTAGAATATCAGCAGTCATAATAAGCATGTCTTAACAGCACAAGTGCCGGAAGATGGAGAGCTCGGTTTGCTTTTGCTGCCTTGTGGAAACGACGATGAAGAAATCTCGAGAGTCAATTGTTAAGCGCTGGTGGCCATTGGAACTTTTTTTCCAATTTCTGTCGGGTACCCGATTTTTCGACGATTTTTGGTGGAGACCACACGTGCCTCAGACTCTTCCCAATCGGGAAAGGTGGTGTATCTTCTCCGTTACTCTGGTTAGGTACGGAGTAGTTACTTTTGTTTTAGTGATTGCGTCACACTGGAGATTGAAGTGAACCTCACTTCATCCAATTGCAACTGTTGCTCTTGTTGCCAGCGTCGACAACGATTTACCAGGTTCTCATTGACATTAGTGATTTACCATTTCATAACTTTGAGAAAACCGCTGAGTCTCGCTCGTGATCAAAACGCCTTAAACGAATGATTCATTCACGAGTTATGAGAAAACGCCATCCAGGGAATTGCCGTTTTGCATTCAAAGCTTGTGCCATTATCACACTGCAAAATATCAACAAGAGGTGCAGTCTCAGATACTTGGATGCATAGTGAAATAAACAGACTGTGGGTGTTCATTTATCTGAAAACTACTGACCCCAAACTCCTTGCCTCTGGACTGAATGCATATCCGTTTGCCTGCATCTCAAAGACGCTTTCTGACTATCGTGATTATTAACACTGATCATTTTGGGACTGCTCCCACGCTTGCAGGTAACTATCAGACGCAAATTGCACCTCTATCCCTGAACACAAACCCAGTCATATCTCCCATTTATGCTCCCTGCCCTTCCTTACAGTACCATCCTCAATACCACCTCATACAATGTGAGTCCATCATCGTTCCAGAAGTCCACGTACATATCCTGGAAGAAAACTTATTGTGACCAAAAATACACTTGCGTTACAGTGCAGCGTTTGAGATGCTTAGGTTGCTGTCGATATCGTTCACTGGGCTAATACTCGCAACCGATATGATGAACCCGTGCTGTTCAGGGTGCGGTATGCTGCCGCTGGTTAGAAGAACCATTCGAGTGGGACGTTGGTACGATCGCTGTTGGAACCAGGGAGTGGGTTGTTGGGGCCATGCTTCGTCATCCGCTCCTCACTGCAGCCAGCGTTCTAGTAGCCCTCGCCAGCGTTGCCATTGTGGCCAGGTTGTGAGGCATAAATGTAGTTGGGATCACCCCCAGCCTCGACGCCGTTTCCGTCCTGTCCAAACTCGCCCACGGCACTAGGCTCTGTTTTGGCATCATTCATCCATTGTGGGTTACTATCGAGCCCCACTCGATCGCGGTTCGACTGATTCTGTTGCTGTTGGTGATTCGCGTTAGCAACTGAATGATAGAAGTATCTCCCAAACACTTCTCCTGCTACTCGGTATAGACTCTTGCAGCGACACAGCTTACAAGGAGCATACCTGCAAACCCCATACTCAACAGATCCAGGGTCCTTCCTGGTAGAGTACTTGACTTACCTCTCGGTACTTGCTGAGGTAAACTTTCAGCGCTTCCGCGTAGTTCTCGAAACCGAGAGACGTCATGGCGAAAAGAATGTCTTCGCCATTTACGGTCTTGCGTTTCTCTTGCTGGCATTTCTCCGACGCTGTGCAAGTCAGCATGCTGCAAATCCAAGACATGACTCGGGTTTTCAAGTGCAAGTCTCAGTAAGGCTGTGAATCCATAACTCACCCTCGCTTGTGATAAAAGAGATAAATTCGCTAACACACTCTTGCATGCACTCCTTGGCCTCTTTCGCGATCTTTGCGTTTTCAGGTAGTGCATTTTTCATGATACGAGCAACTGGAGCAAAGTTCCGAATGTTAGCATCAAGCTCATCAGTTCTGTCGGCCTTGGAAGCGCGAGGCGCTTTGGGAGATTTGGAGGACGAATCGCAAGACATGAGCGGGATCCAGATATGCACGGCTGGGCGGGCTGAGGCGTCAAACAGCTCGCGCAGAAAGGGACGAACAAATCATATCAGGATGCCTCTGTAGATAGATAACATACCATTGGCTATGGGCAACCATCGATCCTGTTCCTTTACACCCTCATACTCGTAGCCCGCTGAGTTTGCGGCTTGTGGGTCTTGTTGCTCGTTCATTTGTGCTTCGTCGTCGGGTGACGGTGCACCATGGTCAACCTCCTTTGGAGCAGCGGATTGGGGGGAATCCGACATATTTGGCTACCTGCAGCGGCTGCTAGCGTCCCTTGTCAAAGGGGATTTCGGGCTCGCACAGCTGGACCTTGCGATGATGTGTCCCCTGGCCACGTCGCAGATGGTAGGGCTTGCAAGCGTCAGGGTGTGCGAGAGAGGAAGAGGGGTCTTGGATCTGCGGTGCTGTGCAAAGTCAACCAAAGAGTACTGTACCGATGAGGGTTCTTCTTCACTAATGCAGGTGGTCCCTGGCCCGGAATCTTGGGGCTATGACGCTGTCCACTTGGGGGCGTGTGGTTGTGAGGTAAGGAGTGGTTGATGTGGATGTCTATTGTCAAGACAAGGTGAGGTGAGGTAAGGGTAAGGTAACCAAGATACAGGACACGGAGCGGAGCAGGCACCGGAGGGGGGTACGCCCTCTCCGGTGTAAGAGCCAAGTGAAGTGAAGAGAAGGCGGGGGATCATGACTTCGAGGTCCGTCCGACAGAGAATGAAGGGCATGCATGGTATGGGAGGAGGACAAGGACAGGATGGGGCTTTGATTCAAAGACATATTGGTACGTACAGTCTAGGAAATACAGATCAAACTGAGGTAGACAAGTCGCGCGAGCTTCGAGCTGTTCCGCAAAAGGCTTAAGCCGGCTGATAGATACAAAACAAGAGCAGAGGCCGACGCGCGCAAGACAAAGACAAAGCTGTAGCACACGCGTTTGGAAGCTCAAAGGACACGCGCAGGACGGCAGGACGCAGGTCAGCAGCGATGGCGATGGCGAGAGACCTCAGTAGGCAGTGATGTCGCCCGGAAGCGTCTCAAAATCGACGGGACGGAGCGGCGCAGATTCGGGTCGCGGTTTAGCTGGGGACCGACGGCGAATTGCACGGGAGTGCGAAGGTTCTACCGGGGTACGGAGCTCGAACAATGTGTTACACGAGGATAACAAGCGTCTCGTTCGCCAATGTCAGCTCCAATACGCCGCCGGGGTTCTACCAAATCGCGTCAGATCCAGAGTCAGAGGGAATAATCAATAACAGCTCGGGAGGCCAAAGAGGACCAGGACAGGTCGGGGCTGGGGCTGGGGCGTGTGTAGATTCGATGACTGATTGTCGATGGAGCGCGATGGGGTTCGCCAGCAGGGGAAAGCAAAGAGCTCAGTGGCGATGGAGGCGAGGCTAGAGTGAGCGAGAGTGCGAGGAGCAGCGAGCGAGAGGGTGTCTGAGTTGTTCGCTTGTGGTCGCAGTTGAGGTGCATATGTGGAGTGCAGCAGCGGGCGTGGGGTTCCTTTCTGGAAAAAGAGACTTACAATTGATTAATTGCAGTTGCTATTAAGCAAGCGAGACGATTAAGATGGCAAGTACGTAGCGGATATGCGGTCAAGACGCGATCCAACTAGTCAGAGTTGCGTTGATCAATTTGGGCAAGGTGAAGAAACTTGGTCAGCTTCGGTGGTGGTGGATGGAAGTGGAAGTGGAAGTGAGGTTAACTACCTCTCTGTAGGTACTACCTAAGAAGAGATGTTTCGTTTCCCTGACACGCCAACAACAAATCCAAACCTACCCAAGGCTGAAAGCCTAAAGCGTGCCTGGCTCTGGCCCTAGCAACCTTGGTACACACTACCGAAACTCAGCCCATATGTAGGCGCTCTCCACTAGTACTGTTAACTTTTAGATCCTGCCCGGGCGCCATTGCTGAGGTACCTAGTTTCTCTACCTACCTCTCTGGAGGCCGCTTCCATGGGGTACATAGTAGACGTTATCGATAACGAACTTGAGCTGTATCTTTGATGAGCTCCATGGTTGACTGGTCAGCGAAGGGCCAACTCAACTCAGAAACAGCATACCTTACCTTAGGTAGGTATTGTAAAGTTTATTAGCCCTACAAACCCTCACAAGAAAGCAACACCAAGGCTTACAGGCACAGTGCTGAGAAGATGCTCAGATTCCTGTAGAACTAGATATTGATCCTTTCGACACCGCTATATGAATCCGACTGACCCGGACAAGGAATACTCGCTCGATGTACCATCCATCTGCTCGCTTCCTTGATTCCTTCAGCCGCTAAAGCCAAAAGCCCTGGGCTTGTCTGGGTAGGAAAGAAGGTAGACAAGTTGCTGCAAACACTCCCATGGGTACACAGGAGCATGGCCCCAGGCGGTGTGTCGCAAACTCTTTTTCACCTACCTTGGCTTGGGGGACCATCGTACGAAAAAGAACCCGTGTTTACAGTGAAACCTGCTGTCCTGTACTGGCCGAGGAAACGTGCTAGACGGGTATTCTGGTGCTACACCTAATATCAGCTCTGCTATAGATGCGCTGCGGCGAGGCCTTCTACTGCAGCGCTGTTGGATCAGGATATCTCTCTCAACAAGCACATCCATCTTTGTGAATATGACCCCATCTCCAGTGCCTCCTCAAAATGACGTCCAGGCACTCACTCACTATCAGGCACTTGACCGGTCATGATCAAGTCCACCTGGGCGGTAACGAAAGAGGGGGGCCACTCTGATTCCTTATTCGACAATGGCACTTTCATCAAGCCACCCATCAAAACTGTATCCACGCTTCCATCGCCAGGGTTCAGTTTGGGCTGAGCTGTTGGGGTAACTCATTGTCGGCCTCATTTGTGCATGGCAACCTGTAGGCATCCGCATAGTATGCCTCAGATGCAAGCCAACAACTTAGCCCCGAGTTCTCAGCCCAGCTCAAAAATCACAGTCCAATAATTAGTTCAGCCTCCTTGTAAAACATGGTCAACGGCCTGGTCCAATACCTGCAAGGACCCGACAAACTGGACGTGTTGGTCATCTAAGTTACGGCTTTGATTGTACCAATCAAAGAGGCCTTACCATCATATGCCCTTTATCCTACAGTAGATTTGGGACTTTAGTTAATTCAAAGCTTATCACGGCTTCTGAAAACTTGACAAACCTTTCAATGTCAGCAACATGGAGTTCATGCCAAATATTAAGGCTTTCTCATGATTGGAACCCAACGCATCCATCCTGGCCAAGCCACAAACGGCTTCAGAACATGATTCACAGTATCTGGTTAGGATAAACGACTGTGATAGCCTCATCAGAGTTCCTGCTGACCGCTCCCTGGTACAGTCAAGGTGAAGCCGGCAATGTGCGTCAAGTGACAACTTGGCAGCATGGCCACGGGAAGTGATAGATCTATTATTGATGTGCTGCGACGATAGGAGTTCCTGAAGATCCTAAACTCAGTTCATTGCGGCTTGATACAACGGTTTTCGGTAACAAGCCTACGAAGGCGTTACCAATAAGCGACTAGCATCAGCCACTCTGTCCTTTAGGTCTGATTGGGCTCGATTACATTTGAGCCATTCCAAAAATCATATTTTCACGGAACTACTGTAGAAGCGTCTGATAGAGCATTGGAACAACCGCTGTGCCGCAGGGCCTGCCTCCATTTGAGGAGGGGACACAAGGACACAAGTACAATATCAACCAGTCAGAAGTACATATCTTATGGCTTCTGCATGTCAACAACCGATCTGCTGCGCCAGAGGAATGCACTAGCCCCCACAAGGTCATGAAGATGATGCTACTCTTGACAAGGTGGTGGAGAGCTGTCGGAGTGAAGGCAGCAACTGATGACTTGCAGTTCATGGCTAGGCTGCCCCATATCGATCAGACTCTTTTCAGATCTCGGTGAAGATCAATCAGACATGCACGATACATAACTTTGAACCGACGTTGCATACATACACATGGAAAACGCCAGCTGTCCATCGTGCTATCTTTGCCATCCTTTGGCTTTCTCATTCTCATGCAGTTCGCCTCGATGCACACGTCTTTAGTTGAGGCATGGAATATGACGCAACTCTCACAAAAGTCATGAGTTGCAGACAGATTGAGTGCGCGGAAATTTCCTCATTTCTCTCCTCAAAAGGTATCACCATCATCAACGGTGGTCCGACACGAGGGTACATGTGGCCAGTTAATGCAACCGGTGGGCAAGCCTCGTCAATCGGGGTGTTTCTGTCCATACAAACACATGCCCGCTTTCTAGGTCTTGCGTCGCATTACATTGCATTGTGTGTTTGACGTCCTGCATGTCAAAAACTCTGATGCTTCTGGGGCCTCAATGCGGTTGGGCATGCAGACGCTTTTGCCGCCATAACCCCACAGTGCGCAGCAAGTGTACAACGCATCAACACCATCTTTCCATGGATTTCTTTCGTCGTCTTGCTCGTTCAGCCTGAAACGGCAGATATTTGGACGGCAAGCAGGCCACGGAAGTCCGCCTTAGTGAGCCTGGGGCAGAAACATCGGGAGGCCCGATGGAGTGGCATTTGTCTCTAGAGAGAAGGGATTTTGAGGAGTAATTGCGTTGTTGCAAGCTCCGTCGTCTGAGGTTGTGTTCAAAAGTGGCACATCTAATAAATCGCAAGCATGCGATTCTCTGGCAATTCTCAGACATAAATCATCTGTGGTACTAATGCAACCGTTTTGTCCTATTCTGTCCTCGTAGTCTCATTATTGCTGTACAACCTGCACATTGTTCTTCTTCTGTAGAATCGTTAGTATTGGCTCTGTACTCGTACGCCAAGGACTGAAATCATTTCGATTTTTCTCTTACCTTCCACTTCTCAAGATCATCCTGCTTCGTCTTGTATTGCTTTACCAAATCATCTAGCACCTTGCGAAGCCCTTCTTGGTTGGTCTTGAGGGCTGGTACTACATCCTTGACCGTCCTCTCAACAAGCACACCGTTGATGAGACGGAAACACTTTCTGTCTTCTGAAAGGGGCTCTAGTGTCTCCAAAACAAGCCTGTTGAAGATCAAATCAGAATCAGTGCTTCAGCACGCGGTAATACTATGTTGTAGGAGGAATTTGGGCAAGCCGACGCCCATGCTCCATCTGTTTGAATAACGGCAAAGACAATAGTGATGAGTAGGCCACTTACTTGTGCTCCTCGGCTTCTTGCTCAATATCACCAATTCTCTGAGCTATTTGCTGAAGAGTGTTCTTGTAATTGGAGTAGGTGACTTGAAGATCTAGGTAGACAACGTGAGTAAGAGGCGGCGCCATGACATGTGCCAGAAGGAGGGTTGTGCTGACCTTGCTGCTTCTTAGCAGGTACCTGAGCCGCTGAAGACATCTTTTTTTGAATGGAGCAAAGGATTTCGATATAATGCTTCTCTTTGTTGGTTGAGTATCAAAAGATGCTCTCTTGTGTGGAAACAGAAGCCAGCGCAAATACGATCCATTGCCCCTCCAAATCCCATGGAGCCTCCCGCCTGGTCCGTGCACTCTCGACCCAATATTCAATCTCCTCAGCATGTGGCGATCACTGGAACTACTTTGAGGGTCCTCCAACTCTTTGCCTTTCAAGTCTATCAACATCATCATGCACCCTCATCTTCACACAAAGAACGCTCTGGGTAAGTCCGTCGAGGGCTTTATAGCCACCGCGCGCTGACTCCAGTCACAGCGTGCGAAGAGGTCATCGCTGCCCTCGAACAGTGCCATAGCCAAGGCTTCATGCACAAGGCTGTGGGAAGCTGCAATGACGCCAAAGAGAAGGTCAACGAATGCTTAAAGATCGAAAGATCAAAGATGCAGGCTGAGAATCGAAATGCTGCCCGGGCGAAGCGCGACAAAATACGAGAGCAGCAGCGGGAATTGGGACTGTGATATAAGAAACGCCTCACGATACGATGCCAACGACCCGAGTTCGACACGAAGCGAATCCATTGACGATGGGCTGTATTCAACTTGTATACTAGAAACATTTGAGCTGGCGTTCTGGGCGACAAATTCATGACAAGGAGGCAAGAGATTGATCAGTATATCACCCAAAGCCTCATATACATTGTCTGAGCATGATCCTCTTACTGCTGTGGTATGGAGTTCATTATTTAATAATTGTTTCTGCACATAGAACCCCGGAGCATACATGTTGCATTATGCATAAGGAGTCATTCCCTTCCCTCTCCTCTCCTCTCCTCTCCTCTCCTCTCCTCTCCTCTCCTCTCCTCTCCTCTCCTCTCCTCTCCTCTCCTTTCCTTTCCTACCCACCCTCAGGGGGCAATGAAATAAACTTAGCAAAGAATCGCCTAAGTTAAGGCTAGATTTGCCTAAGGATTGCTATCGCTTAGAGTAAAAGGTCCTGAGTTTTCTTTCCTCCCCTAACCACCTAACCAGATATCTTGATATTGATTAGCCGAGTGACAATGGCTATATCATCGCCACCAGTCTTGCAGGCAGTAGCCAATTCTTCAAGGGCTTTATACCTTAATCCCGATAACTGAGAGTATGTTAGTGGCAGCTGTAATAGTTCTAATCTTATTTTTCGATCTGTCAATATCTACATATTATTAAGTAATATACATAGTTCGTCTAGTATTTAATTCTAGGTACTCTATATAGGAGTTATTGGTTGGTTATCTCTATATAGTTGTAGGTTTGGGGTTAAACAAACCTTTCTGGCCGATAGATTTGGACTTCGATGCCATGGTGTTTCCTCCGTGTACCTAACTTGCATGGTGAAGAGGGATAAATATCAAGGCCAGCAATAAGGATATCAGAGAGTAGGTAGTTGCGTAAAATCGCGCTCTATGGAGCAGATGTAAATAATGAAGGTATAGGAAGATCATGTACGTAACGGCGGCGAGGATTTCGGGTTCAATATAATGCTCTTGACTAAGGGTCAACATCTGCAATCCCGGGTCTTGATGCTGCAGAGAATTTCAACTTCTTGAGCTGTTGAGAGAAGAAAAGAAGGGCGATAATGAGGCTTGAATGACAGCTATTTCACGTTACATACAATGAAGCCGTTGCCAAAGCCGTTGCCGGCTGTGAATCACTGTAAATGTTATAGTTAAAGAGCACATCTAGACTCACATTGATTCAAGCCTTTAGCCGTACCCTACCAGCCAGAATCCTAAACTCATCACAAGGTTCCAATATTTAAACACCGTCTTTTTCCCACCTTGCCCTCTTTCCTTCTTTCTTCCTTTCACCTTTCCATCAATCTTACGGACCCGTGCATTGTGCATCTTGTCGACTAGAGCTACTGAGCTCATTTCCCTCGCCCTCGCTGCCAATTTCCTCTACCTACATCACGCAATAGAAGCATCGACGGCATCATCTCCGGCTTGGTCGATCGATCAGTGTCTCGCGACCAACGCATCTCCGATGTCGAACATCTCAGTGCACTTATATATGCGCAGCATGAAATGTCATTTATGAAACAAAGCCGTGTGATCGAGGCCACAATTAAGGCCATGGGAAAAGATGCGAGATAAGTTGGGCGGTGATCAGAGGGAGGGTATCGAGCATACGGATTCCGAGATGCACAACGCTCCTCCGGGGGGCAAGAAAACAGCGAGTCTTACTGTAAGGTGTCAAAATAAACTTAACAAAAGTTATCCTAAATTCAGTAAAGAGTCCCCTAAGTTTAGGCTAGATTTATTTACCTAAGTATCTTAATTGCTTAGGGTCAAGATCTTGAGTTTTCTTTCCTCCCCCAGACTCCCTAAGGTACGTTTTGTGAAATATGTACAATATTGTCTACCTTATTTTTGCCCTTGAAAGGATGTAAAAATGAAGAGAAGAGGAAGAAGAAGAGAAAGGGAGAGTAACCGAGGGTTGATAACTCAGTGAAATCTCTACAGGAGAAAAGCAAGACCAAACATCAAGAGAATTGTCGCCAGCATTCCGTCGATCGCCTTCACCACCGCCCCTGATACAATTACAATAGAAGCATCTGGCACAACCACTGGTGTATGAGTTGGAGCTGGCCTGCGGTGAAACGTTGGCTTGGGGGCATCAGGATAACCGCTTCCTCCCAGAGGCACTGCAGAAACCTCCCCTTGACCATGGCTACCCTTGGCTGCAGGTGAAGAATTCTTGGGCTGGGTCCCCTGAGTATCCGGCTTAACCTCGTAATGTTCAACGATATGTGTTTCGTGAGCTGCATATTCTCTTGTGGGAGCTGCGACAACTGCACCGGCTGGCACAGTAAGAGCAATTGTGTTCTCTCCATTGTGACCACACCTATTACAACCCGCCTCGATGGTCGTCATCTCAACCGTTTGCGGTTTCTGATACTGACATCTGTGGCAAGGGGGCGGTCGCAACGTGGTACAATACTCAGTGATAGTCAGGTAAGACGGGTTATTAGGGTCAACAACGGTGTATGTCACAGTCGTGGTTATTGGCTCCACAACTTCGGTTCTGGTGAAGTTACCTGCATTATAAGAGACAGTTGTCGGAAATGGGGGCGTGATCGGCTTTACGCCTTGTGATCTAGTGACAGAAACTGAAGGCTCAAGGGTGATGACGGAATCAACAAATGTTTCTGTGCTTGAGGATGGGGAGTTCGAAACTGTCGGGCTCTCGGTAGGCAGGCCGGAAGGCTCAGAGGTCAAGATGGGTTGAAGAGTGATCTCTGTAGAGACTGCAAGAGAAGATGTCCCTGCTGTGCTAGGAGCTTCCGAGGCGACCAAAGAGCTTGATATGGCTTCAATCTGCGCATACAAAGTAAGCAAAATGCCAGGGGGGGCATCTCGACGTCGAAGGCGCGAGTCCGGGCTTGAGTCGGTCAAAATCACACCGCCACAGAACAGGCCTGGGTCCCCAGGGCATGGCAGATCACAGCGACCGTTGGTCACAGTTTCAGCAGAGTCCAGAGTATCTGCTGCATAACAGGACCTGACTGAGATAAGCCAGGTGAACGTAGCATTAATGGCTCAGAACTTACCTCTGGTAGATGCCTATATAGGCACGTCCTCTTCCTAACCTGGCACACTCTGCAGTAGTCATATCAGGGCCCTCTCCGATCAAGCCGAAGCTGGGATAACCAGCTGCAGACCCCAAGCAGCCGAAGAACTTGAATGTCCCGATCACTGCTAGGTTAGACGGTACGGAAGATGAGGTAGCAACTGTTGACGTCGCTGGAGACAATGTGTCCTGGGCTGTTGAAGTCATGACTGTTCGGAAGCTCAGTGTCAGATCCAGTTTATGTGCATGGGGTGAGGTTTAAGGGGGAAACATCAGAGATCACCCCTGTCGTGTGTAAGTGTCTTACCGTCACTAAAGCTTGTCTCCTCCGCTGAGTTTTATATTGTGTCTGTCGAGGACTCTGTCTCTTCGGCAGCACTTGTTTCCAGGGACTCGGTTGTGGTCATGTCCGGCATGGAGGCTTGTTTCGCAGTTAGTCCCGGGCTCTTTCTAGCTACCTATCATGCAATGAACTGTGACAGGGGTCATGGGCTTTTTAGATGTATGCGCGCTGAGAAACTCACTTGTTGTCGACTCGCTTGGGGAGTCACTACTCAAGCTCGGGGTGACCTCATCGGTAGATGCTGGGACTGCTAGGATAGTAGAAGACACTTGAACTTCCTCCCTAGAGGTAGTTGTGTCGTATATGGAGCTTTCGGACAAACTCGTTGTTTCAAGGCTGGTAGTGCTCTCATTGGAAGAGTTTGGAGCTGTTTTAGTGGCAGTATCAGATGTTGGGGTAGGAGTGGATTCGATAACGATGGTTGAATACTCTGTAACTGTGTCACTTGGTTCGACACTTATTGTATCTGCTGTTGTCATGGTTGAGTTTGGGAGTTCTTCTGAAGTGACTGAGTTACTGGCTTCGGTCGATGTCTCCATTAGTTCTGTGGTAGTGACGATGGTAGTGACGATGGTAGTATCTACAGTGGTGTCTGTAGTGGTGTCTGTAGTGGTGTCTGTGGTGATGTCTGTGGTGATGTCTGTGGTGGTGCCTGAAGCAGTGAATGTTGTTTCCTTGGCAGTTGCAGTAGTCGTCTGCTCAGGGGTGGTTATAGTGGTCGTCTCTTTGCTAGCTGTTGCCATACTTGTATTCTCAACAGTACTAGTGACCTCCTGAGAAGTTGTCGTTGATTCATCCTGAGTAGTTGATGTAAGGGGCTCTTCAGAGGTAGTTGTCGTCTCGTCTGCAACTGTCGTCGTCGTAGGTTCCTCGGTAGTGGTGGAGGTTTCTTCTGCTGTCACCCCGATTTCGATCGTTCCGGACACAGTTCCTGAAGCAGTGATAGTAGAGGTATAAGGAGTATCTCCTGCTGCCAATGTAGTTGTGGTTGTGACGTAGGCAAGCCGGAAAGGTTCGTTGCAGTCAACGCAGGCTTCAGCTTTAATCATCAGGGCTAAGTCCCACGCGGAGTCTCCAGCATCACAAATTGCGACAACTACGGTCTGCAGACCGCCTGGGAGTGACGGTACATCGATCCAATAAGGCGCCGACGAGCCGGGATATGAGGTAACGCTGTTGGGCGGTACGATCACCAGAGGTTGTAACAGCCACGGGCTCGTCGCGGTCAGCCTATTCCCACTACCATCCAAAGCGTAGTTCTGGTTGTTTACGAATATGCCAATTGCATCAGCAGCTCCCCTTGGTTTATTAGTTGACTGTAAAACAATTTGTTGCCAGTATTACTAACCCAGATTCTTCCGAAGCCATGACAACCTCGAATCTCATCCCTCCGAAGCCTGGAATAATCGTGACATCCGCAGTCAATATCGCAGCGTTGTAACTTGAACTGCCGCCGCAATACGTTGCTGACCCAGCCGCGCCATTATTCACATAGTGGTCCCCATTTGGAAGAGCTCCCACAGCAGCTCCCGAGGTGAGGATTGCTGCGTCTCCCATACCGAAAGGTCCATCAGTGAATGTCCCAGAACTAACCGATGCGCCTGTAAAGGAAGCTGAGATGACATTTATACCATTGCCGAAGATGGCAGATGCCAGAGCGTTTCCGTCTGTGTTTGCCGTGACACTGAATGCGCATGAAGTACGCAGCAGTGCTGCTAAGGCAACGAGACTTGACAGATGGAACCCCATCTTTTAGAAGGTATTGCGGAATCAAAGAAACCGGGTGCAAACGTTTCTTTGCTCTGGCTTTCAGTTTAAGGAGTGGTCGGTGGATGAGATCAAGAAGGTCTTTATATACCTTTCATAAGCAGCCCATATCTGAACAGCAACTACTAAAGGGGGGCTTCGAAAGTACCCCAATGCCCTCATCAATAACATCCATTCCAATTCCAACAGGCTGATGATCATCTTGAGATTACCTACTATCAGTCGATCCACGCAGTTGCCTCTAACAGCCTGCGGCTAACCCAAGTCTTCTGCTGCTTTCCTCTGGTTCATTTTTGTAGTGGCTAGAAAGACCACGATCGATGTGACAATTAAGCTCAGAAGAGTTTAAATCAAAGTCGACTGCAGTCTGCATATCTCAGAGTGACATGCCAAAGATCCCCTTGCACTACCATTTTTCAGGATGTCATCCAGGCTTGGTGACTTCAACATCGACATTCCATGGAAAAAATCTCGGTCCTGGGATCAGAGAAACCACCATTGACACTACAAGTAACGGTTGTGTCGCTGTGGTAGACTTCGATAATGAACCCTTCAGCGATACTTGAAAAATCTGGTATTCTCCAAATTACAAGCCGAGCCACGTCGCAGAATAGGACCTTCTGAAACATGATGAAAGGTTTTCTTTCTTATTCGAATGCTTCCAACCCAAGAATAACATTTGCAATCGATGGTGATAAGCGAGGCGTTAGTCTAAGAGGAAATAATTCTGGTATACGACATTTATCAAGCATGTCCCAGGGGGCAAGAAAACACCAGACCTTACTACAGGGTGTCAAAATAAACTTGGCAAAGAGTCCCCTAGGCTTAGATTAAATTTACCTAAGTATTTTTAGTGCTTAAGGCTAAGGTCCTGAGTTTTCTTTCCTTCACTAGGCATGTAAAAAGGTTCCATCCATAGCCTTAAACCCATGGTTCTCCCTGAAACTTGGCGGGCCTCAGAGGGCAAGAAAATAGGTGGTAAACCTTACTAAGGGGTACCAAAATAAAATTACAAAAGTCATCCTAAACTTAGGCTGTTTTACCTAAATCTTTTTGTCACTTAGGATTGAGGTCCTGTGTTTTCTTTCCTCCCCTTGGCGGGTCATCGTTGAAGAGTCAGAACATCGGTATTAATCAGATTTAAGGCAGCCCACAATACACGACTCATGGCGGTCAATGGTTGGGAATGTTTTGAGTTGAAGGCATGAGAGAAGAACTTCATGCCTCGTAAGGTTCTATTTCGACGCGTTTTGAAGTCGTTTATATCTATCTAGGTTCTTACCATAAAGTAGCCTGGCCTGAACCCTACCAGAATGAGGTGGTAATCGCTCGACAATACATCACATCGATAGAACTGAATTTGAAGCTCTTTCTCACATCGTACGTCACTTAAGGGAAGTGGTCCGGGTTCTGGTGTTGAGCATATCACAACACTATGTCGATGTCTCACACTGAGTCGGAACAGTTCCAGATAGCCAGTCCTTGGGGGGCAAGAAAATAGCAAACCTTACTGTAAGGTGTCGAAATAAACTTAGCAAAAGTTATCCTAAGTTTAGGCTATATTATCTAAGTTTTTTTTGTCATTTAGGATCGAGATCCTGTATTTTCTTTCCTCCCTTAGCCAGTCCATCGGTCCGAACAAGTGGTTCTATTATATAGTTAATTACTTTGACTAAGCCATCATCATCTGACAGTTGTCTCAGGTCCTCCTTCGAAGAGCAGAACCGTAGGTGAAGAGGCCAAATGCTGAAATGACACTGAGAAGAATTGGAACCGGTTTCCTCAGACGAATGGCTCGGGGGAAAGCAGATCCCCCAAGAACGACGGAGGCTAAAAGACCAAGCTCGACTCCATAAGGCTGCTCATTCTGAATGCGATAGCCACCAAGAGCATCTGCAAGCCAGTTGTTAGCACGTTGACACGCTAGGAGGAAGACAAGGGAGGTAATATTGGGACTTACATAAAAATCCAACAGCACAGCCAGCAACGATCGAAGGAACAGATCGTGTGCGCGCGTATCCCATGATACCGCCTCCTGCGGTCAGAGCGCCGAGGATGTAGGCGGGAAGCTCAAGATCGTGGTAATTGACGGTGGCCTAAACTTGTTAGCCGACGAGCTTGTCAAGGCTGTTATAGGGCTCATGACTGACCATTGTGTTGCTTGTGTCGCTTGTATCGCTTGTATCCTTACTATCTGGTCTCTCAACAAATTTGTAAACTTTCAAGATGAAACAGCAACTTGTTCTTTTATGTCTAAGACGAAGCTGCGGAGCCCTCGGCCATTACCTACCTAGGTTGACGACATATTCGAGGTACGTACCTCGCAGTTCGTCGTGAGCGTGGGTCTAACCCCCGGATTCTTGGCTTTTTGTGAACCAATCATCTTCACTTCACCTTGGAGCTTTCGTGTCCAGAGGAAGCTCTCCTACTGCACTTTGAACTAACCAAATCCACCGACACACCAACGTACGCACGTCAAACACTACGAATCAACCATCACCAAAGCTTCATAATATCGAAAGAAACTCCTACACCGAGCAAATAATCCAACTCATTCAACAGGCCCTCCCGAATTACAACAATGGCGGCCAAGAAGAACGTCCGCGATATCACCCCCTCGGCCGCTGCTACAACTCAGGCCAGCACCACAAGCGCTGGTTCAGTCCCTCCTCAGCCTCAGCCCAAGCCCGTCGCTATCGCCAAGAATGAAATCAAGGGCGAAGTTCAGTGGGACAAGGTAGTCCAGAACCTCTACAACCACTACGTCAACAATACTCCTCAGCGCATCAAGTTGGTTGATGCTTTTATGGTCTTCCTTGTTGTCGTTGGTGTTCTCCAATTCATCAACTGCGCCCTCGCTGGCACCTTCGTGCGTCTTGACCTATGAATCTGTAATCGTTTATCGCATTCTAATGCTTCTTAGCCCTTCAACGCTTTCCTGTCCGGCTTCTGTGTGACAGTTGGGCAGTTCGTCTTGACTGGTACGTTACGACGACCGACGACCTCGATAGATTATGGCTAATGATATTCAGCTTCGCTACGACTTCAAACAAATGAGGCTGTCAAGAATGATTGCCCTTCAGTATCCCCCGAAAGGTTTGTCGAACTCGGGTTTATAAGGGAGGCCAAACACTAACTTTCTCCAGAGCTTTCGCCGACTACGTCGTCTGCAGCTTGATCCTGCATTTCTTCGCCATCAACTTCATCAACTAGACGGCTAGTTGAATATTGTGACCCTGGTGGGATAGGGACCTCTTAGGGGCTACGTCGGACCCATCAGGCAGTGTACGATAAAAGACGGCAAATCACGAAATTCTTTAAAAGTTTGACCAATAGTTCGGGAAATAGAACAATCATCAAGGGGAATCATTCGCATGTGCTATCTTGCCATAATCTCATTCTGCTTCACCACCACTGGCCTGAGTCTCCGGCTTTGGTGAGTCCCTTGGAGGACCGCCTTTGGGTGGGGGAGGGGCTGGTGAGTTCCTAGCCGAAGGTGCATTGTCCACAGCCCGACTCTTCTCTTCCTCCTCTTTAAAGTAGTCATCCATCAGCCGGTTGGGATTGTGGCCGTGGCGTTCCTTCTTCTTCCCAGCTCCCCTCGGCGGTGCACTCATCGGAGCATCACCTATCATCTGCGCAGGCACCAAAAAGTCTCCTGCGGGAGGGGCGGGCTCCGAGCCACCCACCGCGGGAGCAAATGCGTCCTCGCTCTTCTCATTGGTGGCTCCATCGAACATCGTCTCGCCAGGGGCATCAACGGGCTCGCTCAGAGGAGGAGGTATCCTGTGAAGGGCTCCGTATCCAAGCACGCAACCCAGCGCTCCTTGGCCACCCCAATCCCTGCTAGGCTGTATTGTTACTTCTCTGGTGACATTGTATTCGTTGTTGTAGACCCAGATTCGCATCGGCCGTCCGATAAAGTCCTCGACGAGCTCGCCCAGGCCACCCTCGCCATATAACGCACCCTCAGGACTACCGAGGATATAGTCACTGTATGGCAGAAGACCGGCGGCATCGGCGGGGGAGTTGGCGGGGACATCGAGAACATGCCAGATGTTGGCAGCAAGGGCTAGCGGAGCGTATTGGAGCGAAAGACCGAGTGATGCAGTATCTAATGCAACAGGAGCATGGATTTCTCTCGTTCTTTGGCCCTAATTGTTGTCAGTAGGAGAGTTCAGAAGGCATTAAGTTAATGGTGTACTTTTGCATTCCATAATCCCAGGGTAACTGTGCTGCCCGCGCAGTTTCTCACTTCCTGGCTGAACAAGGCTGGTTCGGGGTCCTCCTAAACTAGTTGTTAGCGATAAGGAGCTTAAGAGTACCTAGAATGAGCCGACATGCAATAGGTCTACCATTGATTCCAACAATAAAGTCGAACCAGGGTTCGATAGCAAGCTCCAGGTTGGTATTGCGTAGCACCTGGAAGCCGAAGGAGCCTCGCTCTTGTTGCCTCTGCTGCTGGACATCTCCGTCCAGGCGCGAGATGAAGCGGTTTAGCGCATTAAACATTGCTTCGGTGACTTTTCCTCCAGACCTGTGTGTGTCTATTATTGCTGGGGATCAAAAGGGGCTGCTGTGTTTAGTACTGTATCAGATGGAAGCATGTCAAGGGCAGATCGAGCAATCGCAAGCTGTCACTATTACAGTGGCAGCCTTGCAGCGATGGCGTCTGTGCCAAGCCCACTAGTCTCCTTGTGGGGCATACTGTGGGGAGCTCATCGTCAGCCTCGTGCTCAATTTCAACCTTTGAGCTCTCTTCGACTTCCTCAGGGCAAGTCAATATATTCAAACTTTTGAGAATGAATAGCTTCTAGAGCTTGATACAAAACCCACTCGTACTATCTTTCGAATCAAGACATGAGTAGTTCAGGGGTAGAAATGTCGCTGGATGACTCCGAGTACTCTATGAAGCCCGCTGAAGAGCTGCCTCTAACTGATGATTGTCACCACTATCAAGGAAAGCATGAGGTGCCATGGGATATTCAAAAGTGAGCAACTGTTGACTAGCTCGCTTCTCTCGCTCGTGCTAATATTGTCAGATACTTTGCGCAGCGCTATTCGATCTTCTCATTGTACGACTACGGGGTTTACATGACAGACGATGCCTGGTTCGGTGTAACGCCCGAACCAGTAGCAAAGTGAGTTATACAATTCATATACCTACCTCCTCAAGGCTCCGCTAATTCTAATCTAGCCAAGTTGCTCATGATATGTACGGCACCGACCAAAAGAAGCATATCCTGATCGATGTCTTTGGTGGTGCAGGGGGTAACAGTATCGCGTTTGCTCTCTCTGAACGTTGGAGTCGCGTTATATCTATCGAACGCGACCCTTCAACCTTAGCCTGTGCCCAGAACAATGCCAAGGTCTATGGTATCGCACCGGGGCTAATTACGTGGGTTCTCAGTGATAGCTTCGAGTACCTCGACAAGTTATTCAATCACACAGAAGAACTGCACCCAAATCTAAGAGTAAGCCTTGACGAAACAGTACTGTTTGCGAGTCCACCTTGGGGCGGCCCTGGATACCGCACTGATGAAGTGTTTAATCTTTACAACATGCAGCCGTATAATCTTGATGATTTACACACTGCATACAACAGGCTCGATCACGCGTTGTTTCTGCCGCGGACGAGCGATATTCGACAAATCGCTAGGCTAGCACCTTCAGATAGGAAGGTCGAGGTTGTTCAATACTGCATGGAGGGTGCCAGCAAGGCCTTGGTAGCTTATCTTCCAGGGAAATACTCAAAGGCCCGCCAGTGAAAGATGCCCTCCAAGACATATCACTGCCGCGACTCGCATACCAATGGAACAAGTCTATACCAGGAAGGGTGTTGCTGAGAGTCTTGGGCATTTGGTTGGCGAGATCAGGATGCTGTTGGGGGCGGCCATCATACTTATCTGTTTGATACCATACCTTGCCTATTCAACGGCATATTAATATGCTTTGCAGCTCATGCAGACATCAATAGAACGTTGGTGGATTGTCCAAACGTGTCTTGTCCAGCTTATTCAAATTGCATTGGTGATCTATATACAGTATGTATCGTATAATCGACACTGTAATGTGAATGGTTGGATTTGACTTGATCAAAACCTGTAGGAACCCCATCCACACGCAGGAATTTTCGCATTAGAGCCCAAACTTGGCAACTTGTTCTACAGTGCCAAATACTTCTTATCGTCATGGCCAAAGATAAAAAGAAGAACGCTGATGCCAAAAAGGCAAAAAAGGTGCCGTCATATTCTGTGCTACCATATAGTCTACATATGTCTTTGCCCCTCCACCAATTACCCCTCCAAATATCTGACCCCCATGGATCATGACATGTTGAACGTTTGACTAATGATCAGAATTAGGCTGAGAAAGCAGCCAAGCAGGCCAACAAGGGTGAAAAGAAGGCAAAGAATAAGGCCGCCAAGGTCGAAGGAAGTGATGCCGAAGATGTTGATCTTGATGAGGTGCTGGAAGAGTACCGAAGACAACAGGAGCAGTTCCTCAAGATCACTGAGACGGTGATTGATGCACCTCCGAGAGCGAGAGCCGCCTCAACGATGATGGCTTCACCTCATGATAGCAATACTTTACTACTCTTTGGCGGTGAATACTTCAATGGCTCTCTCGCTCAGTTCTTCAACGATCTCAATATCTACAACATTAACAGAGATGAGTGGCGATGTGTAACTTCACCCAACGCTCCACTCCCACGATCTGGTCATGCTTGGACCAGGGCCGGAAACCCGAACCACGTCTATCTCTTTGGTGGGGAGTTCTCCTCGCCAAAGCAGGGCACATTCCACCACTACTCAGACTTCTGGAGGCTGGAGCCTGCAACAAGGGAGTGGACGAAGATTGAGAGCAAGGGTAAGGACAAGAGCCCTTCAGCTCGAAGTGGACATCGAATGACGTACTGGAAGCAGTACATTATCCTCTTTGGTGGTTTCCAAGACACTTCAAATCAGACAAAGTACCTATCAGATCTCTGGATCTTTGATACTGTTAACTTTGTGTGGCACTCTCCTCAACTGCCCCCTGCCCAGCTCAAGCCAGATGCTCGCTCATCTTTCACTCTGCTACCCCATGAACAAGGTGCGGTTCTCTATGGCGGTTACTCACGTGTTAAGGCGACTGTCAACGTCAAGCAAAAGGGCAACAAGGGACCTAGCCAGGCTCAGCGAAATGTTCTTATTCCCAAGGTCCATGAAGACTGCTTCTTCCTCAGAATCTCTCAGCCTGCCACAGACGCCAATCCCAACACTCCACCGGTTGTTCGCTGGGAAAAGCGAAAGAAACCTGCAAATGCCCCCAACCCTACACGTGCTGGTGCGACAATGGCCTGGCACAAGGGCCGCGGTATTCTCTTCGGAGGAGTGCATGACGTTGAGGCTAGTGAGGAGGGCATGGATAGTGAGTTCTTCAACCAACTTTTCGCATGGAACATTGAACGAAATCGATTCATGCCGTTGGGTCTACGAAAGTCTCGTCAACAGAAGAAAACTGCTGCTGAACCCCGAGGCGGGCGCCGTGGTCGGGCTCAGGCAAATGAAGACGAGCTTCTGAGACAGCTTGCTGCTTTGGAGACTGGAGCTTCTCTGGATGACGCTGATGAGATCGAGCTTGCCAAGAAGGAAGAGGAAAAAGACGACGACAAGCCAGCAAGAGAAATGCCAGTAACCATGGAACCCCCGCATGTAAGATTTAATGCTCAACTGGCCATTCAAGACGATGTTCTCTATATCTATGGTGGAACATTTGAGAAGGGAGACCGAGAGTTCACATTTGATGATCTCTATGCCATCGATCTTGGAAAACTAGATGGTTGTAAGGAGCTCTTTAGTCGACCTGTCGAAGATTGGATCGTAAGTGATTTCGAAATGGCGTATGAAATTTTGTTGGCTGACTTGAGTTCCAGGAGTCTGATGACGAGGACGATGATGAGGATGAGGATGAGGAGGATGAAGAAGAAGACGAGGACGAGGAGGAAACGGGACAGCAACTCTACACACCCAGTAAGAGAAAGAAGAAGCAAGATGAGGTTTCTGAGGCTTCGTCAGAGGCTTCATCGGAGCCTTCAACGCCCTCAGAAGACGATGAGACTGAGACCGCAGCCACTTCTGTGGACGACGGGCTGCCGCATCCTAGAGTAAGTATTTTTCATCCCCACCACTTCAATACCATGAGGGGTTTACTGACAGAACAACAGCCTTTCGAGAGTCGGCGAGAGTTCTTCGTCCGTACATCAGCTGAGTGGCAAGAGATTTTGATGACGAGCCTCCGTTGGAAGAACATCCAGCCCGAGACACTAGCTATCAAGGAGATCAAGGCTAAGGCCTTTGAGCTCAGTGAGGAGAAGTGGTGGGACTGCCGGGAGGAAATTGTGGCTCTGGAGGAGGAACAGGAGGCTGCTGGTATTCAGGAGGTAGTAAGCTTAGCGGAGAGAGGAGATGCTGCGTCTGGTGGTGGCGCGAGAAGGAGGTAGTTAAAACTGGATGTGGCAGCTGTTATATATATATATATATATATATCAATCAATACGACACCTACCCTCTTCTGCACCCTCTGGATGACCTCGTATTCTAATTTTATGCGACCGCTCCGTTGTCCTTTTCCTACGTATATCCTTTTTCTGGGTCTGAACGCCCCTGTAAGGTATGCTGAGACTCATTGTCTCAAGATGCAGCACGATAACAGTTCACGAGAATGGGAAACTATTGCCTTGAGCATTTACTGATGGTTTCTTATTCATGTAGTCATCAACCTCCAGTCCTATTTCCTGTGTCAACCCCAACGCCACGCACGCCAATCCATGATCTTCTACAACCGCCTCACATCAGGAACACACACTACACTACAATGGCTCCTCCACAACACCAGTGGGTGACCACGTCGCTTTCTTGCCACGCGTCCATAGAACCAGCGCCGCAGCTCTCTCGATAAGTCAGTTAGGAGACGCAGCCATGGGCGGGTATGAAGCACCGCCGACGTCGACCTTTGGCTCGCACTCGCAGCGCTCAGCCTCGGGGACGTTGTCGATAACAGACTGAATATGGCTGCCGCAACCCCACCAGGAGGTCTTCTCTGTGTGCATTTTAGTGCCGTTTTCTTGATATCGGGTGCATGGACTTACTGCAGGTTCCGCAGGTGGCCTTTTTACACATTTTCAGGGCTGAGTATTCTGACTTGATGGATATCGAGTGAGTTGTGAAAGAGGAGCTAAGGAGTCTGTCTACCGGTATATCGGCTCCTCGGGGTCGCAAGTGGAGATTGAGGAATGGAGAATGGAGAATGGAGGCTTTCCCCTTCCAGCATCTCCGGACACGGCGATAACTAAGCCAGAGCCAATGATTCGTCACCGATTTATGGACTGTTTTGTGAACCAATGATAGCATTTGAATGGGTCGGGTCAGAATCATGGGATACGCTTCATGGGAGAAACTCTTGGAATACTGAAGCCTCGGCTTGTGATGTCATGATCATTCAAAACCGTAACACATTTATATTTCGAGGACGTTATTCTCCATAGTCGAATACCAAAGAAGAAAAACGATTAAATTGATGGATATTGATGGATATTGATATGAATTCACATAATACTGAAAATATGCTGACAACTCCTGCTGATGATCCATCCCCGGGCGCCTTGAAAACCACATCACAATTCCTCGCCAGCAGTCTTGCTCACCCGGAGCTTGTTCTTATCAATCATTTCACTCTCAACAACTGATCGAATGAGATTTAATGTCAGTTCCCTCCCTTTCGCAACACTCGTAGGCGAAGCATCAGCTGGAACATGGAGAAAGAGGGCCTTTCTGGGGCTCTGCCGTTTCCACAGCTCAGAGAGACTTGAGTAGTAGATAAAGTCGCACATGAAGTGACCTGCATCTTCCGATATGCGCAGATCCGCCTCCTATGATTCCTGTCAGTGTTGACACGGCCTCAGATCTGCTAAACTTACCGAACTATACCCCTGCCACAGAGGGAGTATTTCATCGAGATTCAGCTGCGTCTCAATCTCCTCTGGAAGGCCTCGCCAGGGCCAGTCAGTCCTTCCTCTCTCTTCTTCTCCGTCTATGTATTCGCCATCGACATCCGGATGCTTGTACCCATCACGGTGACCTCTCCTCTCGATGGAGTAGAACGGTCGAGGACCCGCCATCCCAACGTGAATGACAATGTCAAACTTCTGTGGAGCGTCATGGAACGACGGCACAAGGCCTCTCACAACCCGGTAGTTGACACGGATAGGCTCAGGGTGCACCACGATGCGTACCTTTGGCAGAATCACAGATGCATGCCTCGAGTTAGGGTCCTTGGCTCGTAGCGGAGGAAGATATGAAGGCAAGCTGTTGGCGATTTCCCATGAGGGGTTAATGGGGTACTGTTCCCTGAACGGCTATAGCATCTGCGAGTTAGCAGGAGTTACACAGCTCATACGACACTGCACATCCCGGCCAAGATGTCACGATCTTGAAGTGCTGTGTGACGTCGAGCGGGGTGGTCAAGCAAGCAAATGACGCTTAATGTAAGAGAGGAAGCAAAAACATACACCAAAACCTGTGACAAGCACAGTAATCTCATCTGGGTCTCCGATCTGCGAACCCATTATGCGTCGAGGCTATATCTATAATAGAATAAACTAGCGATCAGGAAGATGGAGAGAATGGGGAGAATCTGGTCTTCTTGATATACTAGCTAGTGGGGATGACAGGATCATCAAGTTGTCAACCTATAAATACATAACACCCTCCATTTGAGAAGACAGGGGTTTATTTGGTCTTCTGCTGCAGTCACGCTGACGAAAATATAGCAAAAGGCATAAGGATAGTTAACTTAAAATAAAAGCATAGGTATATATTAAATGGGTTATTTATTAAGGATTAATATTAGATAAAGGCAATCAGAGTCTATTCTGCTAAGATAGGAATAAAGTCAATGTGTTATTTTTACCGAGATGCCGAGATCTATCTCTCTTAGTGGCGAGAAGTAGATGGCTTTACATCAATCAATCAACCTGATGCCCTCCATGGGTAATAAGCTGAGTGAGAATAGATAGATAAAAAGGGTAAAAGTTGGCCTGTCAAATCCTAAGTCAGACTCAAGCTGACCTCACTTTTTTATTCCTCTTAATATCGGCTTACTCTTTTCTTTTCTTTTCTTTTCTTCTCTCTTCTCTTTCTCCTCACCCAGATTTTTGGTGAGGGATCACAGATAATTACTCTGACTTCTTCAACGGGAACAGAACAACAGTCGGACCAATAACATAGCAGCGTTTACCCGTTAATTTGTTGCCAAGACATGTAGCCAAGTTCGGCATAGGTATAGGGTAATTACGGTATCAGAAACAAATACATTGTTTGATCAATCGCAATCACTTATATGTTATTGGCTTACAGTGAGACTTTATGTATCTTTGTAGGCTTGAGGATTTAATAGTGGCAGGGCTTCCTTTCTGCTGCATTGGACTGATTTATGACGACTGAAGCGTTGCGGAACTGTACGTGTTGTGTTGAACCAGACCCCATTGGGGTCACTTGCATGTTGGGTCTCAAATACAATGGAATGGAGTCGAAGGGAGGCAATTCTGATAGACTGAAAGGATAGTAATGATCTGATCATATGTTCATCAACAGAAAAAGACCAAAAGTTGGAACAGTATGCCATCATCTATTCCATAATCAGTACGGAGTAGGTACCTAGGTACTCATGATTCTTGATAGAACCCCCCCACCTAAGGTAGCCCCTCCATGCGGAGTTGCCCAAAACAGACACCTACCTACTAACCTAGCCACCAAGTAACAGCTGGGATTCATCCTTTATAAACACCTTACAACAGAGCGACTGCAGACTTTTTCATATTATACAAGTTAAGCAATATCACGAGAAAGACATATACGTTGGAATCACAAAAGCCTATTGTATTTTCGTGACAAGACAAATACCAAAAGCAACCTCCAATTCATTCCGTCAGACTCTGCAGCCACCACCTTGTTCATCCAGATACCTTGCTCAGAGGATACAATGGGATCAACTCCGGACTACAGCCTGCCCCCGCAGGAGCTTGCATTTGACGGGTTTCTCTTCGATATGGATGGTACCATCATCGACTCCACGGAAGCAGTAGTGAAGCACTGGGAGACGTAAGTGCAGCCGCACCCACCTCACGTCTTACGCGGCCAGCCCGAGTGAGTGACTGACTGACCAAGCAAAGAATTGGGAATGAGATAGGCGTTGCCCCCGAAGTTATCCTTGAGACTTCCCATGGACGCCGAAGCATCGACATACTCAAGATTCTCGCACCTGAAAAGGCGAACTGGGATTGTAAGTGACGAAAGCAACACCCCGGCCACAGCAAGCATGGGAAAGCCCACAAACACATGAATATGCATGGACATGTCAGACGCAAAACCTCACTTGAGGATATATCCTGGCGGCCATGTATGTGCTGGCGAGGCTGGGCACGCCCGCCCCCATGTAACTAGACTATCATAGCTAGCTAGGCCGAGCGACCGCTGATCACTTCCCAGATGTACGTGACATGGAAGGACGTCTACCCAAGTACCACGGCCACGAGGCTGTCGAGATACCTGGCGCCCGTTCCATGCTAGAAGCACTTATCGCCAGATCTAGCCCTTGGGCGATCGTCACCTCGGGCACTGTCCCTCTCGTCACCGGATGGCTGCGTGCTCGAGACCTGCCCACACCGTCGTCGGATCACCTCGTCACGGCAGAGTCTGTCGAGAATGGTAAACCTGACCCCGCCTGCTACCGCCTCGGCCGTGAGCGTCTCGGTCTGCAGGCGGAGAACGCCCAGGTCCTCGTTCTCGAGGACAGCCCAGCAGGGATCCGCGCAGGGAAAGCAGCAGGCTGCAAAGTTCTCGGCCTGGTAACTAGCCATACCGTTGAGCAGGTCATCGCTGCAGAACCAGACTGGGTCGTTCGAGACCTCTCTTCAGTCAAGGTGCTTCGGAGCGAGGGCGGAAAGGTGACTATTGAGATTTCAAATGCGCTCCGAATATAATTGAGCCTCGGCATTCGGTGCATCAGCGGAGCTCATGGTGGAACTGTAGTGGGTGGGTGAGGGCGAGTGAGAGAGTGAGAGAGTGAGAGAGTGAGAGAGTGAGAGAGTGAGGGAGTGAGGGAGGGAGGAAGGGTGAGGGACATGGAGCCGCGAGGGAGATGTAAAAACAATCACTTGATTTCATCATGACAATGGAACATTTAGCCAATAGATCCAGAGATGAAACTAGGATCATTCTCTAGAAAAGAGATAGGCGAAAGACGATCGCCCTGAAAAGGGCATATTGACATCATCACTCTTCCTCTCTCTTGGTACATGCATATGCACATGTTTCTTGATCTCATTTCCTTTGTTTGTCGCCCCCTGGATACTACTGTATTATGGAGATGGAGATGGAGATGGGAGATGGGCATGGAGATCCTAATCACGATCTGGCACATGATGATCGACACGCCAAAGCGACACAACTGAACACCTGCAGATGAGACTCAGTGAAGATATTCCGTCAATGTGCAGAAATCACGCACTCGATCGTATCAAGGGAGACTCTTCAACAAAGAAAGGGTTCCGGGTGAAGTCTTTGTCAGTTCGAGACAGGACAGTACCTAGTTCCATAGTACTCACGCATTGTCTGTCTGTCGTCAATGGAACCGCACCCTCTCACACTCCCATGTCCACCAAGGCAGCTCTCCCAAGTGAGACCTCTCCAGTGGAAAGCCACTTCAACTGAGACGTTTCTTGGCCATCCTTTGTCCTTTCAGACATGATCTTTCGGCATCACATCTATGTTCTCCCTCCTCTCGTGTCTAGTTGCGCTACCTGACCCGGGAGAAACATCTGGCGTCTTGCAGGCTAATGACAACCACTGTCAAGCGCGCTCAACGGTCGCGAGTCTCCACGCTACAGCATTTGCCTCAGTAGCTCAGCCATCGACTTAGCACGGTGAGATTCTTCAGGCCTCCAGCATCGGGACTCCATGAACATGTCTCGGTTGTCACCTGTCATCGCACCGTTTCCTCTGGTGGGGTCTTGAGCCAAGTGGCCCAAGGGCAGACTGTATAGACATACGTAGAGTCCGTCGCCCGTTGAAGCGGGGAAGAGTGTAATTTCGCACACACAGAGAGTGAGAGGTTGTGTATGTGTGGCTAATAAGGGCATCGCTAATAATGCGAGAGATGGCAGTGTCAAAACTTTTCGCTTCCACTCTGCCTTGTCTTGTCTTGTTTTGGCTTGGCCTACGAGGCCAAATTGACACACTACTGGTACAAGAGTACTGAGTCAGAATCATCGAAGCCCCTTACCCCTGACGCGCCTTGTTGAAGACAAACAAAGCCAAAGAGAGAAAAAGAAAAGGGGAATGAAGTTTAAAAAAAATCAAAAAAATCAAAAAAATCGAGGACGATATCATCTACAGAATCCACAGTCAACACTCCACGCAGCGTGAGGAGCTCTCACGAAACCGCCGGTGTCGCAGGAAACATGCCGGCGAGTCCCTGACCCAGATCTGTAGCGATACCAACTTGGCGGAGTTCTCGCTCTATAGTTAACTAATAATTAACCATCATCATCAACTACAAGTTCGCGCCGAGAGGCAGCGTACGGAAACGATTGTCCCCTTCTGGGAATGGTGGTCCGGTTCAAGTGGACCAAAGCAAGGAGATGAAGCTAATAAAAACTCTGTGTGTTTGTTTGTTGAGGGAGAATTTGTGCCACGATAAGGCAGTAAGCAACTGTTTGTTATTATATGCAGAGGGGTGTGAGGCCAGCGAGGACGAGAATAGTATCAAAGATCTACAGCGTGAAAAGCTCTTGTGAATGTGAGGTTGGACAACATACCAAAGTGACAGCTGACAGGTGACAGTGAGTTGACAGGAACCGTGATTTCGCAGTCTGTCGTACTGCATGGCAGGTTTGCCGTGATTTCCGCGCGCCGGAAGCACTGGGTCTATAATAAGCTGTTGATGCTTGAACAGTTGTCTTTGCCAGACCAGTTTTCTGTGTTTTCGTGCCATGTCAGGGCTACAGCCTACGGGTGATTCCTGCAAGGTCCCGTACGCCCAGTGTCACTGTCGTGATAACTCTGATTCGCAAAGGGCGGGTAGTGACATGGAGGCTGACCCGGTGGCTTTTCTTCCCACTGTCTGCTGTGCAGTGCACTACTGTTGTCTGTATGTACTGTATGTACATATGTACGGAACAACTTCAGTTCAGGCAAGGCGAAGGGAGTGGTGATTCGAAACTGCGTCAAGTCAACAAAGTCCATGGTGTTGTGATTACGACTCGCGAGCCCCCTGTCGTTATTGTACTTGAGACAGGGGTTTCCCTGAAGGACCCATTATATCCCACCGTGGAAACAAAGGGAGATCTTCCGGTAGGATTCAGCGGGATATCGAATCTGTGCGCATCCACGGTGTCGGAGAGGGCGGCCAACATAATAATGGCCATAATATAGGCAGGCAGGTTAACAGCCCAACAGCCTAAGCAGCAGAGCAGAATGTTCAGCTGGCAGGGGCTGGATAGTATCATAGTAGGAGGACGCCAGAATTACTTTTCTCTCCCACAAGTTCGCTGCTAACTAGTTAGGTAGGTAGGTAACTATTCTGCTATTATTCCGCACCGCGAGAACCCGGGTCATTGGCGCTTCACGTTCCTGGGCCGAGCACCAATCCCCTGGAAAGTCATCCGCTACCTATGCAAACGCCCTAGACGCACTCTCGATTTGGATCTTAGTCCGTGATCGTGGCTGGCTCAAATGAGATTGGATCTCCTCTAAACTCGAATGTCTTATCCAGCCACGAAAGACATTTCTTTGTTGTTTCATGAATTTTGCTGCCCTTGACAAGAAGCGACGGATCCTGAAGGGTATTACGCATCATCTTGGACTCCTTATTCCTGCATAGAAATTTCCACTCCTGCTTTGTAAATAGCGCGTTTCGAGAACCGAAGGCTGGCGGCTTTTTCAAAGAGGGAGAAAGAAAGAGAAGAAGAAAGAAAAGGCATCCTTACCAGACAGCGTAAAAGAAAGAACTGCCAGAGCAGGACTGAAAAAGCAAAAAAATAAATAAAAATTAATATGCTCTTTGTCATATTGACCGGCCGTTGAGGCAGCCCCTAGAGCGAGCCATCATGTCTGAAAATTAGAGTAGAGGCCTTTGCGGTGCTCAGTGAGCGACGAGTCACTATGGCACACGTCGAAGACACGACGTGATTGGTCAATTTACGGAGCATCAACAAGAGCTAGGTCGAGGCCCATGAAAAACTCTTATCCCCGGAGAAATGTACAGCAGTAAGATAATATGTATTGGTAACAGGACACCCTATAAGGTAGACTACTAGACTAGCTAGACTACCAAACTACCTACGTAGTGGGGGATATTCAGGTTGGTTGGTTCGGGGTCTCGTTCTACGTATCCAGTCCCCACTCAACGACAAGAGCTTGCTTTATTAAGGTAGCTTACTAGAGAATCTAACACAAGTGTCGCTACGTGATGATTCAGAGTCTGATAAGCTTGCCCCCAGCAGCTAGGCTACCGACGGCGGACTGCGTTGGTTGCTTGGACTGTTGAACTGCTGCTAGGTTATTAAAGACATGCCACATTCATAGCTGCCCCTCATAAGGGATCTTTGCTCTTTATCAGACTTGCTTTTTCAGTGCAGGCGGATTCCTGAGCTTTCTGCTTGATGAGATCCATATTAGTAAGGTGTTCGAATTGACCACGGCCGGCCTCACTGCAAGCCTCCCCCAGAATCAACGCAGCGCCTCCAGTACAAGGCTAAGCGCTAAGGTTATTAGTAAAAAGGAAAGGCTTGATTCTTCTAAGCTAGTTACAGAAAGAGAGGACTATTTATAATAGTTCTCAGGTATTTACCTATCAAGATTGCCTATAGCTGCCTAACTAGGCTTCCTGCTTATAGGTAATTAAGGCAAATAGTAAATATATATAAATAAGGGCATTAGTTATCTAATACCTCCCCTAACTTAATGCCCTATAAGTTATTTTTAGAGACTTCCTTATTTATAAGATCCTTCTAGTTAGGTCCTTTTAACCCTCCCTAATTTCTATCTTTATTTAGTTTAATTATACCTATTATAATAATAAGTTATTAAAAATAAACTCTTTTTAAGGGCTTAATAAGTAAATCTATAATATTATAAAGTATATTAACTTTTTAAGTATTAAATTTACCTAATTTAACCCTTTTTTAAATAAAATAATAATAAATATTAATATACTTAATTTTATTATAAAATTTTAAGTTTTTTAATAGTTATTATACTTTTTTATTATTAATATAAAAAGTAACTGCTTTAAGGTTAAATAAAAGTTAAAAATTATTAATAAATCCTTTAATTTATATAGCTTTTTTAACTGCCTTTAATATAATAATATATTTAGTATTAATTAATAATAAGGCTATAGTCTTTTATTACTATAATAACTAGGAAATAGAGGTATTTCTAAGTAGAAAAATCTATTTAATAGTTAATTATTATAAATTAAGGTATTTACTAAAGTTAAAGTTTATAAATTTAACTAAGTTTAGTAATATATTTCTTTTATAATATTAAAATTTAGTTTTTACTATTTATTTAAAATAAGTAAATATCTTATTTAAAGCTTTATAATAATCTTTTAATAAATTTAATATATATCTAATATAGTAATTTATAGTAAAGTAAATATCTAAATAAAATTATTTAGCTAAATAAATTAATAATTTAACTTTTTATTAATAATTAGTAATAAGTTTTTTATTATTTTTAGAAATAAAGTTTTTTATTAAAAAAAGCCTAGTAGTTAATAAAGTAGACTTAAATTTAATATTATATAAGTTAAAGTATTAAAGTATTTAATTAATATATTTCTTTTAATAAATTATAATTCTATTTTTATTTAAAAGAATATATATACTAAGATACTACTTATAAAGTCTTTTATTTTTTATTTAAAAGAAATCTTTTAATTTAATTTTTAGCTTAATAGTAGCTTTATTTAATAAAGCTAAAATAATATAGTTATTGATCTAAATACCTATTATAATTTACTATTTATTATAAATAAAAATATATATATTATAAAATAACTTTTAAAACCCTTACTTTATAATCTTAAAATAGAGCTTTTTATATTATATTTTTAATACTTATTTTAATTTATAAAGGCTTTTAATAACTTATAAAACTTTTCCTTTTAGCAGCTTCTAGCCAGGTAATAGCTTTATAAAAATCTTCTTTTTAACTTTTTTATTTAAAAAGGCTATAATAGTATTTATTATAAAGATTTTCTATTTTAAATAGGCAGTAAATATAAAGAGAATTCTATATAAAGTAGTTTTAATAACTATATTAAAGGTTTTCTTATAGTTTATTCTTTTAAGTATTAACTATTTATATTTATTTTTAACTTATATTTCTTATATTATATTACTTAATAGCCTAATTTAATTTATTACTAATCTATTAAACTAGCTTTAGTTTATTAATATTTATAGTTTTTTTTTAATATTAAAATCTTTATTTTTTCTTTTATTTTTTTTTAATTTCTTTTTTACTTTTTTTTCTTTACTTTTTAATAGCCTTTAATTCTTATAATTAAAAAGTTAAAATATCCTTATAATAATATATAAGATATAATTAATTAAAGTCTTAAATAAGAAAATAATATAATAAAATACTTATTTTTTAATATAATATAATATAAGGTATTATATATTATATTAAAAAATATAATAATTTTAATAATAAGTCTTAAAATTATATAGCTATTATTATAAACCTTATAATTTAATTAAATAAATAGTTTTAGTTTATAAATATAAAAAAGATATTTTCTTTAGCCTTAATAAGCTAAATATTCTTTTTATTATTATCTTATTAAAGTAATTATTATTAAGGCTTTAACCTTTAAAAATTAAATTAAAATAACTAAAAACCTTAAAATCTTATTATAAAATATATTATTATATTATTAATATTTATAATAATTATAACTATTTAATTATAGTAATTTTTAAATATATAAATAGTTTTTTAATTAAAATTAATAATTTTAATATTATAAATATTGTAAATTTATATATTTTTTTAAGTAATAAAATATTATAAATAAAAACCTTTTATATATTAATAAGTTAATATTAATATAAAAAGTTAATTTTATAATTTTAAATTATTAAATAAGGCTTTTTAAAATATTATTTAATTTATATAAAAATTAGTTTTTTATTATATATATTATAAGCTAAAAGATAGCCTTAATAAACTTAATTAATTACTTAAAATAAAATTAAAGTTTATTAATATAATAATAGGCCTTGATTATTAATATTATATTAAGTAGTAATAATAATTAATATTAAGTATAGTTTATAAAGTTAAAATATATAATTATAATAATTAAATTAATAATATAAATATTATATTATAAAAATTATAGGCTATTATAAAATAAAAAAAAGAAAAGAAAAAAAATAAATTAAAAAATAAAGGTTTAAATATTAAGAAGAAAACTATAAATATTAGTAAATTAAAGCTAGTTTAATAAGTTAATAATAAATTAAATTAGGCTATAAGGTAATATAATATAAAAAATATAAATTAAAAATAAATCTAAATAGTTAATACTTAATTAATTCTTATAATATAATATTTATATTATTAATTTAATTATTATTATTATATATATTTTAACTTTATAAATTATATTTAATATTAATTATTATTACTACTTAATATAATATTAATAATAAAAACCTATTATTATATTAATAGGCCTTAATTTTATTTTAAGTAATTAATTAAATTTATTAAGGCTATTTTTTAGCTTATAATATATATAATAAAAAATTAATTTTTATATAAATTAAATAATATTTTAAAAAGCCTTATTTAATAATTTAAAATTATAAAATTAACTTTTTATATTAATATTAACTTATTAATTTTAATTAAAAAACTATTTATATATTTAAAGATTATTATAATTAAATAGTTATAACTATTATTAATATTAATAATATAATAATATATTTTATAATAAAATTTTAAGGTTTTTAATTATTTTAATTTAATCTTTAAAAATTAAAGTTTTAATAGTAATTACCTTAATAAGGTAATAATAAAAAAAGTATTTAGCTTATTAAGGCTAGGGAAAATACTTTTTTTATATTTATAAATTAAGGCTATTTATTTAATTAAATTATAAAATTTATAGTAATAATTATATAACTTTAAGACTTATTATTAAAGTTATTATATTTTTTAATATAATATATAATACTTTATATTATATTATATTAAAAAATAAATATTTTATTATATTAATCTTTTATTTAAGACTTTAATTAGTTATATTTTATATATTATTATAGGGATATTTTAACTTTTTAATAGTTTTTTTTTTCTTTTTATATATATCTTTTAATAATAAGTTTTATTTTATATCTTTTAATTATTTTAAATTAATTAAGTTTTTTTTGAAAAACTTATTATAAGTATAGTAATATATATTTTTTTAAAATCTTTAATAAGTTAATTATAAAAAAGGTTTTATTTTTATTAAAACTTTATATCTTAATATAAATAACATACTCTTAATAGCTGCTTTTAGTATATTTTATAGTAATAATATATATTATAAGTTAAAGTTTAGATATAAAGTTTTTTTATATATAAAAAATATATTTATTAAAGAAAAAAAAGGTAATATAATTATTAATTTTATTTTCTAGTTAAAAATTAAAGTATAAGTTTAAGTTAAATAAATTATTATTACTTTATATATAAGTTAAAATATCTATACTTAAGTAATAGTTAAAGGTATTAGGGTTATTTTTATTTATATTATTATTATAGATTTATATTATTTAGGAATTTTTAGTCTTTTTAATAATAGAATATTCTTTACTATTAATAAGTACTTTAAGTTATAAACTTAAATCTTTACTATTATCTTAAATTTAAAGAATTTCTATAATTTAATTTACTATTAAATTATTAAAATTATAAAGACTAGTAGCTTTATTTTTACTTATTATTTCTAGATTATTAAAAATATCTTATAGTTTTTAAAAAGTAAAAGGTAAATATTATAATATCTAGGAGGTAATACTATTAATAAAAAAGTAAAAACTATACTTTAGATTTCTTACTTTTATAGAGATTATATTAATATACTTAAAAATAGCAGTAATATTAATATTATTATTAGTATTAAATATAATAAAGAAATAAAGATATTTTTTAATTAATAAAGTATTTTTCTTTTTATCTTAATTCTTTATATATTAAGTATTAATTTTATTAATAGTAAAATCTTTTTAGTTTTTCTTTAAGATAATTTAATTATTACTATTAAATATAAATATTAAAGTATTATATTTTTTAAGGTAATTCTTTTATTAATAGATATATTTAATATAGGTTAATTTAATATATACTTAAATGCAGTTTTAATATAGTTATTTTATATTATAGTAGGTATTAAAAATAATAATATACTATTTATAGATATTTTTTCTATAAGATTTAAATTTATCTTTAGCAGCCTATATAATTAAATAAAGCTTTTTTATAAGACCTTATTATACTATATATATATAGTTTTTATTAGCTATAATATATATATTATAAGGTCTTTCTTAATTATATTACTTACCTTTTTTAGTTTATATATATTTCCTATAAGATAGCTTTAATATTATTTCTTATAAATTATATTTAAAGCTATTAGTATTATACTTTTAGTAGGGTATTTTTCTATTATATTTAGTATTTTGCCTAAAATATTAAAAGTACTTTTTAAAGAAATAAACTCCTCAAAAGCAAATACTTATATATTTACCCTGCTTTAAAGCTGCCTTTTTAGTTAATTTTCTTTTTAGTTATTTTCTTTTTTTAATTACTTTACTTTTTATTTAACTATATCTAGATAATTATATTAAGAAATCTAGTATCTTTTAGTATATTTAGTATAGTTATTATATTTATAAGTATTAACTGTATTAGTTTATATATATATATATCTATAGATATAGTAAAAGTAATATAGTTTATTAAGGATTTTAGTATTTAAAGTAAGAAATCTTATTTCTCTTTTAATAATTTAAAATTTATTATTATATTATTTAATATTTAATTTATTAAATAAGTCTAGAGGCTTATAGTTTTAAGGTAATTATAAAATTACTATAAAGTATTTTAACTTCTTAAATATATTATTATTACTAAAGTAATATAATTTTCAAGAAAGAGGATTATTAGGTAGATTTTTATTTAAACTATATCTATAGGGCTTATAATATTTATTTTCCTTTTTCTTATTATTAGTTTTTTAATTATCTTTATAACTATATCTTAAGGGGTTTACTAGGTTTAATTTATTAAAGTTAAATTTATATTAAAAGTTATTAATAGTTTAATTATTAAATTAGTTATCCTAGAAAGGTTTCTCTTATATAAAGAAAGAAAAAAAATAATAAGGATTTAAAATCCCTTATAACTAACTGTATTATTATATAATAGTTTATTATATTTATTTTTAATACCTTATTTTTATTAAATTTAGCTAATGTTAACCTAGAATATATAATAATATTTATTAAAGTAAATTTTATAAATTAACTTACTATTATATCTAATAAAATATCTAACCTAACTGCAAGTATAATAAAATTTAGATTTTTTAACTTAGTTAGTCTTAGGATATAATATAATATATATTTAACTTCTTTAAATAAACTTATATTTAAAAATAGGCTTAATACTATAAACTACCCCTTAAGGGGTTATTTTATTTTTTAAAGCTTAAGTAAAAAAGTAATTTTTTAATTATATTAAATATTTTATAGCTTTTACCTAGAGATTTTCTAGTAATTTAATTTTTTATATAATTTTTAAAGCTTTTTTAGTAATTATTTTTATTAATTATTTTTATTAATTATTTTTATTAATTATTTTTATTAATTATTTTTATTAATTATTTTTATTAATTATTTTTATTAATTATTTTAAGATAAATTACTTATAAATTATTAAAGTTACTTTTTTATAAATAATATAATTTATATATTTATATATCTTTTTTATATAATATATATAAAATACTATAAGTTTAAAAAATATATATTTTTTATAAAATTATTTCTTTATTAGTCTATTAGAAAATTTAATATTAAATTTATAATATTAAATAATAATATTATATACTACTTTAAGTTAATAGTAGTTATCTTAAAAGACTATAAGTAAATCTGATTTTCTTATTATAGGTTTTATAGTTATTTAGTATATAGTATTATTAGTATTAAAGAAAAAATAAAAAGAACTATTATAACCTTTAATAAAGTAAGGTCTTTAGATATTTATATAAATAAGTTTATTAAAGTTCTTTTATTATTATATAGTAAGATTATAAGAAATATAAAGTAAAGCTTTTAATATTATATAAATAAGGCAAGTATATATTATTTATATATAGATTTATTATTTTATAAGGGAAATTCTATTTAAGATATTAAGTAGGTTTATTATATTTTAAAAACTAAAATAACTTAGTTATTTATATTAAATTTAAATAAAATAATTATAATTAATACTATTAATAAATATAGTTTAAGCTAGTAAAAAGGGTTTTATAAATAAATAATAAAAACTATTAATTAGTAATATTTAATTAACTTTATAGCTATTATATTTAAAAGTAATAAAAGACTTATTTTATTTTCTATAGATTTTTACCCTTTTAATAAAATAAGATATATTAATAATATTATATTTAATAAAAAATTATAAGTAGCTTTAAGTATAATTAAAGATATAATATTATTCTTAATAATTATAACTAAAATAGTAATAAAACTACCTTTTTTAATTTAAAGGTACTAGGTATTTTTAATAAATAATATAAATATATTTAACTAAGTATTAACTATTTATATTTATTTTTAACTTATATTCCTTATATTATATTACCTTATAGCCTAATTTAATTTATTATTAACCTACTAAGTTAGCTTTAGTTTATTAATATTTATAGTTTTTCCTTTAATATTAAAACCTTAATTTCTTAATTTGCCTTTTTTTCTCTTTTTTTTTCTTTATTTCTTTTCCTTTATTTTATAATAGCCTTTAATTTTTATTAAAAAGTTAAAATATCCTTATAATAATATATAAAATATAGCTAATTAGGGTTTTAAATAAGAAAATAATACAATAAAATACTTATTTTTTAATATAATATAATATAAGGTATTATATATTATATTAAAAAATATAATAATTTTAATAATAAGTCTTAAAATTATATAGCTATTACTATAAACCTTATAATTTAACTAAATAAATAGCCTTAATTTATAAGTATAAAAAAGATATTTTCCCTGGCCTTAATAAGCTAAATATCCTTTTTATTATTACCTTATTAAGGTAATTATTATTAAGGCTTTAACCTTTAAAGACTAAATTATAATAATTAAAAATCTAAAAAAACTATATAAAATATAATATTATATAATTAATATTAATAATAGCTAACCTAGCTATAATTATTTAAATATAATAATTAATTTTTATATAATTAGCTTTTTAATTAATATTAATAATTTTAATTTTAAAGATATTTTAAATTTATATATTTTTTTTAAGTAATAGAAAATTATAATTAAAGACCTTTTATATATTAATAAATTATTATTATCTTAATAAGTTAATTTTATAATTTTTAAATATTAAATAAGGCTTTATAATATAACTAGAAATATATTTATTATTTTTTATATTAAAAGGCAAATATATACCTTAAAAAATCTTATTAATTACCTAAAAAAGAATTATAACTTATTAATAAAATAATAGGCCTTTATTACTAATATTATATTAAGTAATAATAATAATTAATATTAAATATAGTTTATAAAGTTAAAATATATAATTATAGTAATTAAATTAATTATATAAATATTATATTAAAAGAATTAAGGATTATTATAAAGTAAAAAAGGGAAAATAAGGGAAAAAAAAGAAAAAAAAAGGTAAATTAAAAAATAAAAGTTTTAATATTAAGGGAAAAACTAAAAATATTAGCAGATTAAAGCTAGCTTAATAGGTTAATAATAAATTAAATTAGGCTATAAGGTAATATAATATAAAAAATATAAGTTAAAAATAAATATAAATTTAATTTTATATAATATAATAATTAATATATTACTTTAATTTATATAATTATATATTTTAATTATATAAACTATTATTAATATAAATTATTATTACTATTAAATTTAATACTAGTAATAAAGACTTACTATTACTTTAATAGATATTAGCCTTAATTTAAGTAATTTATAATTTCTTTTAAGGCCTTTATTTAATTTATAATATACTTAATAAGGTTTTAATTTTTATTTTCTTTTATATTTTCTTTAACTTTTTCTTTAACTTTTTCTTTATTTTTTTAATATTTTTTTTCTTTTCCTTTAATATTAATATTAAAAAGTTATATATAATAGCTAAAGATTATAAGATTAATTTACTATATTATTAATAGCTTATTAATATATAATAAGTATTTTTTATTATTATTTTATAATACCTTAATAGAAATTATAAAATAATAATATACTTAATTAAAAGCTTAAAAACCTTTATTAAAAAATTATTAATATAAGTATTAATTACTATAATAAAATAGCTATAGCTAATAGTAATTATATAGTAATATATTTTATATAGTTCTTTTAGGTTTTTAGTTATTATAACTTAATCTTTAAAGGTTAAAGCCTTAATAATAATTACTTTAATAAAGTAATAATAAAAAAGGCATTTAACTTATTAAGGCTAGAGAAAATATCTTTTTTATACTTATAAATTAAAGCTATTTATTTAATTAAATTATAAGGTTTATAATAATAGCTATATAACTTTAAGACTTATTATTAAGGTTATTATATTTTTTAATATAATATATAATACCTTATATTATATTATATTAAAAATCAAGTATTTTATTATATTATCTTTTTATTTAAGACCCTAATTAGCTATACCTTATATATTACTATAAAAATATTTTAACTTTCTAATAAATATATTTAAAGATTTAATAAAGAAAAACTATTATTTATTATTAAAAATATAAATATTTACTTTTAAATTTAGAAAAATAGTATTTTAATTTAAGAATATACTGCCTTTAGTAAAAAATATAAATAATCTCTATTTTATCTTAATAGTTATATTTCCTAATAGCCTTAGTTTAATATACTGCTTTTTTATTAATATTACTTTATTTACTCTTAGATATAAGGTTAATTAGTTATATACCCTAGTATATATAATTAATTAATAGATTTAGTTATTATTAACTTTAAGTTAATTTAACTTTTACTAATTAACTTATATAAAAGTTAACCTAATTTCTTTATAAAACCCTGTTATTATCTTATCTTTATCTCTTTACTTTTATAATTTTAAACTATAACTAGCTTATTGATTATATATAACTAAGAAAATATAATATATATATTTAGCCTTAATAATTATATTATTAAGCTACTTTTTATATAAAGTTAAATTACTTATTAAAGTAATTAGAAAAGTTATCTTTCTTATATTAAAATATAAGTATTTTTTAATAGCCTTTTCTGGCTTCTTTAACCTTAATAGCTTTTAAACTAGTTAAATTAAATAAATTAAATAACCTAGGCTAGCCTAATTTATAAAATTAATCAAGTTAATTAAAATATAATTAAAAATAGCTATTTTAATTAAGCTAAATAGGCTTTTTAATAAGAAGTTTTTTATAATAGCTATAGTTATTATATAAATCTTATAATAATCTTTATTATTAGCCTGCCTTAATACTAATTTAATTACTATAATAAGGTTATAGTTAATTATATAATAGCCTTAATTAGGTTCTAGGCTTTTATATAGTATTATATTAATAGCTATAATTAATATTAATAACTATAACTAATAGTTAGGTTAGGAAATATACTTAAGTATAATAAACTTAGCCTGTCTTTTAGCTAGGGTAAAGGAAAAAGGCTAATATAGCTACTAAGAAATAAGTAATATTAATACTACTTAATTAAGGCAGTAATTATACTACTAAGGTAAATAAACCTTATATAATTCTAACTTTTAAGATATAGGCCTATTATAAAGGCCTTATTATTTAAGTATTTATATAAAAAGTTAAAAGCTTAATAGCCTTATTAGGCCAATAATAAAGAAAAAAAAATATTTTTTAATAGTAATTTTTTACTTTTATATTTTAATATATTTTAATTTAATTTAAGCTATAAAGAGCTATTAATTAGTAAAAAGTAAATAAGGTAAAAAAAGAATATATTACTATTAAATATATATAATATTATAGTATTATAAAGGGCATTAGTAGATTTAGCTATTATTATAATACTTTTTAGTTTATTAGGTTATTTATTAAATAATCTATTTAATATATTACTAAAAAGAAAGTTTTCCTTTTATTTATCTTTAATATATTAAGGTATTTTCTCTAGATAGGCAATTTAGTAATTTTTTTCTTTATAGCCTGGCTTATTATAGTTTTTATAAGTATAAATCTTATTATTTTTAAGAGTTATGCCTTTCTTGGTTTTATTTTTATTAGATTTTTCCTGCTTATAGAAAGCTTTTTTATTTAAAAGTTATTTAAAAAGAAAATAAATATTTAGTTTAGTTTTAATAGCTTAAGATTAATAAAAATTCTAAAGTTTAATAAAGCTATTATAAGACTTAGGTAAACTATAAATAAGGTTTATAGCTATTTATAAATTGCTATAAAAAAGGCTAGCCTTAATAAGGTCTATCTTTAAGTCTTAATATTAATTAATATAGTTACTTATAAAGCTATAATATAAGAGCTTAAATATAGTAATTTTATTAAGTAATATAAAGTAAGTATATTTATTTATTACTTTAGATATATATTTAATATAGTTAACTTATTATAGTAAAAAGGCTATATCCTTAATTTTATTAGTAATAAAAAATATAATAGACTTTATAATAAGTCTATAAATAAGTTTAACTTACTTTTTCTATTATTCCTAGTAGTAATAGGCTGCCTGCTAGAGCAAAAAGCTTTTATTACTATTAATTTTAAGTTTATTATCTTATAATACTTTGCTTTTTTAATATATAAAAGGTCCTTTATATAAAATATTAAAGTAAGTAATATAATTTTTTTTTAATTTCTTTAAAATACTTTCTATAGTAATAAGAGATTAAAGGTTATAGCCTTTAGTAGTATAATTAAAGTATTATTACTATTTAATATAATTAGTTTTTCCTTATAGTTGATATTCCTTTACCTTAGAGATATCTAAAAAGTAATATCCTTTTAATATTTTACTTTAAAAAGAAGTAACTAGTTATTAATATATTCTTATATTAGTAAATATAGAAAAAAGAAAGAGATACTAACTAATTCAGTATAGAGAAGCACCCGGGCTTATAACCTGTTAGTAAAAAGAAAGGCTTAATTCTTCTAAGCTAGTTACAGAAAGAGAGGACTATTTATAATAGTCCTCAGGCATTTACCTATCAAGATTACCTATAGCTGCCTAACTAGGCTTCCTGCTTATAGGCAACTAAGGCAAACAGCAAATACATACAAACAAGGGCATCAGTTATCCAACAAAGGTAGCCTGGAAATCCCATAAAGGAATAGCAAAGACAGCCAGGACTCGCCGGCCACGTGTTGAATGGATCCGCTTCTGGCCCTATTCGACCAGACGAGAAACAACACGATCCCTGTTTGCCGTTCAAGAGCCCATTTTGGGCCTATGCTGACCAGTCTCGTCTTTGGCATGCATGTCCGGAGTACCTTATGCACGTACGTATGTAGTAGCTCGTAGCTCGATTCATCCATGATCCTGGATCTCTGCATGTTCGACAGTGATTCCGGTTCAATATATTCTTACTGCTCACGACTCTGGCTATGACACAAGCGTATGAATACCTAGGTACAGCTGTGTTATTTGCCCGACATCAAGGAAAGTTCTAGCACATTTATAGGTGAAATTTTTCTCATCAAAACAACACGTTTTCGACTTTCAAAGCTCAAGGCGTTTTTCCCTGACGCCATAGCTGACATTGAAGCATCGATCATTATGTCATCGAAGTTGTTGCCATCGAAAGTACAGAGCTAGACCACCAGTTTGCGATTAGTAGGCCGCCCTCTTCTTAAGTTGCACTGGGCGGCAGAAGCTCGCCAGTGACAAGCCTGCAATTGAGTCTGTAAGTTAAGTCACAGGCAGCTCTCATGGCAAGGTTCAGCACCTGTCATGCAAAGAGGTCTGAAGATTCTCCAAAAAACCACCGGTTTACCGAGACGATGGGACATGGGGATTAAGTTGAAGCTAGGCCCAAGCCCCAGTGACAGGGGCATCGGATCTGAACATTCGCTTGCTTCCTGTACTGTACGAGAAGGCCACCTGCCACGAGCTGCTCCAATCGTTAACGTGGTAGATTTGCCACGGTCTAGAGCTTCCCAGAGGACTGGTAACTCTCGCTAGGACCTCTAACAATCCAACCCTGCCTGTGTTCGGCCGCCCAATACCCAATCCTCGTTGAACCTGTCCATCGATTCTGCGGTGCCGAATGCTGTTATACAAGATGCCGTACTGAAGGATCATCAGTAGATCATGATTGCATCAGGACTCGATCCCACCCCAGATATGTCTTCGGTGATCCTCAACACCTCACCTTTTCCCTCTAAAAGCTTGGTTTAGTCCAACCGCTCAGTATCGAGGACCTCCTCAGAAAGGGGTTCCCCCCCCCCCCCCCCCCCCCCCCCCTTCAGGGACAGAGCTCGGTCGTGATCCATTCTCTAGCCGTGCGTGCTCAACGGGCATGGAGTGACTTGTTGGTACTTAGGTAGCATAAGGTAGGTCTTCCAAGCCAGCCTCTGCCCCATCTGCGCTAAGCCTTGGTTTCTGCGGGCCTCCTGGAAGGCGCTAGCACGCTGACCAATCGCAACTTTGCACTCCGCAGCAGATTCTGAGACATTGTCTCTGATGGGGCAGCCGTTATGCTTGCTCAACGCTCAAGGCGGACGCTGGATAAGCGCCTTCAGATAAAGCATCAAAACCGCGACGAACTAGCCCTGGTATTAGTGCTCCTGGGACCTGGGTAGATGTTTAAATCGTACGTTTTTCTCACTCGAAACGTCGCCTTTATTCCTGTACCCCTTGAAGTCGTAGGGAGGTATGTGCGGGCCGCGGATCTAGTGCCCGGACCTGGTAAGCGAAGGCAATCTCTGCTAATTCTGAATCTCTGGTGAACAGCGACCCCGAAAATACTCGGATCTGCTTCTGACCAGGACCTCTTACAAGGGTAAGCTCGTGTCAGGCTGCCAGCGGTCTTGTCTGAATGACGACCAGGGATTCATGCAGCCTGTGGTCGGAAATGCATATCGACAAGGGTACTATACTGGATTCAGGACGTTACGTCCTCAGTATGTAAGTGCCGAAGACGAATTGGGCTTCAGACTTGTAATCGTAGGTCGAAAGGGAACAGTGTCCTGCGGCTGTTTGTGTGTACTCAGCTGGGAAAGGATTGCATCGTAGCAACCACCACGGCTTCCTGTTTTGGCTCGATTGTGCTTAACTACCTTACTGAGCAAGGCCACTACTTATTTAGGTCGTTGTTGACGACAACAATTAGACATGCAGTTTTATGACGGTTCAGAGCCGCAAAGTCGAAGTGACCCCGTCCAAAAGTGATCGACAAGATCGGCCCCTGCCAGCATCGGGACGGCTTCTTCCCGACAGCAAAGACCATGTAGTCACTTTCAGATCGCTTCTGGAATCCCAGGCCCTTGACTTTTCTTGTAAGAGATTCCCCGATGTCCTCTCTTCATAGGAAATCACCGCAAAGCGTGTCGATGCTGCCATGGTTTCCAAAGCACTCTGAACACCTGACGTTAATGCACAAGGTATCGTAGGAGGTGCTGTGATTGATGTTGAAAATGAGTGTACGACCCACTGCACCGACACCAAAGACCTGAGAATATCAGTTTGACACGCTGATAATAACTAAACAACAAAATCAGTCTCTCAATTTCAACTGACTGGCGTGCGTTGCTCGGAATGATCGGCACTATCAGCGCTGAACACTTCTGTAGATAGCAACCTGGTTATGGAAGGACTTCGCTGTTTGGTTGTGGTGAATATTTCTTTTTGGCCCTGTATCAACCATTGAATTGGATACATACGTAGTCGGGTCCGTGTAACTCTCATATTGATGCATTTTCGTCAATGGGAAGCACAATGACGGTGCTACAGTGCTGCGATGCTACACTCAAATCCGTTGCTTCGATATATCATTTCCGGGCTCCTAGGTTTTCCAGGATAGACACCGTGCGCTTCAGCGTTAGAACCCTGCCAGTTTTGGAAAGCTTGGTTTGTTTCCTCATGGATCCCTGGGCAGTTGCGTTTCCGGTGACCCGCCTCTGGCGAGACTTACAACTGGCCTGAATTGTCGCTTATCCATGCCTTTGATTCGTAAACTCTGGCTGGTGACCCCATCGTGGGCTAGGATCGACTCGCTGGCGACTACTGTACGTACGTACATGTCACAACTATGGCTGGACAGGTTCTTGAAGCTTGAGAGTCGCATCCTCCTGGCCTCTCAAGGCCGATGACAGACACATTCCCAATCTCTTTGTAGTACCCTGGCGTCACTTTCCTGCAGGTGCGCAATTTGCGGCTGGGCCCGCTAATGGCCAACCACTCACGCTGCCTCGCTCCCTCGCACCCTTTTCACATTTTCACCGGTCGTGGCGTGGCTTGTAGCGCTGAGCGAAACTCACTTGGCTTGATGACATGTTTAATATCAAGAAGGCAAAGATAAACCAAACAGTGCCTGTATGACAGAGTCAGAACAGTCGCAGCTGAACCAAATATCCCTCGTAGACTGGAACTCGTCACAAAGACACACTGTTGTCCCGAGCTTAAGAATGCAGAGAGCCGACCGAACCACCTTGCTGGGAACCAGAGCGCACTACAGACGTAGTGTTCAAGCCGCTTACACAACTTCACGCAATCCCTCGTCTTGCTGTCGATCGTACCACGCCTCTTGGGGACACACACCAAGTTGCAATACCCGATATAGACAGAAGGAGTTGTACGCGAGGGATGCCAACGGCTAGGAAGGATGTTCGGTTGTAGCACCACTCAGAGCTGTCATTTGTTTCGACTATGCAAATGCGCAGAAGAGGATTTACATGGATGTGAGAATTGGCAAGCTGAATAGCCAAGGTTACATTCGCCATACTATGTACGCACTCGACGTTGTTCAGCTCTGCAAAGCGATGGCAAAGATGAATATCCAGACCGAGTCGGGACTTTCCTACCTGCAGTTCCTTGTGCAGGGGTGGTACGTGGATTGTCGTAGTATCATGTAAGTCGTTCGCCGTCAAATGGTTCAGTCTGATTTGGGGAAACTTTTTGACTCGGCGACTTGGATGGTCACGACCTGCTTGGTGTGAACAACCTCAATGGCAAACTAGCAAACAAGGCCGCAGGATCGCAAATTCTCTTCGCAGGGCTTGTTCGCAATTGTCTAATTGGTGTGATGTGATAATGTGGTTGCACAGCTAATAAATGAGCTTATTATGCCGTCCGCCACCAGCGGATGTGACAAAGACAACGTAGTACAAGCTGGACACTCAATCTGCCATTTGATCTCTGTGTGCCATGATGAAAGACAAGAGGTGATGAATATGTGGACTTCAGCTGGACCAATCTGAACTGAGAAAGCCCTTGTATGCTGAGCCGAGAAGCAAGCGCCAAAAAGGCAGACAGACTACTCCGTACAGTCACTTCCATTGGAGTTAGGAGGTACCTAGGTACCTTCGCGCGCCACCCCGGTTTCTAGATAGGACCTCCGACAGGGCCTGCGATAGGCTTTTAATATATTAATACCTCTAGTATATTTTTTTAATAGTCTATTAATTTTAATAGACTTAAAATATATAAAAAAGTATTTATTTAATATCTTTCTTTAATAATAATTTATTAATTAATCCTAACTCTATTACTATAAAATTGCTATTATATCTAATAGCTATTAATAGCCTAGTCTTATAGCCTAGCTAAAGTGGCCTAAAGTAGCTTATAAAGGTGCTAATAGTCCTTATAATAGGTACTAAAAAGGGTAAAAAAGAGATATTATAAAAGCCTTTTTTAAGGCCTTTTTTTAAGAAGTTAAGGCTATAATTACTTGCAGCCTTAAGGCTAAAGATATAATTAATTAATTAATTATTATACCTTTAGATTACTGGCTAGGTAATTTAGTTACTATTATAAGAAGGATCTATTAAATTGATCTATATTAGAAGGCAGGTTTATCGGTGCCTAGGCAGGTGCCTTTATAAGTAACTGACTGATAGCTATTGTGTTAAATAGCTGTCTGTAATAGTAGCCTGTTAGATAAGTTAAAGACCTGTTAATCTAATTAATAGGCTGCTAATACCTTAAGAGCTGTTATTATGATATTAGCCTGTTAACTATAGTTAGCCTTTTAGTTAGAAATTAAAGGTATTATAATAGGCTAGTATTATAGCTATAGCTTTAAAGGTATATATAGCTCTCTAACTGGATTGATAGCCTGTGATGTCGAAAAAACTGTCTAGAGGCCTGTCAGAAAACCCAGGTGGCCTCCTAGGTAGGTAGTCCTGGTAGTTTAGTAGGTACCTTAGATATTGACCCTACCTGCCTTAGTGCCTTATGGATACTTTTGAGCAATCACGGAGATGGTGGTTGTGAAGTGGCCAGCTGGAAGCTAGAAATGGAAAGCATAATCTGTTTTAGGATAACGTCTTTCCCTCACAAGCCCGAGTAGGGTACAGCGTAAAAGGTAAGTCTTTCGGGGTATACCTGCCTCATCTCACCTCCCAGCTCTTCGGGACTGCATGAAAGAAGGCCCAGGCCAATGACAGAGAGGCGCTGACTGGGCATGATTGGCTGAGGACTGACGACTTCAACAACTACAGTACAGCACGCTGCAAGCGCTGGGCTGGTCCTCGTACAGGGGGCTTAGGCACGATCTACTTGCCTCTTCACGATACTCTCCGGCCCAATCTAACACTTCTGGACTTCTCGGGCCCGGAGCTTATTTGACTACGCCGACTCAATTCGCTTAATTCACAGCTCAACTCATGCATGAATGGCCTCACGGAACGATTGCGTGTTATCGCCGACAATTGGCATTTCTGAGGAAACCAGGCCGAACACCAGGCATCTGGACCCAAGTATCACATATGCATCAGAGTGATGGACATAGTCTTGATCTGACTGAATATCAGCCCTTATTCTGGCAAGATCATCTACTAAGTTAGTACGGAGTACTGCACGATATTGTGCGTCTCACAGAGTCAATCACCACCTAACATGGATGAGGAACGGTGAAAGGCAATGTCAACGACAACGAAAACACCAACAGTTGGCCGAATGAGACAAGGTCAAGGCACAGAAACTGGAGCGCCGCCGCCCTGGGACCCGGCCCTACCAACTTGCATCAACCCCTCGAGCTAAGTGCGAGATCCAGCGCGGACTCCGCTGTGGCAGCTCTTGCATCTTCTTTAGGCGTAGGTTCGCACCAGCTGTTCCCTTTCACAGCAAAGACAGGCGAACGCAGGACCCGCTGACCCAATCCCGCCAGAACGGTGACTTCCAGCCCTCCGAGGGAGGCTTCGGAGGGATAACAGAGCTGTGGATCAACGAGCGTGGACAAGGCGCCGCCACGACGGCAGCACAGGCCGGCGCGGAGCGCTCCCTCCTTCGCGGTGCCCACTGCAGCATGTAGGTGCCCTCAAGGCCCCCCCGATGCACGCCTAAAACAAAACTCTCGCGTAGCCTTGTCGTTGAAAAGGGTGGACAGGGGTTGAATGCAGGGATGAGGTCGGTGGACGAGCCTCCAGCTCTTGGGCCCGCAGCCCGGAACCTGAGCCCAAAGTTGCTTTAGGTACCTGGCCAGAGCACAGCAACCTAGGCTGGTGCTGATTCTTCGCGTGTGTGCCCGGAGCCCCTGCTCTACCCATGACAAGACATCTCGCCGCGATGTGATCTCCTCCCCCGGCCATGTTGGGATCCAGGGGTCTGATTGCTTCTTTTCGACCCCAGCTCCCTCGGGTGAGAACCCACACGCCATCTTGCAGACAGTTTACCATGACGGGCCAAAATGACTGCCGGTGTTTTCAAGGGCTCCTCAGGCTGTGTAGTACAACGTGAAGAGGTCGTTCCCTTCTTTTACCCTCGCACACCCCTCCAAATCTCCATCATGACTTTCCCTTCCGACTAAGAACCTCCTTCGTCTACTTCATCCTTAAGAGGGCAGTTTGACTGACCTTTGTCTCACCATTGCGGTACCCTTCTCGCTTGCCTGGATTGCCTTGCCTTAACAACGGTTCTTCAAAAGACGACTTGTTCCGCTACCTAACGCAACTTGATCACCTACGACCTCCTCACCCTCTTTTCTTCTATTTGATATTGCCTAGCCAGTCTGACCAAGTCACTCTTTACTTGTAATCGACAAGATATCGATCTGCCATTCGTTCATACGTTTAAGATTTCAAGTTTTACAGAACCTGACCCTGACTTACACGCGGGTCTGCATCCTTCATTCCAATCATTACCACCAACTCGCCTGTTACATTCCTGAATAAAGCCAGTGATGGAGAACATGGGTTCATACCACCACCAACCCCAGTGGTCTGGCTGGGGCTACCAGAGCGCTGCTCACCAATACCCCAGATACTCTCAACAACTACCAAGTTATGCGGCTTACCTCCCTGAATCAATGGAACTTTACAATGCTCACCAGGGGCATCTCCTCCATCATCATCAAATGTCTAGAACGACTGAGACAAAGCCTCGACTCTCTAAAGAGGAAGTCGAGATCCTCGAGGCCGAGTTTCAGAAGAATCACAAGCCCAACAGCACTACCAAGAAGGCATTGGCTGAGTCTATGAGAGTAGACAATGCCCGTATTAATGTCGGTCTTGAACCTTGGGAAACTTGTACTGAAATTACTAACAAACTCGCAGAACTGGTTTCAAAACCGACGAGCACGGGAGAAGAAGGAGAAAAACATCCGCGAGTACGCGGCGAAACAGAGAATGGACAAAGATACAACTTCCAATGACTCTGGTGTCCACTCAGACGACGACCATCTCTCTGATCGAGTTGTTTCCAGCGCTCCATTCCCAGCCCCTCGCCCTCTCGAAATCCGGTCGATAGACATATCAAGTCCTGAGCACGAAAGCGAGAATGATGCTAGTCACTCCGATTTTGGTGTCGGCTCATCCCCAAATCTGTCTTCTCAGCCTACACCAGAGCCTGTATCCGTATCTGTCAACGCATCTCTGCCCTCTTACAGTCAGTATCCTCAGTTGATTGTGCCAAACGAGGATGATGAACCTACTCCTTCATTACCCCAGCAGTGCTTCCCTCGCCTATCTACGTCCCCTATGCAGGAGCAATATATTTACTCCAGCAACAACCTTGCTGTGGACCACAATAGTCAGCCCTCCATAGGTCTGAAGCCCTCTCCTTCAATGGATATTGCATCTCGTCGCAACAGGCGCCCACCTCAACTTGCCATCAATGCCTCCCGCAGTTACTCAGCAAGTGGTCCTAGAACCGGATTCGACATGGGGAGAAGGGCAGACGCTGGTCACTCAATGCGTCGTGTTGCTTCCGCGACTGGCGTTGGTCGTATCAGCAAACCCTGTGGTGGCCCGAGAAGCCCCTATTTTGAAAGAAACCCCGAGGCTCTCATGCAGCTTAACCGCTCCCCTAACTTCCAGACTGCTGCAACAATCGCACCGCCCACCCCCAACACACCTGTTGTAGCAAACCAGCAAGGCTTGTGCGAGGCCACTCCGGCTAGCTCAGTAGCATACGAAGAGAAGTACCCAATGGACCTTGCCGTTCACGACCCAACTCTGCGTACCCCACCCACTACACCAGGTGTCATAGATCAACTGTACAGCAACGAATCTGTATATCAGGTCGCCGTGGCGGATGAACCTCTAGTGACACCAGGGCTGGCGCCATACCCCAGTGAGTTCGAGGTTCCTGGTACCTCAAGCCAAGTGCCCAACTATGTTTCACAGGGGTGCTCTAGCCAGCCCCAGACCCCTTATGGGGCCCCAATGGGGCCTACCTACTTTGGCTTTGCTGGTGGCAACGCTGAGTACAATTGGTCGGACGACACTTCATTATCAGCACATTCATCGCCTGGACAAAGTCAGCGGAGCGTCAATTTTATGAACATGACGCCCTCCAGCTTCACATACTCGGACAAGTAAATGTCCAACCATGACCCAGAAACGGGTCGTGACACACCGCTATCAGCACCAACGGCCTCTTGCAACATGTACATAACAGCGATTTCTTTTCTATTTCATCAAGGGCATTGTACAGTATAGACACAATGTCTTCACAGCAGCAGAAAATTGACAACTGTCAAAGCTAGCAACCATTGTTTGTTTCTCTTTTGTTCCTGTCTTTTCGGTATTTTATGAATGAATACAACGGCATCATACCCTAATGTAATGGGAGGACGGCACTGGCTGGCGCTCAGGCATGTACACAGGGAGCGGAGTTTATTATGATCACGTAGGATCAGCTACCACGGAAATGGCGCGAGATCTTGGCCGGGAGAATATCATTCATGGAAGGTACCACATTGGAACGGCTCCATGCCATGACCGCTGGAAAGGTTGGTAGCACATGGAGAAGCACTTAGGAAAAGGCAGAAATATAATTGAATCTAAAATTCAATCAAACTTATCTCTACATCGCATGAGTGACTTTGTTCAAAATAAGATACTATGTTGCAGACTTGGTGGTTATGGATGACAAGACCTCCATGGGGTAGATACAGTCCTGTGGTGACTGGCTACAGGTATGAGGATGTTTATAAGACTGAACTTGAAGTAGCGAGCATTAAACTCGTTTACGGAGGGCCCATATGCGAAGAAAGCTCAGCACACACCCCTGACGAAGTTGTGTTGTTTTTGGACCCCAAGGTCGTGAACCTAGAAGTATTATGGTGGTGTCCCACATTCCTGTCCTGTAAAGTGGTGGGTTTCCAAAGCAGTAACAGATCGAGTTCTAGTTGGATGGCGCTATCCGGAAACCTTGTTCTTGACTCAAACGAACAATGAAAATGCCTTTGGCTGTCCAGTTCCTGTTTCTGGTCACGTTAATTAGCCCAAACCCGAGAACCGGGTCTCAGCCCGGACGGGCCAGTCCGAAGAGAAGCCCCGGGCCGCCGAAATCTGGACTGATGACGGAAGAGCCCAACCAATCAGATGACCATATCTCAGAGACAGGTTAAATTCTCGTGCCCATGACGGCCCCGCACTACACGGTGCTGTACGTTCAGGCTCCGAGGGAAAAGGGTGGCGCGGGGGATCGACACTGCAAGTGCTGAGTTTGTGCAACGGGATCGATTACCCGGTACCTTAGCTACCTGCATAGTACTACCTATGCAGGTAGACAGCCAATTAAGTACCTATGAGGTGGTAGAAATATGGGGCTTACGGATATCTTGAATTCAAATCACTTCTTTCGTCTGATAATTAGCCTCAACATGGGCCCTGTACTACTCGCAACATCCTCAAGGTAAAAAGAAGAAGAAACTTGCCGTGAATCCTCCACGGACTAGTCAGTCATGACAGAAGACGCGTATAGTGCCTTGCCAAAACCAGCTGATTAACCTAAAACATGTCCTCTTTAAGGGGATATAATATAATTTTTATTATATTTTTATACTTTTATTTATACTTTAATTATCTTATATAATTAATATAAGGTTATTGAAACCTTTTTTTTAGGCTATATTATTATTATTATTATTTTATTTTATTAAAAAGTTAAAATATCCCTATAGTAATATATAAGATATAGCTAATTAAAGTCTTAAATAAAAAGATAATATAATAAAATACTTATTTTTTAATATAATATAATATAAGGTATTATATATTATACTAAAAAAATAACAATTAAAAGCTATACCTAGTTAGCTTAATTGGTAAAGCATAAAACTCTTATAAGTATATAATCTTAAGGTTACAGGTTTAACCTCCGTATTGGGCTGTTTTTATAAAAAAAAATACTAAAAAAATATAATAACCTTAATAATAAGTCTTAAGATTATATAGTTATTATTATAAACCTTATAATTTAATTAAATAAATAGCTTTACTTTATAAATATAAAAAAAATATTTTCCTTAACTTTAATAAATTAAATATCTTTTTTACTATTACCTTATTAAGGTAATTATTATTAAGGCTTTAATTTTTAAAAATTAAATTAAAATAATTAAAAACCTTAAAACTTTATTATAAAGTATATTATTATATTATTAATATTAATAATAGCTATAATTATTTACTTATAGTAATCTTTAAATATATAAATAGTCTTTTAATTAAAATTAATAATTTTAATATAATAGATATTTTAAATTTATATATTTTCTTTAAATAATAAAATATTATAAATAAAGACTTTTTATATATTAATAAGTTAATATTAATATAAAAAGTTAATTTTATAATTTTAAATTATTAAATAAGGCTTTTTAAAATATTATTTAATTTATATAAAAATTAATTTTCTATATATATATATTATAAGCTAAAAGGTAATTTTAATAAATTTAATTAATTATATAAAATAAGATTAAGACTTATTAATATAATAATAGGCCTTTATTATTAATATTATATTAGGTAATAATAATAATTAATATTAAATATAGTTTATAAAGTTAAAATATATAATTATAATAATTAAATTAATAATATAAATATTATATTATAAAAATTAAAGGCTATTATAAAGTAAAAAATAAAAAGTAAAAAATAAAAAAAAAGTAAATTAAAAAATAAAGATTTTAATATTAAAGAAAAAACTATAAATATTAGTAAATTAAAGCTAGCTTAATAAGTTTATAATAAATTAAATTAGGCTATAAGGTAATATAATATAAAAAATATAAGTTAAAAATAAATATAAATAGTTAATACTTAGGTTTTATTTTATAATATTATATTTATTTAAATAATTTTAAAGTTATTAAAAGTATTTATTATTTAAGTATTTATATAAAAATTAAAAGCTTAATAGCCTTATTAAGCTAATAATAAAGAAATTTTTTTTTAAAAAAAAAATAATTAATTTTTATTATTATTAAATATTTTTTTTAAAAAATTAAATTTTTAATAAAAAAGCTTTTAATTATTTTAAAAATAAAAGATTAATTTATTTAATTAATTTATTTAATTTTTAAAAAAGTTAATTTTATTTAAATTAAATTATATTTTTAAAAATAATTTATAATTAAAAATTATTAATTTAATTTATATAAAATTATTAAAATATATAAATAAATAAAAAAAGTATTTATTTTATTTTTAAAGGTTTAAAAATAAATAAATATTTTTTTTAAAGTTATTTATAATTATTTATAATTAATTTATTTATATTAATTTATTAATTAATTTTATAATTAATATAAATTTTTTTTTTTTAATAATAAAAATTTTAATAAATTTAAAAAAATAATTTTTTTTAATTTATTATTATTATATTAAAAAAAATATAATAATTTTTTTATAATTAATAAATATAAAAATAAATAAATTATAATAAAAATATATATTAAATAGCTTATTTATTAAAAGTTAATATTAAATAAAAAGCAATTAAAATCTATTTTATTTAAAAAGGCTAAAACTTAATATATTATTTTTATTAAAATACTAGAATCTATTTAAATAAATAGCAGAAGTTAAGGCATAATTAATTAATTAACCTAAAACACGAAAGATAAACGGCACAGTTAGGGTGGCTATCAAACGCCTGCTCGCTTACAAGATTACAGTTTGGAGGCTTGCCGGTTTTCGAGGAAAGTCAAAAAGGATCTCCGTTGCATCGAATGCAGCCCAACTGGGCTAACGTAAGGGACAACGACCTTGAGAAATGTTTGCCTCATGTTCTTTGCAGTAACGCGTGGGGTGATCAATGGCCAACCATATTTAAGAACAAAGAGCCGTGGCTATAGAGTATCGGCTAAGTGAGATTCAAAGAGTTGAACGTGACTCTGCAGCCACTAGAAAAAGGCAGAGTTGGCGTTTACGAGTCTGGCAAGCCTGTATAAGCAAAGACCGCTTGCGCTGATGATTGCTCAGCGCTGAATAAGTGACCGTTCGTGAGTAAGAGTCTTGGCATTCATCCTGTAGACGTCAGCTTCCGCCAAGTCACGGACGAGACATATACAAGATCACATCTACTTGCATACGAGCTTGTAGTAATGGAAGATCGTCAAGGAACCGCTATAGCCGGAGCATCTTCAACGGCAACGAGGTGTCATATGATTGATATCGTAGCTAGGTGTGTCTTGTTTCATCCTCAGAAAGAAAAAAACATTTGGTCCAAAGATTATGACTTCAGACAAGAGTACGGATACCTGCTGGGTACCTCACCTTCAACTTAAGCAAGGCAAGGCACTTAGCTGTTAAAACATTTGCTGTGGCAGAGGGTTGGATACTCATCAAATTGACCGCAAATCGATGAGTATATCAATGTCCGTGATCTGGACGGCAGTAGTATCCAGATTGGTTCATGATGTCGTCCTTCAGATCGGTAGCAATTCATGGCGTGACAACACATTTTAAGTACATTCCAGGAAAGAACATGACTTTGCACCAGCGGTGATTATAGCCAATGGAGAGAAGATAGCGAATAACTTCGATGCCATAGTAACCATGATTCATGCATAGGTGCCTAAGAATAGCAACTTAATGTATATTCTATAGACCATTCACTTAACTCTGAGAACGAGGTGCTGCGGGAGCTAGTGCTGTCAGTTCTGCAGCGTGTTCAGAGGGTTTTAGGTAGCCCATGTCCACTAAAATCAAGACGCGACGCGACAGGACCTACCTATCAAATACGTCACATCCAATCCATGGATCCAATACACGCCTACCTAGGTTGGTAGGTACTTAGGTAGTAGGTAAGTTCATCTGGAGCTCCCGTGCACGCACCCCATTAAAACCACTTTAGCACATAAAATGCATGCTACATCAGCACTTCATATCATAACAACAACAGTTTCTTGCAGCCTTGCAGCTATATCCTACGTTCAATTCTTTTTGTAATTGTATTCCAATATTCTCAGATGGATCCCGCCGCATGATACTTTTTCCGATTCAATGTCCTCTTCTGCCGTTGCTGGCATAGACGCGACGCGTCCAGCGCGGTCAAGGATTTTGACACCAAGCTCTGAAGGGAGCTCAAATCACAAAGATGAGCTGCGTTCTCCCGAGGGACACAAGAGGAAGAGGGCCGACTCAGTAGCCATGGAGCATCTTCTGAAGTCGTCGATTGCTATCAAGGTTTGCGAACACGACTCCGGCACTGTTAAATGCTTCAGCTAATTCGTGATCATCATGTAGCCTCATCCTCCGAAACTCAATGTCCAGCCTCGTATCCTCTATCCATTGATGGTCCTTCCCCGTGAACGTCTGCCTCTCTCCTGTATCGATTTCCACGCTACCAATGTTGATCTCGCTTCGTATCGATTCTTCGAGTCTCATATCAAGATCCTTGACTTGGAGAGTCGGATGGGCTCTAGCCCCGTGGTACTTCTAGCCAGAAAGGAAGCAAGTCGTGCTGTATACGCTCTTGAGCGACAACCCAACGGAGTGTATGCTGTATGCAGGCTAGGACCCTGGGTAGACTTGGAGGCTCTAGCAGACGACGCATCTGTTGTCTGTCGAGAACGCTTACGCCCAACTGCTAGAACCGAATCTCAAAGCCAATACAGGCCCTCCGTAATTACCACCCCGCACATTCATAAGGAGGAAAGAATCAAACGAGCGGCCATAGAAGCTATTCAAACCCTAGTCCGCAAAAGGCCCAGGTCGCAGTCTGTTTCGACATTGGCCGAGTCTGTGAAAATAGAAGCAGCCCCGGAAGCTGCTACAACCACAGATTCCAAACTCCCATCGCCAGCCTTCAGACCAGAAGAACTCGCACAACCCCTAGGCGAGCAGCAGGCCCAGTCACCACGCCCAACAACTGCAATTTCAACCTCTGGTATCATCGAGGAGCCTTCCCAGCAGCTGACTACGGAAAGCTTATTCGATACCTTAAGAACCCAGTACTTCGAGATGCTATACAAGTCCATGGTGAGATCTTCGAGCTTGCCTTTCGCTGCCATAGCTAATCAACACAGGGATCGCTCGCATATTTCGCCAAAGGACCACTCTCTCGTGCTCGTTCTGCTTTCCATCTCGACCTTGAAGCTAATCTAGATATTGGGGATCTCATCGACTTCTTGAAAGGACTCGTTCTTACTACTGTCCAAATCGACAAAAAGTATCGTGAGACTGTTCCAGCTCTCATAGCCCAGATGAAAACTGTGGTGGATAGTTCTGACGAAGGCCCGAAAAGAAAGCGCCGAGCCAAGAAGATGAAGATCGGAAAGGATGGGCTCTATCCACACGAAGAAGCTCATATCAGAAAGTGGTGGGCCACCAACAAACCTGAACTGAAAGAGGACGAGACCAACGTTCCCACTCAACAAATTCGATCACTTACCTCTATGCTTCGCACGAGGGAAACTCAGCTTCAGATGATAATCATATTGGAGATCCTGGCACTGACTCCGCTGAAATCCGCAGACGGTGCGGAAGATAGCCAGCTCCCCCTATTGCCTGGTGCTACTGAATCTCAGGGTGACGCGGTGGTTCCGTCGGCCAAGAAGCGGAGCAAACATAATCTTCCTGTTCTTGTAGATGTCCACGCTGATCGATTGACCATCTGGCAATCTACTGCTTCGGACGAGCAGCTACTTTTAGAAGATTCCCAGATCACTCAAGCACCGGACGGTCAAACTCAGCAGAAGGCGTCATCGGAGCCTCTGAAAGACTTTTGTGTGGACATCATTGTGCCATTGTAAGCCTCATGTTTCCCTGTCATATCCTGATAACGACTGACTAGCTTCGGTAGCTTCTCCCATAGGCTCCCACAGCTGTGTGATTCGATCAACCGCAAATTGGGAGGGCCTGTCATTGTGAAGCCTACAAGGCCAAAGGTTCTGAAACGACCATCAAGCAAGAGTTCACCTAAGCCAGGAGCCGTTGCCAAGCGTTCCTTATCAGGTCAGCCTACGAGGACGTTGCAAAGAGCTCTTTCAACAGAGCAGCAGTCGCGGCGAAGTATTTCCAGAGGTCCCAGTAACATGATTGCCCTCATGCGCTCTGCAACATCCACTTCTCTGCCAGGAATCAAGCGAGAAGCTAGTGATCCATCTCTGGTTAAGTCGGCCCTGAACGCTGAGCTCGATCTGATGAATAGGAAGAGTGGGCCATTATCTCGGAGCAGCAGTGTATCCAACCTGCAAGACGCAAAATCTAACAAAAAGGCTCAAGTCGAAGCAGAGCTAAAGGAGGCTATCTCTTCTTTGAGGAAGCCTAACCGCGAAGTTGTCGGCAAAGCATTGGCCGCAGTGGCTGAACGGCGGGCAACAGTGGGCTCTTCGGCCAAGAGTATGTATTTGAGCGGCAACCCTTGCGAGTATTTCTGGCTAACATCAACTCTCAGAAGTGAGAAGACCAGGCAGAAGCTCTCTAGGCGCATCCGTTGTGAAGGCAACGCCAGCAAATACACGCTTTAGAGATGTATTTGCCAAACCACAGGTGACAGATACACCCATTATGAGTACTGAAGATGTCATTCCTCCTTCAAGTCTTCCCTCTATTGTTCCCTCTACTGGTCTCCGAGGAACACAGCGGGATGACCTCCGTCAGAGTCCAACTCCTGACATTGAGAGGATCGGCAGTACGCCTACAAAGGCTGGATCGAGTTTCATTCGTCGGCCTAAGAATGATGAAGACGTTTTGCCATTCCCGCCTTCTTCGCCCTCTCTGGAACGGCGAACTATATCCACTGCCGAGCTGTTGAGCCAGAGTGGAGTCACGAATCGAAAAAGAAAGGTCAGTTTCACTTCTTCTCGTGATGACGAGCTTTTGGCAACGCCCGTAAAGGGTATGAAAACAAAAAACATAGATATGGAGAACCAGGCGGCTGAGCCCATACATGCTAAGTCGGTGTCAATATATGAGAAACTAGGATGGGATGACGACCTAGATGACCTGTTATGAGTTACTTGTCAGAACATATAGCGGTGTTTTTATGAGGGACATGCATCATTGCAGTAGGAGTTTCAGCATCGTTAGAAGGCGTTGGGAACATTATAAGAAATACTGCATCGGCAATGATATTAGAGGAACGACACACGATACAGGTAATAAGATAGCTTAACATGAACACATTTGGCTTGAATGAAAAGACCTTTATGCCGCTGCTGGCTCTACCAACATAGTTGGTAAATCTCTGATATCGACATGTTCCTGTGACCCTAGATCAACAACTCGCATGGCCTCAAGGCCCACAACGCCTTGTTGTAGGGCGAGAAATTGAAGCTCGACTACGTGACAAGCTCCTGGGGCAAGAGGACCGACACGGGTATCAGCGCTTAAGCAAATAACATCGGTCGACTCGACGGATGAGTTCTTCTGTAATGCGTGGAGTACGTTTTCGTCGGTGACCGCATCGGCAACGTCTTTTTCACCATTTCGTCGGCCACCTACTGAGGGAGGTCGTGTCATACGAACTTCGCCTCGCCGCCGCTTGGGAATAGCAACGAGGGCAAGTTTGCGGGGAGGCGCAGAATTCTTTTCTGTAGCACGGTTCACAATATAGACGGTCCAAGAAAAGACCTGGCCCGGGTAGACAGGTTCAGAGGGACCAGTGAAGGTCATGGTTATGCCAAGTTCTGTAATGGAGGCGTCTGTGTTTGATGTGGCAGCCTCGAGAGTGGGCAGTGCGTCTGGACGAATGATAGATGGCGATACCAGGGGATTCACTGCTTGGCCTGTGATAGAAAGTTGCGATGGTCTATGGGCGCGGACAATGCCAGTTCCCGCAGTTGCCGATCCATAGCCAGGATTGACTGGGAGAGTAAAGTCAAGTTGCGTAGACCATGACATGTTCATACTGGGCGTGCAGCGGCCCGGTATAACCTGAGCAGTAGCAGATATTTTGATGTCCAGTTCCCGCATGGGGTTTTTGACTGTAACGTCGTGCTGACGGGGAGCTATGCGATAGAGGAACGTAATATGATCGTGAGACACGCAGGTAAGAGGTAGCTGCATGCCCGCGTCATTGTTGAGGTTTTCGACAGTGGCGTCGAGAATTGAAAGTTCGATTTGATCTAATGATACCTCGCATTCAAAATGAGATGTAAAGTCAACTTCGAGCAGTGCGATCACGGCTGAGCTGGTCGGTGCTGTAGTCGGTCTTGAAAACCGGATTCTCGTGTGGACGACAGGAAAGATCTTGTGCTGGACCTGAGGCAGAGCTCGTATATGCTTCGTGACATCCTGTGAGCGCGTAACAGGTGTGACTCTTGATACTCGCAGCGCAGACAGCCGAGGCTTCACTCCGCCCAGTGCAGCATCACTTCCGAAAGACTCGAGCAGGTTAAAACCAGAGGGCACACCGCTCTGAAGGTAGCCACTCCCCTTTCCAATGAGGTCAGTTGAAACCTCAGGCTTCATGCTCGCGGATGCTGTGAAGATGATGGCCGGTGCCGAGATTCGCGTACGAGGTCGACTCAAAAAGACGGGTAACTTCCATACCGCGAAAACACTTTGGTTTAGGTTGCCATCATCACCACTTTCTTCACTATCCTCACTGTCCTCATCCTCATCCTCCCCGTCGACGATAATGAAAGGGTCATCAATATCTGGGACTGTACCTGAGAAGATGGTATCTGCTGTAGAGTTCTCCTTGCCATGGGTTTTGCTGTTGACGATCTGGGCTTCGACTGATATAACTAGCCGATTAAGGTGAGTTCGGAGTGATGCTTCATCTTTCCAGGGACTTCTGAGAAGCAAGAGAACATTTACCGTCTCGTCTGAGGATTATCAGCAACACTGTGACGAGAAACAATGCGTGTTGCTCACCGAAGAATAATGTATCTCTGCGTTTGATTGAATCAAGTATTGACTTCCCAGGCTCAACATCCTTGAAGGCCGCTTCCAGATCTAAGTCCGTATTCTCTGGTACAAGATACGACAAGTGTGACTGCTCAGCAAATTCAGTCGTAGGGTCGGTAATATATAGGCTTCTTTTGAGCTGAGTGAGAGATTCAGGCTCATGCTGAGTCGCCTCCGTGGGTATAGACTCCCTGTCGGTGGTATTACCAGAGTCTGACATTTCAGTCAAAGAATCAAACTGAGCCTGTTATGAAGAAAACTGGAACCTGAGTACAATGAGGTCTTCCAAGTCGCGCGCTTGAAGGATCTCGTTTTTTTCAACTATCATTGATTAGGTAGTTAGATTACCCGTGTAAGTCGGAATGCAGCTCATGCCCCTTAGCGACGTGGTCCCTCTGATAGAGGTCAATCAATGCCTTAGGTAATCACTCACTTGGCTGTGGACTGTCGCGACGGGAAATGGCCTGTGCGCAAAAAGTTAGTGCTGCCGAAATCGACCAACCTTTAACTCAACTGCCTCCGTGTTGGCTGACTGATTCTTCCCACCACATCGCCATCGTTTTATCACGACCTGGAATCCCGCCACTACTTTGAAGCGGGTGATTTTTTGTCGCGTAGATAAGCTGCGCCAGGTGACAGTACTTTCAAGATGAACGGCTTCGGCTCTCCTTATGGCCAGCCTGTTACGGCTTGGCAGGAGCATCATACACCCGATGGAAGAGCATACTATTACAATCCGACTACCAAAGCCACGCAATGGACGAAGCCCGAGGAAATGATGAGCTCAGCTGAGGTCCGTGTCCAGTGCCCGTCCCGTGATTGGTGTGTACAGGGTTTACTAACAAGCCACAGCGCGCTCTCGCGAACCAGCCATGGAAGGAATACACTGCGGAGGGAGGCCGAAAGTATTGGTATAATACTGAGACGAAACAGAGCTCCTGGGAGATGCCCGATGTTTACAAGACCGCCCTCGGCACAACAAGCAAGCCCGCGACCCCTGCTTCTGCAACCCCCTACACGCCTCCCGCCAGCGCAGGCAGCTACAACCAAGCACCATACGACCAATATCGCGATCAACGCGACACTTATCCCGAGTCTCGTCAGATCACGTATGGAAATGACCCCAAAGTCCAGGCTTTTGTACCCGCGACGAACGACCCCGAATACGCCACCACTGAAGAGGCTGAAGCTGCCTTTGCCAAGCTCCTTCGACGAAGCGGAGTCCAGCCGGACTGGAGCTGGGAACAAACCATTCGAGCAACTGCGCGAGACCCGCAGTTCCGTGCCATCAAGGATCCTAAGGATCGCAAGGCTGCTTTCGATAAGTATTGTCAGGATGTTGTTGTCCAGGACAAGGAGCGCGCCAAGGAAAGATTGGCCAAACTCCGCGCTGACTTCGAGACTATGCTGAAAAGGCACCCTGAGATCACCCATTACACCCGCTGGAAGACTGCGCGTCCGATTATTGAAGGCGAGACAATCTTCCGTTCTACCAACAATGAGAGCGAGCGTCGGCAGCTCTTTGAAGAGTACATCATCAGCCTGAAGAAGGCACACGCTGAGCAGCAGACAACTCTTCGGAAGACCGCTATGGATGGCCTCATCGATTTGCTTCCCAAGCTCAACTTGGAGCCGTACACTCGATGGGCTGATGCTCAAGGTATCATTTCATCTACCCCGCCTTTCCAGAATGACGAGAAGTACCAGGCTCTTACCAAGTTTGACATTCTGACTGCTTTCCAAAACCACATGAAGGCCCTGGAGCGCAGGTTTAACGACACAAAGCAGGAGGAGAAGAACCGAAAGTTCAGAAAAGAACGCAAGGCTCGTGACGCTTTCAAGTCTCTCCTTACTGAACTTCGCCGTAATGGAAAAATTAATGCCGGAACCAAATGGAGTCAGGTCGTTCCCCTCATCGAGAATGACAATCGCTATACCGACGCCGCAGGCCAAAGTGGTTCGACCCCGCAAGAGCTTTTCTGGGATGTCATCGAAGAGGAGGAACGTGGGCTGCGTGGACCGAGAAATGATGTCTTGGATGTTCTCGAGGTAAGTTGTTGCTCCCGATGAAGCTTTCGTAATTGGTTAGTAACAAGTTGCAGGACAAGCGGTTTGATCTTACGCCTACGAGCGATTTTGAGGAGTTCCTCTCCATCATGAAGGATGACCGACGGACTGCTAACATTGAACCTGATATTCTCAAGCTCATCTTCGATCGAGTAAGTTGACTTGAATGATTCTGAGTAGTGTCTTGGTGCTGATAACTCACCAGCTTCGCGAAAAACGCTCGTCTAAGCGAGGAGACGATGATCGACAGTCGGAACGCCAACAACGCAGGGCTATTGACGACTTGCGTGCTTACATGAAGCGCTTGGAGCCCCCTATCGCCTTGAGTGATACATATGACAAGGTACGATCTCGACTTTTGAAATCAGACGAGTTCCAGGCCGTTGCATCCGAAGATGCACGACGCAATGCTTTTGACAAGCACATTCGCCGGCTGCGAGAGAAGGAAGAAGAAGCAGATCGAAACTACAGGCGACGTGACCGTATGTCTAGCGAACGAGACATGCATCGCCGTGAGCGGGAACGATCCAGAGGTGAGCGATCTCATCGTAGTGGTGGACGTGGTTCTCGACGAAGTCGCAGTCCGGAGCCCGATGCCTACGAAGCGGACCGACGCAAGGCTATCGCTGAGCGGGAGCGTAATCACCGAAAATCCACCATGGCCGAGGGTCTTCTGGGCGCAGATAGAAGTCGTCTGTCACCACCACCTCGTCGTGAGCGAGAAAGAGATCGTGATCGCGAGCGGGAAAGAGATTACGATCGTCCTTCTCGCTCACGCCGCGATGATGACAGCTACTACGACCGCGAAAGAAGAGATCGAGAAGATGAACGCGAGAGACTGTATCGCCGTCGTACCGACCGGGGATCACAAGACGAACTTAACTACGGGGATGAACGTCCATCCGGCTCTCGACGTCGTCGTCCGGACGATGAAGACGAATACACTCGTCGTGATTCGCGCGATGCTAAGGTACGAATATGAAACCACCCTCAAACTGCCCTAGAGAAAGCATAGCTGACAAATTGAACCAGAGAACTAAGAGGGAACGGTCTCGGGAGCGTACACCGCCTCGTGCTGAAGAACGTCCTCGTAAGAAAACCCCTCCACCTGCAATCAAGGATGTTCACTCCGGCAGCGAAGAGGGTGAGATTGAGGAGGATTAGAAACTGGAACCGCATGTCGAAAGCTATGGTTACAGCGTTTGGCTGCACTCTTTCTCAGTACGTACTGGCATTGTCAAATCCCCTGACAAGGTCCGTCCGGCGAGATGACACATGAGTACAGGCTTGCGGCCCCTTGTCGCCACGGCCGCCCAGTACCACAACGGTGGAGACATGGCGAGTACATTGCTTCCAGAAGCAGTCTTTTGACCAGTATGTGTCTTTCCCGCTTCTTCTATTAGTCTAGGTTTATTGCTTGTGAATTTGTTGAGATAGTAGTCAACCCTCCAGATGGGCGTGTACAAGGTTTAGAAATAGTAAGGATTATTGACCTCGTCATAATGTTTTAATTCATCGCTGTTGCTATACGATCCGATGCCTGTGTAATTGAAACTATTTCAAGACTAACTAACGGCCGTTCCTATTGTCAATTCTTTCCCGCGAGGTGGGAAACCGTAGACGGCAGAGATCTTAATACATCAATTGTCCCTCAATCTACGAAGCAAGCCATTTGCCGTTGACAGAGAAGTTTTCGAGAATCCCAAACACCTCAAGTACCCGTCAAGACAGAAAGCCAGATATAAATAAAGGCTTCGCAGGACCAGACAAGAGAAGACACTCTGCCGTCGCCGTCGTTATTCATCTGGGTCGTCATCCTCGCTAACGCTGCGGTCATCATCTATTCCCAAGACTCTCTGCTTTTGCCCATTCCCATTTTGAACGCCCCAAACGCCGTGAGATGCACCATCGAGAGAAGGGAAAATCTCATTATGGACGCCTTTAGCTCTTGTCAGGGGTCTCCTCCAAGAAGAACTGCAAAAACATGTTAGTGAATAATCGTCTTGTGCAAATACCGCGTTTGAACTCACGAAGTTGCCGCTCATCTTCTGCTCTTGGTCGAGCTGAGATCCGCTCTTATTGATACGGGGGCGGTAGTTGGTGGGATCACGACGGAAAGTGACATCGAGGTTCTTCAAGAAGGTATTGCAGCCGGTAAGGAGTGATTCGGGCTTGTTGGCATGAGCGTCAATACCAGGCTGTCCGTCGAAGACAATGACACGGTCAGCAAGGTACGTGGCCATGATGAAATCGTGTTCAACAATGAAAGCAGTCTTCTTGGAATGCATGATGAATCGCTTGATGACTCGTGAGGCAATAATACGCTGCTCAGAGTCGAGATAGGCCGACGGCTCATCGATCAGATAAATGTCCGCAGGGATGCCCAGGGCAAGGACGATGGCAACACGCTGCAATTCACCACCAGAAAGGTTCTTGACTTCCTGATCAATGAAGTCGTCGAGCTTGAGAGGCTTAACGACGTCAGTCTGAAACTGCGGGGAGAGGAAAGACTGCTTAATCTTCTTGAAGAAAAGTTGGCGGACAGTGCCATCGAACTTGGGGGTGATAGTCTGAGGCTTCATGCTGATTCGCATCTCGGGGACGCTTTTCTGGCTATCAGGTTTGAGGGCTCCAGCCAAGAGGCGGCAGAATGTGGTCTTTCCGGTACCGTTCTCACCCATCATGACGATGATCTCGGAGTCAGTGAAGTCACCAGCCTCGATGTTGAGCTTAAAGCTGCCGAGAGTCTTCTCCATCTTAGGGTAGGTAAAGGCACGAGATTTGTCGATAGCGAAATCATCAGTAGTCTCCGCGATACGGAAGGTCAAAGACTCGTCTCGGAATCGCAAGTTCTCAGTCGGGATGTGACCGTCGAGGAAGATGTTGATACCTTCACGGACGGAGTGCGGGAGGGTGACGACACCATAGACGGCGGGCTTTCCGTACAGAACACAGATATAGTCGGAAAGATAATCCAAAACAGACAGATCGTGCTCGACAACAATGATGTAGCCATTGTCACGGAGGAGGGAGCGGATGATCGAGGCAGCACTAAGACGCTGCTTAACATCAAGGTATGAACTTGGCTCATCGAACATGTAGACGTCGGCAGCCTGAACCGAGACAGTTCCAATAGCGAAACGCTGAAGCTCACCACCAGAAAGGTGGTTGATGTCTCGATCCATGATGTGGTTCAGCTCGAGAACATTGGCAACCTGCTCCGTGTTTCCAAGCGAGGCACGACTCTCGATAAGGAATCGGACAGTCTTGTTGGGGCCCCTGACCGCCCTGGGGATCTGGTCGACGTACTGGGGCTTGACAACTGCCTTGAGGTCATCTTCGAGAAGCTTGGTGAAGTAGTCTGGTTGCAAGTTAGTAACAACTCGGCTCCTCACAGACTTGAGGCAGCTACATACTCTGAAGCTCGGAGCCACGAAAGTGCTTGATAACGTCCTCCCAATCAGGAGGGTTGTCGTGTCGGCCCAGGTTGGGTTTGAGCTTTCCGCTGAGAATCTTCAGAGCGGTACTCTTTCCAATACCGTTTGTTCCGACCAAACCAAGAACCTGGCCGGGTCGGGGCATGGGCAGGCGGTGCAGCTTGAAACTGTTGGGTCCATATCGGTGGGTGACCTGGCTTTCGAGGTTGGTGGGCAAGTTGATGATGGTGATGGCGTCAAAGGGGCACTTCTTGGGGCAGATACCACAACCGATACAGAGGGACTCGGAGATGAATGCGAGCTTAGAGTCGGGCTGGACCTCGATACAGAGTTTTCCGCTGCGAACGACGGGGCAAGACTTTTTGCACTCTTGTCGACATTTTCGAGGGCGACACTAAAAGGAGGGGTCAGAAAATGTTTGGCGGGGCAATGGTGATGCTGATGCTGGTGATCATGCTGGTAACGGACCTTGTCGCTGTTGACGATGGCGATACTGTTGATGTAATGTCAGCGCCTCTTGTTCTCCTTTGTCTTTGTCTTTTTCTTCCTCTGCATTGTTTATGTGCTTCGTGCCGATCGCATAGACGTACGTACCGGGTGAGCTTGTCCGACATTGTTGTGGTGATGTAGCAAACGTCGCTTCAAAAAGTAATTTTGGTGGGGTAAAATTTGTTTCGTGGGTAAGAAAAGAGAGGCGGAGGTCGACGACCAAGGGATCTCGAGCGCGCAAGATACAGTGAGTCGCTGGCGCTCGCCGATTCTCTTTGTTCAGCGGGATAGACTACAGGGTGAGAAAGAAAATCGGAGGGAGAAATCAAGGTTAAAAGATGGAAGTTCCAAGGTCAGGTTCTGGGTTGTGCGGGTGGTAATCCAATTTTCAGGCCCTGTCATAGGTTTGGCGGGGGGGTTGTGGACCTACTAAATTAAGAGGTTCGCGTGTCGAGTAAACTACTTCTTAGTTATACTCAGGTCTAACAGTAACCTAGGTATATGAGTGTAACCTCGCATGACGTTGTTGCTGCAGCCATCCATTTAACATGTTGTCCTTGAACGACTAAAGCGTCTTCATGATTCAGTACCGATGCCTCTCTGAGTCGCCAAATAAATAAATACCCCGGCCAAGCACCAGGCAGTAGGCACAGTTAGGAGTTCTATTCAAAGTTATTAAACTAACTAATGTTTTCCGCCTTCCTAAGCCATTGGCATGACTCTTACCTCGGGTCTTCAAGATGTCAATCCATCTGGTGAATAATTCGGTCCCTTGAGTATATTCATAGAAAGGATCCCCAACCGGGCTGAGCTGACTCACTCACACACACTACATACCACTCTGCTCTGTGTCAACGAACATGTCCTCTACATTGGATTATATGGATTGTATGGATTATGCCAAGGTTGAAGTCGCAGTGGCTTATAGTCTGTTATCCAAATGGTACTTAGCTTATTATACACACGATACCGCCCTGTATTATAAGTTTAAAGGAACAAATTTACGATTAAATATTGGCCAATCCACTCTCTGTGCCACATGACAAGCATTATCGACCAAAACACAAATTTATTACGATGCTATTCGAGTAAATAGAGTGCGTTTGAAGACGAATGATATCGCATCTGTGTAATGTTAGGTAGATTAGGACGTATATAGGTATAGTAGGTCGGCAAAAGTTCCGATATATTCCGGATCAGGTTAATTACCTTAATTAAAGATAGCTATTTTACTTTATAATTAAATAGGCAATATTTATTTAATTATAATAAATAATATATAAATCTATAGAGAATTAAAAGGAAATTTTAACTATATAGCTTAATACTTAATATAATAATTATTTATATTTTAATATATATTTAAATAATTAAGTATTAATTTTATTATATTTTTAATTATTTTATTTTTAATTTTAAGTTAAACCTTTTTTATAGTTAAAATAAGTTATTTTAAAGCCTTATTAAATCTCAAATAAGCTATAATTTTAAAATATTTTTTATATTTTTTATTTAAAGACTTTTTAGAGATTTTTAATAGAATTAAGGTTAAGATTATATAAAGGCTAATTAATAAAAAAAACTTTATTTTTTTTACTTAAGGCTATAATTAATTTTAAACTTTTTAATAAATAAAAATATAAATATTATTATATTAAAAAGTTTTTTTTTAATAAATTTAAAAAAATAAAACTATAAATATATTATAGGCTATAAGGCTACTGTGGTTATAGGGGGTTATAGGTATAATATAGTGTAAGCAGCATAATACTAGCTAACAGATTAGCTATTATTGCCTTATCTTTTAGTCTAATAGATTAGAATGCTGCCTAACTATAATAAAATAAAATATAATATAATAACTTATTATATCTTTTCTTTTAAACTTAAAATTATTAAATAAAAAAATAGTTTTAAATAATTTATTATAATTAATTTTACTAAAAAATATTTAAAAATATCTTATAAGCTATTTATAGGCTTAGACTTTATTTTAATAAAGTCTTTTACCTTATAATATTATTAAAATAAGCTTTTAAAATAAAAATTCTTAAATTTATAATAAAATAAAAAGATTACTTAATATAATTATTATTTATTTTATTAATTAAAACTTTATTAAAAAACTATTAATTATATTAAAATAACTTATTTTTATAATAATAATTATTAGAAAAAGATTTTTTTTAATTAAATAGCTTTTTTATTAAAAAATAAGTAATAAAATATAAATTTATATTATATTTTTTTTAAAAAGCTAATAATAAATTATTTTATAAAATATTATTAATTATATTTAATAATAAATATTCTTATATAAAATAAAAAAGTTACTTTTAATAAATATTTTAATATTAATTTTATTTTAATTTAATAAGCTTTAAGGCCTATTAAAATATAATTTATTTTTATATAATATTTAAATTTATTTATATTAAATAATCTTATAAATTATATAATAACTTAACTTTATATTATTTATAATATCTTTAATTTAAATTTTTAATTTATATATTATTATAAACTTTATTTTTTTATAAAAAAAATAATATATATTTTATCTTTATTAAGGCATTTTAATTTATTTAAATAATATAATAAAGTTATAATATTAATATTAATATTTATTAAAAGCAGGGTTAGATTAGAAATATATTAGAACTTTTGCTGACCTACTGTATATAGATATCGGTACATGTACCTGGGAGGAGCTAAATCGGTTGTGCGATCCGCCTTTAATCCTTTCACATTCATGTTCTTCCGCCGAGTTGGGAGACTAAATGTAGAACAATCAACAGATTGATTAATTGATTGATTACGCCTCAACTTCTGCCACTTAGTCAGATAGATCCCGGTATCTCGGTAAAAATAATATATTAGGTTTTAGCCTTTCTAGGCAGAATAGACTCTAATTGCCTCTTATCTAATATCAACTCTTAATAAATAAGCCATTTAATATATACTTTTATTATAATTTATCTATCCTTATGCCTATTAGTTATAAAAAGGCTATGCTCTCGACTGCAGCAGAAGACCAAATAACCCCCTGTCTTCTCAAATCCACTCAAACCTTCAGTCTCAAAAAAACAACAAAATGGCGTTGGCCGAAGGAAGGATTTCCTTCCTACCACAATCAACAGAAGCATCAATTTACTTACCAGCTAGGCTCTAAGGTACCTAGACAATACCTAGTAGCCCGGACTCACACCTTGGCTTCAGGCAATTGTCTACCTTGGGTATTCATCCTTCCATACAATCAATATCTCAATAAGAACAATAGGGTCCTCCTTGGGGGCCAAGAAAATAGCGAACCATACCTTACTGTAGGGTACTAAAATAAACTCACCTCAGTAAAAGTGATCCTAAACTTAGGCTATATTACCTAAGTCCTGTTGTCACTCAGGATTAAGGTCCTGTGTTTTCTTTCCTCTCCTTGGATCCTTGGTTGAATACAGGGTAGTGGCGCTAGTCTGTCACGTTCATTGGCTACTACCTGTAGGTGCTCTGGAGGCATACACGCAACAGAAAAACAATACCTACCTAGACATCGAGAAATAGATGCAACTTCAAACTCATATACCCAGAAGCGGGTATATTGGTACTAATTCAAGCTGGAAAGAAACAACCAGGCAACGATACTCAAAGCTCTACCTTATATCGTGTGTACTTATCGACTAAGGTAAAGAAAGGTACAAGGTACTCGCAGACATTTGGGCCTCGCGCCAGTGGATTGGTGGCGGAGAATCACGTGACACGCGCTCCACCTCTCAGGTGCTCTCAGCCTCTCACCCCCGTGCAATCAATCCAAATCTTCAGGTTCCTGCCTCTCCACCAAATTGATTCTCCCGTCCCCTACCCACGTCACCGGGCCCCCGATACCCCCAAACACTTCCCGACAGGCAGCCGATAGTATCTAGATGTTGGCTTTGGTCTGCATGTTATACTTTAATGACTTGTGAGTTTCCCATACCCTTCCTGCTCCTTCCTGTCTCTACCGCGCTCCTGGCTTGCTGGCCTGTCGCCTATCGTCGATCCCGCCTCGGCCTCGGCCTTGCCCATCACGATATTGCTTCCTCAAGAGCCTTATATACGCAATAATTCGATGGAAGTTGATGGATTCGATGCTCCACGTTCGTCTGGACCCTCCTGTGACCCGATACGCCGCACCCGAGTCACCTGGTTATCTCAATTGCGAGTTCCGTGTTTCCATCAAGCGACCATCAATAACTTACACGGGATGCGACAAGTACTTCATCTCTATCGTCTCCCTAATATTCAGACGTTCTAGAGGCCGTTTATGGGTCGCCGGAGTCGCGTCATTCCGTTAATCCCTCAAGCGCACACGCCAGACTTGAATATCAGCTAATATCGTCGCGTTCTCAGTAGGTAGCCTGTATCATCACCAACATGATGTCCACCCCTACTTTGGGGGGTCCCTCCAATGGACATTTGTCACCGGTTGATGGAATCAGCATGTCGTTTGATACAGGAGATCATGCAACCGATAGCGACTCGCATGATGCCCACGATCTCACACTCGATCAACCATCACCGGCATCCTCAGACGAGGCAAACAACGATTCCAATATTGTCCACGACAATACACACATCTCAGCGAGTGAACAATCCAGCGAAGACAATGCGTCTGATGACGGAGACTTTGATATGGAGGAGAGCCTCCCATCACAGAACGAAGACGCGATGGAAGACCGCGATAGCTCTACCGACTCGAATCGAGCCTCCAAGCGCAAAGCTCCTGTTGAGGAAGACGAGTATATCAAGGCTAATCCAGAGCTCTATGGGTTGAGGAGAAGTGTACGTTGTGAAAATTTTTCACTCAAACTCTCTTCGAGCTGGCTGACAAGAAGATAGACGCGACCTCGAGAACAACGAAAGATTGTAGGTCATCATCGCAATTCGCCATCAGGATGTATCATTGACTCACCTATGCAGGTCGAATCTGATGATTCGGATTCTGAGCCCCCTGTCAACCGCCGAACAGTCAAAAGGCGACGTGTTGAATCCTCCCGTCCTTGTAAGTTGCCGACCTCTTATGTGCAATGCATACCCTCGCTGCCATCGCGGTTTAACACGGTCATCCCAGCATCCAAGATTGGAACTCCAACATTGCGTGCCTCCACAGCCGATTCCGATTCTGACTCCGACACATATGGCGGCGCTCGCGCAAAGAGCCTGCAGAAGAAGGCTCGAATGCAACGCGAGGCACAGCCAGATCTCGCCCTTGCTGAAAAGCGCTGGTCGAGTCGTCGCGCTGCACAGGTACAACAAGGAGCATACGAAGAAAGCGACGTTGACGAGGATGATGATGATGACGAGCTCGCCCCCATGGCCTACACCGTCGACTACATCGACGATTCACCGTATGTAGAAAAAGTTGTCCGGCATAGGCTCAAAGACGGATTCGAAATTTCCTATGGGTTGACTAAGAACGACTTCGAATACTTCATCAAGTGGCAGGGCAAGTCGCACTTGCATGACACCTGGGAGACGTTTCAAGACATTCGAGATTATCGAGGTTACCGCAAAGTTGAGAATTACTTTAGAAAGGTGATCGAGTACGAGGTGGACATTCGCCTTGGCGATGATATCCCCCCCGAAACGAAGGAGCAATTTTTCCTTGACCGCGAGCGAGACGAGGAAGCATTTGAGGATTACACCAAGGTCGAGCGTGTGGTCGCTGTACGAGACGGTGAAGACGATACTGAGTATCTTGTCAAGTGGAAGGGCCTCACGTATGAAGAATGCACATGGGAGGTCGCGTCCGAAATCAGCGACGCGTTCCAAGACCAGATTGACCAATACCTTGATCGAGCATCACGCTCGTGGCAGTCAGACCGCAAGGAGACGAACCTCGACACAAGATCACGGATGGTCAAGCTCGAGGAGCAACCCGATTTCATCAAAGGCGGCGAACTTCGCAACTTCCAGCTTCGCGGCCTCAACTTCCTGTGTTTGAACTGGACAAAGGGCAACAATGTGATTCTCGCCGATGAAATGGGTCTCGGAAAAACGGTACAGACAGTATCATTCCTCAGCTGGCTCCGTAATGCTCGACGTCAGGAGGGACCATCACTTGTGGTTGCTCCTCTAAGTGTCATCCCGGCTTGGTGCGACACTTTCAATCATTGGTCCCCTGACATCAATTACGTTGTCTACCTGGGACCCGAGGATGCTCGAAAAATCATTCGTGAGCACGAGCTGCTCGTAGATGGCAACCCGAAGAAGCCCAAGTTCAATGTCCTTGTCACTTCATACGAGTTTATTCTCCAGGATTGGCAATTCCTGCAGTCTATCAAATGGCAGACGCTCGCTGTCGATGAGGCTCATCGCCTTAAGAACAGAGAATCCCAATTATACAACCGGCTGGTGAGCTTTGGCATTCCTTGCAAGATCCTGATCACGGGAACACCTATTCAAAATAACTTGGCCGAACTTTCTGCTCTGCTCGACTTTCTTAACCCCGGCAAAGTCGACATTGACGAAGATCTTGATTCCCTTTCTGCCAGTGATGCACAAGAGAAACTACAACAACTTCACAAGGCCATTGCGCCTTTCATTCTGCGACGAACCAAAGAAACCGTCGAGTCAGACCTTCCCCCCAAGACTGAAAAGATCATCCGCGTTGAGCTTTCAGATGTTCAGTTGGAGTACTACAAAAACATCCTGACCAGAAACTACACAGCCCTTTGCGATGCCACTAATGGACACAAGAACTCCCTCCTAAATATTATGATGGAACTGAAGAAGATCAGCAACCATCCTTACATGTTTCCTGGTGCTGAGGAGAAGGTCCTGGCCGGCAGTGTCCGCCGTGAAGACCAAATCAAGGGCTTGATTGCCAGCAGTGGAAAGATGATGTTACTCGATCAACTTCTTTCCAAGCTAAACAAGGATGGCCATCGAGTCCTAATCTTCAGTCAGATGGTTAAAATGCTTGATATTCTTGGCGACTACTGCTCCCTGCGAGGCTACAAGTTCCAGAGGTTGGACGGTACTATTGCCGCTGGCCCCAGACGCATGGCCATCAACCACTTCAACGCTGATGACAGCGACGACTTTTGCTTCCTTCTCTCTACTCGGGCAGGTGGTCTTGGAATCAACCTCATGACGGCAGACACTGTGATCATTTTCGACTCTGACTGGAACCCTCAAGCTGATTTGCAAGCCATGGCTCGTGCCCATCGCATCGGCCAGAAACGTCCTGTAAACATTTACCGCCTAGTATCCAAGGAGACTGTCGAGGAAGAGGTTCTCGAAAGGGCTCGCAACAAACTCTTACTCGAATATCTGACCATCCAGGCTGGTGTCACTGACGATGGCAAAGCAGCTTTCAAGGAAGAACTCAACAAGAAGGGCCTGAGGGTCGAAGGCCCGTCTTCCTCTGAAGATATCCAAATGGTTCTCAAGATGCGATCATCTAAGATGTTCGAACAGAGTGGCAACCAAGAACGGCTTGAACAACTCGACATTGACTCGATTCTTGAGAACGCTGAGGTCACTAAGACCAAGGTCGACGACAAGATAAACCTAAGCAGTGGCGGCATCGACTGGGACAATTTCATGCAAATTACTGATGTGAAAGTGGATGATATCAACCTGGATTGGGATCAGATTATCCCCGCCGATAAGATCGCCGAAATTAAGGCCGAGGAAGAAAAGAAACAGCATGAGGCCTACGTTGCCAAGGTGGCGGCTGAAAGTGCTCCACGCAGAGCAGCCATCAAGAGCCGCCACAGAGAGAGTGAACGCGATGTTCGCCTCAAGAAACGTCAGAAGGAGCAGCAAGACAAGGAGGAGGATGACCGAAGGCCCGTGCCTCTAGATCCTAAGCGCCCTTTGAACGATAAGGAACAACGCAGTCTAATAAAGGCTTACTTCCGTTACGGCTCAATGGATGATCGCGGGGATGAAATTATCAAGGAAGCCAAGCTGAAAGAAAGGGATCCAGAGTACGTGAAGTCGGTCCTTGATGAATTCATCAAGGCAGCCAAGGAAGCGGTGGACGATAACTATGCTCAGATGGTGGAAGAAGAAAAGAGACTCGGGAAGACTCTCACAAAGAAGGATCGCAAAGCTGTCCTGATAGACTTTGGCGATCTTAAGAAGGTCAATGCTGAAACGGCCATAGAACGTCCGAAGCAGCTTCAGCTTCTCCGACAAGTCATTCGCAGTCACAATGACTGGCACACGTTTCGTCTCCCTGACGCGACGAAGGCCGCTAGCTATTCTTGCGCTTGGGGTGCTAAGGAGGATGCCATGCTCCTAGTCGGTATTGACAGGCACGGCTTTGGAGCCTGGCCCCAGATTCGTGACGATCCTGATCTGGACATGGCAGACAAACTCTTCCTCGAAGAACATCGCGTGGAAAAGAAAGAGGAGCGCAGTAAGGGCAATGACAAGATGAAGGCTCCTGGCGCCGTTCACCTGGTTCGGCGTTCAGAGTATCTGCTTTCAGTCCTGCAAGCGAAGCACTCTAATGATCGTGGTGTGCAGCGAGCAGTAGAGAATCATCACCGTAACAACAAAAAGACACTTGCCAATGGTCACCGTGGGAGTGCCACAGCGTCTCCTGCTCCGCACAACGGCAAGAAGGCTCGTGACCGTGACAGAGACCACCTCCATGGTGACCTGCACCGATCCCGAAGCCATGTGGAGGAGCGTGGAACCCCACGACCGGATTTCAAGCGAAAACATTTGTCTCATGAAGATAGCCGCAGCCCCAAGCACCGCCGCATCGAGGAGCATCGTCGATCCAGTAAGCATGGAGAGGACAGGGAGAGATCAGAGAAGCGGCGTCACCGGGATGATGAGGACCGTCGTGATGAGCGCCGAGATGAACGACGGGATGAGCGACGGGATGAACGGCGGGACGAACGGCGGGATGACCGGCGACATGATAAACATCGCCTCAGCCACAGTCATCGTGATGATCGCCGGGAAGACCGCCGAGATGATAGACGACATGACCGACACCGTGAAGATCGTGATCGCGAACGAGAGCGGGAGCGAGCCCATGATTTGCATCCTCAGGATGAACGCCGAGCCAAGGCTCTGCGAAGGCTGGACGAACTTCGCCGAATTGGCGACAACAAAGATAAGAGAGCTGAGGACAACGACGCCATGATCTGGTTTCTACTCAAACCGGTCCGAGAGAACTTTGAGAGGATTCTTTCTACAACCAAGGACAACGTCAAGTCAAGCAAGGAGCGGGCGTCTATCTTTGGCGTCGAGCTAGTCGTTATCGGCACTTTTCTCGACGAGAAATTGGCGGCCACTGCTGCTGACGAAGGTCTCAAAAGCAATTTCTGGTGAGTCTTAAGATGACGGACAGTTTCCTGTGGCGGACCCAGCTAACACTGATGATAGGGACTTTCTGGCAGCTCTGTGGCCCGTAGATGATACAAGCAAGAGCGTCACGGGAAAGCGGTTGAGCAACATGTATCGCACTCTACACTCCCGTAGCAAGGGATCCGGTTCGACCAAAACCAATGGTGCATAGTCACCGCCTCCGTCAGCTTGAGAAAAGCAACGGATGATTCCCAACAAGGAACAATCAGTACGAAACCAAAACAAACACACCTCCCTACCTGTTACGAGCAGATTATACCTGATATTGTTTCATTATGACTTGAGCATCTTTTTATTCAGTTTCCGGCATAGGATCGGCGTTTGGTTGCGCATACCTCAAAAGACAGGGGCTGTCAGCATGTTTGCCCTTTACTACACTTGACTGCATTTTGAGCAAGAGCTAGGTGTGGAAAGATCTGAGGTTCAGGTTCGGATCATACCCGGATAGCATGATATAGGACTTGTCACAGGTGGAGTTGTCTCGTCTTGATCGACTTGGCTGTTGCCAGGATTATACACACGTGCGTTGGGGGGGCACGTCTTATGCATTTGAGCTGGGCTAGCGTTGCGTGTCTTTGTTGAACTGGATTTGTTGTCTGGGGCTCGTTGTTGGTCGTCTGCTCAACACACCTCGAGAATAGGAGGTGAGAGGGCGATGCCGAGGCCAACACAATGCATAGAGACCCATATTGTTGTAAGATGAAAATTACTGCATGGTATGGACAGTGGATAAAAAAAAGAAACGAGCAACGACTGCCAGGCGATGGCTTCTGCTTGGGCTGATAGAAGCTCTAAACTATAAAGAAAGATGAACAACCCTGAGGTTCGCAGTAAACTGTCCCGCCTTGATATCCATGTATACATAATGCTGTGATAGGAACGTAGCACATGGTGATGCCCATTACAAGGCTGCTGCAAGCCTGCCGCTGGTCGGCCTCGTGCAGGCTGCAGTTGCTTATTGAACACCGTTCACAAGTTGGCGCACTATGAAACCTGTGCCTGGACACTTGTGAGGCTTTCGAGGACGTATTCGATACTTGGACGTACTTGTACTATACCCGTCAGACCTGATGACGCAGCATTCGGGAAGCCACCAGCAGAAACAATGGTCTTCAAGTAAGTTGGAAGAGCATTTGAAGAAGCTGAGAAAGGAGTATGACACAAACTGGGACTTGGACCACTTGGCACTTGGGTAAAAGACTGGCAACAAATACGAAAAGATCCTGGGAGGACTTCATAAGAGTTACGAATGAGCCAAAGATTCACGCTGAAATTCAACTCATGTGGCAACTTGAGCGTCACCCAGGCTTGAAGCCTCCCCGAATTATCGCCTCCAACAAAGATGCGTGTTTCCTAGGTACTAATGCGGCGCCTTCATATCGTTGCATGGACAGTACATGATACCAAAGACCCACGGCAGAATCTGTCCTGAAAAAGACCAAGAAAAAGCCCCTATTTCAGTTGGGGAGCCAAATGGTATCGCGTCCAAGGAGACTGAGTATGAGCTGAACAAAACCGCAATTACAGAGACATATCGAGCACTCCCGTCGAGCATTCATTTTCCAGAATCGAAGCATTCCGATCACAAGTCAAGCCCTAGCCCAGCGGCGTGGGAACAAAGCAAAACAGGATCCTACCAAAAAAAAAAAAAAATGAAGCTCAACTCGTTCAACCTTTATATCGAGTACACATCCTCAGATCCAAACACATCGAAAGTTCTCAAGGTCAAGACCAAAGAGATTGTCAGTTGAGGAAGCAGGAGAGGTTACAGATGGATAGGAGTAATCACGTTTATGACTTGGATAGTCTGTTAACACTGGGTTGTGACCTTGGAAATTGTCAACAGGTCAAGCTGAAGGCGAAAGGGGAGATTTATGTGGTGGATCTTGGGTGATTTTGCTTGTCACGATGAATAACACATGCCATGCCATCCCGCCCCCTAAGAGGTAAGCTTCTGAGGGTCGTTGTGCTGAAATGAGCCATTCGAGAGCATGAATAAACTCTTCTATTCGGAGCATCACCACATCACTCTCAAAGGGCGTCAATGATGAAATTGAGGCGAAGCACCCGCAAAAGAGCCTCCGTAGCGAACTCGATCAAGGGATAGTTTACCGACCTCTGCTCTCTGCTGAGGTAGGTAGGCATGGCAGCTACCAGAGAGACGGGCCACTGTCTGTTGGGTCGCTTTCGTACTGGAGTTTGAATGGCATCCATTATGATGACCCAATAATGAAGCCCAGCTCATTCTAGCGCCTCAAATGCCGTATCAGAGCTCTCTGCATTATATAGGTACCTAGGATAAATGCTTGGATACAATAAAACATATTCTGCAGTTGCTGGTTGACTTGACTTGGACGAATGAGAGGCAAATAAATACAATTAATGACATGGAGACATCCATTGGTTTCAAGTTCGTACCAGTATTACCTCTTGAATTACCTAGTACTACCTTGCCTAGCCATCTCGTATCTTGCTTCGGCGGGCTACCTACTACACCTACCTACTACCTATCTAATGGATACCTAGTACTAGCACAACTCACAACTCACAACACTAACGTTAGTACTAAGGTAGGTAGGTAGGTAGGTAGGTCGTCGCAATGGCCATTAACTAGATAAATAATTTGCTGTTGCTCATGTCTCATATATGAACAAATAAACGACGCTCATTGACTGCAATCATGATATGCTGTGGATCCGTGGGGAAACACCAAATCACCGCCTTGTCCCTCGTCCCTCGTCCTCTCACTCACTCACTCAATCAATCAATCAATCTGATGAATCGCATCCATCGCCTGAATAATCACATCATCATCATCCTCCTCCTCATAAATCACTCTCAGGCTTCTTACTAGCTCTGCAGTCTACAGCATCTCAACAAACAACAACCCCAATCCCAACAACTCCACCAGCACCAACACTACAACGGCATCATGTCATCATATACTCTTGAGCGTCGAATCGCAGAGCTCGCCGTGCTACGGGCATCAATCCTCACAAAAAGAGTCCAATCGACCGTCAGCGGCATCTCAAAAGCAGACGACTCTCCCGTCACCGCTGCTGACTTTGCCGCCCAAGCTGTTCTCATCAGCGCCCTCCGCAAGGCATTTCCTGGTGACAACTTCGTCGGCGAGGAAGATTCTAGCGCCCTCAGAGAAGATCCCGCCTTGAAGCAGCGCGTCTGGGAACTTGCCTCTGGCGCTCACCTCGACAACACAGACGACGAAGCTCTCCTTGCGAGCCCCAAAGATGTTGAGGAGCTTCTTGAGGTGATCGATCTTGGAGGGCGTGGCCAGGGTGGGAGAAAGGGGCGATTCTGGGTAATGGATCCTATAGACGGAACAGCTACGTTCCTCAAGGGAGAACAATACGCTGTCTCCCTGGCTTTGGTAGAGGATGGAAAGGAGGTCGTTGGTGTTTTGGGCTGCGCGAACCTCAAGCCTGTGGATGGTAAAGTCGCAGAGTCAACCATTGACAAAGATGGTTTGGGTCTTATGCTCACCGCAGTTCGCGGGCAAGGCACCACGATTCGTAAGATGGACTTCAGCGGTCTCCAGCCAGCTCAGCCTCTTGAAAGCGTCTCCGAAGCCTCAAGCCCTGCTCAGGCTCAGATCATCAACTACTCGAGTGGCTCGACATCTCGTCACGACCTCATCCGCAAACTCGCAAGCTCTTTCGGTGCTAAATTCCCCAACATCGAGCTGTACTCATCGCATATCCGTTATGCGGCACTCCTCGTTGGCGGCGGCGATTTCCAGCTGCGTATCCCTTCATCTGACGATGTGATGATGCACATCTGGGATCATGCTGGAGCTCAACTCATCTTGACTGAGGCCGGTGGCAAAGTGACCGACCTTGACGGCAAGGATATGGACTTCGGAGCTGGAAGGGATCTGAGCCAGAACAATGGGTTGCTTGCAGCTAGACATGGTATCCACGCTGCCGTTCTCGAGAGTATGAAGAAGATTCTTGCTGAAGACGCAGCCTCCACTTGACCAGCTATAAAGTAAAAGGCTCTATCGAGAATCTCAAAGGATAGCGGAACTTAATCTAGGATGCTGGTATCTACGTTTACATCAATAAGCTATTGTATACATGCCAAACCCACATCTTACATCAAACTGCTTCGGCCTCCAATCTCCATGCTTCCCTGCCCATCCTTCATTTGGCCACTTCTACCCACAACGAACTCGGTATATATCCTTTGCAGTCTGGCCTTCTCCTCTGAACTGATACTCGCCCGTGTGCTATCCAGAGCCTTTATGAGGTGGCCCCATTCAATCACCACCTCCCTCTGGTCGCTGCTTTGCGTCTTGGCGTCTGTGTTGGTGGCGGGAGCCCCGTGGAATTGCTTCGACTTCTTACGAGCTATCTTGATCTCTTCAAGCTTTGCCAAAATAGATGCGTTCTCCACCAGAGCAGCAGACTTACTTTTTGGCGTCGCGTCGGTCAGAGGTTTGGCGTCTTTGCCGTAGCGGAACTGGACGAAGCTAGGGGTGGTGTTCGACTTGCCATTGGTTCCGTTGGATCGTTTAGAAGTGACTGTAGGTCCATCAACGTCCAAAACATCGTGAATAGCCTCGAGCTGAGCATTGGAAACAAGAGCCTGGAGGTCAGCACCCGAGAAGCCTTCAGTGCGGCGAGCAATGTCCGTCAGAGGCCCATCGGATTCGGTCAACTCGTCCGAGAGTCTGACTTTTTGAAACAGTGCCTTGATGATGTCGACACGATCCTCCAGGGAAGGCATATCGCACAACAAAGACTTGTCCAGACGGCCGGGACGAAGAAGAGCAGGGTCGATCAGATCAGGCCGTGAAGTAGCTGCCAGCACGTAGACGCCTGATAACCCCTCGGCACCATCCATCTGTGTGAGAAGTTGGTTTACCACACGATCCGTAACACCTGTAGAGTCATGTCCTCTCTTGGGTGCAATGGAGTCAAACTCGTCGAAGAAAAGTACACATGGCTTCGCGGCCTGGGCCCTATCAAACAGATCTCGAACACTCTTCTCAGAGGCACCGATGTATTTGTTCAGAATCTCAGGACCCTTGACACTGATGAAATTGAGGCCGCACTCGCCTGCAACAGCGCTGGCAAGAAGCGTCTTACCGCAACCGGGATATCCGTAGAGAAGGAGGCCAGATCGAAGGCGTAGTGGACACTGCGCAAAGATGGGCGCATATTTAGTCGGGTATTGCAGCGTCTCCAGGAGCACCTGTCGTGTCTCTTGCAGCCCTCCAATCGACTTGAAGCTTGTTGACGAACTCTGCAGCGACACATTCCTCAACGAGGCTGGCGTGAACCCCTTCAGGGCCTTGTCAAAATCAGCCCTTGCCAAGTGAATGGCACCTTTCGAGTCTGGCGACTCGGCAATGGCACGAATGATAGCCTCGTTCCTCGCACGAGACACAAGGACATTGATGTCGCCGGGCATATAGCCGTCTGTAGACCCAGAAATGTCAAGAAAGTCAAGATCGGGGTCCAAGATGAAGCCGCTCGCCTTTGCCGGATGGCTCTCCTTGCTCGCATGACTAGCGCCGTCCATCCAAGCACCACTGTCTTCCGTCATGCTGCCGTCAGCAGTTTGTGGTCGACTTCCGTCGCTGAACTGTGTCTGAGCTTCGTCAGCCGTCATGGCATCCTGCATGACAATAGACTCCATCACTCGGCGTCTCGATTCCTTATCAGGCGCCTTGAGTTCAACGATCTCGCGCACGACATGGCCACTGACTACAACACCATTAATTGACTCCTTGCCCTCAGCTGTGGCCAGGAGAACAACACCACTGTCGCGGGTACAGTATTGTCTGACGATCGAGCACAGGATCTCACCGACTTGCCTGCTCCTTCCATTGTCATTGCCGACCTGAAGTTCCGTTTCTACAGGACAAAGCTTATCCAGGTCGTCCAGAACTACCACGGCTGTTCCGTTTAAGCGTGCACCCCAGCTGGCGGTGGCGAATAAACGGTTCAAAGTTTCCTTTATCGTTGAGATTCGTGTCTCATCATTGACTAGTTTCCGGCAAGGGTAGTATAATGTATGGAATAACGAATCTTGTCGTAGTTTTTGTGCCAAGTATCGAGCAATGGAAGATTTTCCGGATCCCATGCCACCAGTGAGAAGGACCGAAGAAAGGTGGACAAGATTAGACTGCAAATTATCCAGCAAGGAGTCGATTCCAACAAGGAGCGAATCGTGGGTTGGTTGACGCTCAAACCCATCCGTTTCGGTCAGCCATGATGGCCGAGGAGTTGGTGGCTGAAAGTCAATGGGCAGTTTAGTATCGAGCCCAAGAAGCCAATTCGTAGCGTCTTTGTTCTCAAGAAAATCACCACCAAAGGTAAATTTAATGATGCCGCCTTCCCAACCCTGAGGAGGATCGAGGCCGTCGTATAAGCCCATGATGGAGCCATCTGTCAAAGGTCCTTGAAGAAGCCCATCAGTACCTCTAGCAGCGGCATAGATTTGCCGGAACCGCTTCGCAGACTCTTCCTTCTCAGCCTTGGATTCTCCACCAAACCGCAGGCCTTCGATAGTCTTTGCGCTTGAGGCGAAAGGAAACACCTTGATGCTCTGAACCGCAGCCTTGGGGACTTGCTGTGGAGCGGCTTGAAGCTTTACTATCCCACCAACCATGCCAGAACACCCGAGACTTGCACAAAGGGGTGACGAAAGAGCAACTGATTGACTGTTGGGGGGATCAATCCATGATCTAAGATGAGCAATGACTTTTGTGGCCGCAGTCGTCCCAGCAGGAATGCCGCCTTCTTCTGGTTGAGGCTGTTGCAGACCAGCTGGTCTAATAACATCGACGGCGACATAGTTGACCCCTTTGAAGGCTTCGCCGGAGAGAAGGTCGTGATCAACCCAAACACTCAAGTCCTGAACCAGGGGCCCTTCATCAAACCATTCTTCACATGAGCTTCGGTCAAGACCGCGCAGAAACATAGTAGGTCTCCGCTCCTCCTTGGCGCTTCTCCGGCGCACCGTGCTGGTCGCGCTTCGTTTGGACTTGGAAGTGCTGGCTACGCTGCGGTGGTCGCCCGAGCTGTGCGAGCTCTTCTGCCTCGTCTTTGGCGCAACGATGACCTCGGCATCGGGAGATATCTTTGCGAATGGTAAGTCGACCGGAGGCGATGGATCCAGTGAAATAACTTTTATATTTGCGGTCGATGTCGGAGATAGATGTATTGTCAGCGCATGGGGCTCGACGGGGTTGTCGCCAATTTTGTATTGCGGGTTCGGGAGCGCTCGAATTTGAGAGATGAGATTGAGTTCGAGGAATGTCGCATGTAGCTCAATGATCTCCCAGTCCTCCGGTGTAAGGGGTTCAATGTTGATCGTATGCGCCAGCGGAGGATCGAGATGAATGGTGGCCGTGATCTTCTGCCCTTCTGATATACCTAGTGACTTGGCGAGTGTGGCGTCGAGTTCGACAAGCTGAACCTCCTGATCGCGTGATGATCGCGAGCTGCTAAGTCCATCGCGAGTCCCAGGGGGGGCGGTCCTCCTCTTGCTGGGCATGCCTGTCCATCCTACGAATATGGAGCGCTGCTGGGAGCCGGCTCCAGTCGGCGAGGCCTCACGATAGCTGAGCTCAACGATGACATTTTGTGCAGGCTATAAGCTATGGTCAGTAAATCGCCAGAGCCAATCAGCGAAGAAGAAATTCCCTACAGTGTTGACATTGACTAGGAGGGAGACCAGCGATGTAGGAAGGTTGACCAAACAGCTTTTGAGGTGAGATGAGGAGATTTCCGCTGGGACGGACTGCGCATTTCGTCTGGGAGGCATCATGCGCTTGGGCAATTGAGAAGACTCGAATTCAATTGAGTCGACCTCTCGCGGGAGGACGTTATTACTTGTCGGTGGGAAGAAGCAGAACACTTGAGCTCAGGTGCCGAAACATTTCCGATCTAGAGTCCCTTCCTCGTCCCGCAGCCGAGGTCCCTACACGTGCGCGGTGATCATCCCCGTCCCTTTCCCCAGCTTTACGGTTTCAGTGGGTGGCCCATGCTTTCCTGCGATACCGCTGTGGCTGTGGCTGTGGCTGTGGTTGTGGCCGTGGCCGTGGCCGATGGCAATTAAGCTCTACACGTGGCTGTGCGTCGCGAAACGCGAAAAGACGCGCTCGACGTACGCGCTTACAAGGCAGGGCCCATCGCAACCGCCGTTGCCCCCCTGCGACTGGCCCCAAGTCCACTCAATTTGTGCATCGCGATCGCATCTCTACCTTCGCTTTGTATCTACTACACAGCACCGCAAGAACTCGACTTACAGCGCTTTTCAAATTTGAGATCCTGACAAGATTTCTTCACAATGGCGCTGCGCGAGTTCAAGGCCCCTGTCAGCTATGAGAAGCAGCAACGTCAGTACATTTCCTGCTGCTACTGCGCTCAGCTCCCCGCATAGCTAATCATCGGTATAGATGCTTTTCAGGAGTTCTTGACAGGATTCAAGACATCGCCAGAGCAAACCATCGAAACTGCACTAGGCAATATCACCATCGGAGAAGATGACCTCGACGACGAGTATGATTTAATGGACGAGGATGGGCAAGATGAGAACCGGCAACATGCGAAGGAGCGCCGTGCTCCTCAGTACAAGTACAAGAATATGCTGCAGCAACTCTCGGATCGAACGATTGACGAGGCGACGATTGATCTTGATGATTTAGCAGCCGTATGATTTGCGATACTCCTCCCTTCTCCAGCAAAGTGCTAACAAGCTTGTAGTGGGAGAATCAAGCGTTCGACGGTGAGGAGAGTATGAGACTTGTTGATTCCATCGAGATGAACACAAAACACTACGTCGAGATATTTTCCCGAGCTGTGGATGAGGTCATGCCTCCAATGAGCGCAGATGTGAAGTGAGTGCTCAAGTGACCTAAATGTTGATGCACCACATTGACCAGCGAATAGCTTCAAGGACGATGTTCTTGACGTGTTGATGGCTCGACGACAGATCCGAAACCGGGAACTGGACGACGCCGCTGAGCGAGACCCAACTGCTGCAGATGACAAGTTCCCTGCCGAGCTCACTCGAAGGTACACCCTCGTGTTCAAGCCCAGGACTAGCACCTCAAGTCAATCCTCAAAAGCTTTGGCAGTTCGACAAGTGCGCGGCGAGCACTTGGGTCATCTTATCACCATCCGTGCGATCGCCACTCGAGTTTCTGATGTCAAACCCATCGTTCAAGTCAGCGCCTACACTTGCGACAGATGTGGCTGTGAAATTTTCCAGCCTGTTACTGACAAGCAATATGGCCCCTTGACTATGTGCCCCTCTGAGGACTGCAGGCAGAACCAGGCCAAGGGTCAACTCAACCCTTCATCAAGAGCCTCAAAGTTCTTGCCTTTCCAGGAGGTCAAGGTCCAGGAGATGGCCGAGCAGGTCCCAATTGGTCAGATTCCTCGAAGTCTTACCGTCCTGTGCCATGGCACTCTTGTCCGCCAGATTAGCCCTGGTGATGTTGTCGATATCTCAGGCATCTTCCTTCCCACCCCTTATACAGGTTTCAAGGCGATGAAGGCTGGCCTGCTCACTGATACTTATCTCGAGGCACATCACGTTCTCCAGCACAAAAAGGCATACAGCGAGATGATTGTTGATCCCACACTGGTCCGCCGGATTGAAAAATACCGCCAGACTGGCCAAGTCTACGAACTGTTGGCAAAGTCGATTGCCCCTGAAATCTTCGGACATCTTGATGTCAAAAAGGCTCTTCTCCTTCTGCTTATTGGTGGCGTGACGAAAGAAATGGGAGACGGAATGAAGATTCGTGGCGATATCAACATCTGCTTGATGGGTGATCCTGGTGTGGCCAAGTCTCAGCTCCTCAAGTACATTTCAAAGGTCGCCCCTCGTGGCGTCTACACGTCAGGTCGTGGAAGCAGTGGTGTCGGTCTCACGGCTGCTGTTATGCGTGATCCTGTCACGGATGAAATGGTTCTCGAAGGTGGTGCTCTCGTCCTGGCCGATAACGGAATCTGCTGTATTGATGAGTTCGACAAGATGGACGAGACTGACCGCACTGCCATTCACGAAGTAATGGAACAGCAGACAATTTCCATTTCAAAGGCCGGAATCTCAACAACTCTTAACGCCCGCACCTCTATTCTTGCCGCCGCTAACCCTGTTTATGGACGATATAACCCTCGCATCTCCCCTGTCGAAAATATTAATCTCCCCGCCGCGCTCTTATCCCGTTTCGATATCCTATTCCTGCTTCTTGATACCCCTACGCGCGAAACGGACGAGCAGCTTGCCAAGCACGTTGCGTTTGTGCACATGAACAGCCGACATCCCGATATCGGCACGGATAATGTTGTATTCAGTCCTCATGAAGTGCGATCCTACATCGCCCAAGCAAGGACATACCGACCTGTCGTTCCTGAAACGGTCTCTGAGTACATGATCAAGACATACGTACGCATGCGAGACCAGCAGCAGCGCGCTGAGAAGAAGGGCAAGCAGTTTACCCACACAACGCCTCGTACTCTTTTGGGTGTTGTCCGTCTGGCCCAGGCCCTGGCCCGACTTCGATTCAGCAATGAAGTCACTCAAGACGATGTTGATGAGGCTCTCAGACTAGTTGAGGCTAGCAAAGAAAGTCTGAACAATGATCTTGGGGCTGGTCGAGCACACGCGGATCCCAGCAGCAGAATTTACAATTTCGTCAAGCAGCTTGCTGATGCTGGCCAATGCCGTCCTGAGGATGCCGATGGCGAGGACGAGCTCGGTATTGAGCTGAGCATGACACAAATAAAGGCTCGAGTCATCGCCCGGGGCTTCACCGCCGACCAGTGGTCCAACGCTTTGCAAGAGTACACCAGCGTGGATGTAAGTTTTTGAAGAGACATTCCTTCATATTTGAGCAAACCACTAACTATCGTTAATAGATCTGGCAAACCACCAGGAATGGTGCAAGACTGGTATTTGTTAACAACGAGCCCGATAACGACCAAGAGGATGACATGGACTTTTGAGAGCTGGGCAGGGCATGTAACGAAGTGAGATGTTCTATGTAAAGGTCTGGCGTTTTGGCATATATGATGGTAGATGAGAATAGTCTGCTGGTAGAGCTCTGTCAATGACGAGAATTCGGCACGAAGTTTCTACCACAACTAACACCAACCAATAAATAACTCAGCTGTAATACACATCACAAAGCTCTAATCGTTCTTGTAGCACAGATGGTTTGCAAAGAAGCCGTGCATATTTCGGGTTTCAAACACGAGTATTGTACATTTCTAGAATACATTTACAGTCTCATTTGCATCAATGCAGCACGCTCCATCTCACCAACATTACCGTGGCCGCCCACGGTCCACTTCTCGGATACTGTCCTTGAGTTGAGAACATGTCGGAAAAGCCCGCTGGCGCCCCAGTATTCCATTAAAGAGCGAGCCTCGTCCTTCGTGATACCCTCAAGACGGAGGACCCAGCTGTTCTTCAGGGCCTCGTACACACGCTCGTCGTATTTCCGCTCGTAGGGGTCAGGCTTGGGGATCTCGCGGCCCGCCTGGCCAGCCTCGAGCTGCGAGAGAACAAGCTCTTGTGAGGGATGGCGATGGGAGTTGTTTTCTGAGGTAGCGGCGATGACAGCACCGCCATTAGGGAGAGGAGTCTTGCCGGATAGGGCGTCAATGAAGAGGCGGACAAGAGTCAGTTCATGGGCATGAACCTCCTTAAATGAGGGGTCTCTGTAATCACTGATCTTGTTGATGTGGGCAAGACCGTCGAGGGCAAAGAGCACCGGAGGTCGCCCAGGCAGTGTGAGCTCAGTCCATAGGGCAAGGAGGGTTGGCCATGCGTACTCGGCTTCCTTTGCGCTGAGAGCCAGATCAGCGAGTGTAGCGCCCTCCTTGAGGTTAGTGAACTTGGACCAGTCCTTCTCGATGTTGAGTTTTTCAAGAACGACACGGTTGGCTCTGTAAAGGCTCTGTATCATCTTGAGGCAGTAGATGGGTTGGGAGAACTGCATTGGCTCGGTCTCAGGAATGGGCGAGTATTCAGTGTTGCCGTTGGTTAGATCCTGACCTGTTATGGTCAGTTAGAAGCAAGAAAACATGAGGAGGTCCTTCGGGGTTATATACCTTCAGGGACATGGAATACCACCCAGTTGTTAAGAAGCGCATATGCCATAGCCTGCAGCATGGCCATACTCTTTCCAGACAGCTTACTACCCGTCAACACACACTTAAGAGCCTTCTTTTCCTTGGCCGATAGCTCAAGTTTCTTCATCAACTCTACCGTCTCTTTGCGCTGCAGCACATGGGGTTTTCGGAATAGGTTCCATGTCTGTGTCGTCTTGAAAGCCTCGAGGGCACGGAGATGATCCACAACCTGGTCAGGAATAGCAAACATCTTTCCAGCACTCTGAGCCTTGGTCATGTTACTGGCATCCAGGTTTTCAAGGCCTGCGACAGGTAAAGCACTGTTATTGCTCAGCTGGATGCGTTTTCGGAAGGCCTTCCGCTCGCCAGGCTGAGGTTTTCGAACAGGCGTCACATTGGCACGTTTCTTATACGACTTCTTGACCTTCTGGGGAAGGTCTCGGCGGCTCTTGATTGCCGGAGGGGCTGAGACGGCGAGAGCAGCGGTTGAAGTTGTAAACGGGGCGAGGAGGACCGGTTGGATTCGAGGAGCCCTGGGAATAGTTGGCCTCATGAGGCATCGAAGCGAATTGGCGGACGCCATTGCTTGCAATAGTATCCCAGATTGACGTCCGAAAGGCTCTTCGGAGATATCGATGACGATTTCGACGTCTATCGTCGAATTGACGCCAATTGGGCCGGTTCTAGGACGCTCGTCTCGAGGCCGTAGTCAGCTGAAGTTGAATGCCACTTCGAAAATCTCGGGTGGATTAAACCACATCCATACTAGTTGGTACCTCAAAGGTACTGGGGTAAGAGAAAGAATTGGGGGGCTCTGTGATTGGCTTATACACTCTGTATCGGAAAAACGGCTGCTCACTGATCCGACATGCCTTATCGGTGCAGGAGGACCTCAGAAAAAAAAAGTTCCAGAAGCAGTACCATAACAAGAGAGCGCATCGCAACTACAAAACTGTTCATCCTTCGACAAGTTCATGACGATTTCCAAGAGACCTCAACGAAAGCCTCTATAAATACTATTTACATCCACGAATATCACAATGGCGCTCCCAAGTTCTAAGCCAAAGCTGCCTGTCGCAGTCGAGAAGCCCACACCCTACACATTCGATCTCGGCCATCTTCTCGCAGAGGACCCCAACCCCGTCACTCTCGACCGCGATAATCTCGAGCAGTCCCTCGCAGAGCTTGCCCGCGACGGCGCCCAGTCTCTCATTAACCAGTTCCTCTCCACCTGCCCTCTCAACTCTACCGCCGAGGGCGTCCTTCTCACCCTTCCCGCCCCGAGCACCCGTCTCCCCCGCGAGAAGCCCGTTCCGCAGGCCAAGCCTCCTACTAAGTGGGAGCGCTTCGCTGCTAAGAAGGGTATTAAGCCCAAGACTCGCGAGCAGCGTCGCAACCTTGCCTTCGACGAGCAGACCGGCGAATGGCAACGCAAGTGGGGATACAAGGCTCTCAACAAGAAGGGCGAGGACTGGCCCATTGTCGAGGTTGATATGGAAGCCGAAAAGAAGCGAAAAGAGGGTACCTCAATTCGCGGCGATGGTCGAAGAGAGCGCAAGGAGAGAATCAAGCGCAACGAGCGAAAGATGCGCAAGAACCAGGCTCAAGGCACAGGAAAATAGGATGTGACAGCTTTGAAAGGCAACGGGGTTGGTCGGCAATTTATTGTCAGCCTTGGTCAAGGCTACTGCTGTTGAGCATGGAGCGGCGTTCAGGACATTGGCGTTTCAAAATCGGCATGTTAAAAAAGCTAGGGACTTGGGATGGTTTAGACGTTCGGCTTTCGAAGAAAAGAATGAAAGGAGAAGGCACTGCAGCTGTCAATCTCGATGTTGTCTGGTGCTCACCAGACTGTCTCTATATGGTGTCCATGTACCCCGAACGTGTGTCACGACGAAATACAACAACCAAGGATTCTCCTCCCAGTGACAGTTGACGTTGATGAAGATTATGCAATTAATGGATAAGCGATTTCCGGCAGTGTATATTTACTAAATTCCAGGCACTATCTACCAAGTAGTAGGTAGCCTCTGCCAAACCCTACTACCCAACAACCCCCCTTTCTCAGCGATTTTTAGTCATCAGAAACAAGTATACTCGATATTGTGGTAATCTCCATGCTATTTTCTTGCTTGGCGTGCCTTCATTTCACTGCAACATGACGGCCAAACACGATTCCTGCTAAGGCAGCTTGCCTCATCAGAGTGCTCGATAGCGAGCTACATAATCAAATTGGGCAAAGACGCAGTATGGTTGTCAATAAATCATCAGAATCAGAAACGCTGGAACTTCAAACAACATTCCCCACTAACAAAGGGTGCAAGACACCCCTGGACGATATTCTCCTCAAAATGCATCATGGGGTATACCAAACAACAGAAGAGACAAAGTGCAGGTCAAGAACATCACTCGCTTGGTGTCGTGGATAGGTGAGCCAAATTTAAAGCATTCCTTGAATGTTTTGCTCGATTGCACATTGCCAAACCGTGCCAAACTGTTGGACCACCGTCCAGAAACGCCGGCGTTAGTACAACCAAAAATGCGCAATCAAATCGAATGACAAGGTCATAAGGGCGTGCCATCGTGAATGGGCTGCCGCCGAAGGATGAAGTCACAGACTCCATCATAACAGAGGCCGTGGTTGATAGTTGACACATTTACCCTCAGTTGAGGTAGAGTCGCAAGGAGGCGCTGAGATGAATTGGGCACTTAGTGCATTCTCATCTCTGCCTCAAGACCTCTATTCCTTTCAGGTATGGTCTTTCTACCTCGGCTATCCTTTCAGCCACTTCCATGGATAGCCGGGCGTGAAAATACTTGCTGAATGCAGCACATCGTCAGGATGTCTCTGACTTCAGAAGCCGAGGGGAGATAAAGGCATAATAGGTGACAAAGGCCGCAGTTCGCTCGAGGTTCTGCCTAGCTCGCGGTCGCTATTGATGGTCAAGGCGGCTGGGGCAGTCGATTCGTTCGAGACGACGCTTCCGTTGGAGGGGGATATCTGGAGCTGTTTCTTCTTCAGCTTTGGTTGCTGGTTGCTGGGGCTGAGGCGGCCTGACTGCTTGCTGCTCCCAGAAGAGGAGAGTTGTTGTCGGTCGTCCTCCGACTCATCTTGTGGTCTTGGCTTCGCTGGTTCAGCGAGACCCCTTGGCGGAGGCTGATCGAAGATCATGTATTCCTCCTCAATATACTTGGCCTCATTCTTGCATCCTCTCCAGCAGTCGCGCCAGTCGCACACCAGGAACTTAAAGCAGAACGCGTCGATCTTCATGCACGGCTGGAAGCAGATGCACAGGTTCCTAAAGTCCATCTTGTTTTTATCCGAGTGAGCTAAGAGAAGACTGAGGTGGCATGTAATGGCAAAAAGCAGATAATAGTTGAAAGGGGAGAGATTCGAGAGCTCTTCGATAAGTAGCTCAGGGACTTCCTCAGCACCTGCGCATTCTCTCGCGATTCGATCCTGTGCCGCTTTAGGAAACAGCTCGTCGGGAAGTTCTCGTAGCCAAGCCTTTAGCATCGAACCAATTATGTTGATGTCGTAAAGGTCGCGCTCGTTGAACAGGTTGACGTCGTATTCTGTTCCAAGTCAATTTGAGTTCCTTTTCTTATCAGGAAGATGGCATAAACTTACGTTCATCGAACTTGCGCTGCCATTTCTTGATCTGAGGCCCACTGCCCGGAACACGATATAGACCCTCAACTTCGCATCCCTTATAGTTTAGATAATCTATTGCTCGCCAAGGAAAGGCAGGCATCCAGAACTCCGTCTTATCCCTTGAATCCTCGAGGCGCTTTGATATTCTCGTCAGTCGTGTTTGTTCAACTAGTGGTAAGTTGATAACTTTTATTTGATAGTGTTCATCGTCAAGAGCATCCTTATCCTCTCGACCGCCACGCCCACTTTTGCTGAAAAAACGGTCACTCAGCATGCCAGCGGCACGGGTACCAGAGCTCTTGAGGCCATTGAAGAAAGAGCCTCCGTTCTCGTTCAGGGAGGACGGTTGGGTCTTTGATTCCTTGTCGCGTTGTGCCCTTCTGGTAGAAGACGAATCTCTCGGCGCGCGGTCCTCGGATCGATTGCGGACTGCAGAGTTCATCATGTCTCTGATAGAACGATCACCACCTTGGTTCGCAGTCTTGTACGGCACAGAATTGAGGTGCAGTTCAGGTTCGTTGCCTTGACGGGGAGAAGAGGCCGGGTTCAGCTCGGGGCTAGCGTCTTCTTTGTCGCGATTGGATCGGCTGCGGTTCAGTATACCAAAAGGCTTCGACCTCCCTTTCTTTGTTGAAGACTGAGGAGAAGCAGTATCGTAGTCGCCAGCGGATGATAAGGACAAGTCGCTTCGAAGAGGATCGGCGGAGACAGGTTTGTGTAGAGTATGTTCGGCGTATGAGGCACTTGGGCTTGGATCGTATTTGTCTGCATCATGTCAGCAGTTGGTCGTGGACCTAGCCTGCGCGCGATGGCCAAAGTATAATGGATCGTCCCAACTAAGCTTGGCTCAATGTTTACATACCTCCGTGTCTTGGTCGATTGGATCCGTCACTGCCCCTTGACAATACCTGGGCTCTTGTCTCGGTTTGTTTATGTTGGTGGGCATGCGGTTGAGACTGACTTGAGGACTTGGTCTGCTTATTAAAATGGAAGAACCCGTTTTTGGCACCTTTCTTCAGATCACTTGGGATTGGCTGTACCGCTTTAGACTGCGTGTTATCTGCAGCTGTTGCTGGTGAATCAGGTAGATGCTCTTCAAGTGTAGAGGAAATGGAAGGATAGGTCGAGGGATCCTCGCGCGTCTGCCGTAAAGGCTGTCTTGGTACGAATTCCTCCCTACTCCATTCGGTAGATGTTGTGGCAGTTGAGGGTCGTTGTACAGGTATTGGCACCGGTGCTGATGGTTGTGGTGGCGGCGTTGACGATGATGTCTTCCCCTCTGCAGTTGCGTCTGCTAATGCAGATGTCGTGTGTGACGCTTTCCTGTGCTTTCCACCTTGGTTTCTCAAGGGTGAAAACCGACTATGGAAAGGAGAGGAGCGGGGATACCGGGGCGATTTGGACTCGACCGGCGACACACTTGGAGAAACGGTTTCAGCAGTCGGCGAATCGTCTCTACTCCGTAAAGCAGCGCCAGATTCAGACTGGGTTGGTGCTTGGGCTTGGGCCTGAGGCGAAGTCTGAGACGAAAGCGCAAGCGGCTGCGGTGCCGCCTTACGACCCATTCTGAATCCTGTCTGCTCACGGCGCAGTCTCACAATCGCTGTCGCAGACGTACCAGTAGACACAAACGCGGGCCCTGCTTCGCAAACTCCCACTCCCACGGTGGGCGAAACGGGAGGGGTTCAAACAGCGGGCCAGGGGGGGATCGCTCTGTTGTGCCTCTATCCTTCAATCCGATCTTGTTGCGGGTCACGGTCTGACAATTGAGCAAGACCAGCCTGTGAAGGCAGGACCTCAAGCCGGAGAAACAGATGTGGTCACAGGGCAATAGAGAACGGGGATTTGACGATTGGTGGCCGTTGAGGAAGAGGTGGGCGCGTCAACGATTCTAGTGGTGGTGGTAGTGCTGGCTGGCACTGTTGTGTAGCTATGGAGGTCAGGGGGGGTCTAATGTAGGTGGAAAGCAGGGGGCAGAAGCCAAGCTGTGCTGAGAAAATAGAATATAAGGGCAAAAAGAAGAAAGGGAAAGGGAGAAGAAGCAGGTCGGTCTGTATTTTGAAGATGGTAAGAGGCAAAGTCTCGTAGCCTCGAAATGAATGCCCTCTCGCCTCTGCAGGCGGTGTTGTTGTTGTGTTGTATCGTGTTATGCTATGCAGCTGGGTGCACTGTCGACTGCTAGATAGGTACTTGGTAATGTCGTATTGCGTTGGGTTTTTGTCAGGCTTCAGTAATGGGTCATTCAATATTATATCCGTAGTAATATCAATCCAATATTATTCGATCGTGGTAGGGCTAATATGTACTAATGCCCGGCATTGGTGTGTCAAAAATGTCCGAATCCCAGCCGTAAGTAGGTTGCTTTGGAGAAGAGTGCCGCTGGATGCACAACTGTCGGTAGCCCCGAGTAACCCAGTCGTTCCAGTCAACGAGGTAACGGCCTGCATATAAAGCTTCCTGTTGACCGCTTCACTGGAGGATTGCGTACGGTTGAGTAAAGGTCACCTCAGGTAGCAGAGTAGGTAGCTAGTGCACCCTTGAAGTGTGCGTGCAGTCAGTCAGGCAGTGCAGCTGATGATATCCAAGGGTTGGGAGATCCCAAAAGAAGCAAGGGACAGGATGTGGGACGTTGTACGGAGAAGGACCAGGAACAAGGGACGAACAAAGACCAAGACTTGGCTTTTGACGGCCTGCTCATTAGGGTGGCCTTACGAATAGGTGGGCAAGATAACTTCTGACTTGTATTCGTATGCTGATAAATGACAAAAAAGACTTGGATAAACCCAGTATAGACTTGGGGCAGATTTTATATAGATCTAGGTAAAAAATTGAAGATGATTAGACTGATCTTTTTTTTGGCACCCTGATTTACTGTTAGAAGTTTTCTTACTCACTACCTACCAGACCTACCTACTAAGGTAAGGCAAGGTCGGCTTATATTGTGGTATGTACGGAGTACTTGCTTTGCTTTTTGCCAGGGGTTCAATCACGAGGGGCTGCTGTTAGGTAGATGGGGGTGACATCCATACAATCCAATTGGATCCAATCCAACCACAACAAGAGCTCCTCTACTCCGTAGTACCTTAGGCACAGGCACCTCAGGTACCCTCAACCATCAGGTACCCATGTACAGACAGTCTCAGGTCCTGGGTTAGTACCGACTTGGGGCTTGCTCGGATAAGGTGGCTCGAGTTCCAGCTTCCGGATAATAGGTATTAGTTCTCTCCAAACGGTATTTCAATACTATTAGGAACATTTGCAAATTTTACGTCTCGCAGATACAGCACGGTACCGCAAATCGAGCGTTGCGCGTCAAGTGTGCAAGTGTGCTGCATGTATGTAATGGCGGAATGGATATGAAACGACCGATAAAAATTTAGACTCTGTAACCGATGCCCGATACCGACAGGTGCTGGAAATTTGGTAACCTAAAACAGTCTGTGTCCATAGAGAATATGGATGGAAGCCAACCACCTACCAAGATACTACCCAGGCTAGCTCGGTTCTAAGGTACCTGGCTGGAACTTACATACCTTAGTACCTACAACAGCACCTCACGCATCCACGTCAATCAATTCACTCCACTGGATCCAACGCTGAGGCCCTTCTACCCCGCTATATCTGTTGGAAACGTCCTCGATCCAGGGGTTGATTCTTCGTTCACATCTCCATTTTCGTCCCATCATGAGGGCTCTAGCTACCTACCTAGTTCTGATCTCATAGTCGTGAGCTGGCCACTCCCAGGTAGAGAACACAGCAAAAGCCCCATAGTAACCTGGAGGTGCCTGGCAGCCAAGGCGTCAGGCATCGGAAGTCTAGATGCGCCCAAAAGCCATGGAGCAACCAGGAACGAAAGAGCTCTGTTCAGGGCTGCAACCATGATTGGAACTAGATGGCTGTAATACGTATTGCATTTTCTGGCAACAGATAAGCCGAGTCTCTGGGGAAGATTTGGCTATTTCAAAGGCAGCCTTTTCATTTATATCCACTAGTTATTGCGATTCACAGCAGAACCTATTGTGTCACTTGCAACAACAAACTTTGCGATAAACTACCTAGAGGCCCTTGACGCCAACATCGCTCCGCCAAAGTCAACTGCCTCTCTTGGAATTTCTCTGGAATCGTAACCTGGCCACTGGCTCCATCATTCCGGGATCATAGGCAGTTCCTGGATGACCGGCAGCAGTGGCGTTCTTAGCCTTGATACGGAGTGGAGGGCTCGGGCTTTTTCCAAGTACAAGGCTTGGGTTCTGCCGTCTCTGCTCCCAAAGTCAATTTTCAGTCGACTCCCGTTTCTTTGGATGATGATGCATTATCGATATTGGAGGGGAACAGACGGGGTCGTGCTATTTTCGAAAGCGCAACACCCTTCACGAGATAGCGCCACCTCATTTTGACACCTTTGCCTTGAAAGTCGATATCATTCGTATTACATGGGGTGCGGCACATGCCAGCCGCTGACCTGTCGAAAGTGCAGATAAATCGGGTTATAGAGTTGGCGAGATGAGGCCTCATGGATCCCACTCATAATGAGTTTGGTGAAATTGCATATTTCCAGCGTCGTACTGGTGTGTTCTCTTGTATAATCAATTCAAAGACAAACATCCACTACCCACTTGGAAAATTTGACGTCGTCAGCTTCAGTCGCCGACCGTTACCAAATGTGGATTGCCTATCTTGCTTGGTTTGATAGATAACCCGTGTGATGATGTCCCTGTCAGTTAGGGCCTGGCTGCTCCTGTACTCCGTACATACCTACATATAGGTAGCTATGCGTTGCCAAGAGTGCCAACCTACATGAAACGTAGTGCAGAGGATCAACTTCGTCTCATGTGTTGCAACTCTATCACAGTTCATCATCTCAGCCTTACAATGATGCCATGGTTCAATCAACATTCTTGCCTTGTATCATATAAGCAAGTAACACATTCCCATGCTTTCACCCAATCTTTGGTCAGCCCAATATCTTGAGCCATGTTGCTGCCTCGAAACGTGCAATCTTGGGCAGAACATATGATGGCCAGGCCGAACCACATGGTGGCAAGCTTGGTGTATACGCTGACCACAAGATTCAACGATTGGGTAACCGAACCAAGTGATGCCATGTTTCACGGTCATTTTGTGCTGTTTGCCAGTTACTATTTCATCATTACAATATCCTACACTGGATCAGCTAGGAGATTGCACTCTTCTTCTTCTTCTTCTTCTTCTTCTTCTTCTTCCAGGTCGTAGCTACTACCTATGTCTTCATTCCAATTCTGGACTCCCACCAAACAGCTGCTGTTGACCCAATCGGCATCTAGCATGAGTTAACAAATTCTGTGATCTCCTTGTTGAATCTCTCTGGTTCCTCGTAAAATAGCCAATGTCCAGAGTCAAACACCGATGACCTTGCTAGTCCTGGTCTTGACTTCTCTACACGTCTCACGCTCTCGAGCATTCCTTCGAGTGGAAAGCAGCTTGATCGTCGACCGGCCATAACCAACACCGGAACCGTGATTGCTTCGATGGCTTCTCGGTGGTCGAAGCGAGTATGATCTGCCAGTAGTCGTGCTAGCCATGTTGGGTCGCATTTCGCACTGATATTTGTAAAAAAGGCTTCATCCTTGGCTTGTTGCTCAGCCGAAATCCCGTCTTCCTCCTTTGGGGCATATCGATACCCTAAGCAGCCTATAGCTAGGTCAATGTGCGCCTTCTTAGGGTTGTTGATCCAGGTGTATTGTGCGGCAAGCATGGTCTTCTCGTCGTAACATCCAGTATGTGCCTTGGTCTCGTCCCATCCATCCAACGCTGAACGATCTTGCAGAGGTGCCTGATCGACGAATACAAATCCCGCAAAGTCGTTGCACCCAGAGAGCTCCACGTAAGTCCAGAGCACGGCGGCGCCAATCGAACATCCAACAGGGACAATACTGACAGGTGCCGTCTTGCGTATATGAGCAACAAGGCCTGAAAGATCAGCTGCCAAGCGTGCAACGTGATAACCACCACGAGTTTGACTGGAGTCCCCGTGTCCTCGCATATCTGGGGCAACAACCCAGAGTGATTTTCTCAGGGACGTAAAGTTGCGGATGAAGTAATCGCTAGAGCCACTGAAGCCGTGCATGAGCAGGACACATTTCTCAGGTGCAACTGCTGTAACTTCCTTCAGTGGTAAGGAAGATTGAAAGGCGATTTTGCATCCATCGTTGGTGTTGAAATACTCTTTGTGCATTATTTGGGAGTATACGGTGGTCGCCTCTCTAGGTAGGTACAAGGTTGTCTATATGGCGACCTGCATCGGATGACGGGAGGGGATTATATCTCCATTGGATCCATGCTTTTGTGGAGTTTTCACACCTTGAATCAAGACAGTCCGGCTAGGCCAACATTGTCTTTCTAAGTCGCATTACCAATTATCCCATAATATAACAAATTAGATAGTATTAGATATAAGAAAGTACTTAGTATGGATGTATCGTCGACTTCTGAATGAAACAATACCTATTTTCATTCATTTTCTCTGGTCATTTCGATGCATTTGGACCGCATCCGTGAAGTTGCAAGTTAAACACCTCGTAACGGTTAATGTCATGCGTCTTTACAGACTTTCACGTAAATTTAACTGTTCTCAATTTTCAAATAATTCTTTAAATATGGTCACACCATTATTGCAACAAGATAGACATTTATCAGACTACTACTGAGCTACTACCTTACTCTACAGAGACCTGCCTACTAAGTACAAGTAATGCTAACATCCATACTACTAAGGTATTAATTAACCTACCTACCTGGGTAGGTGGTCAAGGGTAGGTGACATTTCTCGCCTCGACCACCTACCTCGACCACTGGCCAGGCAACGCTTACGTAACAGCCCACCTAGAAAATTCTCTGCGTGTCAACCTCAGCAAGTTCGCTCAACTTACTTCATCCTTTAACAATATGTCCCAAGACTCGACAGACCAAAAAGGTCCAGAACTCGCTGTCGATGCTCATGTGAAGTATGTACAGAGCCTGGATACAAGAAAGGATGAGCTCGACTACTGGCTTACTGAGCATCTGCGACTCAATGGCTTGTATTGGGGACTAAACGCACTCTTCCTCCTGGGTCGGCCGGAGGCTCTCCCTCGACAGGATGTCATCGATTTCATTCTCTCCTGCCAGCATGAAAACGGCGGGTTCGGTGCAGCACCTGGCCATGATGCTCACATGCTGTCCACAGTAAGTGCTGTGCAGATTCTCGCCATGACGGATGCTCTCGACCAGCTGGAAAAAAAAGGCAAAGGCAAGAACCAGGTTGGCAAGTGTAGGTATTTTGCAAGGTCCACAGTGCCTCCTATGCACCCACTGACCACCAACAGTCATCGCGGGACTGCAGAATCAAGAGACCGGTACATTTGCAGGGGATGAATGGGGCGAAGAGGATACCCGGTTCTTGTATGGTGCTTTCAATGCCCTGTCCCTACTCGGTCTTATGTCCCTTGTCGACGTTGACAAGGCCGTTGCACACATTATCGCTTGCGCCAACTTTGACGGTGGCTATGGAACAGGACCTGGTGCGGAGTCGCATTCGGGTCAGATCTTCACTTGCGTTGCCGCCCTCGCAATTGTTGGCCGGCTCGATCTCGTGGACAAAGAGAAGCTTGGCCGATGGTTGAGCGAGAGACAAGTTCCCTGCGGTGGCCTCAACGGTCGACCTGAAAAAGACGAGGATGTGTGCTACAGCTGGTGGGTATTGAGTAGTCTCGCCATGATCGAGCGCACACATTGGATCGACCGCGATGCGCTTATCGCTTTTATTCTCAAGTGTCAAGATACCGAAACGGGTGGTATCTCTGATCGACCTGGTAATATGGTCGATGTTTGGCATACTCAGTTCGGGTTGTGTGGGCTTAGTCTTCTAGGCTACCCAGGTCTCGAGGCAGTCGATCCAGTATATTGCATGCCCAAGACAATCACAAACAGACTTCTCGGCTGATCGTCTATCCGTCTATCCGTCTATGAGCCCGTCTTTCCCCTATACATCTGAACACAATGGTGCCAGCCACCACCCTCTGACCATTCATAGCACATGCTTACGACGTTGTTCAGTGATAGCATGTGAATATGGTTGAGGGAAGAGGAACTGTTGGTTTTTTCAGGGACATCGCTTGACTCCGTGGTGTTCGTCCCGTGAAGTCCTTCAAACATTTATCGGCACTGAGCTTGTTAAGATATGTGTCTCATGTTACGGAAGCTGGATACCTAGATATGGGCGGTCCTATCCCTTTGAACCTGGTCATGTTAGACAGATAGTGTATTAACCTTAATTAAAACACCTAATGATCCATGGATCTTTCAATGTTAACAGAAAATCCTGCCAATGAAGACACGATCGCCTAGCTTATCCTCGGGCTCTCTTGGTGCTGTAAATGTTTGCTCCTTGGCTCTAAATATCATACGTAGGTACCTTATTCTTGTTATCATATACTTCCCTGGTCTTTCTTAATACTGGTATCTTAGTACCTTAGCATATGAAGAGCAGTGCTTGGCCGTCTCCTCCGACATAAAATGTTGCTGGCTTCCTGTTAGGTCCTCGCGCCTCTCAGCTTAATCTGTACCTGCCCTTCATGCCTCAAAATGTTTCCTGAGGCTCGCAGGGCTTTCAGGGCACCTGCCGACACGCTCCTCCCCCCTTGGAAGTCAGACCTGCCCGGCTACCTAGCCCCTCTTCAAGCACCCCTCATCTCCTTCCCCAGACTTCTGGTCTTCTACAGTACCTAGGTACCTTACCTTATGACTTCCATGGGGATGCATCAAAATCATCCGAATCACCTGCATCTCCTCTGCCTTTGATATTTCATTGTCTTCAACTAAGGTACCTATCCTACATTGCTCATCTGACTGCCTCGGTACCTTTCCTACCAAGGGAGATCTGGTAGATAAGGTACCTTTTTCTAGTCTCGTCGTTGAGCACACCCCCGAGGATCAATCCTTACCTTTCGGCTCCGACTGTTCTGGTATTGCTGCTTGAGGAAACCTGTTATTTACAGCAGTGTTCCAGGAGCTCTTGCTGCCAGAAGGACAATCCCTACCAAGATACGGTGAGTTCCAAATGTTTCTCTTCTCCCTCAGTGCCTACCTACCCAGGTACAGCTTGAATGACAAAATAACCGGGAAGATGACAGTCATGGTGGCTTACCTTGACTGCAAACATGAAGATCTGGGCTCTGAAATCAGAAACGACCGTGCTAATTGCTTCTGCTACAGTATTGAGGCTACCTAAGTACCTAGAGAATCCCGGTTCTTTCTCAAGCGCCATGTCATTTTGACTTAGTCTGAAGCAGTAACAAGCAGGAAGCGGACTTTGATCTAGACACAATAAGGAGCAAGGTCCAGGAGGTATGGGAAGCTTCTGCACCCTTTCCGCAAACTGCCACTCTTCACTGGATATCGAGATAATCATCTTTCGCCCGAGTTCTCCTCCTAGAAACATTGCTGTCCAGGTATGCCATTCGAGGCAAACAGTGCAGTTGACTTCTGATCTCGTGGTGTACAGTTCTTTCCGAGTTCGAAGACGTTACAACTTCCTCGTAACCTGCGCTCCGGAAAGTCTCTAAGCCGAGCCTTCCTTCCCTTCCACTCTGCCATCGGCCGGCTCTTATCCATGAGAAGCAACAAGGAGTCGATCCTGCACCATCAGTTCGAAAGTTCAGCTTCTGCTGCTATAAACCGTAATCATGGCTCGAAACAGGAAGTCCACAAAGCCGCAACTGGTAAGCAACTTCCCTTCGTATTTTCCCTAGTTACTTGTCTCCCCTTCTTCTCGATCACAGGCTTTGTCTTATCTTCACTTGCACAAGACCTGCTCTTTTCGACACAGACCTTGAATCTATCTCCATCTCAACCCATTGCACTCACTACTGCCCTTGTTCTTGGCTTGTCTGTCAGCCCTTTCCCATTCGTTCTCAGACAAGGATAATAACGCTCTGCAAGCCGTTTTATACGCCATCCATAGCCCCCCTGGTAACACAGTCCAATCAATTTGTTAAAATCCGCCCTGAGTTGTTACTGAATAAGGGGTTACTGATAATTACGTTGTGGCTTAGGTCATGGCTACTACAGCGATACCAGGAGACAATGCAGCCATCTCTATCAGTCGACACATCCCACTCTTTTGTTCCGTGTGCCCTGAGACTCCTCGTTTTTCGGACGTCTCGCATCTTCTTACCCATATCGCTTCGAAAGGACACCTTCATCACGAAACCCAAACGAAGCTCAAGGCTCATCAAGACATTACCGCTGCGGTCAAACTCCAACGTTACGAGGAGTAGTACTCCCAAAATGGCATCGAGGCACTGTTGGTTGATAGAATGAGAGCAAAGCAATTGAAGGAAGAGGCTCGTAGCCGGCGCAATCAAGGAACCAATTTCGCCTCTGCCAAGGTAGTAATATCTTCTTCTGGTGTTTGCTCCTTTTCTAACGGTCGAAAGCAAAACAAGCGGAAGGTCAAACAGGAGACATTAATGAGCCCCGCGATTAAGCTCGAAGGAGACGAAATTCTAGACGATTTCCCAATCTTCCCGGGGTTTTTCGACCATGAACAAGATCAAGATGTTCAAGAAGAACTCTCTGTGGGAGCCGACTCAATGTCGCTGAAGGGCCAAGTGTGGCCAGGAATGGGGAAAATGGATCTTGCCGACGACGAGATGAGGCGGACTCGGAACCAAAAGAAGCCTAAGTCCGTGATCGACAGAATGAAGAGGGCTTCGGAGCGTATCGAACCTACCCAAGTCATCTTGACATCTGAACTAGAAGTTGAAAGGACGAAGGACGTGTATGATGATGCTTCCTCTCCTGCTCCTGGCCAGGAAGAATCAGTATGTAACAAGAGAGAAAGCCCCTTCCAAAGGCTAACGTTGTCAGACACCACCACGAAAGGCTCCAAAAGCGAAGCGCAAAAAGGCCACACCTCTTGCTGAAATCTCGGCCAACGCCCCCAAGCAACGCCGTAGTACTGCTCGTGGCCCAAAACCTGGTACGGGAAAGAGGACAAACCCTACAAAGAAACAAAATCGCGAGAAAGAACCCAAGACATATCCGCCTCCAGAAAAACTGCAAGATATCCACGATGTTTTCCGCGATGAAACGGACCGGCCAGGTGGGTATTGTGCAAAATGAAAAGGGGAAAATCGCTAATACGAAATGAAAGCTTCCATAAGTGAACCTCCACTTCCTGCCACTCGGAATGATAGAAGGTGAGGTTTTGTGCCGCTTCTGTACGAAAAACTGACACCGAAACTAGATTCGACCTTCGCACGAAACATGGGGCTCGAAGTATTGACAACTTTCCTCATTCAAATCTTGTTTCTCCCACGCCACACCCAAGAGATCTAGCGCCACGACAACTTCTAGGCCGAGAAACATCTAACACGCTTCGACCTGAATCATTCCCCCGGGGTAAGTCTGAGGAACACCTGAGCCGCCATTATTCACTACTGGATTCTGATTTGGACTTACACACGTACAGGCACATTCAGTCACGCAGAAGCTTCGTATGCTATGAAAGACGCTACCATCTACAATGCTTCGTCACGGCTTCCGTTCATCCCTCCAAATTTTGACCAGTATCGAGGACTTGGCCCAGATCAGTTTCGATTGACCGCAGACTATGGATTCCAGCTGAAACATGAAGACTACACGGGATCAATCACAGGAGATGTAACACAAGGGACAAATAGCAGCCCTTTCATGGGAGTGCCTGGAACCAATCCTCTTTTTTCTCACGACAGGCCATTCTTGAATCCTTACAGCCAAGCTACACCAAATGCAACATTCTCCCCATTGTCATTTAATTCTATCAACCGGCAGCAAGACCCGTTACACAATGACGGAGGAATGAAAACACCGCAGGCACAAATTTGTGAGCCAAATGAGACCAACGGTGGCCTTGGAGAGGAGCAAGAGCTAAGCATGAGTGCACCCTGGAACCTGAACGGTACAGAAAATGACCTGGACTTCTCCCACGGCCTTGCAGTGGACGACTCACAAATGTGACTGACAAGATGAGCACCGAAGAAGGCAAGACATGGGCTTTGTGGACCTACAGGCACAAACGAGAATCAAGATCCACATACATCAATGGAGTTCGCCAGTCTTCCAGATCATGGCCAGTCATGATAGATCGTTGTTCTCAACCCTCATGACAGCCACCGAGGTAAGCAGTTCGCTGACAGCATTCATCGTCCTCACTAAAGGAAAGCTCTAACCGCCCCAGATGACATGAAAATGCTGTACATATTCCATGCGACTCCTTACGCCTATTTTTACCGACTCGCGTTTTTGACGTTATTTTTCTTTTTGAACTTTACAAAATGGTACCGGGTGGGGACACAATTAGGAGTTTCGATTACCTTGGGACAATGTTTAGCGGCGCTCAGACGATCAGTATGGGGAATCTGGGGCCTTGAGGAGGCATATAAAATGGTGTCATGAGAAAAGAATAACTAGGGGGACTTTGGTGTCCGAGGGAGACGGACGTATCATTTGACATTGGAGTTAGGGTTTCAAGACAGAAGACATGGTAAGCATCTTATGGGAAATTAGTCATTCTGACATTGGGTTTATATTTCTTTCCTCTCTCGAGTCCGCAAGCAGTACATAGTAAAGTTGTGATGTTATCTACAATTGTTCTATGCCCGACACAAGCTGGTCAAGTTGATCCGGCCCGTTATGTACTACGTCCGACAAGGCACGGCAAACACCCCTGAGGCGACGAATCTTCATTTCTTGCTCCATTTGCCCCGACTTCAGGGCAGCAACCTCGATGACTTTCTTGGGAATACGAGCGAGCCTCGCAACATTTAGGCCATAAGATCGATGAGCAACACCTTCGCCAACTTCGTACAAGAACGTGACCTGTTCCTCGCCGTCCTCTCCCTTCTCGGCCTTGAATTTCATATGAACGTTCTTGACACCAGCTAGACCTTCAGCTACCCGCGCCAGATTTTGATAGTGCGTGATGAAGAGTGTTAGACAACGGGTTTCAGTGACGACATGCTGCAACACAGCCTGAGCGATGGCGGCGCCATCGTGAGTACTGGTACCACGGCCTAGCTCATCGAGAATGACCAAACTTCGGGGGCCAGCCGATCGAAGGATACGGGCTGTTTCAGAGACCTCAACCATGAATGTAGATTCACCAGCGAACAGATTGTCGCGCGCCCCCGTTCGTGTATGAATAGCATCGCAGAGGGTGAGAGACAAGGCATCGGCTGGGACATACGAGCCCACTTGAGAAAGGAGAACTATAAGGGCAAGGGCGCGGACGAAAGAAGACTTACCACCCATGTTGGGGCCAGTTATGAGGTGAGCGAGAGGTGAAGGATGCATGAGGCTGGTAGAGAAGGGTATGTAGCTGCCGTCAAGAGTATGCTCAGCAATAGCGTGACGGCCGTTGGTGATAGAGATATTTGGGTCGGCGGTTGATGGGAGGAAGGAGGGTCGAGAGTAGCCTGGCTGAGCGGCAACTTTAGAGAGTGAAAGAATGCAATCCAGGGTCGCCAGAGCAGATACGGCATCGCGAAGAGGCTGGTAGTCTGCAGAAATGGAGGCGAGCAGATCTGTGAAGGCCTTGTCACAGGCGGCAGCTAGAGCCTCGCGGTGTTGGTCGCGTTCCGTAATGAGGCGAAGTACCTCGGGTGTGTGAAAGCGTGAGAGTTTCTTTGTTCCCGAAATCTTGGCCCATGAAGCAGGGACGTTTTTGATATCTGTGTTGGGCACCTCAATAAGATATTCGATGCCAGCAACAGTGACATAGTCGACAGTCTTCTTCTTTATCTTCTCAGCGGCGACAGCACGGTGACCATCTAGCTCGTGCTCAACATGAGCGATACCAAGTTGATGATCTTGCATATCCTCTGTCTGAAATTCATCACGGAAAAAGCCATATTTGTCATCCTTCCGGGCTGCAACAAGGTTAATGCGCTCGAGATAGGACACAACTGTGTCAAGAATTTGTGGAAGTGCACAGACAGCATCGCTTAGAAGAGAGGAAGAGAAGGGGGCGTCAGAAGGACTCTTGACGTTTGAGTAATAGCTCGCAACCCTTTGGAGGGCTTGAAGCACTGAGAGAAGTTCTGGGCGTGTGCATTTGCCGTAGTAGATGCGGATAAGACTGCGTTCAAGATCGGTTTTAGTGTTGGCCAAAAGTGATTCGAGCTGGGATACAGGGACGGTTGATTGCTTCTCAAGAAGCTCCTCTACGGCGTTGAGACGGGCCTCGAGAAGATGTTGATCGAGCAGGGGACGTCCTACCCATTTTCGGAGTAGGCGATGCCCTGGGCGCGTGAGTGTCTTATCGAGCGCCCAGAACAGGCTCCCCTTTTCGGAGTGATCTGTAGAATTGCGGTACACCTCAAGGCTTTCGAGGGTAGTACCATTGATTAGCATATGTGAGCGTGTGCTGAAGCTCTGGAAGTACTTTGTAAGATCAAAGATGTGCTCGAGACCGTATTCTTGGAGATGGTTAATCATAGCCGAGAGGCATATTGTGACAGACTCGGGAAGTTTCAAGACTTTGTCGAGAAGTGCGGCGGCAGTTTCGTCTTGGGCATTATCTTTGAGCTTGTCCGCGTAGAACTGAGTGACGTGGGAGTACGCCTCAGCCGCCATAGTCTTACTTTTGGGGACGCGTTCGACTCGACTCCGGTCACCAAAAACATTCGTGCTGGTGCCCGATAAGTGCTGCACGAGTTTATCCGTACCCTTGGTTAACTCCCCTACAATCAAGAACTCGCAAGGGGAGATGTGCAAGAGCCGCGTTTCAATCTCACTCCGCATGAAACCGTCCTCGAAGTTGTCGTATATGATGTCTCCGGTTGCTGGCTGTACGGCAATGATGCCGACATCGACTTTCTCATCAGTGCCCCATCCCTTGGCCTTGGATTCCGTTATGCATAATAGATAACCGCCTGAGGGGGCTCCTGAACCACCACTCTGGTCGAGCTCACCATTCTCATCGACATATGTACCTTTTGTGTAGAGATTGGTGAGCTTACGGACGAATGGGGCATTGCGGTTATCTCCAGCTTTCTTCAATGCTGCAGTCTCGATTTGACGAACGACACCGACTTTGTGTCCAGCAGCTACCAGGCGCTTTGCATGTACCGGAAGGCGGTGCACCGGGATACTCGCCGAGGCAAAGCGATCTAAATGGGCCTCTGATGGGTCTGTACAAGTTAGAATTATGCGCCCAGAGCTGCAGGAACGATAACTTACGCTCATCATAACGCATCTTGCCTGGAATGCAGACTATACTCAGCTCCTTGGCTGCTACGCGAGCGTCCTCCCCAAGGAATCGAAACTTATAGCCCACTTCCATGATGAGGATTGTGTCCATGTGCTTTCTCTTGATGTCAAGGAACTGAATCTCCATAGGGGTGAGCTTGCCAGTCTTTGAGCCCTTCTTCTTTGTCTTTGCAGGGGCTGGAGCATCCTCCTCGTCAGCGTCGACATCTTCATCTTCACCCGCCGGTGCAGCATCTTGAAGATTGCGACGCCATGCGAGTGCATCTGGATGGCCGAGTTTCTTGACGAATCTTTTATGTAGCTCCTGGTGTTGTCGCCTCTCTTCCGCATCTTCATCCTCATGCTGGATCAGTTCCGTGTTCTTGCTACCATCTTGGGTGGTCGGTGCACTGGAGCCGTCATATCGGTATCTTTCTGCCCGTGTCCCTATGGTCTCTTGATGGCCAGCTTTCGAACTGGGGGAGAAGAATGTGCTTGTATCTTCATTGGCGGGAGTGTCATCAACTCTGGCTCTTTTCGGAGTCTTTCCGGGCTTCTCATTCTCCTTTCCTGCATCATCTGAAGCTCGTTTTCGCGAGGGCGACTCGTTATCTTTACTGGATGACTGTAGCTGCGATTGCGACTGGGACTGGGACTTGGCTGCTTGTGCTCGGCTTTGCTTCTCAAAGACTGCTGCTAGTCCATTGACGGTCTTTGGTGTGAAGAATGAAGTCAGCGACTGTTGTTTCTTCTCGCTCGATTTCGGAGTGGGAGCCATGTTGGGGATTAGGACTTGTGGGTGTTGTAGATGGCATCCATTAGCTATAGGGGGTGTTCAATCTATCTACCTTGTGAATTTCGAGGTGGTGACGTTGGAGAAAGCGCGTCTTAGAAGTTGAGACGCGTTGAGTGGCTGAAAGACCCACATTTCTTTCATTCTACCTACTAAGGTACGGAGTACTAGGTAAGGTTATGGAGTAGTATGGAGTACAGTAGGTACAGTGGGTCTGCAAAAGTTACGATATATCCCAGGTTTTTCGTAGATATAGGTATAACCACTAAATAAGGTAATTATTTTTAACTGCAATTTGTAATATTAAATTAAGTTTAAATTAAATAAAAGATATATTAATTTATAGTATTTTAAATAGCAATTTTAAAAATATATATTAATACCTAATATATTATCCTTATTTATTAATAACTACTTATAATTAGTATTATATTAATTTAATAAGGTTTTTAAGTATCTAAAGCTTAATTTTCTTTTAGATTTTAATTATAGCTTTAATTAAATAATTTAAAGTTACTTAATTCTTTAAAAAATACCTAAGTTTAAGATATTTTATATAAATCTGCTATTTAAAAATTATTTATAGATTTTTAATAAGGTTTAAGTCTAGGCTATAAGCTAGCTATTAAGTAAAAATAATATACTATCTTTAAAAAAACTCCTTAAGCTAATTATATATTATATAATTACTAAAAAGGCTTAAATTATTATATTAAAAAATAGTATTTCTAGTAATAATATAATAAAGGTATTAATTAAAAGCTTTAATAAGGACTTATATAATTATATAACTATATTTAAATTCTAGGTTATTATATAATAAGATAAGTAAAAGCTTCTTATAATAGTTAAAGGCAAAGAAAAATATTTATAAATATTATATTAATATAATTTAAGTCTAGATATTTTTTAATAAAGTCTATCTCCCCTTAAAGTATTAATTATTATTTAATTACTATTTAAAAACTTACTGGCTTATAAAAGCACTAAATATAATACTGCCTTTAACTATAAATAATAATAACTTTATTAAAAAAATTCTATAATTTTTAAAACTTTAAAAATCTATTAATAAATTACTAGGCAAACTATAAATATATAGCAGTAGCTTTTAAAAATAAAAATAGTTATAGAATTAACTTATAATATATAATTTCTTAGTCTTTAAGATAGTAAATTATAGTTATATTATAGTAATTAAGCCTTATCTCTTTAATTAAATTATATATTTATATATATAGATTATTGCCTATTATATATAATAATCTTACTTTTTTTCTATTTTCTATTTTATATAATTACCTAATTTATAGTTAATCTTTTATACTTTCTTACTATAAGTAATAATAAATAATACTATAGATTATATATTAACTTATATTATAATACTATCTAAAAATAAATATTAAATTTTTTAAATTATATATATAATAAATTACTATCTTCTTATAAAGAGAATAATATATCTGCAATACTATTTAAAGTAATATTAATAAAGATAGAATTAATTAAATTAATTAAATTTCTATTTTAGTATTAAAAATATAGATGTAAAAACGGGGTCCCGCGGGATATATTATAACTTTTACACACCCACTATAGGTATATACCTAAGTAGGTAATTCTTACTGGCACTTTAGGCTACCTTAGCCTTGTGGGGCAAGAAAACAGCGAACCTTACTGTGGGATGCCAAAATAAAATCAGTAAATATTATCCTAAATTCAGCCTATATTACCGAAGTCTTTTTATTACTTAGGATCGAGGTCCTATGTTTTCTTTCCTCTCCTTGCTTAGGTACCCAAGAGGCAATGTGGATGCCTTGAGATTGAACATCATCGACTAATTATAAATGTTAATGAGGCAGAGAAAACACCTACTAGTGACTTGATCCTGATTCAGCATACCTAGGTATGGAGCAACTTACGGTAGCAATTCAATCACGAGATCCATGCTAAGTATTTCCCATCAAACTCCTTACAATACCTAGGCCTACAAGGTGAAGAAGCAGTATAGACATTGGATGAATAGGTTGGGTAGGCCATTAAGAAGTAATCACTTGCATACATCCTTTATACAGCATTCCGCACTCCACTCGACACTGATCAGCCAATCTCCGGCAATAGGAGCATAGGCCATCAGTTGGTTAGGGTCTACTCGGTCTTGGCATGTTGACATGTGCTTTATAAGTGTCATGATGTGCGTCCGTCAAATATTTGAATTGGTTAGGGGTATTGATGTTCATGTTTGGAGCCCCAATGACTTGTTGTGCTAAGAGTGTTAGGTACTGCAGAAGTAAGGGAATCTCGCCAAAACTCATAATGCACTCCATACCAGTAATTATCACATAAATAATTCTTTAATGTGCCGCCTGAAATTCAACACGGTTGGTCACATGCATTTCTTGGCTTCAACGACGGGCGCTTGCATCGAGGCTATGTTGCTACCCATGATGAGCTGCAGAGCTCTCATGATCCATCATTTTACCCCAATTGCCCCACCCTCCCGTTATTCTTTGGCCCCCAAACCCTGCAAGGCTCTTCCCGAGGCCCCGCTTTTGATGGCTTCCAAGCTTTATCTCGAGCTCTCGGGCGCTTACAGCTTGTTCGGGGGAGCCAATCAGAGCCAGTCATCATTCATGGTGTTTTGAAACATAGGTTGTGAGTTTGAGATTATCTGAGCTCGATATTTATCTTGTGAGATTGACACATTTCATGCCCCTGAAGCTGTTACCGCTGGACAAGAAAGATGTGTCTTGTTAGGTTAAATCGGGCGGTTACATCCATTATGCTCGGGAGAAGACCTCGGTAGTAGGTAATAGGTACTCACATAGGTACCTACCTGGATACCTTTGTCCATGATGGTGAATAATAAGACACAGGCTTTCCTTACCTACCAGGACTTCATAGGCACTGCATGTAGAATCTTTTTGTGAAGTAACGGCCCACGTTTCAATCATTCCTTGGGTAGGCACCTCAGCTTGGGCACTAGAAAATCCCCGTACGTATATAAGTTCCCTCTAACTTTTAGTTCCCTACGGTGCGGTTGAAGGTTGCGCCACGCCACCTCACTTCGTTTTAACGAGGTGCCTCCCAGCAGCTGCTGTATTACTATTGGAAGCTCCTCATAATCTGAATGATCCAGCACGGCGCTTGAGCAGAAGAGACCCTCTCCCCCTCTTGATTGCCTTTCCCCCTTTTCTCTCTTAATTTTTTTTTTCTTTCATGCGCTTTTGTTCTTTACAAAGAATTCCCCTGAATCTTGCTTATCACTTTTTTACTCTTCTGAAACCAACATCAGAGCTTTGTACCTGAGGCGGCCGTTTCTGCGACCTACCTTACTTTGCTGCGACCCCTCAATCAGGTACAAACAAGCACAACCAACGCCACCCGGGAGACGGAAGGCACTGACTACTAGGTAGTGCCTTACCTGTACCTTAGGTACACACAAGCCCACGTCACTTTCAGCCAATACAGCTCAAACGGTCGAACCCTGCTCAACCAACAAGATAAACCTACACGGCACATCACCAAAGAGTTTTGTTGACCTCTCAAGCTTGTACTTGTTGATCAAGAACAGGCCAACTACCGCGGCCTCCTTTGCGCCTCGTCATCTGCGTCATCAAGCTCAAACAGGACGTTCTCTCGCTCGCTCACTTACCCCGCCATCATTGGGGAACTCCCATATCGCATACTGTCGCACATTTCGCTTCCGTATCTTCCGTCGCCTATTACAGGCGCCGTCGTATATCAAGATGGAGCGTAGCCGTGGTGTTCCGGATGAGGAGATGTTTCTCAGCAAGCCTGCCCCTGAAGACTGCGACAGCCCTACCGTTGAACCTTTGCGCATATTCAAACCTCAGAGCCCCCAACCCGCAAAAGATGGCAGATCCTCTGCTTTTCGATATCCTGCGCCTCCTTCGTCCACATCTCCCGCCTCTAAGCACTCATTTCCTCTACCTCCTGGCGCCTCCAGTTCTGCGGCCCCCTTGCCGTTCCCGGACGACGACGACGTTCGCAAACCTACTCCTGCGAAACCCTTCGGTTCCGCATACAACGACACCAGCCCTCGACTAGAAACTAGCCCACCAGGAAAGAAACCTGGTCTCGCTGAGCGAAGAGGAGCTGCTCCAAAACCTATCAGCTCTCCCACAAGTCCTGACGCCGACGCCGATCTTTTTCAGCGTCCTCTGGCCGATAGCCACCGACCTGGCTCCTCTAACAACAATTATCCCAGCTATCAAAAAACGTACTATCCGCCGCCTGGTGCTGCGTCTGGCTCATCAAGCAATGTACCGGTCCAGCCTGCCGCTGTCCAGCAACTCAAGATGAACGACCAAGGAGTAAATCGCTTTGCTTCGACTGCCTCGACTTCAACGACCCGGGCAAGCCGTGGCTCGCCTCCCCCTCCCGAAACCCCGATTGTGGAGCCAGGACAGGCGCCGGCTGATGCTATCGAGGCCCGTTATGCCGCCGCCGGTATCTCTGGGACTGCTACCCTTAACAGCCTGGGCGCCCCCAGTGCGGCCGCTTCCCAGAGACTCGCGCAGTACGGAAACCAGCCTCCTCCTCAACGACCATGGACACCGACCGAGACCCCAGACCAAGCACCATCCGGTCCCCCGACTGTGTATCAGGGCATGAATGCTATTTCGAGTCCGGCACAATCACATCAGTCGTTTAGTCCTCCCCCACAACCCGAGCAGCAGCAACAACAAAAGCCACAGCCACAAGGGCAAGGACAGGGCCAGGCGCAAGTCAGTGTGTTGGAACAAGACTTCCAACGTATGAACACTAACTCGCCCCCTCCTGCATACTCGAGTCTCAACCCTGGAGGAAACTCGTCCTATCCCAACGAGAAGCAACGGCCCCAGCAAGCCGGCTCAAGTTCTGCCGCTGCTCAAGCCAGCCAGCAGGTGACTGCATCGACAGCGCCAACGAAGGCTGCCGCAGTAGCTGCAGCCTCAACTGTTGCTGGTGGACTTGCTTCACCTGCTCTTCAGCACCCCGGCCATCCTGCGTTTGCCAACGACCCTCACCCTGCTTTTGCGAATGAACCGCACCCTGAGCAGAATGGGCAGCCGTCTCAGCAGCAAGTCGTTGCCCCTGCGCAGACCTTTGAACCCCAAAACCCTGCCTCACCTCCACCCTTGCCTGAGGGATGGATCGCCCATTTGGATCAGAATTCCGGACAATACTACTATATCCATCTGGCATCTCAGGCTACACAGTGGGAGTTCCCTAAGGGACCAAACCCCATATCTCACGAACAAGCTCCTCTCTCGCCAACCGCTTCGACTTATGGAAACCCTTTGGCATCGCCAATGTTTGGCAAGCAAGCCATGGCCTCCCCAATGTTCCCACCGCATACTCCTGGTTATGCTGAAAGTATCATGAGTGTGGCGGCTTCAGCAACACCCACAGCCGCCGGGTTTACCGGTCCTCCGCCAAGCGCAGGGGTTGACATGTATAGAATCCAACCTACGAATGGTGTTTACTTTGGCCCCTATTTACGATATGTCAACATGGATATCGAGAAGGGCCTTTGGCTGGGTAGTATTCTGATTGTGACAGATGCTCCTCAACCACCCACAATCCATATTCACCTAAGCCACGACCTGGCACCCAATCCACGACAAGCCGAGCCTCGCCCAATTTTCACACACCAAAGATGGAAGTTTTATAAATATGATCTAGAACTGCCCATGTCTGAGGCTGGTACTGAGCGTTGGACATACGCAGTTACCTCCCACCTTGGCTGCACACGCTATGAATTCGTGGTGGCTGGGCGTCAAGAGACTAGCTGGCGCTTTATTGCACATTCCGGCAACGATTTCGCTGCAGGTACTTCACAGAACGAGCGAGCTAAGCTTGGCGGGGTCGGATTCATGTGGAAGGACGTCCTTCAGAAGAATGTCGATTGCGGTGGCTTTCATGTTCAATTAGGGTTGGGAGACCAGATCTACGGTGATCGTTTGTGGAAAGAAGTCCCTCTCCTCAAGCAGTGGCTTGCCATGAGTGGACGTGACAACAAGAAGAACGTCCAGTGGACAGCGCGGCATGAAGAGGATGTCGCACACGCATACTTCCACTACTACACCAGCCACTTTGATCAACCATTCCTTCGTGAGGCGTTTGCGCAAATCCCCCATGTTCTGCAGATTGATGACCACGATATGTAAGTGCACTGTTATCATTTGGTGTGTTAGATGTACTGACCTGAATAGTTTTGATGGATATGGCTCATACCCAGACTATATGCAATCGTCACCCATGTTCAAGAACATTGGACGAATCGCAACTGAGATGTACCTGTTGTTTCAGCACCATACCACTGTCGAGATGCTACGGAATGTCAGCACCGATCACGACATATTCACCATCACTGGAACGGGTTGGCACTTCGTGAAGTACCTCGGACCGGCTGTGGTGGTTGTTGGCCCTGACTGCCGATCCGAGCGTACCCAAGCCCAGGTAATGGCAGGCCCTACCTACCAAGGGATCTTCCCCAAAGTTGCTACACTTCCCCCAAGCGTGCAGCATTGTATCTGGATGATATCTGTACCACTTGTGTATCCACGCCTGGACACTGTGGAGAGCCTTGCCAACACAATGGCTGCGGGCAAAAAGGCAGTCAACACAACCTACAACATTCTGGGTAAGGTTACGAGCTCCGTTGCAGGCGTAGTCGGCGGTAAAGATGTGGTTGCACAAGGTTTCTCGCAGGTGAAGAAGGCTGTCGGAAAGACTGGTCTCATGGGTAATGTCTTGAACCAGTTTGGCGAGCTTGATATTCAAGAAGTGCTCAAGGATATGTGGACTCACGACACCAAGGACCTAGAGAGAACCTACCTGATCCGAACTCTGCAAGGCATATCGCAACAGAAGGGAATCAGAATGACCTTCCTCTCTGGAGGCAAGTCGACTACCCGAAAACAGTTCTTGAGATTTTCAGGCTAACATTACTGCAGACGTCAATGCCTCAGGAGCTGGGTTGGTACACGACCCCACGCACCCAGGTGACCACAAGACCATGTACCAGATCATCTCGTCCCCTATCGTGGCGGCACCTCAGAGCAACTATGTGCTCAAGATGCTGCACAACCAAAAGACGCTTTACGTACCTCAGAATGGCAAGAAGTCAACGCACGAGGTGTCGGACACAAAAGAAGACATGATGGAGATCTTCCATTCTGATGCCAGTGGTGCCGCAAGGGAGCTCAAAAAGCTCATGGGCCGTCGAAACTACGTCGCCTTTGTTTCATACGACCAGGACGTAGCGGCAGCAGTGCCCCAGACACCGTTCAGCCCCAACCCCAGCCTGAACGGCTCGCAACAGGGCCTGTCCAAGGTGAGCCTAGCCGTCGACTTTGTTGTTCAGGGTGACGGAGCGTTCACGGCACCAACTAAATATGGTCCTGTCATCATCCCTCATTTGGAATATGGACGATGATCCAGTCGATGGTGGTTTGGATTTCTAGGCAAGAGCACTGATTGGATTTCGTCATTTATATTGCACATATAGCGTTTCTACGATATTACGAAGACATATATACATCAAAGATACCTTGTTGATTATCAGTTTGTCGAGCTTTGCAGCATTATACGGCTACGAGACGGGTCAATCTTAAGCGCATTTGGCAGGATGTTCATGAAAACATGGCATGTTCCTTGGTCTCGTTTCTATTGTGTATGTATGCTTTTGAATCTCATTCCAACGCCCAGATATGCATTTAGAGATCGAAGAGTTCCTTGAGGATACGCATGGTGTCCTCAGGTCCGGTGACGGAGTGGCCAGTTGTCCTAGAGTCGGTGTAGATCTCGTAGTCGTTGCCGCCCTCAAATGTCTTGTCGCCAAAGAAGTGAATGGTCTTGTAGGTGATACCGTCAGGCTTCTTGGCCTCGTTCTCAAGGTGCTGGAGGCAGTAAGTCTTATCCCACCCGGTGGGGAACACATCGAAGGAGATCTGGCCTCCAATGGAAAAGCTTTTCGTGAGAATGTCAGAAATTCGAGCGTACCATGGCGGATTAGGGGTCATAACGTACGTGAGGCCAAGGTGGCCGAATCGCTCCTTGAGAACAGCGACAAACTTCTCACGGACCTTTGCGTCCTTGTCGAACGCCTCAAAGTCGTTTCGCTCCTGAGTGCTGGCGTTACGACCGACGGGGCTAATGTTGATCATTCCATTGCGGAATTCAATGAAGGTGCCGCGCTTGACGGGGATGTCGAGATCAGCAACGTAGTGGAGGACGAAGTTGGCAAGCTCCTTGTACTGCTCCTCGCCAATGAACTTGATGAATGAGTTCGACTCGAGGGGTTCACCTAGCTTGAAGGCAGTCAAGCCGTTCTCGGAGAAGCAGAAGTCGAAGAGGGCGGTGACGGGCTGTCCGGCGGGCTTGCCCAACTGCTCCTGTTGCTTGGCGAAGTCCGAGCCACCCACATATCCGATAGCACACTTTGAGCGAAGTTTCTGAAGGATGTCGAGAATCTCGGGCGAGGCGTCCTGTACGGGTTAGCGACCGGAAGGGATTCAGAACAGGGTGTTTGAGCGTACCAGGCGCGCGGGTGTGAGTGTGCCGTCAACGTCGAAGAGGCAGATGGTGTCCTTGAGAGGACGCTCCTGGAGCGGAGTGTACGAGGGAGGGGATGCGAGAGCCATTGTGGGTGCAGCTGTAGCTTGGAAAGGAGAGAGCCGAGACTGTACGATAGAGGGACAAGGTGAGATAGGGGAGCTCCTTGGTGTTGAGGAGGGGACTCGACACTACCTACCTTACCTACCTACCTAAACAAACGGCGGATGGGAGAAGGTGGGGCAGGGATGAGCATGTACGATGAAATTCAATGCGGGGCAGACTTGACCACGAACTACCGTACCGTACATACTGGTACCTTACGTACCTAGTATAAGGTAGGTACAGGTATCATACACCTCAGGCACCACAAGTATTGGATCCAAGGTCAGCGCTGCTCTTGGTGGTTCACAACGCCTGCTTGCCAATACAGGTAGATCCTGGCAGAGTCGTTGAGATCCAATAACAACATTGGACCAACAGTCTGTAGACAAAATGAGGTGAATTGCTGTGGTTTCTCAAAGATCTTCAATCAAGTATCGCTTGGGCCACGTTTACCGCTAAAGATCCAGTGGTTGGATCGGTCCACTGTTGGTTGATATTGGATTGGAACCCGGGCATGGATGCAAGAAACAACACTCTCTAGAGACCATGATACTTAGAGGATCAATGACGGATGTAGGTTCTGAGAAGAAAGATTGGCTACATCTCGTTTTGAAAGCTAATAAAGCTCTGGACTGACAATTCGTTGTTGCTCTCGTCTTCCTCTTCTTGTTACCCCCTCTCCTGGCACCCTAATGACCCCTCGAACACTACTAACGGAGTAGGCTAGTACTGGTAGTGGAGGTATATATAGTACATAGATAAAAGTTCTAACATATTCCGATTTTACCTTAATTACCTTAATAATACCCTGCTATTTTACTTTATAATTAACTAGATAATATTTATTTAATTATAATAATATATATATAAATCTATAGAGAATTAAAAGGAGATTCTAGCTATATAGTTTAATACTTAATATAATAACTATTTATATAATAATATTTATTTAATTAGTTAAGTATTAGTTTTATTATATTTTTAATTATATTATTTTTAATTTTAATTTATAATTTCTTTATAGCTATAATTAATTAATTAATTACTTTAATAGACTTTAAATAAGTAATAATTTTAAGATATATTTTATATATTATTTTTTAAGACTTTTTAAAGGTTTTTAATAAAACTAAGGTTGAAGTTATATAAAGACTAGTTAATAAAAAAAACTTTTTTTTATTTAAAAATAAAACTAGTTTTAAACTTTTTAATAAGTAAATATATAAATATTATTATATTAAAAAGTCTTTTTTTTTAATAAAATTAAAAAAATAAAATTATAAATAAAATAAAATATATTAATTTATTACTTTTTTTCTTTTAAATTTAAAATTTCTTAAAAAAGAAATAATTATAAATAGTTTATTATAATTAATTATATTATAAAATATTTATAAATATTTTATAAGTTATTTATAAGTTTAAATTTTATTTTTATAAAGTCTTTTATTTTATAATATTATTAAAAAAAGCTTTTAAATTTTTTTTTAAACTTATAGCTTAATAAAATAATTACTTAATATAATTATTATTTATATAATTAATTATAACCTTATTAAAAAATTACTAATTATATTAAAATAACTTATTTTTATAATAATATTTATTTATAAAAGCTTTTTTTTAATTAAATAGCTTTTTTAATAAAAAATAAATATTAAAATATAAATTTATATTATATTTTTTTATTAATAAATTAATAATAAATTATCTTTAATAATACTTTTAATTATATTTAATTTATAATATTTTTATATAAAATAAAAAAGTTATTTTTAATAAGTATTTTAATATAAATTTTATTTTAATTTAATAATATTAAAAGCCTATTAAAATATAATTTATTTTTATATAATTTTTAGGTTTAATTATATTAAATAATTTTATAAATTATATAATAACTTAACCTTATATTATTTATAATATCCTTAATTTAAACTTTTAATTTATATATTATTATAAATTTTATTTTTTTATAAGAAAAATAATATATATTTTACCTTTATTAGGATATTTTAATTTATTTAAATAATATAAAAAAGTTATAGTATTAATATTAATATTTTATTAAAAGCAGGGTTAGACCGAAAATGTGTCAGAACTTTCGCCGGCCTACTGTATCTTACCCCCTCTACCAAGAAGATCTTCAAACCCTCCACTAGGTACCTACCAGTAACGCAAGGAAACTTTTTAGTGGGCCACCTGTTCCGCCCAGTCTCACCGCTAAATAGCTCGCAGCAACCCGTGGGTCGCTCAGTCGAGGTGAGCTCGGTGAACGAGTGAACGTGGATTAATAAAATTCGGGATGGATAGATGGTCATTACCTGATGGGTATCGATATATACACTTGTCTCAGGCAGGATCTCTCTCAAAACAGCTCTCGTTCGTTTAGAAAAACAAAAAACCAGAAATAAAAAAGCAAAGTCATGTTATTGCCTGGTCTACACAGTCGCTCAGAGAATGTACGAATAAGACAAAACCGTTTTTGTAAACCAAGCCAAGTTCATGGCAGGCTACGCCATTTCACCCCAAGCTCCAGTAAGCTCGACAATCACGTTTACGATTGTGCTCACTGCCCAGAGAGTGATCAGTCCCCATCCAATCTTGCGACTCAAGATCCATTTGTTCATGGGCACAACAATGAGAAGGCCCACAAGCGTGACAAGCAGCGTGATAGCTGAGATCATCAGCGTCCCACCGACTTGAATGCGGTAAGGCTTGTACTTGATGGGGTGGCTAGGGTTCTTGCGATGCTTCTTGTTTGCCTTCTGGATTGTCATCATGGCACCGCCGATACCAATCCCCAGAAGGATGTTCAGCATAGGGCCACCGAAGCAAGCAGATCTACATGTCATATTAGCCTCGGTGCTTCAAGAAAGCCCTCCTGTACTTACAAAGCCATAACGGGATATCCGAGCCGTGCTACTGTGATATCAGCGACTAGATCCCCCACACTGTTGCCAGCAGCAAATATGGTGAGACCCAATAGCGCTTCCGATATGTTCAAAATAACACCCACTGTCTTGAGAACCCCTACAACCTCGCCTGCGATGGTCGAGATCCAAGCAATACTAATAATGAATCCCATGAAGCAAAGCATGTAATGATAACGAGGGGGTCTGTCCTCTGACGTGAAAACGACCAAGACACCGAGAAGAATGAGAGATGCCAGGAGTGTGTACAGCACCATACGGATCAAAGCTTTATGAGGGTTGTCCCAGTCCTCAAAGGTATTGGCCCACAACACAAGGACAGCAAACTGGGGGCCAGTAAATAGTTGCAGCGCCACGAGCCATCGGTTCCAGCCTGTGCAGTCATTCTTGACACTGCTGGAGGAATGAAAGTCTGAAGCTGGCTTTGCCACTATGGCTGGTGGACCCAGAGAGAACTGCGAGGCAGCCAGAGTATCTCCATCTGCAGCATGTGCTGTAGAAGGTGTTGTCGCAAGGCCCACGTGACTGTTGCCACGACTTGTGATGGTGTGTCTACGATAGCGCTCCCATTCCGACTCCCTTTCTGGCTCAATCGCCGAGCGCTCGATCGATATGGGCGGAGCCATGTGCCCAACAACTTGGTGATCTTGGTGGTAATGATCGGTGTGGTCATTGAGTACCTCGAGGATAGATGATTCGCCCTCTGTTGTTTCTGAGTCTACGACGGGTAAAGTCACCACCAGAAGAAAGATACTTGGGACAGAGATGGCACTGACAAACTTGTCCCATGCCGTTTTCTCTTTCCAGCCTTGCAATGTAGGGAACAAAGTTGCCCACAAGACATGGGGAGCTGGTAGTACGGCATAAGGCCACCATCTAACAGGACGTGACGGTGCATCGACTGTCAGTTGCAAGTCGGCAAAGGGTGTCTCACGGCTTGCTGGACCCGGTGCAACGGTACTGGGTGATACTCCTCCTGGCGACACGAACTCAATTGGGTCATTCTGGTAATTGGGCGTAAGCAGTGCTGGCGAGTCACTGTACATAGGGAAAGGCGTGTTAGGCGAGGAGCGGTCGCTGTAACTGCTACGTCGGCTGGAAGGTATTTGCAAGCGAAGCTCAGGGGTCAGCAGCTGTCCTTTCTGGTCTTCCGGAGGCGCATCGTGGGTGGTCCCACTAGGACCGACAGGAGGCGCTGCCAAGTTTCCTCCTACAGTGTAGGATGGGCTGGGGCTTGATGCCCTCGTTCCACTGGCTACTGAGCCAGGAACGGACAACGTCGGCTCGGATCCGTTGCGGCGTGGAATGTGTAGGTCCGGGTGAGCAGGCACACCAACTGGGACGTCACCCGAAGAGAGCGCTCTGTTTCTTATGGGTGCATGCTCACCAGTGTTGGGGTCCAACTGGCCATCAGACCGAGCCGATTCCGCGATTGTTGCAGTGGTCTGCCTGCGCCTGTGCACATGATAATCTGAGTAGCTTCTTCCTGGGATCGTGGAAAGCTGTAAATTGCCCTCGCGTTGTAACTGCGCCAAAGCAGACCGAAATTCCAGTGCACCTACAAGACTAGGTCGGATGGGCGTCATTGTGCTTCGTCGAACTCCACGGCCTCGCAGAACTCGCATGCTGCTGGCAACCTCGGCTGCAACCATGCGATCATGGTCTTCACTAGATGTGTCGCTTCCGGCTCGCTGAGGCGTACCGTCAACCTCGATTCTGGGACCGGCTTCAAGGAGAGAGATATCAGGCGGCGTGGCGTGCGCAGTGCCAGGGCCCGAGCCGGCATCATCTGGGTCGTCTCTATATGGCTCGCCGGCCAACTCGTCCCCCGAGTGACCTAGGGCTGCATACACGTGGCTGCGCGCTTCGCCTTCTCTGCGCTGCCTAGCTTTGCGTCTCGTAGAGTACCAGTGCCATGTTACAACAGTAACGACATAGACTCCATAATACCCTATCATCACCCAGCACTCCCACAAGTGCAAATGGCCATCAGCTAGGAATATCATGGTGAAGACGACCGCAAGGATGAAGAAGCAAATATCGCGTGTGTATGATTTCCGATCGACACGGAACTCCCTCACCAATGCCATAGAACCAGCAACGACACCTGTGATAAAGCTTGCCGCGCCGATCAGCTCTCCGACGGCCATGCTGGCGCTATTAGAGCCCATGGCTGCAAAGGTGCTGAACACATCGGGAGACCCATTGCCAAAGGCGAGAAATGTGACGCCTGCCAGACTCTCACTCAGGCCAAGGACTGTCGCTATCGTGCTTAGGTTGACACTGAAGAAATCACTTGCGGCAATGCCGATGGTGGTGAAGAGGAGGCCAAGCCAAAGCACGAGAGCTGTGAATGCGACGGGTCTTGCATTGCCGAAAGAGCAATAATACAGTTCAATGTAGTGTACAAGCCCGGCATCGTCATCGTTGCAGTATTTGCGCACAAAGGCGCATTTGTCCACAGCATCGTGGACTTGACTGCACTCGGGTGTTTCGACCGTAGAGGAACTGCGCTTGAAGAGCAGTTCGGGATCTGCCGCGCGATTCGAGACGGACTGCGCGAAGGTTGTATGGGACAAAAATGAATACGCAGTCAAGACTGATAGAAGGAGGACCGTAGTGTAGAAAGGACGAGACTGTAAGCGGCTGCCTCTGGGGGGACGTTTGGGAGTCGCATTGGGATCTTTGGTAGTCTCGCTGATGGGGCAAAGAAGCCCACGGGGGGTGGTATTCGTCATGTTGGAACTGGTATCGTCATGTCATGAAGTAGCTTCTCTGGATGCCATTATGATCTTTGAGGGAGAAAGAAAAAAGCAATGAACAAGAACAGGTCTTATGGAGCTTAAGAATATAAAGTGAGATGCAGAGGAAATGTTTTGGAGAAACAAGAATTGGGTTCAGTGCTAGATAAGGTACGGAGTAAGGTTTAAAGGTTGAATAAAGTGTCCGCCGTGTCTTGACGTTACATGCTCCCAAGTCCGTGGCATGCCCCATTCCCACGTCAACTTAACCGAGGGGGGAATCGTGGATCGGTGATCGAGAATCTTAATATCCCCCGTTATGCATCGACTTTCCCTTTCGAACCATGCAGAAATCCAGTTTCCAGCATTTTAGCGCCTCTTTGCGACGGGTTTGTTACAACCTAGTTTGGTGATGGTGACGACGATGAAGGGAGGCCGCCTGTTCCATAGGTAGGTACCTAGGTTGTTCATCAGAGATAGTACGGCATTGCTTGCTTGCCACAGTTAGTGTATGAGTGAGGTGTGGCCATCTTGTTAGCTCCAAGATTGGCAGGAACCACCAAGACACGGCTGATCCAGTTCAGAGCTCCCAGTGACAGACTGATCGTTACCTGAATACAGTACCTAATAACGATGACAGGAGTTGCTTGCTTGGTCGATACTATACCTAATGTACACCGACTTCTCTGCCGCCCGCCTGTACAACATTGGGTCTCTTGGTTAAGCCTCTCATCTTCAACGTGCTTGCTTTAGGTTGCGCCACGTGCTTACTGGAAACTTGGTGATCAGACAGGATACAGTAACTTAAGGTGGCATGGGTAGGGGTAGGTTACCATCCATGGATTGGGTTGTTTGGCCTGTGCCTGCCTTGGCACCGTCTGTTGTCCGTGATGTTCCGTTTCAGACGGGGAGAGTATCCGTACCTCCCATCCGTACCCAGCTGGGCTGTGGCTAGGTATGTATCACCTCCAGCCACAGTTGAGGCCTAAGGCTAAACAATAACAAACTGAGTACGGAGTGAGGTATTGAAAGTACCCCACACACCGCCCGCCCCTCGTGCTACCAGTACCAACCTACCACGCCCATAGCAGTTGGCATTTATTTTGTTTACTTTGGCCAGGGGGGTCCCGCAACACGACGACGACGACAACGCGATAGGCCTCGTCCAAACACGCCCTTTTTATCCCTCCAAAAAACCCACACAAACAAATCGAAAATGCCTCGAGTTGCTCAAGTCCCCCGGACGGGGAATGCCAGGAACAACGCAGGCTCTAGTACGGCCTCACCTTTCATAACGCAGTCACCTGTCAAGTCAGTCATCGATTCCCCAGCAACACCTGCGGTGTGCTAATGCAACTATCCAGAATCCCCCTCAACGATGATGTGTCAGAAAAGGGTCAGCGCATGAGCTCCAGGAGAGCTCTCCACGAAAGACAATTTAACGAGATCAAGAAGGCCGCAACTCCTCGCAAGGTTGGCCTTCGCCTTGACGACATGGAGAACGGTGATCCCCAAACTCCCCGCGGCGGCCGCGCCAGCAATATCGAAGATGACGAGGGCTTCGTGGTTGGAGGCTCTGCGGTCACGCCTATGAAGCGTGTGCCGCTTCTCGCCAATTTTGAAGAATGGATGAAGATGGCCACCGACAACAAAATCAATGCGACAAATTCATGGAACTTCGCTCTCATAGACTACTTTCACGATATGTCACTCCTCAAGGAAGGCGACGGTGTGAACTTCCAAAAGGCCAGCTGTACCTTGGACGGATGTGTCAAGATCTACACCAACCGTGTGGACAGCGTCGCAACGGAAACAGGGAAGCTATTGAGTGGCCTTGCCGATAGCAACAACGCCAAAAAGAAAGACAAAGATGGCGAGGATGCCGACGAAAGCGACGAAGAAGAACTCGACGAGGATGGCAACGTGAAAAAGAAGCCCAAGAAGAAGGTATGGCAAACACACCCGCACACCCCTCAGAGGTTCAGACTAACATCCACTAGACACAACGATCATCTGAAGCAACACTTGCCCCCTCCTTCAATTCACTGCAGCTCAAAAAGTTTGAGCTGGAATTCGCAGTCGATCCCTTGTTCAAAAAAGCATCTGCCGATTTTGATGAGGGTGGCGCAAAGGGTCTTCTTCTAAACCATCTTATGATCGATTCACAAGGACGCATCGTTTTTGACAGTAGCGACGATACTGGGGATGCCACCACCCTCGGAAAGACGAAGTCCGACGATGAAGAGGGTGACGAAGAAGACGAGGCCGACAACGACCCGGAGGAAGAGGAGCTGGAAGATGAGGAAGAGGCTGACGACGTCGAAATTGATGTTGGAGTCCTTGGTGCCAAGTTCGTCCCTGACTTGAACCGGCTCGATGAGCTTGATGTTTGTCCTTCCTTAAAGACGTTTGATCTCGGCGATCCCTCGGGATCCATGGATATTCCATTCCTGAAGGCACCCGAAGATTGGAGACAGGACCAGGACAAGGATAAGACCCCAGGAGCGCTTGGCGACTTTTCCGGTCTCGTAATCGATGGTGACGAAGCAGCAGGCTTCGACGATGATGACCTCGCCTTAGGAGCCTTCGATGCTGCCGATAATGTCGCTTTCGGCGAGGGCGGCGAGGCTTGGGCTAGAGAAGCCGCCCTGGAGCCACAGATGCGAGTGTACGACGCTGGCCTGGGTGAAGAGGGTGGTGACGGGGATGAGATCGACGGCAACGGTGAATACGTTGTTTCGATGACGAGCGCGCAGAAGGCGGACAAGATGCACGAGGACATCCTCGGATTTTTCGACCAGGCATTGCAGAAGAACTGGGCGAGCGCGGAGCACTGGAGGATCAGGAAGATCAAGGATGTGAATAAGCCTGCAACGGAGACAAAGAAACGCAAAGAGAAAGAGCCCTTTGAGATCGATTTTGCCGCACCGCTAGATTCACACACTTCGGATATTATTCATACACAGGCCACCAACAACTCGGCCATCAGCATGCCCAAGAAGGATTGGAAGTCCAAGTCACGCAATCTTCTCCCCGACGACAAGCACTTTAACTCCAAGTCTCTGCTAAGCCTATTCCTTAAGCCAAAGGCACGGATGAGCAAACGGCGCACCGGCTTCAGCTCTCGCGGTGGGGGTGGCTTTGGTAATATCGGTGCAGATAATCAACCTGATGGTGAAATGGACGAAGCATTCTGGGCCAATCAAAAGGCCCCGCAACATACAGACGAGACAGCGTTGCCTGAAGGCGACTATGATGCCAACTTCTTCCAGGACGATGTTATGCCATTCCCCGGCGGCGGTGACTTGGACGACGATGATGATCTAGAATTTGCGGACGCAAGAGAGCACTTCTCCCCAGGGCTTGACGGGCAGGCTGGACTCACTGATGGCGGAGGGCTCACGGCTCTACTTAATGGAGAGACAGTAACTAATACTGGAGCATTCGGAACAACACTGGTTACTCAAACGAGGCGTGTACGTCCCGAGTATGTGCAATATGCTAGGGTGGCCAAGAAGGTGGATGTGCGAAGGCTGAAGGAAGAGCTGTGGAAGGGTATGGATGTTGACATTCTTCAGGTACGTTATTATGCACAGTCAAAAACGAAGACGTGGCATTATGCTGATACATCTGACCACAGAAACAACCTGAGCCCCAAGCGGTGGATGTCAGCGAACCTAAGCAAGAAGAGACGCTCAAGTTCACAGAGATCATGAACAATCTGCAGACGGTATATCCCAAGCCGGTGATGGATGATATTTCAACCTCATTCTGCTTTATCTGCCTCCTGCACTTGGCCAATGAGAAGGGTCTTGTGATTGACAACACACCTGGTCTGTCGGAACTTGAGATCCGCAGGGATTGGTCCGCAGAGATTGTCGAGGGTGAATAGCGGGAGCGGTTTTGAACTATGTAACCACTTGTGTTGAGTACGTTTTGAGGTGGTCATGTGCTTGTTTGTTTGACGAGTCATGCATGAGATGCTTGCAGGATCGTTCAAGAGACAGAGACACCTAGCAATGCATGGTACGGTATGGTACGATACGGTACGGTATGGTATAACGTGATATCCTGGCGTTGGGGGGGAGAAGTCAACAGTAACAACATCTAGAGTACTTGTTTTGAATGAAGGACACGAAGGAACGATTAACTGATCATACTATGCATAAGCTTTACTCTATACCATGTTGATGCCGACCAGAAGATGATGTGATGGTTCTTGAATTTGCAGCCCCTTTTTATCACAAATATGAAGAAGGCAAGTTTGAAATCTTGAGTGATTGGGGGTTTTGTGGTCTCTTGGGTCGTGTCCAAGTTTTGTCAATGATAATACTTGGTCGATGGCAACCTGACCTGCATATCCCAATATCGGAGCTGCTGGAATATCAATGGCAGAAAATTCGTTATTGTAACATCTAGTCCAATACGCGTGTGCCACAGTGATATCTGCAACATCACACTCATCTCGTAGCAGACTTTTCCAAATCCCATGGCTCAAGGGAGTTGATTAGCCGGGCTAACTACTACCTAGGTAGTACCAGTAAGTACTGGAGATTGCAGAGAGATGTCATTACTAACGAACTCATGGAGGGACCTTAGCACCTAGAGCAAACGATTTTCAGCTCATGTGTTCAAGATCAGGTGCTGACTACCTTAGTTTTGTACGGGTACTCTGTAAAATAGACAGACTCTTGCTCAAGATCTGATGATTTTGCTTTGGTAGGCGCCTACCTGCCTAAGTTCTAACCAAGATACCTAGGTACCTGAGGAACCTGGAACCCTCGAGCTAGGTACGTACCTTATATCCTAGTCTCAGACCCACTCGTGGGCTTTTGTGGCTGCGCCATGACGTTGAAACGGGTTACGAACTGGACCCTTATGACGATGTTGATAAATTGTGGGGGCCCCAAAGTATCCCAGCGGAGAGAACAAGAACAAAGCAAAGAAGGAAGGACCCTTGAGATCGCCTTGTTCTTTCCATTTCGTTCATTATTCTCCTTTTTTCTTTCCTCATCTTTGGTCTAACTAATCAAACCAGTCATTTATTTACCTACCTCAATATCCATTGCTTCGATTTACTACCTTAGCTACTACACATGTAGATATCAGCCATCCGGCCATATCTCCTATATGTCTGTACCTCAGGTAGTGTAAGTATACAATACACATCAATCGACAATCCACCTTGGGTATCCCAGGACTGCCCCTCTCGCGCCGCAATGATCTGGTGGTGGGTGGACTCACATCTGCAAAACCCCTTGGATCAGAACACCAATGTTACTCACTCACATGTATATAACGTGTCACGACCTGGCATTGGTTCTGCCCAACGTTTCCATACTAACATAAATCTTAGTCATTTTCTTGTAATACCTAATTCATTGCCCACTAAAAAACCGCAGAGCATATGCCCTCGAATAATCCGTTACGGACGTGGATGACCTTTCAACTATACACCAGTGAAATTCCTCATGACTTCCCGAATGCTATTTTTGGATCCTTCCAACCCTCTTTTCCTCCCAAAGTTCAAGCACCTAACGCCAGAATCCGCGACTGCGCGACCCGATATCACCACAGCAGCCATTATAGGTACTAGTTCATGTGTACCACCATCCACCTAAAGACCGAATCATGAAATGGAAAAGACTTGACATCATCATGCGTGGGTATCGGATAAGATAAGAAACAAAAGGGGTCCCCCAGGGCGAGTAAGCTACATCTTGACACTTTTGGATGTAAGCGTTTTGGTGTCGAATACAGCATCAGTATGCCACGAGCATAATGTCATCGTCACCACCCTTCATCGTCGTTCGTCTCGTTCGTGCCTTTCGACAAGCTCACCAGC